>CM052438.1:14355890-14419567 GCA_028533085.1 Varecia variegata
GAGAAAGAGACCTTGTTCCAACATTGCTTCATGGAAAAATGATCATGAAATGAAATTACTGTGAATTAACTCTAGAAGATAGTTTCTTCTCCAAAATAACCAATATTGAAACAATTTTGGCTAATAGTTTTATATTCATAAACACAGAGTGAAAAGCCCTCAGGGTTGAGACGGTGGATTCAAGATGTCCTGAATTCAATAACCAAGCACTGTCTCCCCTCACCCTCCCTCACCCTCCCACCTCCACACCCCCCACCCCTCTGAGCACACTAGCACGTTGCGTTTCTTATGAACACTTAATATGCAAAGAGCACATTACACTTAACTATTTTTTTAAAGCAATCCCTTAAGTAAGGCTACTTGGCAACCCACGGTTAGCTTCCTTCAAGTTACTTTGTGTTCTTAAAAGTAATCAAATTGCAACTGCTTTTAAAATATTCTAGAATTCCAATTTCCCCCTTCCTTCTTCCTTCCCCCAATCTGGCCAGCTTCCCAGGACTTTGCCCTATAAAATTAAGTTAATGATATCTTCGTGATCATCATGACTCGCGTCCCTGAGCATGGGAGTGTGTCTCCTCCAGGACTTGTCTTTGCCAGGCCTTCCCCTCCCACGCTCAGCGCCTGCCCCTCCCCTGTGCAGCGCCAAGCTCAGGACTTGGCTGGGGCAGAGGGTGGGCACCTCAGCCTTGCTCCCGGGGGCAGGCTGCATCCACATTGCTGCCCACCCCGGATCGGCGTGGCATGAGGCCACGTTTATTGTCTGAGGCAGCTGCCAGGCAAGGGGAGATGTGGGATTATGAGCCCAGCCAAGAGATGGCCTTGCTGTGGGCAGTGCCGGCCTCACCTCCCTCTTGTCAGATGCTCCAGGAACGGTGGTTCTGCCCCTCCCTCTCCCCAAGGCTGGCCCTGTAGGCATCCAGGCCAGGGCAGCCAAGGACGCAGCCTCCAGCTGCCAGGTTAGAGGCTGGAGGGCCTACGATCTGTCTTTGCCCTCCTTTTCTTTCTTCTTTTCTTCTCTTTTCTCTTTTCTTTTCCCCTTCCTTCTTTCCTTCCTTCCTTGCTTCCTTCCTTTCTATTTATGGCTCATGAGATTTTCAAATGTTCCCACCTGACCCTCCGCACAAATGGCTTTTAAGAAGGACACATAGTGGGCTGACTTGGCTGCTTGTCCCGGGCTTAGTGAGGAAGACAGAGAGAGAAGGAAGGAGGTGTATACACACAGAACAAGACAGAGTGACGCTCTGGCCTTGCTAGTCACGCTTGTAGGCCGACGGTGCCCAGAGCCATCTGGGGAGAGGTGATCTCAGCAGTGGGGGAGTCAGGCAGGTCTGAAGCTCAGAGACAGGCTCCGGCCCAGCAGGCTGCTGGAGCGAGACCTGGGAACCAGGAAGTGGCCCCGGGCGCTGCTCAGCCAGGCAGCCCGGCAGCCCGGCCACAGAGCGGACGGGGCCTTCCTAGACTTTGTCAACCACACGGCAACATTTGTTCACTCCCTTCCTACCTGCCCCACTAGACAGCAGTGTCCTGGGGCCAGCTCATTCCTGATTATGAGAATGCTGTGAGATTTGCAGGAAGTTTGAGAGCTGCTTATTAAACACAGCTTTCATGAAAAATTGAATTATAAGCTTACAATGCAATAAGTTGTATTAAAACAAAGATAATACTCAAAACTCATCATTTCCTACTTATTTTACTCTTTTACTAATGAGTTTATGTTTATTTACAACCTATATGGTGTTTACATGGTGGAAATACCATATAATGTGTACCATATAATGCTGCGTACCTCTTCCCAGCTTCCTATGATGCCAAGTTGGTGGGAGTGTTTACACCACAGAAATTGGCAAACACTACAAATCAGGGACACCCTCCCCTGGCCCCGGCCCCTGTGCTCAGATCTGCTGCTGTGTGCTGAATAAACAAGGCGAAGCACAGCCAACACTTAGGGCAGTCGTGGCCCACAAACTTTCCAGGACAGTCTCAGCTTAAATACTCTGACCCGTGGTCAGACTATGGGACTGAATGATGTCTTAGAAACCATGTCGTCAGCCGCATAGAGGCCATTTTGAGACGTGAGAATGGTTTACTGACTTTTCCTCCTTTCTCTTCTCCCAGCCCCACAGCACCAGACACTCTTTGTGCTTTAATGTCTACCTTTAGTCCCACAAATTTAGGCCACAGATATCTCAGATTGGCTCCTTATTTACAGCCATGGAGATCTGATGCTAAAACCTGGAGGGGAAAGAACCAATCTGTTCTAGGGCCAGATTGGAAAATAAATAATAATAAAACCCCCAAGCCTTAAGATGTGCATTGCCTAAAATATGCAGTTTAGAGCTTGAAATTCAAGTGACTCACAAACTACACAGCTGGTGACCCCCCTCCCTCCCTCCCTAGCTAATTGAATTAAAAAAAAAATCTCGAAGATGCCTGGTCTCTCTAAGAAGCAAACTCCGTGCATTTCCTCTCCCCCGGGCTGGAGGCTGCTCGGCCACACAAGGCATATAAAAACCCCATTTGGAGAATCGCTGGGTTCCCACGTGGCTCTTCAGTCAGTGTAATTTAAGAAACATACAACTCCCGCACCCAGCGTTGGAAGTCACAACTGGTACATGCTGGGGGACGCAGGGGTGAGTTTTCTCTGTGTTTAAGCCCCTGAGCTGGCTTCTTGAGATTCCAAACACTTTCCACACACACAGGAAGGTTGATATACACACTCAGGCAAAAGGTGAGCCGTAAATTCCAAAGTAGTATCCACGGCCTAAACGCTATCAGGGGTTGGACGGAGAAATAGAAGGAAATGTGTCAAAATGTTAACTGTGTTCATCTCTGGTTAGGAGGGTTGTGGGGACTTTCATTTTCTTCTTTATCATACTCTGATTTTTGCAAATGTTCTAAGGATGAAGAGATGTGGCATTGCTTTCATAATTAGGATGGGGGATATTGTTTGCTCACTTGCTTTTTAAAGGGAGGACACAATGGCGTCATCTCTCCTCTGAGTGCCTGCTGGGCTGGGGTCATTCGGTGTTTTCATGCAGACCCATCGGCTCTGTGGAAGCCCTTTCAGATTCCACTTGGTACTTGATCAGTGGCCGTGGGGGAGTTAAGTGGAACAAGTGGTGATTCAGATGATGCGACAGCCCAGGAGAATGATTTTGTGTGTGTGTAAACGCAGCACTTTTGACGGCACTGAAGCATTTGCACATCCCAAGCGTTCCCACGTTGACGGGCACCTGGTCCTTTTAGACCCTCCGTGGCAGGTGCTGCTAGTTACAACCCAATCACTGTTCTAGTTTTCTCCATAGCTAACAGGTGTTCTCTTTTTCTTTAATTTTGATTGTGGTATCCATATGCTCAGCAAATATATACTCACCTGTCCTCTCACAGCTCAGTGGCCACGTAGTTCAGATCTGGGGACGAGACAAGGTGATGAGCCCGGCCAGAACGGCCCTTTGCCCACCGTCCTCTCGCTCCGTTCTGCCCCCAAAGCCCTGAGAGCCAGCAGGTGTTTGGTTCTGCCTTTGTCAGCTGCTACATCGCAGAGCAGAACCTGCCCTCACCTGCCATAACCACCGAGATGAATTTGGCTTCTACCTCTGGCCAAACACAAAAGTGCTTTTCTGGTTTCTAGCTTCTGGCTTTTGTATTTCCAGGACTCCTGAGACTGAGAGCCCCCTGGACACACACAATTGACGAAGGACCCTCTAACTGCTCAGCTTGGGCTCCCTAAGTCTTCTGAGATTGCGGACATAGGGCTCTGAGACACGCTCCTTGCCGTGTGGGGATCTAGTCATTGATTCATTCACTCAACACACACTTCTGGCCCAGGCAAGGTTCAGGGTGAGCAAGACAGTTTGCATGCTTGTGGAGAAGCAAGATATTAAACAGACAAGTGAACAAATACAGACAAAGCAATTTCAGGTAATAAAAGTGCCATGAAAAAAAACAAGGCAGGGGAGTGGGATGGGAGAGGCCCTCCTAGCCAGGGTGGACAGGCAAGGCATCATGTCTTGTGGTGGGTAACCAGACCCCAGAGAAGAGGGAGGTGGGGAGCAATTTGAAAGCTTAAGGGAAAGACATCAGGCAGTGGGAACAAAGTCGTAAGGCCCTGAAGCAGAAATCAAATAATAGCAAATACTTTGTGCAATATGCTGGGCGCTGTTTTTACTGCTTTAAATATTTTACTTATTTAATCCTCACAGCAATCCTAAGAGGTAAGTACTATTATTATCCCCATTTTACACATGAAGAAACTGCAAACCAGAGAGATTAGGTTTATTTGCCCAAGGATACACAGCAAAACAACAAGCTAGCATTTTTTATTTCACAGATCCAAATAATACTGAATCCAGGGGTCATAAACATTCACTCCTTCCTCTATAAAACTATAAGAACATATCTCAGCTATTTATGTTGAGGAATATCACATCGCACTATTGTCTCCTTTGGAATAGGTGACAGGATCAATCCTGTCTTGCCACTATCCAAAGGTCTGGATGCCAACTGAAAAAAACATGATTATTTAACCCTATGAACCCCCTCAATTGTGTGGGCTGATTGGGTGGGCAACTAGCTTGGAATTGAGAAAGTCTGAATCCTGGAATTTGTTGAGATTGCAGCTTTTTTGTCTTGTCTCTTTTTTTTAAAAAACAGTTTTTATTGTGATATAGTTCTCACACCATACAATGTGCCCATTTAAAGTGTACAATGCAATAGCTTTTAGTATATTCACGGAGTCACCAAATCAATTTTAGACCATTTTCTTCACACAAAAAGAAACTTCATACTCACCAGCGACTAGTCACTCCCCATTCCTTTCCCCCCCAGCCCTAGGAAACCACTAATCCACTTTGTACCTCTATGGACTTGTGTAATTGGGCTCACACAATATTTATCCTGCTGTGTCCCGCTTCTTTCACTTGTCATAATACTTTCAAGTTTCGTCCATGTTGTAGGACAGTGGTCCCCAACCTTTTTGGCACCAGGGACCAGTTTCATGGAAGACAATTTTTCCACGGACCGTGGGTGGGGGTGGGGTGTCGTGGGTGGAGCCCAGGTGGCAATGGACAGCCCATTTCCTAACAGGACTTGGACCAGTACCGGGCCGAGGCAGCTGTAGGATGTATCAGTGCTTCATTCCTTTTTATTGCCAAATAATAGTCCATTGTATGGATATACCACAGTGTATTTATTCATTCATCACCTGGTGGTGGTTTAGGATGTTTCCACTTTGGGGCTACTGTGAATAATGCTGCCGTGAGCATTCATGTACAAGTCTGTGTGGACGGATATTCTCATTTCTCCCGTGCATATCCCTACGAGTGGAATTGCTGGGCACAGGGTACCTTCCTGTTCAACCATGAGGAGCTAGGATGCAGTTGTATTATTTGCAAGACGTTTCTCTGCGACAACTGCATTCACGGTCGAACCAGCCCTTGACACCAGCGGGGGAGGGAGGGGCGTTATGTCTCAGGAAAGGTGGTTGCCTTTCCCTGGTCACCTCTGTTAGATGGTCAGAAACATCTTTCTTAGCAAACTGGTGAGGATGAGGGGCTCTGATGAAGGTCACTTCATTACCCAAAAATATTTTGGGGGGTTGATATTATTTTGCTGCCTCTGGAAGCAGTAACCCTACACACACACACACACACACACACACCCCACCCCAGGGAATTCAGACCCTTGGAATTAACCATTTGGTTTATTCTTGGGGAGAGGGGAGAGTCGGAATGGATACAAGTGCATTTCTCTCTTCATAAGCAAAGCCTAAGTAGCATTGCTCCCACCTCCCAGTGGCAAGGCCCGTCTGCCATTCGTTGGTTCCTTACTGCAGCCACACCAGGCACAAACCGGGGGGCAGCCACCCGCTGTCAGCTCCTGGTTGTGGGCACAGGGCTGCCCCAGAGCCAGGAAAGGCCCAGAACAGGCTAGACAGGCCCTGCCTCCTCCCCACCCCCACCCCAGAGGCCCGGGAACACGTGTGTCCTGTCCGTCTGCAGGGAGTTGGCGAGGCCCCTCGGAGGAAGTGGGCCGGGCCTGGCCAGGTGCTGCCCTCTCCAGAGTCAGGCTGCACTTAGATGACGGCAGACTTCCAGGTGGGAAGTGCAACATCCTGGCGTCTTCGGGGCCCGGCCAAGGATCCAGATGTTTGGCGTCGACAGACCCCAAACCTGGGTGATTGAATCTGACACTTTTTTATAGAGTGTAGGCACAGCTGTCCAAAGGAAGCTCGTCTGTATTCATTCCTTCTCTCCCGGCTCCAGTGCGCTCAGAGTTCCGATTCCAGGCAACTTTTGGCAACTCATTCTTTCACTCTTATGCTGGGAAAAACTCAAGAGTCCCCCCTCAATCCCCATAAGAAGGGGGGGACCCTGGGGCTCTGGCCTGTTTTATGGAGGGGGGAAGGGGATGTGGATAAAATTAGTGCTGTGGGAGGGGGGCTCCTTCACTGAACGTGGGTTCAGTTAGATAATCCGTGTGGTCACTCTCCATTCTAGGCTTACAGGACCCTAAAACAAGTCAATAGGCTCTCCCTTTCCCCCGGGGCACTGCCTCAGGAGGCCCCAGTTGGGCCAAGAGACAAGGAGAAGATGGACCTCTTTTCTTTCAAGTCATTCTTCTCCCAACCACCTCAGCACCCCTGGAGTCCCCAGTCTGGCCCTGGGGACAGACCACCTGCTGTTCCCAGAACACACCTTGTACTCTGCAGTCTGAAGCTCTCCTCCCCTCCCTCGGCTGCCTGTGAACCTTCCTCATCTTTCTTGGCTCAGCTCCCACATCCCTCCTCCCTGCGGCCTTCTGGGAGCAGCCGGGTAGAGCAATCACCCTCTTCCACAAGCCCACGACCAGGATGCTCTTCTGTGTCCGTGCGCATCAGCCACCATGTCTCCCACGGACAGGGACGGGGCCATCCACCTCTGTAGCTTCCGAGCAGCTCAGATCCCAGAGGCCAGAATGTGACCACGACGCTTGTTTGGTGAAAGTCTGTTGACATGACATGACATGAAAGGGGAATCTGTCAGAGGGTGAAGGGATGGCACCAGGGCAGGAAGAAGGAGCAGACATGGAGAGAGACCACGTGGAGGGGGGGCTCCAGGACGCTCTCAGGCGGATGCACGCCTTCTCTGTCTTGACTGTGGTGATGGGCTCACAGAGGTCTATCTACCTCTGTCTGTCACCAAATTGTACACTTTCAATAGGCACAGCTTGTTATATGGAATTATACCCCAATGAGGCTGTTAGAAAAAAGGCACTGCTTGAATTTAGTTAAAAGGTGGATGGTGTCACCATGGAACTGTAAACCCCACATAGCCAGTGATTCCTGCATGCACAGTGTGTTTGGCAGTAGGCTGACTGCATGGCAGGGACTGAGTGGGAAGGGGAGGCCGGGTGACAACCATCCATGATGGTCAGCGTCAGGTGCTACCTGATGGACACGTCCAGGGGATGCCAACCAACGAGCTGACCACAGGAAACCAACTGCAAAATCGACTAGATGCACTTTCATTAGGTAAATGGTGGCAGCAGAAGGTAGGTGGCAGGTGGGGAGATAAGATTCACATGTGGGTACTGGATGCCTAAATCCATGTGGATATGAGTGACTGCAGAGAGAGGACAGGACAGCCCAGGGGCAGCTCAGCTGGGTCCTCAGGAGCCATGAGGGGCCTGTTCCCCGGGACAGTGGGAAGACGTGGAGTGAGGAGTGCCCCCAAGGTGCCCTGCCCCAGTGTGCAGAGGCCCCGGTGGGAGACGGTGCTCACAGGCCCCCTGAGAAGCTGGGGTCCTGGGCTCAGAGAGATCGGGGGAGTTGTCCCAGGGGCCCAAGCTGCTAACAGGCAGTACATCTTTCAGTTCAGGTTTTCCTGGCCTCACGAAGTTGTTATTCACTACACCATGTCATAGCTCATTCATGGAATTAATTTCTTGAAATACTTTTCTTAGAATTCAAAAAAAAGTTAGGAATACCTTTTTTTTTTTTTTTTTACTCTGGGGGATTTAATGGGCTTTTGTATCAATTAAGTGGGACTTTTGTTTGAAGCCCCCAGTGAAGTGTTGTTCTGCATTTGGACCTCTCTGCCAATCTGTAGATGGGCAGCCCGTTTCAGGCTGAGAAAACCCCTGTACTCCATGTGGCGTGTGTGTGCCTGTGTGCACAAGTGCACGTGTGTGGCTGCTACGCTGATGTTAAGTCAGCAAGGCCATCTCGCCCAGCCTGCAGCACCGCTGCTACGGCTGACTGTGTGCCCCCCACATTCACCCAGTACCCCAGGATGGACTGTATTTGGAGATGGGGCCATTAGAAAGGTAATTAGCTACCATGGGGTGGTTAGGATGGGCCCTAATCCATTCTGACTGGTGTCCTTATGAGAAAAAGATTAGGACACAGACACGCACAGAGGAAGGACTATGTGAGGACACAGTGCGAGGACGGCCACCTGCAAGCCGAGGGGAGAGTCTCCCTGGCAACCAGTCCTGCCGACACCTTGCTTTCGGACTTCTGGCTCCCAGAGCTGTGAGAAGATTGAAGCCTCCCAGTCCGTGCCAGCCGGAGCTGACCGAGACGCCAGCCTTCAGCCCCCCAGGGCTGGGACGTGGGTGTCCCCCAGGTGCCATCTCGTCCTCCCCAGTCCACCCCTCACAAAGCTTCGACCCCAAGGAAGAGCCTCCCAGGTCACCTGATCAGACCTCCTCTCTGGACGCAGGTGGCGAGTGGCCTGCAGGGGTCACACAGCCCCTCCAGATCTGATGCCACCACCCCACTGAGGCAGAAGGCTTAACAGGGACTGGGTGGGGAGGAGACCTGGGTGGGCGGTGTGACCCCACAGGGGGCAAGTCCCAGTCCTAGCTGCATAGTGGAGTCCCGAAACTCAAACACACCCCGCTGGGTCTACCCAGACCAGTCGAAGCGGAGTGAGGGGATGGGATCCAGGCCCATGTGCACAAACGAGTGTTTCTTTCTTTTTATGGTTCCCAGGGGACCCTAGCGTGCCCCTGTGCTGCAGGCCCACCGGAGGGGCACTGTGGGCCTCTGGCAGCCACTGCTGGCTCTCCCATGGCCTGGGCTTGTCGTCTTGTGCTGTTTGAATGTGCTGCTGGCACCAGCCCGTGGGCTTCCCTCTATCTTGTTGCTAAATCCTCATTGGGCGATCGACACCACCAACATGACTTTTCCAGAGAAACCCTCTGTAGTTTTGCTCCCCGTGTGGAAATCCTGTGCTCTTTCTGTTGTCATAACTCATTTCTCCAGGGACACTGAACACGGGCTTGGGTCCCTCCCGGCACCACACCTGCTGCCTTCCCCACACACCAAGGCGGGCTGAAGTCAGCTGCTCCGGAAGGCAAGAGCCCAACCTGCCCGGCCTCTGCTTCCCCCGCACGTTTGCGCAGGAAGCCGGGCTGGGGTGGCCGTCACACGAAGGTGGGGGCTGCCGTGGGGAAGCCAGGCAGGACGGGGTCTAAAGAGTGGTTTGGGTCAAGTGGCCTCACGCTGGTGAGCCTCAGTGTCCTCCTATGGAAAGTGGGACCAGCCACACCCGGCCCCTCCTGCTGGATACAGGAGATGGGGTACGTGCCTGGGGCTGACAGTAAGAAGCCCCGAGACACCTTATTTATTTTAAATTTGTTCTCTCCTGCCTTGCACCCTTCTGGCAGCCCGTGACTTCCATCCCTGTGCGCAGCAGAGGAGGTTCCCATATTGCCAGGGAGGATTCACTCCCAGGGATCTCCCCGGGCAGTTCCCCACCAACCTCTGGAAACTCCCTGCGGCTTTTCCTTCTGAGAATCTCCACAGCCAGTCCCTGCCAGGGCCCGCCAACCCCACGGATGCCGCAGGGCTGGGGTGACTGGGCTGGGAGGGAGGGAGCAAGGCGGGGAGGGGAGGGGCCCCGGGCACGTAGGTGGGCCAGGGGGGCCTTGCCAGCCACCTCTCAGCCCTGCAGCATCCCTGCAGCAGCCTGGGAGGGCAAGGTGGGGCCGCCCACTGCCCGCCTTGCATCTTGCTCAGCGCGGGTCTGATGCACCAGGAGGAGGCGAGCTCGGCGGTGCCTCTGTGTGGGTTAGAGAAGGTGCCCCTCTGGCAGCCCCAGCCCATGGGCATGGCGTGGTATGGGCTGGATTTCAGGTCCAACTGGCCTCCCAGCTGGGAGACAAACATAACTACATGACTGAAGAGCAAAACTGCAGCTCACTGCAAAGCCTGCTTCTGGGGTCTGTCTCCTCCCCCGGCCCAACATCTGGAGTGTGAACTCCTGGAGGAAAGTGACACTATGTGATTCATCTCTGAGTCCCCTGTCTGCCTGACCCCACAGGGAATGGGGTCCTGCACAGTACGCTGGCTGGCTGTGCCTTCCTCCACTCTGATGCTGTGGATGGTCCTGAGTGAGCATCTCCCAGCAGACATGCAGGACCTGGGAGAACGTGGGTGACAGATGTGGCAATGCTGAGGCAGAGGCCCCGGAGCAGGCTCCTGGCTGCCGCTGGGAGAGTTCTAGAAGGACACGCCTGTTCATGTGTCTCCCAGGGCAATACGGTTTTGCTCTCAGCTTGCCTTTGGAATGTAAACTCTTTTCTCTTCCTGTTGACCCCCTACTCTCTCAGCTGTAATGCCTCACTCATTCATTGATTCTGCCAGCAAGCATTGACCACCTACTGTATATACTTCACCACAGGGGAAGGGGAGTCAAAAGGGGGCCAACTCTTCACCTGACAGAGGCAGCAGGGGATTTCGGCAAAGAGAGCTTTCTGGGAGGAATATAGTCCCCATTTGGCAGTGGCTGCTGTGCAGCCGGGCCAATAAGAGGAGGGTCCCAGAGCTGGGCCAGCGGAGACTTTGCAATTGGCCCATGCCTCAGACCTGCCCGTTCCCCGAAGCCAGTATTTTACAGTTTTTAGTATGGAAGTCTTGCGTGTATTTTGTTAAATTTATTTCCAAGTATTTTAAGTTTTCTGATGGATGATATTATATATAAAATTGTATTTCAAATTTTAGTTTCCAATTATTTGCTGCAACTGATTTTTTATATTAACTTTGTATCCTGTGACTTTGCTAATATACTTATTATTTCTAGTAGTTGGTTTCTAGATTTCTTTAAGATTTGCTATGTAAACAATCATGTCAGCTGCATGATATTTATGTTTTTTATCTCTTATTCTTGCCTTATTGGAATATCTAGGCTCCCAGTACAACGAATGAATTGAGAGAGTAGACCCTCACTTTTCCTGACATTGGGGAAAAGTGTTCAGTTTTCACCACTGAGTATAATATTCCCTGAGGGTTTTGATGGCTGCTCTTTATCAGATTAAGGAAAATCCCTTATTTGACTTGGTACTGAGAGTTTTAATGTAAATAGGTTTTAAATTTTGTTAAATACTTATTTGGCTTTGATTGAGATAAAAGAATTTTGTCCTTTCTTTCGTTTCTTTGTATTTTATTTTTTGTTGAGAGGAATTAAAGAAGAATTAACTAAATGGAGATGTGTTCTATTTTCATGGACTGGAAGACTCAACATTGCTAAAATGTCAATTCTCTCTAAATTGATTTACAGATTCAATGCAATCTCTGTGAAAATTCCAGAAGGCTTTTTTTAAAAAAAGAAATTGACAAGCTGATTCTAAAATGAATTCAGACATGTCATATAATTAGAATAGCCAAAGAAATCTTGAGGAAAGAAAAAAGTTGTAGGACTTATAACACCTGATTCCAAGACTTCTTTTCAAGCTATAGTAATCAAGACTATATGATACTTATATAAGTATCCACAGATGGATTAATGGAACAGAATAACAAATTCAAAAGAGACACACATTTATCCAGTCATTTGATTTTTGACAAAGCAATAGGAAAAGAAAACCTTTTCAACAAAGAGTGCTAAAATAACTGGATATTTATGTAGGAAAAAAAATTAACCTTGATCTTTGTCTTATTCCATACATAAAAATTAATTTAAAATGGACCATGATGCTTCTAGAGGAAAACAGAATATCTTTCAGAACTTTGGGATACACAAAGTTTTCTTAGACAAAACAGACAAAAGAAAAAACTGTAAGTTAGACTTCATCAAAATTAAAATCTTCTGCTCATCCAAAAACACTGTGAGAAAAATGAGTAGGAAAGCCACAGAGTGGGATAAAATATTCACAAAACATATATCTGATAAAGAACTAGTACTCAGGGTACTTACAGTATTCCTACAATTTAATAATGGAAAGACAGGCTAATAAAATGGGCAAATATGAACAAAAGGAAAGCTAGAACAGAAGCATTAATGTCACACAAAGTTTACAGCAAAAGCAAAAGTAAAAGTACTGAAAAAGACAAAGAGGTACATTTTACATTGAAAAAATGAATGACACACCTATAGGGAAAATAAACAAATTCATTTTATTGTAGATACTAGAACCTTCTCAAAAACTAAAACACCAACCAGACCAAAAAAATAAGGAAGGGTGTAGAAGACAGGATAATATAATTACAAACTTGATATAACTTTGCATCCCACAAACAAAAAGCACATAGAAGAGTTATGAAAATTGATCACACATTTGGCCACAAAGAAAGTCCCAACAAATTCCAAATAGCCAACATCACACAGACTACATTCCCTCTTCATGAAACAATAAAGTTAGGAATCAACAAAAAAAGTTAGCTAAAAACATTCCATGCTTGGCAACTAAAAACCACACTTTTAAATAATTCACGTATTAAAAGAAATCATAACGAAATTATAATTTTTAGTGCAATGAAAATAAAACTACTACCTATCAAGAACTATGGATTATACCTAAAATAAAACTTAGAGGAAGACTTACAATTTTAATATAATTAGCAGAAAATAGAAAAAATCAGCTTAGAAAAAAATAAAGGGCAAAATGAATAAAATACATGAAAATGAGGTGGAGAGTGGGTAATAGAGATGATTCATGAAGCCAAAAGTTCTTTGGGAGGACTAACAATATTTTTAAAAAATCCTTTGACAGGACAAATCAATTGAAAAAGAAGTTACAAAAACCAAAGCTGGCAAGTTAAAGGGGAAATAACTCAGATACCAAAGAAATTTTTTCAATCAAGGAAGATACTATACACAACTATTTGTCAAAATTTTTGAAAAAGCAAAGAAAATATAGAATAAAAATTGCCAAATCTACTAAGTAATGAAAAATTTGAATTAAACCAATAGCAATTAAGAAAATCAAGTGGCAAACTATAACCTCACTCTGATATTTTAAGGTATATTTTTATCAAATTGTCAAAAAAACAGATAATCCCCATTTTTATAGTTCTTCTAGATAATAGGAAATAAGTAAAGCTGTTTATTTATTTTTGAGGCAAATATAATCTGGATTAAAACAAAAACTGGATAGTCTGCATAAGAAAAGAAAATTACAGGCCAGTATCACTTTAAAGTATAAATGTAAAAATCCTATAGGAAATATTAGTGATTCTAATCCAGTGGTGTCCTAATATAATTTGTCATGACCAAGTTAGACTTACACCAGAAATATAATGGTAGTTCTTCCATCAAGACACAATATATGTATTAATATAATTCATCTCATTAGTATATTAAAGGAGAAAAATCATTTAGATCTCTCAAAAGATACAGAAAAAACATTCAATAAAATTTGAAACCCATTGACAAGAAAACTTACATCACTTAACCATAGGAGAAAATGTCATTAAAATAATAACTGGTACTCATCAAAAACCTACTGCAGACAGCTCATATGATAGTGAAACAACATATTTAATAGGGAAAAATGCCTATCATCATCACTACTATTTAGTAGAGTACTGGAGTTTCTAAACAATGCAATAAGACAAGAATAAGAATGAGAAAGGTAGACAAAATTGTAGATGATGTATGATCACTGACATAAAAAATGAGAAAATCAATGAATAAAATAATAGTAAGACAGTGAAGAAAGCTATATGGATACAAACTAAAGTTATAAACATTAATAATGTTTCTTTAAATGTGCCACAAGCAAGGAGCAATGTAACATTTGAAATGTCACAACTGCAAAACATACACATACACACATATATTAACAAAATAAACTAAGAGAAGTGTGCAAAATTTATAGAGACAGCTATAAAACACTGAAAGTCATAAGAGATAAAAACAAAGAAATAGATATGTACTGCTCATGCATAGAAAAACTCAGATCTAGTCTATTTCCCCTAAAATAAACCAATACAATAAGCGCATTTTCAACTAAATTTTTTGGTTCTTTATCTCAGGAAACGTATTCTAAAATTCACAGGAAAAGGACTTTGAATGGCTAAATCAATCTTAAACACCATCATCAAAGAAAACCTCACCCTACCAGTCACTGAACCATTTTATAAAGCCAGAGTAATTAAAGTAGTGTTAGTGGTGCAGAAACTGACCAACAGAGCCATGGACTGCAACAGAGCGCTCAGCAACAGGTGTGTGCATTTGTCAGAGTGTTGGGTTTGACAGAGGCAGCCTTGCAATGGCTGAGGAAAGGAGCTGGGACACAAGAAGACAAATTCCAGATGAATGCTATCAAGGAAAGGACAGAGGGGCTGGAGCTGGAGGGAGATGTGGGAACAAGAAAGTTTTCAGTATTTTGGGTTTTTGTTTGGTTGGGTTTTTTAATGGAGAGAAATCTGAGTGCAAAGAAGGTTGTGGGAAGAAGCCAGGTGAGAAGCAGAAGGTAAGTTTACTAGAGGGAAAGGGTGGTCTCTGGGGTCTTGGGAGGAGACCAGCTGCACAGCAGGGGGAGGGGAGCAGGGGGCTGGGGAGAGGGGGCAGGTTTGGCTCTCTGGCCTGGGAAGAGGAGAGCGCTTCTGTCTTTTTACTCACCACTGTTCCCTGTAAATTTCCCTGCTGTGCTGTGACCATGTACATTGTAGAGTGGGTGGGTAGAAACCAGAGACCCGTGGGAGAGCAGGGAAGCAGGAACCAGTGAAACCAAGTGGTGGTGGTGGTGTTGGTGTTATTTTCAGGAGAGAAGGGCTGCACCCACTGCCTTCATGTCTGTGAAGGGCCACTCAGGGGCTGCCCCTCAAGGACAGGGTGGGGGCGTTGGGGAATCATCGGCTTGAAAGTAAGTGAGGAATGCCGCCAACGGAAATCACTACTTGGCCGGCTGATGGTCTACCCAAGTGGCTAGTGCGGCAGCGCGCAGTGCAACTCTGCTTCCGCGGAGGCTAATGCCATGTGCTCGGGGAGGTGTGTGTGTTAGGTTGGTACAACGCGGGTGGGACCTGTCAAGGATGATCCCACGGAAGATGTTAAGGTCTTAACGTCCCGCTTGCACCTTCACTTGTGGTTCAGTACATGCCCCAAAGGGAGAACCCACCACAGTGGGCGGGGTCCCGGCGCTGGGACCAAAGGGAAGGGGGCTGATTGCAGGCGGACACCAGGGGAAGGTGTGTGACCCTGTGCAGCCCCCAGTGAAGCCAGGGAGTGAGCAAGAGCAAACCCAAGTTCTAGAAGGCGCCCCAAAGGTCAAACTCGGACAACTGGACAGCCATTTCAGCGATCACCTCTGGAGGGGAGAAGCGAGTGGGGAGGCGGGTTATGGTGAGAGCGAGGCAGGAGCCGTGCAGGGAGCCCCGGGAGGCTGCGGGCTGTGCTGCCGCAGAGGTGGCCGTTCTCCCTCCGTCCCCCGGGCGCCCTGGGCAGGCCTGGGTGGGCCAAGGAGAGAGCCACAGCCTGGAGGGGCGCACGCAGCGCCAAATGAACCGCGAATGAGAGAAACGAATCCATCTGTGGATAAAAAACCTGGGCCTGGTGGAGCAAAATAAAAAAGACCCAGTGGCTGTCTGGGGTCCAGGAACAACAGCTATAAACCCAAGCATCTGTTAGGACTCAGAGTTAATCTGGCGACGTCAACTGTGGTCCCAAGGAGGCGGGGTGGGGTGGGGGTGGGGGCTGAGTGTAGCTGGAATTGTCCGAGGATGCCCCCAAACCAAGACTCCTGGGTGTACAGAGGACATAATTACTCTCCACGACATTGAGTGCTTTCTGCTCTGTTCTTGCATTTCAGACATTATATCTGGGCTCTAATGATTGTCGAAAAATTCCAGAATATTCTCAACAAACAAAAGATTCCTGGCCCTTGGAGCTGGACTGCTTCAGACCTATAGGAGAGGTGTTGGTGCCCTGAAATAAGCTTCATTTTCTTTGAAAAGAAGCCCAGCCGTGCCTGGGCTTTCTTTATCATTGTCTTTGTCGTTATCACGGTTGGCAGATATAAAAAGCCTCCTCCAGGGAAGTGGCTTTGTACCTGTGAGGAGAACGGCCCAGGTGTGTGTGTGGGTGCATACCTGGCTGCAGCTTGCCTGGAACAAGCAGGGTCCCGCAGCCTGGGGTCTCATGACACACACACACACACACACACACACACACACACACACACGAGCCCTCGCTGCCCTCAGGCTCCTGGGTCTTGCGGCCACCCACCCCACCGGGGCGTGGGGGATGTAAACATTGTTGTGCCATTCAGCCGGAAACCTGGGGGCAGAGCCCTGACAGGGCTCCAGGTGACCCCAGTCACTGTGGACGGAGATCAGACGCCGATCCCTTCCCCACGACACACAATCCCGCGGGCTTGTTTTCAGCCAGACAATCGGCCACTGTCCTGGCCCGGTGGGCCGCTCAGCTACCTGTGCTCCTGATGCCAGAAACGGAGCAGCAAACCTGGGTGCCTTTCCCGGCATCGCCGTCTCCTGGGCTCAATTAGGAAGGGTGGCCTGGGCCTCGAGAGATGTCCTTGCGTGACTGGTCCTGCTGCCCAGGGCTCCTTTCCACCACACATCAGAGACAGCCAGGTTAGAACCCACTTCCCCTTAGTCAGAGGCACAAGTTAAACAGTCTCAGGTGTCCTTAAATGTCCTTTCTGCAAATGTTTGTTTTTGTGTTTACCCCCACAAATAGGTTGCAGCATTTCCCTTGATGCCCAAATAAGGCAGAGTAAACAATGTCATGCATTTAATAACCAAGTAAAACACAGAAAGACGTAAGGGAAAAACCTCCTCTTTGAAGCCAACATCATGCTTATAGCTACCAAGGACCAAAAAGCCGATCCGTGGTCAGCATGTTTTGAGATGGATTGAAAGGCTTCTTCACAGCTGTGCAGCCTGGTGGGTGCAGTGAGCCATGCCCCTCTCCCCTTGTGGCATTGCCATTTAATCCTGGTGGAGGCTAGTGGCCATTTTGCCAGAGGTTGGCAGCAATCAGTGGATTTCAGTGGTCCAGGACGTTCTCTGTGTCCTTGCTCGAATCTGGAAACAGACCGCAGGAGCACGGGATAGGGTGGTGCGATGGAACTGTGGCTTTGGGGTTAGAATATGCCATTCCCAGCTGTGCTCGGGCTGGGCTTGCACACAGCATGTAGGTGGGTCTAGCTCAGGCACCCGTCCTGGGTGTGGTCTGCTGGGAGCACGTGTTGTGCTTCTACCTCCACAGAGGGGTTGGAAGTTCCCTGCCATCCCCAGCAAGCACTGACGCAGGACAGCGCCGACCTCTTGAGGCCCTGACCACTTTGCTCTTTTCCTATCACACAAAACGCCTATTGACCTATTGACTTCATTAGGCAGGGCCCCTCCCTTAGTCTATTTAAGCCTTTTAGGGCCATGTCTCCCCCCAAGCTATTCCTAAAGCAGAGCTTTAGAATATGTGCTGTGGCCTTCCTCAGGCTAATTACGTGTGCCCAAGGATGTGTGAGCTCACAGCTTCCTGTGGTCTCAATGGTGTGGCCATGGGACTTGTTTGTCCACCCTGGTCACCAGTAGCAAAAGACACCCGGAGGTCACTAAGAGCCTCCAGGGCCAACAGCCTGCTTCCCCCGCATTGGTTGTTTATCAAGGACATCAATTATTCAAGCTTCTCCTATTTGGAGGCAGTGGGTCCTTTATGAATAAAGACATTGTGCTTATTTATGGAGAGGTAAACCAACCTGGAAAGTGCGGTCTGACTTTCCATCCTCTGGCTCTGGATGGACTCGGCTATCGGGCTGGAAGGCATTATTTCCTATTTCCTGTCAACTAGTTAAACTCAAGCCCAACCAACAGGGACTCTATGAGTAAACACACAGGGACCTGTTAAACATGTAACTGTGAGCTAAAGCAAGTTTATTCCTCCCCGGCCAGGTATCAGATGTTCACTTCACGGTCCGTGGGGGACCTGGTAAACAGCCGCTGGGGTTTCCTGCCCTTTTAATTGGGGCTGTTCTTGGAGCACATGTCCAATGTGGAGGGAGACGTGGATGACAGCTCTGGGGCCTCGGCCGTTGAGGCTGGACATGTGGAGAAGGCCCGGGAGACAGGAGCAGGAGGGAAGCACCCCAGGACCAAGCCATTAGGCCTCAAATCTCCTGCCCAAGGTGGCACCTTTCTTGGTTAACTACCACTGGCGTGATATGAAGAAATTTAAAATGTTAAGTGTGCTGTTTTCAAGCCAGATTCCAACAATGCTTAGAAACGTTCTTCTGAAGAAAATTTTTCTCAGTCTGTTTTCTAAATTTCACTTTTCAGAGCCTGATTTGGGGCAGAAAGTTCCTTTTTCTTCCCTTCTTTCCCTCCAACCCCTGTCATGGCCAACACAATACAGTTGCTCCCTTTGGAGAACTCTGGAAAATACACATCCCAACACTGGTCTGAAAATAACCGGCAGGGAGGCCGCAGGTGAAAGCAGAGTTTTGGTGTTGCAGTTTCGAGATTTGACAGTGTTTAGTCTTTCCCTGGGGGTTGGTATCTTCTAGAAGTAAACACACAGACACACAAACACATGCAGAAGGAGGGTCGCGGGGAGAGGGAGACAACTGACCACTTTTGACTGTGGCTTTGGGGCCCTAAGGGAAAAATTCCTACTCTTGATTTTAGGAATTACATCAAGCAAAATGAGGACCTACACTTAGCTGATATAACAAAGGGAGATATTTAGAAAAGAAAAAAACATTTAATCAAAATTTCATCACAGCAGCCTATAATGTAACATGATTTCTAGAGGCCTTTTACTTTAAAAAAGCAAATGAGAATAGATATTAAAAATAAAGTTTTTCTTTAAAAAGGAATAATCCCCTATGCTTTCATTTTAATTGAATGTCACCTTATTCTATAAGTTTAAAGAACACATAACAATCCTAAATGTAATGTTCCTAACAATAGGTCTTCAAAATACGTAAATCAAAAACAGATAGAACTTAAAGGAGAAATGGACAAATCTACAGTTACAGTTCTTGATTTAAACATTTCTCTCAGTAATCAACAGACAGAAAACCAGCAAGTATATAGAAGCCATGAAGAACACCATCAACCAACTTGACCTAGTTGACATGTATAGGACACTCCACCCAACATGAGCAGAACACACATTCTTTTCAAGTACATTTAGATCACTCACAACATAAGATCATGTTCTAATTTTTTTTAAATCTCATTAAATTTAAAAGAATTTAAATCATTCAAGTTATGGCCTGTGGCCATAAAGGAATTAAATCAAAGCCAATATTAGAATGATATGTGGAAAATTCCCAAATATTTGAAAATTAAATAGCATAGTTCTAACTAATCTATAGGCCAAAAAGAGTCTTGGGAGAAATGAGAAAATATTTTGAAGTGGGAATAAAAATGAAAATACAGCATATAAAATTTTGTGGGATGGAGCTAAAGCAGTGTTTAGAGGAAAAGTTATGGTATTAAGTACAAATATTATAAAAGAAGGGCCTCAAATTAATAATTTAAGCTTCTGCCTCAATTAACTAGAGAAAAAAAGAGCAAAATAAACCCAAAACAAGGAGAAGAGCAGAAACAAAAAGGATGAAAACAGAAACCAGTGAAATTTAAAACATAAAAACAACAGACAAAATCAATGAAACCAAAAATAGTTCTTCAAAAATGTCAATAAAAATGATAAACCTATAGCCAGATTGACAGAAAAAAAAAAGAAGAAACAAATTATCAACATCAGAGGAAAAAAGAAAAGGCTTTTAAAGACATTAGAAAGATAATTAAAGAATACTATGAACAGCTCTATGCATATAAATTTAACAATTTAGATGAAATGGACCAATCTCTTAAAAGCCACAAACTACCAAAATTAAAGAAGTAAACTGTGTATGTATTTTAAAAATTGAATTTGTAGTTTAAAAAAAAACAAAAACAAAACTTCTAAAAAGGCAGACTCCAGGCCCGGGTGGTTTCATTGGTGAATCTGGCCAAACATTTAAGGAAAAAATAACAGTAATCTTCACAAACTCTTCCAGAAAATAGGAAAGAACACTTCCCAACATATGTGAGTAGGCTAATGTCACCCTCATTCCAAAACCAGACTGAGATAAGTACAAGAAAAGAAAACCACAGACCAATATCCCCATGACTATAGACCCAAACATCCTCAATAAAATATTAGCAAATTGAATACAGTAATTTATAAAAAGAATACATCATAACCAAGCGAGGTTTATCCTAAGATAAAGATGACTCAACATTTGAAAATAATGAATATAATTCCCCACATTAACAGACCATATTAGTCTGTTAATGGTCAGGGTTCTCCAGAGAAACAGAATCAACAGAAACAGAGAGAGAGAGATCGATTTACTATAAGGAATTGATTTACATGATTACAGAGGCTGGTGAGTCCAAATCTGCAGTGTGAACCAGTAGGCTCGAGCCCCAGGACAGCCAATGGTACAGATGAGGTTCAAAGTCTGTCTGCTGGAGAAATTTCTCTTGCCCAGGGAGGCCAGCTTTTTTGTTCTATTCAGGCCTTCACCTAATTGAATGAGACCTACCCACATTGTGCAGGGCAGTCTACTCTACTCAAGGTTCACTGATTTAAATGTTAATCTCATCCAAAAACATCCTCCAAGTTGACAGATAAAATTAACCATCAAAAGTCCACCTCTTGTCCACTTGGCACACATATGCATCTCCTTAGGATACAATTATCTTGCACACACCTGAAATCACACTGACACTTTTCCCAGAAGAGGATGCAAAGTCCTTGCGTGATGTTAACTCTTTTCCTTGATATCCTGTAACTTAAATTCCATGATGTAAAATTAACAGTACTTGGATGGTATGATATAAAGCCAATACATCTTATGTTACATATAAGGGGATAAGACAGGGAAGAAAACAAAGGTGTTTAATATGCACACACACACACACAAACTCACTCATAACAAAATAAGGAGGAAACACAACAATTACAGTCCTTGGTTCTGTAACTGCTCACGAGATCACAGCTGGTATTCGTAACTACCTTCTTCCACCACCCGTTTCGTATTCCCTTTGCCTTCAGCGAGTACCTCAGTGGTGGCTGTTTATCCAGTGGGATGCCCAAACCTTCAGTCCCGAGGTGTCTAGACCATTAGTAGTCTTGCCTGGATTGAGTTGTTCTAGTTCTTCATTGACTTGAATCACTGGCTTGGTAATGGTAAGAGACACCCTGGGGGATCTGCTGTATGCTAGATATACTCTTTCTCACCTCCACTGGGGAGCAGCAGTCTGATTCCCCTCGGTAGTCAGGATCAATCACCCCAGACAGCACAGTTACTCCTTCTTTGCCTCTTGATTTAGAGGCTTGAATTCAAAATGGTCAGTCGGCAGTCTTAAGTTCCAGTTCAGTGGAATCAGTGTTGTGTTTCTTGGTGGAAGCGTTCTTCCCTTTGGTA
The DNA here is from genome assembly GCA_028533085.1 of Varecia variegata. Lineage (NCBI taxonomy): Eukaryota > Metazoa > Chordata > Mammalia > Primates > Lemuridae > Varecia > Varecia variegata. Next base: position 14,377,542 of record CM052438.1, read on the forward strand.
CTTAGACCTTAGGCCAAGAGAGTAGAAGGTCAAGGGAATAGGAAGCCAGGATTTTGCTGGTGAGTCACTGGGGTAGTGATGAGTGGCACCATGCCCATCTCCACCCCTTGGCTATGAGAGAAACAGCACCATATATTGGATGCTGATTCAGAGCATGTACAGCCTCCTGGAGAACCTTGCCCCAGCCCTGTAAGGTACTGTCACCCAGATGGAACTGTAACTGAGTAATCAAACAGCCATTCCACCATTCTGTCTTAAGCCACATGCTTCAGGATGATGGGGAACATGGAAAGGCCAATGACTTCCATGAGCATCAGTCCACTGTCACACTTCATTTGCTGTGAAGTGAATTCTTTGATCAGATGCAATGCTGTGTGGAATACTGTGACAGTGGATCAGACACTTTGTAAGTCCACAGATGGTAATTTTGGCAGAAACATTGTGTACAGGGAAGCCAAGTTCATATCCAGAGTGTCTATTAGAGCGAGGACAAAATGCTGCTCCTTCTATGGTGGAAACAGTCTAATGTAATTAACCTGCCACCGGGTATCTTGCTGATCACTCCAGGGAAGGGTGCTATATTGGGGACTCAGTGTTGATCTTCGCTGCTGGCAGATTGGGCCCCCAGCAGTGGCCATAGCCAGGCCATTCTCAGTGAGTGGAAGTCCATGCTGCTGAGCCCATGCGTAACCTCCATTCCTGCCACCATGGCCACTTGTTCATGAGCCCATTGGCGATCACAGGGGTGGCTGGGAAAGAGGCTGATTGGTATTCGCAGAACAAGTCATTATATCCACTTGAGTATCAAAATCCACCTCTGCTGAGGTCACTCTTTTGTGGCATTGATATGGGACACAAATATCTTCATGTTTTTCACCCTTCCAGAGAGGTCTATCCACATACCTCTTCCTTGGCACCACTCATGTTTCTTCCAAGTTCATGACTATCCAGCCAAACTTTTGGCCACAGCCCACAAATCATATGTAATCATAGATCTGGCCATTTCTCCTTCCAGGCACAGTGCACAACTGGGTGTACTGTTCAAATCTCTGTCCACCAGCAGGATTTCCTTTCACCATTTTCCTTCAGGGATGTCTCAGAAAGGGGTTGCAGGTGTCCACTTTTAGGTGGTGCCTCCATATCATGTAAACCAGGCCAATGTCTTCTCTTCCTCTGTCCACCGATCATAGGGAACCCCCTGTGAGCCCATGGGTACAGATGGGAGAGAAGCCAGTGCCACAGGAGTGAGGACCATGGCCATTTGGGGCACTTTTTCATGTAACTTACTTGTGCCTTCAAGGCCTGCTTGAGCCCTATCTTGTATATTCCACTCCCGTTTGGTGATGGAGTGCTGCTGTGCATGCCCAGCTTTATGGCTTGGTGGGTCAGATAACACTCAGTTCAGATAAGCAGCCATGGTTACACATTCAGTCATTACTGAGGCCCACTAGCACACCAAGAGCTGTTTCTCAAAGGGGAGTAGTGATTTGCAGAAGATGGTAGAGCTTTGCTCCAAAATCCTAAAGGCCAGTGCTTGTGGCCAAACACCTGTAGGGGCTTGCCAAAGACTCCAAACAGCATATCCCTGTCTGCTGCAGACACTTCAAGAACCACTGGACCTGCTGGATCATATGGCCCAAGTGGCACAGCAGCTTGCAGTGCAGCCTGAACCTTTTGCAGAGCCTTCTCTTATTCTGGGCCCCACTCAAAACTACCGGCTTTTGGGGAACTCAGTTAATGGGCTGGAGTAACACACCCAAATGCAGAATATGTTGCCTCCAAAATCCGAAGATGCCCATTAGGCATTGTGCCTCTTTTGTTGGTTATAGGAGGGACCAGATGCAAAACTTATTCTTATTTTAGAAAGAATATCTTAACATACCCTATTCCACTGGATCCCTAGAAATTTCACTGAGGTAGAAGGCCCATGAATTTTTATATTTGTTTCTCACCCCTGGCATGTAAATGTCTTACCAATAAATTTAGAGTAATCACATTTCTTGTTCACTAGGTCCAGTCAGCATAATGTCATCAAGGCAATGGACCAGTGTGCTATCTTGTGGAAGGAAAAGGCAGTCAAGATCCTTGCGAACTGAATTATAACACAGGACTGGAGAGTTACTATAGCCCTGAGATGGGACAGTGAAGATGTGTGGCTGGCTTTGCCAGCTGAAAGCAAACTGCTTCTGGTGGTCTTTTTCAATAGGGATGGAGAAAGGCACTTGCCAGATCAATTGCTGCATACGAGGTGCCAGAGTTGTGTTAATTTGCTCAAGCAATGAAACCACTTTTTGTATAGCAGCTAAAATTAGATTAGGCTTACTGTAATCCACTGCCATTCTCCAGGTTCCCTCTCTCCTCTGCACAGGCCACAAAGGTGAGTTGAGTGGAGACCTTGTGGAATCATCACCCTACATCTTTCAAGTCTGTGATGGGGGCGCTAATCTCTGCATTCCCCTCAGGGAGGTGGCTTTGCTTTCCATTTGCTGTTTTCCTAGGTGGGGGCAGCTCTAATGGCTTCCGCTTGGCCTTTCCCACCATAGTAGCCCTCACTTCGCAGCTCAGGGAACCAACGTGGGGATTCTGCCAGCTGCTGAGCATGTCTGTTCCAATTATGCATTCTGGAACTAGGGGAATACCCACAGGATGGGTTCTGGGACTCACTGGATCCACCGTGAAACTGAACTCAGCTAAAATGTCATTGATCACCTGACCTCCATAAGCCTCTACTTTGGTGGGTCACAGTGATGTTTTGGGTCTCCCGGCATTAGTGGTACCAATTCAGAGACAGTGTCTAGTAATCCTCAAAAGGTCTGATTATTTCCTTTTCCCCAATGGGGGCAGAGATGCTGCTTCTACTGACAAAGGCTGTAGGTCTTTCACAAATGGCTGGGAGAAAGATTAACAGTGTAAATTTTTTGGCTGTGTCCTGGGTCCTTCCTCAAGGGGACTTAACCTCCCCTTCAGTCAAGGAGTTCTGGGTCTATAAACTAGCCCAAGTCTGGGAATTGACTGAGGGGCCATGATTCTCTGTTTTTATGATTTGGATTGGACTTTTGTTTACTTGAACTAGAACTTTTATGCTTATACAGATCAAGTAAGAATTTAGTAGGCTTCCTGTCTATTTCACTTCTAAGAACACTATGATAACTACTAGCCCGCACCGTAATTCCACATGAGTCAGACTATTCTGATTGCTGCTTTGACTGTGTTGAGCATTATGGTAACTATGCCCACCTTGCCTTTGGCAGTTGAGCATGTAACTTGGCCCCTGCTACCCTGGGATCCAATTACTCCCATTGCATTTAGGTGTACCAATTCAGTGACCACACTTCCCACTGTAAGTTTTGTCCTACAGAGAAACGTGATCACAGAGCACTTCAAGGATGCTAGGGCTCTTCTCACAAATTTATTTCTCACAGTCGTGGTGAAAGGTGTGTCTTCTGGACCCTTCCAGGGTGTTTGAGTAGGCCTTAAATGACAAATCCATTCTAACTTTCCAACCTCACTAAGCCTTTGCATGAATACCTTCCTCTATAGGGTAGGAAGGGGGCCTGTTATTTCTAACTCTCTCACTCTGGGTCACTTTTTGATCCTCATTTCAGCCAACCAACCAGCCAAACTGTGAAAAGCCTTTCTTAACGCCCTGAGCTGAAAAACATTAAATGCAGAATCTCTGCTTGATGGGCCCATATCCATAAATTTGTCCCAATCCAATTTTATATTCTTCCACCATTATCCCACACCCATAAAATCCATTCCTACACACGTTCCCCAGATTTCTGAGTGTGTAGATTAGAATATTCAAGTTGCTCCTTTGCAGCGCGGCATACCTCCTCATGGGTCGCACTTTATACCTCACCTTTGCCAGCCTGATGGGACTAGTCTAATTACAAGTTTAGAAACAAAGAGGTGTGGTGGGGGTGGATCCTGAGGAGAGTCACAGTGTCTTTCAAAGCAGCTGCCCCAGGGAAGGCCACTGCAATCTCCTCGGACAATGCAGGGTTGATCTCAGACTAGGGTGGAAAGACTGCTTGTATTGGGGGCAGACATGTGGCTTCTACTAGCAAAGAAGTCCTATCAGAATTTAGGGCTCAATGTCCTCAGCTCCGTCAGGGTTCCATTTTGACTTTCCATACCTCCCATTTCAACTTTTAGGATCTCGTTCCTTTCCAATACATTCCCTCATTTAGCAGTCTGCAAGGTTGGAAATTCAGTTTACGCTGGTAAGTCAACTACTTGCAGGATGAGATTCGGGGTTTGTTTTTCAGCAATCTCACCCCTGAAGCTATAGAATGTAACAGTCTCCTTCAGGGCAGATGTAGATGCCCTCAGGTTATTAATTCAACATTTGAGCTGGGAACTCACATCCCTGAGCTTATCTTTTTCTTTCCCCACATTGCCTAGCAACATTAGCAAAGGCAACTAGCCAATCTCATTATACTTGTTAGTCTGACAAAAATGTTGGAAAGTATTATGATCCTTGTTTCTTATAAGTATTTGATTAGGAGTATCCAATGATGATATTTTTTTTGCATATCTCTACTACCAGATCACTCCATGAACGATCAGTACTCTCTTTGCTATTAATGGCTAATAGTCATTAGTAGTCATTAGTGTCTTTAAATGTAATCAGATTACAGAATCAACTCCAGAAACCCCAGAACCAGTTTGGAAAAGTAACTGTTAAGATTTTGTTCCTGTAGAACTACTCTTCATACCAAAATCTATGTTAGTCAGGGTTATCCAGAGAAGTAAACCTGATAGAGGGTTGTGTGTGTGTGTGTGTGTGTGTGTGTATAAAGAGGTTTATTATAAAGAATTGGCTCATGAAATTACGGAGGCTGGGAAGTACAAAATCTGCAGTGTGGGCTGGCAGGGTTGAGAGACAGGAAAGCCAATGGTGTAGTTCTAGTCTGAAGGCCAGTAGGCAAGACCCTGGAGAGCCAATGGTCCCGATGAAGTCTGAAGGCAATCTGTAGGAGAATTTTTTCTTCCTAGGGAGACTGATCTTTTTGTTCTATTTAGACTTTCAACTGATTGGATAAGGCTCACCCACATTACTGAGTGCAATCTGCTTTACCCAAAATGTACTGATTTCAATGTTAATCTCATCCTAAAACACCTTCCAAATTGACACATAAAATTAACCATCACATAGACTTAACCAAAAAAAATCACATGATCATATCAACAGATGCATAAAATGTATTGGATAGAATTCAACATTCCTTCATAATTTTTTTAAAAAGTCTTGGCAAACTAAGAATAAAAGTTAACTTCCTCAACCAGATGAAGGGCATATACAAAACAACGTATGGCTAACCTTATTCTTGATAGTGAAAGACTGAATGCTTTCCCTCGAAGACTGGGGACTAGGCAAAGATATCTGCCTTCACTACTCCTATTCAATACCATATTAGAGCACTAGCAAATGTAATAAGGCAAGAAAAAGAAATAAAAGGCATTCAGATTGGAAAGAAGAAATGAAACTATCTCTATTCAGAGATGACATGATTGTTCATGTAGAAAATCTACTTTTTGAAAAGCTTCTAGAACTAACAAGTTGAGAAAGGTCATAGCACATAAGATCAATTTACAAAATGTATGTATGTAAAACATGGAATGATAAAACTCTTAGGAGAAAAATCTTCAAGACCCTGGGTCAGGCAAAGTGTTCTTAGATTTTATACCAAAAAGAATTTTTCCCATAGAAGAAAAAAAATGGGTTAGTTGGATTTATTCAAAATGTGAAACTTTTGCATTGTTAAGAGAATAAAAAGACAAGCCACAGACTGGGAGAGAACGTTTGCAAACACATATTAGATAAAGGACTTGTATCCAGAATATACGATGAACTCTTAACAAAAAGAAAAAAAACCTAAAGGAGAAAAAATTTTAAAAGACACTTACCAAAGATGATATATGGATAGCAAATAAACTCATGAACAGATGCTCAATACCACTATTTATTAAGGAAATGTAAACTCAAATGACAATGACATACCATTACATGCCCCTTAGAGTGACAAAATTTAAAAAAGAAAAACTGAATTAATACTAAGTATTAACAAGGATGAGGAGCAACTGGAACTCTCATACATACATTGTTGATGGTGATGCAAAATAATACAATCACTTGGAAAATAGTTGAGCAGTTTGTTATAAAGTTAACCATATACTTATGACCCAGCAATCACACTCTAGGTATTTACTATAGAGAAATGAAAACTTACATTGACACAATAATCTGTTCATGAATGTTTATGGCATTATTCATAACCCCAGCGTCTCTCAATGGGTAAATGGGCAAATAAACTTGTATACTCACACAATGAAATACTACTCAGCAATGAAAAGGAACAAATTATTGCTATACACAATGACTTAGATGAATTTCGAAGGCATTGTGGTTAACAGAAGAGTTACACTTAAAAAGTTACCTACTGTATGATTCCATTTATATGACATTTTGGAAAAAGAAAAATTATAATGAAGGACAGATAAGTGGTTGCCAGGAGTTAAGGGTGAAAGGAAGATTTGACTACAAAGGGGAAACCTAAGGGACACATCCTTCAGGATGCTAGAATTGTTCTGAATCCTATATGTGATAGTGGTTACAATAATCTATGCACATGTAAATACTCATAGAACTGCTCATGAGAAAAGTTATGTATGCAATTTAAATTAAATTAAAACATTAAGATATCTATCTATCTAAGTACATGTTTCACATTTCTAGAAGTAATTCTGTATTATGAAACTTTCACCAATGGGCTAGAAATTTTTTTAAATAAGGAAAAAAGAAAAATATCATTTTAGAATGCTTAATTGTACCTAATTTATTGATGAATAGAATCTGTAAGATTTACAAAATTTTTTGTGGGCATTTGATGTCTAAAATTATAGTTGTCACATTTCTCCAGTATAATTAGATGTGGAACAGCATTTTACATTGTTTAAAAAGAGGGAGCAGGGAAGAAATGTCAAAGCTTTTCTGTCTGGCTTAAATGATAGGTCAAGCTACACAGAAATCTGTCTGGTTTTAGAAACTGGCATTTGGGCCCAGATTGTTCAATTATCTGGGCCATCAGCCTCGGGTCTGGGCTGTCCACAGTGATGCTTTCTGGGCCCAAGGCCAAGGCCTCTAGGCCAGTAAAACCTTCACTGACGTCAGGAGGCCGAAACTGGAGAGGGAGAAAGGGAGGGATCCTCCCAGCATTTGGGGCTGCCTTGAAGGAAATATTTGACCCATCCCGTTCGGGATAAGAATTTTTACCTTTCCAAATGAGTTCACTGTGCTACAGCATGCAGGAGCTCAAAAATCCCAGTGTGTACTTAGGAAGGAGCCCAGCATTACGGAGCTGGAAGGCTTCTGTTCTGTCTTCTTTCCAACAGTCTCTCTCCTCTCCAAGACAGCCACAGTGAAATCCATCCCAAATTGTGGATCCCCAGAGCCACAGGTCCCCAACCATGCCAGCCCCTCCCAGGCAAATCCAGCTGTGTCCAGGGATGGTGCTCACTCCACTTCTCTCAAAGAGGCTCCCATATTCCTTATGAGTGGGTAAGAATCGTATCCTCATATAGCCTTCATCAACCAGCTAGTGGTGATTTGTCAATGTTTTTCTTTGTCACAGTTTATTGAGTGATTTATAATCTGAATACAGTGTCAGTTTCCTGCAACAGCCCACATGGACTGATATGAAGGCTCTGGAAACCACCTACACTCTAAAATATCTTTTCTTTCAGTTTTCAAAGGTGCCCCAAATGCCTACAGTATCAACCCTTTGGACCGAGGTATTAAAATGCAAATGTTACCGGGGCGGAGTAACCCAGGAAGCCATTGCCACTCAAGGGTGGTCTCTTCCATCCTTGAGGAGAGTCCTGGGGAGATGGAACTGAGAAGTTTTGACATCGGAGAAGAGAGCAGCTGGACTTTGGGGTCCTACTAAGGAGGCTGCCACAGTGTCCTGGGTGCCAGCCAGACGGGGAGGGTGCACACCACACCTCACCATGCTCGCCTCCGCTTTGACAAAGGCAGCCCGCCTCTCCCGCAGCATCTGAGGGGTGCCGGGCAGCAGGCCTTTCCTCCTGCACAGAGCGGGCTAAGAAAACCAGAGCGGTTCCTGCGTCCTGGCAGCTAACAAATCAGCACAGACCACGCTGTGCCAGATTGAAATATTAGAAACAGACACAAATTAATACACTGGGAGTTTATGTTTTTACATTAATGAAAAGCAAATGAGTCAGTGTATTTGGTGGAGGGATATGTGAGGCAGGAATTGTGGTGGAACTCATCGCCCCTTATCTAAATAATTAAGAGGAATTTCTTAGTGGATTGGTAGCTCAGAAATTGTTTTAAGAACGTGGAAGCAGAGTGCTTGCACTACTGCGGCTGGGAGGGGGCGTTCCGGCACAGACATGGCTTTGGGAAAAGGGCAGAACAGGAGCAGAGTGTGAAAAGGTAAAGGGCTTGAATATAAGTGCCAGGTGGATTGAGGCAAGGTGGTGGGATGAAGGACAAAAGGATGTGGAATGGGCTTCAATGTCCGCTTGGTTGGGGGTGCCCATTTCAGAGCTCCCGTTCCTAAAAGGGACCGAATGGCCTTTTGTGGGACTCCCTCCGGCAGGCACATCTCTGCTTGGGCCTGGGATTCCAGGCATGCTGGGCTAAGTGGACAAACATTGCAACAAATAGTAGGAAAACTCAGCTGGTTCATGTCCAGCAACACCCAAAACTCCTACACACCTAGCAAGCCCATCAGTGGCATCCCTACTGGCACCCCAGCCCTGGGGGAACCTGGCCTGGCCTCCCTTTCTCCCTCAGGCACGTGACTTCTCTACTTCTCTTTCCTTTCCACGTTATCTTTGACAACCATTTTTAAAAATCACTTTATTATGGAAATTTTCAAATATACACAAAAGTAGAGAGACCAGACGATGGACCCACACGTACCATCGCCAGCTTCAACAAGTATTAAGTCATTTATAATCTTGTTTCAGCTACACTCCCGACTTCCCCAGCCACACTCACACAGATCGGATAATTTCAAAGTAAATTTCAGACATCACGGCTCAGGCTCAGAGTTTCAGGACAGAGCTATCCTAGAAACCTGACAACCTTGCCAGAACCCACTGTTCCAACCTACAAGCCTGCTTACTTTGTCCATTCTCCTTGTCTTAATAGAAAAAAATCTGGATGTACTTGGTAGATGCCCCTGGTCCTTTACTTATTAGTTGCCTGGTCTCAGGTAAGTCTTGAGTCAAGACTTGGAGTGACAGTTTCATCACTAATGAAATATGGTAACAGCATGAACTTTGGGGAACAGTGGTGATCACTGAGGACAGTATTTTTCAAATGCCCATTTCACAGTGGGAGCTCAGAATTCCCCCTCTGACTTTCATTCTGAACTTGATGACATCGATGATTTGTTGACTTAGTATCCAAACTCAGCTTGTCCTCTGCCCACCCAAGGCCGTGGCCATCTCACTGCCTCTCCTTTTATTAGGTTATTAAGTATGCAATGTCCAATTTCCTTAAATACTAAGTTTAACAGTTGATATCTCTGACATTTCACTTTGACACTTCTAGTTTTATTTTTATTGTGAAGGTACATCCTCAGTCTTTCAAATGCATGTTTTGGCTTGTGATTATCTTTCAAAATTTTTTAGAGCAATTTTTGTGAAACCATGGATTAGTCAAACATTTGCATTATTTTCGAATATGAGTTCCATCGTGGAACCAATGTAGCTCAGACATCTTGAACTATCAACAAAGTGTTTGGGAAGAATGTGGCTAATGAACACACAGTATATTGATGGTTTGAGAAGTCCTGTTCTAGTGATTTTAATATTGAACATGAGCCACATGGGTGACCTGAGACCAAGGTGGATAATGATGAGCTGAAACTGTAGTAGAAGTGAATCTCAACCTACGTGTGTATTAGCAGCAAGTTTTGAGGTTACTATGTCAACAATATTGGACCATTTGAAACAAATCAGCAAGGTAAAGAAGCTGGATAGATGAGTTCTGCATGAATTAAATAGGGTCGCAAGAGATATTGTCTTGAAGCTTGCCTTTCTTTGCTGTCACAACATTAAGGCAAACCATTTCTACACCATATTGTTATGTGTGATGAAAAATGGATTCTTTTTGACAATCACAGGAGTTCAGCACAATGGTTGGATAAAGATGAAGTGCTGAAACACAGTCCAAAACTGAATGTTTATCAAAAAAAGCTAATAGTGTCTGTTGGTGGTCCAGCGCTGGTATTATCCACTACAGCTTCATGAAACCTGGTCAATGGATTATAGTGGATGTCTACTGCAACCAATTGTACAAAATGATGAGGATGCTTGCAATTAAGCAGCTGAGATTGGTCAATAGAGACAGCCAATCCTCTTGCAAGACAACGCTCAACCACATGTCACACAAACAATGTTGCTCAAACTATAGAAGCTGGATTTGGAAACTATCTGTCATCCACTGTATTCATCAGACCTGGCACCAAATGACTACCACTTCTTCCAGGCTTTGGACCACTTCTTGCAAGGAAAAATATTCAATTCTCAACAAGCTGTGGAAAACGCCTTTCATGATTTCATAGCCACTCACTCTCCAGGTTTCTTCACTGCTGGCATAAACAAGCTACCATTAAGATGACAAAACTATGTCTAAAGTTTAGGCACATATTTTGATTAATTGTACTGCTTCTTGTTTGAGATATAATAAACTACACTGGATTTGAAATCGGACATTTTGTATGTAATGACTTTCAAACTACCTATATCACTATATTTGAAGTAAGCTTCTTGTAGACAGCAAATAGTTGAGTCGAGTCATGATCTTTAACTCACTCTGCCAATCTCTGGTATATTTAGATCATTTACATTTAATGTAATTATCGATATGTTAGGGTTTTACTCTGCCAGTTTATTAATGTTTTCTGTTTGTTCCCACTGTTTCTTGATTCTCTGTTTCCATTTTCTTGTTCTCTTGTGAGTTACTTAAATATATTCTAGAATTCTATTTTTATTTATCTGAAATATTGTGAGTATATCTCTTTGGATAGTTTTCCTAATGGTTCTATAGGTATTAAAATATGCATATGTAACTTATTGCAGTCAGCTAGTGTCAATCTCTTACCACTTCAAGTGAAATATAAAAAACTTATCTCCATTTAGGTGCCTTTAGTGATCCCCTCCTGTATAATATAACTGCCTTAAATAATTCCTCTATATACATTGAGCATCACATCAAATGATGTTATAATTTTTTGCTTCAACAATCAAACATAATTTAAAAAACTAAAGAAAAGAAGGATAGTCTATTTTATTTAACTCCATTTTTACCCAATTCTTTGTTGTTTCTTCCTTCCTCATGTTCCAAGTTTCCTTTTATTATTTCCTTTCTGTTTGAAGAAATTCCTTTAGTCATTCTTCTAGAGTAGGTCTGCTGGTAACAAATTTTCCTGGCTTTCCTTTATTTGAGAATGCTCTTATTTTCTCTTCATTCCTGAAGGATATTTTTGTTGGACATAGAAATCTGGGTTGACAGTGTTTTTCTTTTAGCACTTGAAAAAGGTACTACCTCCCTATGGACCCCGTGATTTCTGATGAGATAGCCACTGTCTTTAGAATTATTGTTCCCCTGCAGAGAACACTTATTTCTTTCTAAGTGTTTTTTTCTCTGTCCTTAGCTTTCAGGAGTTTGATTATGATGTGTTTGAGCATGGGTTTCTTGGATTATCCTGTTTGGGGTTCAGTTACCTTCTTGAATCTGTAGATTTCTGCCTTTTGCCAAATTTGGGGAAATTTCAGCCATTATTTCTTCAAATATTTTTTCAACTCCTCTCTCTTTCTCCTCTCTTCTTGGAACTCTGATGACACAAAGATATTAGATCTTTTGTTATTGTCTCACAGGTTCCCGAGGCTCTGTTCATTTTTTCAGTCTATTTTATGTCTGTTGTCCAAATTGGGTAAGTTCTATTCATCTGCTTTCAAGTTCACAGGTTCTTTTCTCTGTTGTTTCTTCTTTGCTATGAAGCACTTTCAGTGAGTTTTTAATTTTGATTATTATATTTCTCAGTTCTAAAATTTCCATTTAGCTCTTTTTATATCTCCTCTTTTTGCTGAAATTTTCTATTTCTTAATTCATTTCAAGAGTGTTCCTAAATGCTTATTGGAGCATTTTTATGATGGTTGCTTTAAAATCCTTGTCAGAAAACCCCATCTAAATCATTTCAGTATAAGCATCTGTTGATTGTTTTTTTTTTTAATTGTGATTTTCCTGGTCCTTAGTATAATGAACAATTTTTTAAATATCCTGGACATTTGGATATTATGTTATGAGACTCTGGGTCCTATTTAAATCTTCCTTTTAGCAGGCTTAGTGCACAGGTCCAATCTTCTTCATTTGTTTCAAGACTTGAGACCAATCCAAAAACTCTGGTGGTAGTCCATATTGTAGGTCTCAAGTTTTTTGTCATGTTAATTCTTATCAGTTTCATGTGTAGGTCACTTGAGAGTCTAATCAGAACTTTATATATGGGTTTTAAAAGTCCCTTTCTCTAGCTCCCTGTACTCTGAAATCCTCTCTAGTTGGGAAGGGGGGAGTATCATCTGCTACTTCTGAGTAGGCGATATAGGTCCAGGCTCCCTCGTCAGCCTCACTGACACCACCCTGGCCTGGGAACCAGAGTGCCCCTTGCTACTCCTGGGTAGGAGGATGGCTATGGAGAACTGGAGGTGGGTGGGTACTGTCAAAATGGTTTCTGTTTTGCTAGGCAGCCCTTTTCCTTGTCCTTGGGCTAGAGAGAGTAGGCTTTTCTTGGAGCTTTAAAAAAAAAATGTATCTATTGGTATTTCTGGGTCACAGCCTTCTCCAGCACCCTATCCAAGATATATGGGAGATAAAAAGAAACCCCAGGGAAATCGCCACCATGTCATTCCTCAAGTCCCTAGATCCCTAGCCAGTCTGCCTTCCTTCCTCTTGCAGAGTCTTCCTGTGTTTGTTTGTTGTATTATAGCCAGGATTTTTAGTTGTCCTTACGGGATGCATGGGGGAAATGAGTCTACTCCATTTTGTCTGGTTTGTTACCTGTAGTGGCCTCCCTGGGACAAGGCTAGGCTGGGCACAATTTGAGTGTGAGGAACCAAGCCCTGTTTTGCTTCTGCCTTGGATTTGGTAATGTTCTCTGCCTTTTCCAGGGGCAGGGAGCTGCTTCCTGACTTGGGAATTCTCTTGAAGGTTCAAATTTCCTGGAAGTCTTGAAACAATCATAGAATGCTTTCTGAATTCCACCACCATAGCTGAAAAAGCCTCTGCCAGCCAGTGACATTCTGGCTTGCCTGCCCCACACTGTCCCAGGGAGGTGGGGGGGGCGGAATGCATTGGATCAACAGCAATGTCCTCATTGCAATACTCTGTACCCTGAACGTCACAGCTGTGGCACGGAGCTGTCTTGCCATTCTTCCCTCAATGTCTGGAGACCACAAAAGCAAAAAATTAGGACAGGAAAATCAATCCCAGAGGTGCTATTTCAATCCTGTGAGCAGTTGATAAAACAAACTCCCCCAAATCATTATAAATGCAGGTGCCGGCAGTTTTTCTCAATCTGTACCTTTGTCCCAGAGCAGGAAAATCACACCTAGGTAATAAAGTATTTGTTTTAAAAAGGAAAGATCACTTGAGACTCCAATAATTATATTTTCTCACAGAGGAAACTATTGCTGTAGGTAATCTTTTATCACCTCATCTTTTTTTTTTTTTTTAGTTATTGGATTTAGAAGTTAATTCCCCAAATGTTTCATATCAGACTTCCAAAAATCTGCAGAATTTAAATCCTATAATTCATAGAGCTCAGATTTCGTTACCTCCAGGCTGATCTATCAGGAAACTGCCTGTTTCCACTGAGGAAATGCTACAGCTCTCCAGCTGATACATCTCTTCTCACACCATGAGTCCGGAAGTCTGGGATCCCTTCCTCAGCCGCCCATCTCTTTGGTTGTGGAAATTCATTTTCTTTTACTCTGTCCATTCTCTGGGAATTCTCAGAAGTAACCAGTGAGGATCAGTGGTTACTCTGCAGGTTCCTGCTTGTGGCTTAGATCAGCGGTCCCCAAACTTTTTGGCACCAGGACCAGTTTCATGGAAGACAATTTTTCCACGGACAGGGGGAGGCGGAGCTCAGGCGGTGATGCAAGCGATGGGGAGCAGCTGGCTGTGAACACAGGTGAATCTTTGCTCCTGCTCCTGCTGCTCACCTGCTGTGCGGCCAGCTTCCTAAGTTTCATGGAAGACAGTTTTTACAGGGATGGGGGTGGGGAGAGTGGGCAGGTGGATAGGGAGGGTCGGCAGGGAAAGGTGGAGTTTAGGCAGCAATGTGCCGCCTGGTTCCTAACAGGCCATGGACCGGTACCTGGCTGTGGCCTGGGCTTGGGGACCACAGGCTTAGATTATAAGGGACAGCATAGGATCTCATACCCTTTAAAAACTTTTTTTAAAAAAGTTAGGTTATTGCAGGTAGACAACAGTAAAAAGTAGAAAATGTATCCTTCTTTGGTGCAGAATAAAATTAAGGTAGAATTTTTTTTTAATTACTATTAAAATCAATAATAGTTTCTAAGCATGCTTCAGCTTTTCCTGGATCTCTAGAATTTTCATCTTGCATATGAAAGTAAGTGGGGGAGCGACTTTAAAAAGAAAATCCCCTCATTTTGGTGGAAATTTTCCAATTGTTTCTTAATTTACTTTGTCCAATTACTTGCTTTCTTTAGATAAAGGTCAAATTCAAAATAGGTGAAGAAAATTGATTAATAGCAAATCAAAGCAAATCACTGATTGTTGGAAACCACCCCCCTTGTCCTTCATTTTGGGGGCATAAGTGGTTCTCAAACTTTTCTTTGTGGGCAAAGCCTCTCATAAGCAACCTTGAATTCCCTTTATAATTAATGTAAAACTGCAGGGTTTCCATCATCAGAAACGTAGATTCCAGCACCAGGCTGGTAACATGGGTAATTTACCTTTGTAATGATTTAAAGCATGTAATCAGATGGCCACCGGTAAACCTGGGCAGCCAGACCCTGGGAAACATCCTGATTCATGACTGTGGTCTTTTTGGGGTGGTCTCCTGTGGCCATAGAGGCAAGACAAGGGGTCTTCTGACCGCCAGTGACCTGGGTCATGAAGGGATCCCCTTTTCCACTCTGGAGGAACAAACATTTGCACACTCATGTTTGTACACAGGAGTTGTGGGACCCTGGGCTGCGCTGAGAGCCAGAGCTCAATGACAGTGTCAGGGTAAGTAGCTGAGCAGGCTGAGATGTTCTGTCCAGTCAGCAAAATGGGCGCATGCGTGCAGACTCAAAGGTGACACATGCTAAGAGGCCCCGGGAAGAGCTGTGGCATTGCAATGCAGTGGAGGTGAGTGAGGAGCAAAGACATCCACTCATAAACAGTTAGATAAAGATCAGAAGTCCATGTCATGGCTCAAAGCCACTGTAGACACCACAGAGTGAGGAAAATTGCCACATTAATTACACAGACCAGGACCTGCTACTGGCGGCCAGGAGAGGAAGAGCAGGCTTTTTTTCCCTGGGGGAGGAGGTGTGTTCATAAGGGGAAGTAGGCACAGCAGAGACAGCTCCCAGCGGGAGACGATGAGCCCAACAAACCCTTCCCCTGGTGCCCTGATCACAGGCACTCTTGGGGGACAGGTGCTTATCTGTGGGCTCCAACCCTGCCTGGGCCATGTAGCCAGGTGGCTCCCCCAGGAGCTTGGCAGAGATGGCTACTACAGCCATCTCAGCACATTCCTGGCACCTGTTCCCACCTCCCCTTCCCCTGTCGTCCTTGTGCCAGCCTGTCTGTGCTCAGCTGCAGGCCCAAGGACAACTTGGTTTTTCTGCTTTGAGTGCTCTGCTCTGGCCTTCTGAACTTATTCACTCCTGACTCCCCTGGCATCCCACCCTTGTCTCCCTCTGGCATGGGTCCCCTGTGGCAGCCCACACCCTCTGTTTCCTGCGATGGCTTCAGGAGAGCAGTAGGAATGGGGTGTAGACCACAGCCAAGCCCTCCCTGTCTGGGAGTACGGCAGAGGCGCAGGGGAAAGAGGAGGAGCATGGGGCCTTCCCCCTCCAAGGGCCACGCGACACCTCTCAACAAGTGCCCAGCCTGGGCCAAGCCCAGACTGATCCAGACACAGCTCCATCCACAGGGGGTGGTCTGAGACCCAGGGTGCTTCAGAACAGGATGTGGTGTGGGGATGATGGATGCAGAGCCAGCAGAGCCCAGAGACCAAGAAGGAGAACATGGAAAACGCAACCCAAGTACCACCATCCTGGGGTGGACAGAGAAACCCTGAGCACCAACGGGATCGGGCGTCAGAGGGGCCAGGCAGGTGGTAGGCTGCCCCATCGGGGCAGGGACTCCCTGAAGGTGGGCTCCACAGGAAGGGGCTGGGGGGAATGAGGGATGAGGGCCCAGGGAACTGCCACCCCATTAGGGTGCCAACCTCATAGGGCATGGAGCCAAATGCCCTCAAGCAATTCATCCATCCTACCCAGCTTCTTTCCCAGGGTGGCACCAACCCTTGGAAGCACAGACCAGTACAAAATTCCCAGGCAGTTTTAATACTTCTGGAATATTCCCTAAGCATGATCTCCAACAAGGCTGGCATTTTAAAGGTTTCTCGTTGATCCTAGATTCCCAGGATGTAACTCAGTAAATGAAAAGATCATAGACCCAGGCTGAATTTTCTGAAATGTAGAAGTTTTGTTTTTCCATTTTTTGGAAATCCATTAGAATTCTTTTAGTTCATTTCACAACATACTAGTTTGAGTGAATCTTTTTATTTCAAATATTCCTACCAAGCAACTGACTTCAGATGCTCTTTCCCTGCCCTCTGCTCTCTCCTCCTTTCTTCTCTCTCTTCCCTGCCTCCCTACTCCTCCTCATCGTTACAGATTTCCCTGGGTAAAATCACCCAAAGATTATTCACACAACAGAATTCTAGAATTTTATAGTGAGAAGTCTCTAGATTGTCATTGTTAAGGGTTGAAGAAATTAATGCACGGATCAGGAGTACAGGGCAAATAAATATGCTTTTTCTCACCTAAGCACATTTCAGAAACCACCACACAAGCTACATGCAAAGTGGGACTTTACCATTGTCTTTATCACACTAACGACCAATTACGGTGAGTGAAGTGTGGAGTGTGGCATGTGAGACAGGGGCAGGAAAGAACATGAAATGGAACAAGCCTCCAATCGCAGTTGTTCGATGATGGAAACTGTAAGGTAAAAATATCAAAGCCGAAGACTCGAAAAATGCAGTGTTCCACGTGAAAGACTATAAGTAGCAAAAGAATGTTCATTACTATAATCAAGAGGGTAAGAAAAATACACCATAGTAGATTCTCAGTGCTTGTTGAACAAATGATCAGAAATGCAAGAGAGAGTGAGTGATGACTTCTAGCTAATAGTGATGATGAAGTGTCTCTCAGCCAAGTGGTGAGCACCCGAGAGAAGTGACGCTCCATTCAATGTGTGCCTGGATGATCTGACAAGAAAAATTCCATTTTCCTCTTCTGGGGGAGTTACTAAAGTATGTATTCCACAAACATGAGGGAGAAAGCCAAGAAAGAGGAAGAGGTGGGTTCTAGGAAATGGTATCCAATGCAGGAGAAGGTAAAGGGAATTTGTAGGATCATGACGAAGAGAAATCTGAGGTCAACAGCTGTTCAGGGGACCTCGAGCATTATCTGGTACAGAAAGATGGGGGGCTCTATCGAGCATGCTGCTAGGGTCAGGCCAAGGGAGTCAATTGTTAAAAATTCAGGAATTTTGCAAGCCAATTGTTAAACACACCCATTATTAAAAATTAAATTACATAACTTAAATCATATTAGAAACAAAGAGGATAAATACTCAAAATTCATCTCTTTCTAATCATTATACTACATTTTACTAGTATCTGTGTTCTTCAGGTCATTTGCATTTATTGTATTTGTACAGTGGAAGTATAATGCATAACTCTTGCCAACCCCATGCTCAGTGATATCATACTGGTAGCTTGATATTGGCTAGGGTGGGAGTATTTACATCACAAAAATTGGCAAAAGCTACAAATCAGGGCTTGACTTATTATTCCATTTGTCTATACTTAAGAAAAGAATGAATAAATTGTTAATAATGCAGATTAAACTTTAAAGTGGGTCAAGTCTGAAGCTATTATGTTGTGAATAGCAGGAAAAAGACAAGGAAATATTCTTCTGGTTTTTGAAAAGTAATATTTGATTCAGCAAAGTAGTTGCTCACATCATTTATGAAAAAAATAAATTTAAAAAATTGTTGTTTCATTTTTGTCTTATTCATTAACTTAAGTGGAAATGTCAACTAACAATCATGAAAGATGGAAGAATTATACTGGTTCATTAGAGATAGAAGAGTTTGGCGAAAGTCAATGAAAGCTTTACGTAAGGAACAGCTACACGGAAATTACAGTAAAGAATATGCATATTTTATTGTTAGTCGTAAGCAGTGTGCTACCTGGCCTTTGTGTCAGTAACACTTATAGTAAATGTATATACATGTATAAACGTTTACGCTTTCTTTTAGAGAGCCAGGTGTTAAACATCTACCAGTCTGCCACTAGTTTGAAGAAAAAAATGATGAAACTGACAGTTTATCTAATGTGTTTGCACTGAAAGGAGTTAAATGGTTCTTTTGGAATGCTTAAAAAATAATTAATTTAGGTATGTAAAAAACTAAGCAAATGAAAACAAAATAATTCTTAACGAACAAAGATTGCACCAGACAGAAAATGTAATTCCATCTACTGCATGGTTCAACTTTGCATTCTTAAAGCCAAAATAAAGAATATTGGTTTACCAAAATTTGAGACAGAAGTACTGTATGCTGGTGATTGTACAATGCACCACAAAGAACGGAAAAAAACATGCTGCCGATTAAGCAACAAAATGTCATCTATTGTCGCATCCTATTTTCAGACATTTTAAAATGTGAAAAAAGGTGCATGACTTGGAATCAGAATGGCAGAGAAAGGAAGTAAGAGAGCTAGAAAATCATGAGAAGATGTTTAAAAGTAAAATTTAGAATTGTTTAAATTTAAATTTTAAAATACTGAGAAAATACTAAAGGATAGATGGCGTCAGTATAAGCTTGATCGTGCTAATCGTTTTCAATGTCTTGATTCAGCCATAAAATGTTAACGTTACATGTGAAGTATCATCTTGTTTTCAATCCTAGATATGTTAGAAAATCAATACACACTATGCATCATGTTAACACGTTAAGGAGAAAAACTATATCATCTTCTCAACAGGCATCATCTTAACATCAACACTAAATGTAAATCCTTGCACTGTCTTTCCAGTTGCACTGTCTGCCCAGTTGCACTGTCTGCCCAGTTGCATTGTCTGTCCAATTGCACTGTTTGTCCACTTGCACTGTTTATCCAATTGCACTTTCTGTCCACTTGCACTGGCTGTCCAGTTGCGATGTCTGTCCAGTTGCATGGTTTGTCCAGTTGTACTGTTCGTCCACTCTTCCCAGCTACCTTCTGGGTGGGCTGAGCCCGATGAATCTGATACATAAAGCTGCAGCATTGTTGGAGGCATTCTATTCTTCAAGCCGCAAGAGCATGGGGGGTTCATGCTGTCATGCAGGAGCAGCTATCTGGGGGCTCACAGAGGTCCACAGGGACCTCATTGCTCCCCGATGCTGATGCCACCAAAACATTAAGTCCAAATCCAAACTCAGGCCCTCAGGGTCTCCAGATGGAAATGCTCTCACCCTCTGTAAATCTAACTTAGGCAGGCAGGTGGGTGGATACGTGCCCACCTTCCTCCTGGACTTCCAGTTCAGACACATGCTGGCCCAGGACAAGCGAGCTACCTCGCAGAGCCACCAGGGGAAGAGAGCTGGGGCAGGACAGGCCCACCGGCTGCCTTCTTTGCATTAATGCTACATGCACTGGCACAGACACGGGCTCTGGCCTGGTTTATAGAATTTTCACAATGGGGCAGGCAAGAGTCTTATCATTCCCCATTTACAGGCACGGGAACTGAGATTCACAGCGGTTTGTGTGGCCCACAAGTCACATGGCACAGGCTTGTCTCACGACACAGCCCTGCTCTTGTGCCTGCCCAGCGATTGGCTCCCCTCCCCACTGGAAGCTGTGGGGTGGCCGAGAGCTAGGCGAGCCCACCCCCCACCAGAAGGCTCTCTGTTCACCTGACGACATCACCTTCTGCTCCGTGTGATCTCGGTAATCCTATCTGCTCTGCGCTTTTCCTGAGAAAAATAAATTAAAGCAAGGCCCTCTGAGTCCCCAACCCACTTAATTGTCCTGCCTTCAGTCTTTGTTTGAGAAACAGTCTTAAGACCCTTCAAACAGGGCTCTGTCTTCCCATGGTTATTTCTGGAATTTCTTTGAAATTCCCCTCGATGCAGAAAACACGCCTTACATGTCTCCTGTCTCACTCCACTGGGTCTATACACAGTGGTCTGTCCCCCAGGCGAGAAGCTTCTGGCCTCCAACCTGGGCCCTTCCCTCGCACCTTGTCACAGCCCCACTACCTGCACGGCGGATCAGGGAAGGTGTGCAGACAACGGGCAGGACTTGGTTTACAACCAGCGATGCCAGGGCGGCAATGCCGCGGGGGAGAGGGCAGACAGACCTCAGGATTGGAGGGTGCAGAAGCCCCCCCGCACGCCTCCTCTGGCCTCATCCAAGTCAGGGCAGGGCAGAGTCACCTGCGGCCACAAACCAACTCCAGAACCTTCCCTGAATCCCATGAAGGCTCTGAAATCAGCACCTGACTGTGGCCAGGTAAAGCCCCCTCCTTCGCTGTGTATAGGGAGAATCACAGGCTTTGCGCAGAACACTTTGAATTTTTACCTACGTCAGAGCAATGCTCATCTTACTGAGCCCTCACCATAACTAGTTTCAGGGCACCCTGGGGAAGTCCTGCTCCAGGAACACCCTTGAGTGAACCAGGGTGGTCCTTTTCCATCCTACTTATGAGTGTGTCAAGAACCGGATTCTAATACTCTCTGTGCTCCCACAGGACTGACTCCTGGGGCCGGCATCCGTCTGCTCAGCCTGCTGTTGTGAGCTGAGTCCCGCCTCAGTGCTCCTTGCAGACCCCAGCCGGCCGCAGCCACAGCCCCAGCCCAGCCAGGGAGGGCCAGGTCTTGTGGTAGGAGACAAATCACATGCACCGGTTTATGAAACTAAAGAAGAAACCAAGTGGAAAAGTCATTTTAAGAGCAATCACCCATAATAACATTAAGTTGTTCTGGGCTTTTGGCTTCCTGCCAGTTTAGCTGAAAAGGCAGGTAGCTGGGGGGTGCTGGAAAGCTGGACTCAGAGACACCAAGATGCAAATGAGTGAATTTCCTTTCATGACCTTGGACAGCACGCTTAGAATAAGGCTTAGCTAGCACGTGGTAAGCACTCAGTAAGTGTTAGCCAATATTTTTGTTTATTTGCTTTTATTATTAATATTTACATTTACAAACAATAAAATTGACTTCTATTTAGTATACAGTTCTATGAGTTTTAAGATGTGTAGATTTGTGTAACCGCCTTCACAATTACGTTCCAGAAGCATATCATGATCCCAAACACCTCCCTCATGCTGCCCTGTGTAGTCAAATCTTCCTCCCCCCGTCCCCTGGCAACCACTGGTCTGTTTTCCTTCGCTATAGTTTTGCTTTGTGGACTCACACAGTAGGCAACCTTTTGAGATTGGTTTCTTTCACTCAGGGTAACGCCTGTGTAATCCGTCTGTGTTGTCATGTACATTGACGGTGCATGCCTTTTTATCGCTGAGTAGTGTTCCACGGTATACGTATGCCAGTTTGTTTATTGATTCACCCATCCAAAGACATTCGGGGTATTTCAGTTTTTTGCAATTGTGAATATTGTTTCTATAAACAGTCATGAACGGGTTTTTGTGTTAACATGCTTTCATTTCTGTAGATCAAATACCTAGGAGTTGGCTTATTGGGTCATATGGTGTGTGATTAAATTAATAAGAAACTGGCAAACTGTTTTCCAGAGTAGCTGCATCGTTTTGTGTTCACACAGCAACGTGTGGAAGTACCAGTTGCCACATTCTCGCTGGCACTTGGTATTGTCTGTATTTTTTATTTTAGCCATTCTAATAGAGAGGGAGTGGTATCTTGTTGTCGTTTTAATTTGCATTCCTTTAGTAGCTAATGATATTGGGAGTCTTTTATGTACCTATTTGCTATCTTTATGCCTTCTTTGGTGAAGGGTCTGTTTGAGTTATTTTGCCCATTTTTAAAATTGAGTTATTTTCTTTCTATTGAGTTTTAAGTGTTCTTTATATATTCTGGATATAAGTCCTTATTCTAATAAATGATTTTTTAAATATATCCTCCCAGTCTATGGCTTGTCTTTTCATTCCCTTAATAGGTTGCCTTTTGTGGAGCAAAAGATTTTCATTTTGACGAAATCCAATTTATAAAATTTTTCTTCTCTCAGTCATGCTTTTCATGTCAAATGTAAGAACTTTTGCCTAACCCAAGGTCATGAACATGTTCTCCTGTTTTTCTCTAAGAGTTTTATAATTTTACATGGTCTATTTTGAGTTAATTTTTTAAATAAGGTAGGAGGGTTAGGTTGAGATTTTTTGGTGTTTTGCTTATGGATGTCTAATTATTCTACCTGGCCAATAATTTTGTTTATTTGCTTTTATTATTAATATTTAAATTTATAAACAGTAGCATTGACCTCTATTTAGTATATAGTCCTGTGAGTTTTAAGATGTGTAGATTCGTGTAACCACCTTCACAATTAGGTTCCACATTGTTGGCTGATATTAACCTGAATGTTTTTACCCCCCTCTTTATATCACTTTTTTTCTCTATAACTTACAGATCTTTTTTTAACCTACAGTGATAAGATATATGTGAAAAGTGACTGGCGTATGATTCATGGAGAAGTAAATAAACACATATTAGTTTAAAATGCACACATGTGCACGCACACACACACTCTCATAGAAAAACATATTGCAACAAAATGAAGTCAAAGATGAAGAGCCATCACCCAGATATAAATTCTGGAAGTGCAGGGTGAAGTTTGCAATGCTAACTTAAAGTCACCAAAGACCACTGGCTCCAAGGGAGCCTACTAAAGAGCGATGTCTCTTGCCTTTCTGTAAAAACAAGGCCAGTCCCTCACCCACTCCAGTTAGTGGTCAGACGCGCGCGCTGTTAAAGTGATTCGACCTCAGCTGGAGGGGCATACTGTCCTCCTACATTGTGGAGTGCAGCCTGTGTGCAGGGGTGTGTGGATGTGTGCATACACTTGGGATGCGTGTGAGAAACCCACTCCTACGAGTCTTTGCCCGTGCAGACTCCTCGTGGGAGCTGTACTCATGTGAACGATTTACCCTGGTGACTTCGGGACCACAGAAACCCATCCAACAAAGGAGCTCATTTACTTTCTGACATGGTTAATGTCCTGATTTAATGGCCCTCTTATATCACACTCAGCACCCTAAATTATAGGGCAACCCAGACAATTACAATGCGGGATTTCAGACTGCCCCTCTCCAGAGCTGCCCTCCCCCGCTCGTGTGGAAGCCTGGGAGGAAGGCTTTCCTCCTCCTGTGAGCTGCTGCCTGTGCTCTCATTAAAATAAACCTTGTATCACCTTGTTGCTCCAGATCACTGTCTCCTGAGATTTTCAGCCACAGGAAATATTATTCTGAACATATAACTGCACATGTGAAAGACTAAAAATGTCTTTCTTGATTGTGTGCTAATGAAAAAAAATCCTGTCTCCTTGGTGTGCTCTGAAATGTCTCTGTTAGGAGAGATCATTTTCCATAATGACCCTTTGGAGGGAAGTAGTTATGGTAAGGATTTCACAAACAGGAGCCCCCAAACTTACTCCTAAACACAGCCAGGCTCAGAGAGCTGCCGATTAGCCATGTTTAGCGCCTAATAAAAATGTTGTCAGATGAGTTTAAGAGATTTTTGCATCTCTGGTACTCATTGTGACGTTAACAGATAAAACACTGATGCCCAGAGCCCACATTCAACAGCCTATATCCAAGGAAATTGGTGCTGACTTATTGGCCGAAACTGTCTAAGAGACATTTCTTAGCTTTGATCTACTATTTATTCGGTAAATAATGACCCAAGAGTAAACTAAACAGTTGAAAACATAGAAACATAAATTCGCTTTAAAAAATAATGTCTGTCACATTTTAAAACTTAGATAAATACAGGAAATAAAATAATATATATTTTAATGAGACAAAATAGGGAATGGCAGGTCACAAAAATTAGCATTCATAACAAGAAAAACAGCTTGAAGTCCTATAATTATATCAATTTGATTTGCTAAAAGTAGATTCGGGAGAGGCCTCTTGAGAAAGGAAGGACAGCAGTCAAACCTCGCTCCATCCTTTTCTGGATCCTCAGACGCTCTACCTGACTCTAAAAAGCGGTACATTCCCGCCCTGGGAGGAAGGGCTCTCAGGAAGCTGTAGAGAAGCCTTTAGTGAAGATGGATAGGTTTTCCACGTGGCATTCCGACCCTCCTTGTTTATATAATTGGCCTGTGATCCCATTCCCTCCGTAGACGGATCAGTCACTCTCTGAGCCTCAGTCGCCTTCTGTGTACAGAGAGCGGTTGTGAGGACTAACTGGTGTCACGCACGCAAGGCACTTAGCGAGGAGTGCCTGGGCACAGTGTGAAGACTCAACACCATTTCGCTAGTTTTATTATTGCCGTGATTATTATTTGTCAAAGCTGTTCAAATTGGGAAATGGTGTATTGTTTTGTGAGCTGTTGGCCAAAACATTACATTCTCTCTCCCTCTCCTCCCTCTCCCTCTCTGTCTCTCTCACATGCACAAACACACACACAAACAAATGCACATACACAACATATAGAACTGAATTTAATTATAAGCTATTAAATATTAGAACACCTGATTTCTTTTTGGCTCATAAAATAAGAGTAAATTACTATACAATAAGAGTAATTACTATAAAATAATACTAGTTATTACTATATGACATTGAAGTCAAGTACAGATGGAATTTATAAGGACCAGAGCCTGCTGCCCTGAAATTCATATAGGGCTGTGTTTGCTCTAAAGAAAAGAAGCCAGGGACGACAGCAAAAAAAAAAGATAATAGAACAGCAATTACAAGGAGGAACATAGAAGGTAATGTACTCTGTCCTTTATTTTGAGTTGACCAACTGAAGGGACACAGATCATTCCCTACACCGAGAAATGGAAGGAACTCCAGGCTCACAGGGGCAACTCTGCGGCCTTAATGAAAAACATCCCTCAGTCCCCTGGAACTGCGGCCTGCCATAGTTGATAGCATGTAATATAATACAAAACCCATCTGTCATTTTTCCTTATATCTAAATAAATTAACACCCGGGGGAAGAAGAAGCTCACTACAGTAATCTGATTTGGTGATGTGTCTCCAGAAAGAATGCACACCCAAGGGCTGGCACGTAAGATGTGGACAGCTATCAGCCAAGGGAAACAACTAGAAAAGACCCACCACGTTGGGACAGGGTGGAAAATGGCAAATGGTATGGCCAACGGAACCGAATGAATCCCTTGAGAATTGTATCATTTTCATCAGATTAAGTCATTGTGGGAAGATTTGGGGGAACAAGTCAAAATCCATCACTTCAGGAAGGATTTAAGGCTAAAGTCACAGTTTTATAGGTTGCGTGTGAATATTCATAAAACCCACGCTGGGTTTTCTAGGCCACGTTTCTGACTGATGTGAAGCAACGCCTTACCTCTGAGACACTCGGCGGAGCCGGGCGGCATCTCAGTTCGCGGAGCTGTTGGGGAGGCTCTGGGCTCTGCCTCGGCCACACAGACAGACAAGGGATGGAGTGTGGCCACTCGGAGCACCAAGGGTGTGGGAAGCCCTTCCTGTGGTGGGAGGTGGTGCCCCCAGAAGGCCAACATCTTCTGTTCTGAAGTTGTTCGCTAGATTCTCAATTAGCTGAAAAATGGGGCTGCAAACTCTGACCCCTCTCCCTCGATGATATAAGTAATGCCCCTAGCATTGTGCCAAAGGACCCGTATTATTTCTGGTGGGGATTTCAAGAGCGTCCCACGTTAGTGGTGGGCTTGGGATACTTGGCTTCCTGGGATAGGAAATTCACAGATTTAGGAGCATATTTCATCATCACTCCTTTCTCCCCTTTGTGTCCTGTATGTCTCTATCGTTATACCTTTTTTTCCTAAATCCTCATTGAAGCTAAACTTCTAACCTATACAACCTCTCAAAATGACATGAGCTAATTGTGTAGCTCCTTTCATTTAACTGCAAGCCCAGTGCTATCCCTGGTAAATGGCAAAAGTAAAATTAAATAAGCTAGGAAAAGGAATTTGAACTTTTCAAAGTGTAGGAAGGCATGGCGGAAATGAAGGTAAAGAGTCTTACAGTATCTGCTTTTTTTGTTGTTAGTATTCGTGATCAAAGGAGACTATTCATAGAGAAATAAATTAACTGTGTTTACTCACTTGTAAGGACTTTTTTTGCAAATATATAATCAATCTAGCAAGTGTTGTTTTAAAAAGCAACACATCCCTAAAAAATTTTAAACTTTCTCATGTACAGATCTCAAGTCCAAAATGAAATAGAAAACAGAACTGCAGACTCTTGTGAAATTAAAAATAATACAAATGTATATCAGAAACTATATGATACAGCTGAAGGAATACCCTGAGGAAATTTCATAGCCTTAAAAACTTAAATTAAGAGTATATATACTCAACTTTAAAAAAATAGAGAGTAATAAAATAAACTTGAGGAAATAGCAGGGAGTGATAATAAAAATAGAAGGACTAAAAAAAAAAAAAAAAAAAAATGACAGAACTGCCAAACATGTCTCAGAGTTGTTTTCCCCTTAGGAAAAAGTACAAACTGAATAATTAAATCATTATTATTAAATGAAATAAACCAAATCAAAGAGAATGGTAGAAAACCACACAAAGAAAGAAAAATAGGAAAATGGAGAAATTCTCAGCTACAAGACAAGATTTTAAGATAATGAATGATTACCCTGATCAATTATACAAAAATAAATGTGAAAACCTCTTGTTTGCCTAACAATATATAAATTACTAAATATAGAAATCAGAACAGATAGAAATAGAAACAAATTAATTTGCATAGAAGAGATTTCAAAAGTTTTCAAAAGTTACTTTCCAGAAAGAACTCAGACCAGCTGGTTTTGTAGATGAATTCTAACAATCATCCAACATACGGATATCTTTGATGTTATTTAAACTGCTAGGGATGATAAAGAAACAAGGAAAGCTTACAAAGTACTTTTTATTTCAAAATTTTTACTTTGGAATACATTTAGATTTACAGAAGAATTACAGAGATAATACAGAGAGTTTCCATGTAGCCTTCTCCTAGCTCTTGCTAATGGTCATGTCTCCCATAACCAGAGTACATTTCTCAAAACTAAGAAATTAGCACTAGTACAAAACTATTAACTAACCTAGAGATTTTATTTGGATGTCACCAGGTTTTTTTCCACTGACGAGCTTTTTCTATTCCCAGATCCAATCTAAGATACTGTGCTGCATTAGCAAATATTTTTATGAAGCAAAAAAAGAAAAGTATGCATATCGATAAAATTTGATTATGCCTCCCAAAGAAAAATATAAATTAATCTCATTCATGAACATGGCTCAGAAAAAGTCTAATTGATCCAACTATACTTTAAAAGAAAAATATACTTTTTTCTTTAAAAGACAAAAGAAAAAAATACTTTAAAAAATAAAAAATAGGAAATGTATGAATATAACACAGAATAGGTCACAAAAGAAAAAATAAATTAGTTTTTCCATAGATTTAGAAAAGGCAAAGTTCAGCATAATTCATAACTTAATGTCTTAATAAAATAGAAATACACTCACATCATGAATTCACACAAGTGCATGCACCAGCATTTTGCTTAATAACAAAGTATTTCTGTTGAAGTCAAGAAAGAGACCAGAATGCTCACAATTAACACAATGATTTAAAATTGTGTTGGAATTACTCACCAGTGTAATTAGACAAGAGACACAAAATGCATAAAATTGGAAAGGAAAAAACTTTCTCATTATTTGTAGATTACACAACAGTATGCCTCAAATATACACACACATGCTCACACATACACAGGAGAAACAACAGAAAAACTGTTATAAACAACAAGGAGATTTAGCAAGATTGCTGGTGACAAAATTAAGCAAAAATCAGTAGCTTTCTCATGTGCAAGCAATAACTCATTAGAAAATATAATGGAAGAAAAGTAGAAGGGACTGTCTGGGGCCATACTTTATAGGAAATGTATAGGTCCTATAGAAATACATTTTATAAATGATATTAGTGAATGTAAGAGAAGAATAAAATATAGGGGAACCAACTTCTTATTGGATAGAAAAACTCAGTGTTGTAAAGATGGTAATTTTCCCTAAACTAATTATAATAATATGATCTTAATAAAAATATCAACAGGATCACCCTCCCTTTTTAAAACTACACAAGTTAATGATAAATTCACATAGAAAAAAATAAACATTTGATAATTTTCAGAAAAATTGTGAGAACTTAAGAGCAATAAGAGAGGATCAGCCCTAACACATGTTAAAATATTATAAAGCTATAGTTTGGTTTTCATGAGCAGATAGACAAAAAGATCAATGGAATCACATAGTGCAGAAACAGGCCAAATGCAGATGGGAACTTGGCAAATGATCATAACTGTATTTCAGATCAGTGGATAAAAAGGTAGATTATTCCAAAGTGGAGATGGAGCACCAGAGTAGCAATCTGCAAAAAAACAAGATGAAGATCCTATCTCATGTCATTCCACCAAAAATGTCTACTAGGTGGGTGAAAGATTTAAACACATACAAAAGATGAAACTGCCAAAATATTAGAATAGAACTTAGGAACATTTTTTAAAATACCCTTGAGTATTTTTGGAAGGCCTTTCTACACAAAGCATAATCTCCCAAAATGATAAGAGTTATAAGTCTGACCCCATAATTCTGTTTAGGAAAAATGATCATAAACAGAGTCAAAAAATAAATGACAATCTGGGAGAAAACATCTGTCACAAATAAGATAGAGAAAGTACTGGTTTCCATAATATGTAATGATCTGTTGAGATTCAGTAAGAACAGACAAGTAACAAAGTAAGGCTATTTTTGTGTAAAAAGAGGAATACAAATGGCTACTCAACCCCAATGATAAGCAAATAAGCTTTATTTAATTTAAAAGTATACAGCTTTTACTTTTCAAACTGGCAATATTAAAAAATTTTAACTTTACAAACTATTGTGATGATGTAGGACTTTCATTTGCCAGTGAAAGTGACAGGTCTGAGTGGTGTAACTCCTTGTATGGTAAACTTGGTACTGTCTCTCCCTTGACTCAGCTGACCTGGGAGTTTACCCTTCAGGATACTCACAGAGGTGTGCCAAGACATACACAGAGGGAGGTTCATGGCCACAGTATTTGTAACAGCAAAATAATCCAAACAACCTAAATGCCCAGCAGTTAGAAGCCTGATTAAGTAACTTATGGTACATACACACAATGGAATACAATGCGGTGGTGAAAATAAATGAGGAACTATGACATCATTTTTATAAAAAGAAGAGAAGCAAAACTAAATGAGATATTATTTAGAAGTTATTACATATGGAGTAAAATGATTTTTATAAAGTAGGAGAGTATACAGAACCATTACAGTCTGGTCTGATTCTAAGCCGTGTTGATGGGTTCAAGGGTCTAGATCTTATTATGGCGCTTAATACTACGTACTTCTTATATATTCTATTGTATCTACCAAGTATTATGTAACAATAATTGTTTTTAGAAATGAGGTGGCTCAAGGGTGACAACGTTGGTAGTGGTCCTGAACAGGTTCTGGGATTAGAATCATGAGTTGGCACCTTCAAACTGGTGGCTTTGGGCAAGTCATGCATCCCTCCATTCCTTTGTTTACATATCTGTAAAATGGACTTGTAAAACTGTTCCCACCTCATAAGAATGTTGAGAGGATTAAAAATATAGGTACAAGCACCAAGCACAGTGCCCTGCACATAGTAAGAACACAGTTAGGGAATGACCTACAAAATCATACACGAACAGAGCAAGAGGCAGAAGGCGGTGGGTAGCCACTCCCTTCTGTGTAGAAGGTGGAGGAGGACCATGCTTTGTGAACTCCTGGAATATTTCTGCCCACGTAAATTGGGCAACAGTGAGTCCTCCTGAGAAGGGGACTCACTTGGGAATTTAAGATAGGAGGGAGACTTGTTTTTTTTTTTTTTTTTCATTGTACAATTTGACTTTTTTACCCCATGTGTATGAATTACCTTTTTAATTAAAAAAATAAATCTAGGATTAAGCCAGCAATAAGCTGAAAGGTTTCCTACTCTGGCTAGGACGAATTCCTCGTGCCCACGGCTTTCTCTCTGCCCACTGATGCTTAAGCTATCCATAATCATAGAGCTTGATGTCATGCCAGTTCTCAGTGTGTTGACAGACTCCAGCTCAAAAGTCCCTTTATGAGACCTTGTCCCTCAGTGAAGCCTGCAAATTGCTCTGATCTTAGTAGACAAAGCCATCGCTCATTCTCTGAATCTCTGAGTATCCTACACAATAACGTCAAGAATTGGCGAAAATTACCCGAGATAAAGCGTCCTTTAGAACATCAAAGTCCTTGATTTCCAGGCTATGGGCTGCAGGTATGTGACAGCCCTGACGGCCCAGATGGACGGCAGAGATAAGCAAAAAGTGAAATGCTCCGGCTGCAGCGCTGCCTTGGATTTGGTGCTAGGGTTTCTGCCAAGGGGATTAATGTTATCCTCAGAGGTGTGAGCACATTTTGCTTTTACCTTCAAAACCAGGTAATCAGCAGTAGTAGATAACAATCAGAGAAGGGCGCCTTTAAACTCTCTGCGAGCTGTAAAGCCTTTCTCCTGCCTGGTTTGTTTAATTTTGGCCTGGGTCGTTTCCCATTAAGTGCACATATTTTCCATGTTTTGGCTAAATTCTCTGTTTCTAGTTTTCTTTATGATGGGAGCCTCTTTCTTTTCCTACAAGCATCATGGTGCTTTCAGGAGCAACCCAGTTTTGCTCGCATTTTTGAAGACCGGCTCTGGTAAACTTACCACTTTACTCATCTGACATAAATATTACCCATAAATACAGCCAGGATGGAAGCTTGCACAAATTCCCCAAAATATATGCACATACAATCTAAAACCAGCAACATGAGTTTGAGAGGTTAACTATCCTCGTAGAGGAAAATCATGGCATCGGACAACTGGCTGAGAAGTTGATGAGCCCTCCTGCTGAACCACTGAGCTCTAGCTGTCTCTCTCGAAAGGAAGTATTTTACCATATAACAAAAGAAATGTGAAACTTTTTATATTTGACAGCTGGGCCACCAGCTTTACCTTGCTCCATGTTAGCATCAAGAGTTGTGTTCATAAAACAAGCAGGAGTCACTGAATTGGGACATGTTCTTGTTTCTTTAACATAGATTACAGGAAATTACCAAGAAAGAGGTTGGTAATATTGGACCAAGTACCAGAAGATCCTGGTACTATGGAGACCATCTGGATCTGAAATGCAGGCAACAGTAAAAAATTTAAAAACAAGAAAAAGAGAAGAAAAGGGAAAAATGGGATTTGTTTGGTTTTTTTTTTTGTTTTCTTTCGGGGCGGGGGGTTAAGTCCAAAGTATTCTTGATGTGAGGATAATTTGTAAATGTCAATGACTCACAATAGCCCTGGAACAATGTTGTCAAGAAAAGCAGAAAATAATTCAAATAATTCTTGTGCTACGATCTTTGGCTAAGGAAATTTAATAATTTATAGGATTTATTGTTTAGATAATGCGTCTTGAACCTGGAAGCAACTAAAATGCTTGAAGATTAGTCTGTGTGGAAATGCCATGAAGAAGGAAGGACATCCCATTAAGGAGTCTCTTTCAGAACACGGTGATGCTGGACAAGCACCCGGCACAGTGGAAGAAACAGAATCCTGGGCAGCTGCGTCCACACAGGCACATTGCCCCGGGGGCTGCCACTCCCACGGTGCCCCTGCAGTAGACTCAGAGTTGCCGAGTGGGACTTTACCTCACCGATAAATCTCACCCAAAAAGTGGACTCATTACTTTGCTTATGGTCATAAGATTTTTTAAAAAACTAAAAAATAGTGTTACCTACTGTGATTATTTTTTCACCAGATCTGAGTGACTTAGAACTGTTCTCAAACATGAAACCCCCCTCAAAGGACAAAGATTTGTCATTTCTGAGGAAAATCAAAATTTTGCTCCCACAGCCCTAAACCATCTGGGTACATTTTGGACAGGGCTGGATTGTGGGAGGAAAATGGGGACCCACTCCTAAGCAGATGACAGACAACGTTGGTTGCTCTTGTGAGAGCAGTGTGTTTTCTAAGCATTGGCCTTGTGACCTCGATTGACACCTGTACGGTGTGAGGGCCACACTGAGAACAGCCCACTCCCCTGGCGTCAGGTCTCTACAATCTGATCTAGTGAAGGAGCCAATGGCCTTTGGGTCTGGGAAGATGCTTTGGTACCCTCCCTTGCCTCACTAAGCTGATCCACACTTAGCTGTTGTCCCAGGGTCATTTAGGCCCATTGTCCCAAGGTCAGATGGAGTCAGTCACTTAAGAGGGTTCCATCTGCTGACCATGACTTACTCCTGAAAGGCCCAGGTCACAGGTGCCTGATTCTGGCAGCTCAGGGAGGTCCTTTGGCACCACTAAGAGAAGTAGGAGAAAGCAGCACGCGGAGGGGCCTGGGGAAGGGCAGAGACAGCTGAGCATGGCCTTTGCTTCACCACCTTCTAGAGCAGAAACTTGGACATTCCACCACCTTCCAATTGTGTATTTCAGAAAAACAGGGCATCAGAAATTGCCAGACTGCTCTGCTTTTTGGCTCATGGTTTCCATTCAAGACCTAATAAAAAAAATTATTTATTTACCTAGGCTAACTCCCAATGCAATGCATAAACCACAAAATGACACCTTTTTAAATTTAGAAGACATTCCCTTTCCTTTCATGAAGTCACGTCACTCAGTTCTTTCCTCTCATTGTCTCCAAATTGCTCTGGTGTCAGGAATTGACATTTCAGAATGCTTAGCCATTGTCTTCCCGTACGGTTCAGGCATATGTACTTTTGGGATTTTAACCTTATTTTGAAACTGAGCAGAGAGCTGATCCCTGGGGGCGAGCAGGACAGGAACACGTCAAGTAGTTGATCATACTCCCTGAGTGGTTATCACTACGAAGCTTTATAGCTGACCCACGTTTCATACCCGACCCACGTTTCATACCCGCTGGTGTACATATTGACAGGTTTTCAAAAAGATATCAAAGGGGGAGGGGACATAAGCATATCCAATCCCTCTAAAAGAAAAGTTATTTACTAAGAGTCCACACCCACCAGACCCATGATCTCCAATCCCGGAACCTCTGCTCTGCACAGGCAGTTGCTGTCTTCCCATTGCACAGATGAGGAAACTGAGGCCCACGTCAAATAGCCTCACAGCTGAGAAAGGTCCAAGCGGTATTGGGGCTCAGCTCTGGCTGACCCGAAGCTGCCACATGTGCCGCTCTGATGTGCCACACTGTGAGTGAACCATGTACTGGAAAACCAGGTTCACTTATTTATAGCCAGTGACATGGTCTCACTTACTTTGTTTGCTTGTTGCTGTTTTTATGCTCCTTGCTGCTGGGTATTTTAAAAAGTAAATAAATCTTCGAATGCATGTCTTAAAAAAGTAAATAACTCTTCTCTGACGTATGTCTTCTTTCTTTTTTTTTTTTTTTTTTTTGAGACAGAGTCTCACTCTGTTGCCCCGGCTAGAGTGA
This sequence comes from Varecia variegata, assembly GCA_028533085.1. Taxonomy (NCBI): domain Eukaryota; kingdom Metazoa; phylum Chordata; class Mammalia; order Primates; family Lemuridae; genus Varecia; species Varecia variegata. The sequence goes on from CM052438.1 coordinate 14,411,515, forward strand.
GTGCCGTGGCGTCAGCCTAGCTCACAGCAACCTCAAACTCCTGGGCTCAGGCGATCCTTCTGCCTCAGCCTCCCGAGTAGCTGGGACTACAGGCATGCACCACCATGCCCGGCTAATTTTTTTTCTATATATATTTTTAGCTGTCCATATAATTTCTTTCTATTTTTTAGTAGAGATAGGGTCTCGCTCTTGCTCAGGCTGGTCTCGAACTCCTGAGCTCAAACGATCCGCCCACCTCGGCCTCCCAGAGTGCTAGGATTACAGGCGTGAGCCACCGCGCCCGGCCTGACGTATGTCTTAAACACAACAGAATTGTGAACCAAACCCAGGACAAAGGTAGTAACTTTAAAAAAAAATTTAAAAACAAAAAACAATAAAGAATATTGAATAAAAACGATTGCACCCATAATTTCGTTACTTTAGCCTAACAGCTTTCTATTTTTGCATACTCCCCCAACATAAGCTTACATAATTGTAATCACAATATAGATATAATTTTGTTGTTTTCTCTTTCAAAAAATGTCATATCATAAATATTTTCCCCATTTCTAGCATTTACATAATTTTTAATTGCCGGATATCATGCCATAGGTTTGACCTATCGACATACATATTTTTTCAGCTTTTCCACTATGATATGATACACTATAATGAACACCTTCACACATACAGTATTTTTCTTCTGTTATCTTGGGATAAATTACCAAGGGGAGACATTAGTCAAGCAGTGTGGAATATTTTCCTTTTACCTGTCACGAAGTTACTTTCTCAACATTTTGGACCCAACCTATAGTGAGCGCCACCAACAGCAGCGCCCACAGGCGGTACCAGTTTCATCATAACTTTGTCAGCCCAAGTGGGCACAGCTTCCAAACAGTACTGACTTGCTTGATGGTTAACTATTCAAAATGTTATGTATTTTCTGGTGATTAACACAGAGAATAATAAAACATTGAAAGAAATATAACACTGAATTTAAATGAGATTCTAGTTGTCGAATTTCAAAGCTCAAAAAGACCTAAGGAGTGGGGGGGAAGGAGGACCCACTCCACCCTCATCCGTTATTTAAACAATCAAAAATCTGAGACTCATTTGTCTGAAGTCCCACATCAGGTCATTAAGAAAACAGGGTGGGCAAACCAAATTGAGAGACGGCCAACCCCCTTTTTCCTTCTCAGGCAAAAACCCCAGAGTGCGTCTGCCGCTGCCACCCACTGCCTCTGAAAGGACACCCCGATACAGTGATCCTGGTGACTCCAGAGTGTCAAAGAGCATTACAAAAGAAACTGCAACCCAGGCACGGTGACTCATGCCTGTCATCCTAGCACTCTGGGAGGCCATCGTGGGAGGATCGCTTGAGCTCAGGGGTTCGAGACCAGCCTGAGCAAGAGTGAGACCCTGTCTCTACTAAAAATAGAAAAAATTAGCTGGGCGTCATGGTGTGCACCTGTAGTCCAGGCTACTAGGGAGGCTGAGTCAGGAGGATTGCTTGAGCCCAGGAGTTTGAGGTTGCTGTGAGCTAGGCTGATGCCACGGCTCTCCACTCAGGGCAACGGAGTGAGTCTCTGTCTCAAAAACAAAACAAAACAAAACAAAAGGAACTGCAGATAGTCTAGGAGTTCCATCAAGAAACATGTCCCGGACACTATCCATTTGGATCCCACATTCTTCCTTCCTGCTTTCTGTTTCTAGTTAGGAACTTGGAACTCACTAGTACAGATCCAAGTCATTGAAAGAATGACTTTCAAGTCATTCAAGTCTTTTAAGGAATATGACTCTTGGTTTCCAGCCTCTATCTGTCATTACACCCTCATGTGATGCGGGGAAATTAGCAACTTGATTCTTCCCCCAGCTGTCACGTAAAATAAAAAGCTTTCTTATTTGCCATCCAAGAAAAAGTACAGTAAACATGGCAGCAGGTGGATAGGGGTAATGACACATAATTAACCATATTCAACAGGTTCCCAGTATCATATTTACCTGCTATGTCTCGTGATGTAACTCGGGGATGACGTGTATTTGCAATTTGCAGTTGCGCTGCCCTGTGCAACATGCAGGGGTGTGTGTAGAGTCTGCATATGCTGGAGAGGGCGACATATCCCACCAATGACCTCAGGGGCCCTGGAGCTGCTCACGCTGCCTCCTTGCTGAATATACAGAACCACTATGTGGTATCCACTAAACACAACCCCTGCGAAGAGCCCCACTGCGTGTGCATCTGGGGTCTCTTCAGAGGGGCTGTTTGAAAGGAGCCTGCATCTTATGATGATTGCAGTTCTCTGGCATTGTGTATAGAATTCTCTCAAAAAAGCTATGAGAAAGACTCTGCTATTCTCCCCAGATGAGGAAACCAAGGCACAGAGAGGTAGGTAACCCCGCCAAAGCCAGTGGGAGAGCCAAGGTTTGGAGCCAGACCATGGGGCTCCCAAGGCTGCACCCTCTGCCGGGCCTGTGCTGCCTCTTCCGGGGGACCCGGGGCATCCTGGAGGAGCTTCTCTGAATGCTCTGAGTGCCCCTCCTGACCATGGGGTGGGGTAGCACAGCCTCACTCAGGAGGGACTCCTGCCAATCACACTGAACCTGAATCTCAGCCAGTCTTCGGACAGAGCTTTCAAAGTACAATTAAAGAATGCCATGAGGAAATAGAACATTCTACAAGGTATTAAGTCTAATCTCTTAAAAAGCCAGTGTCATAGGGAAAGTACAAGGAGTGGGGGGGGGCGCCATATTAGATGAAAAGAGACAAAGGGGACATTGTCTTCTGAGATGATATTACGGTACCACAGATACTATAGATAGATGATAGTTCAGTATTGTTTGTTTCTCAAGTGTGATGACTGTGTCAGGCCGTATAGACAAATGTCCTTCTTTCTAGGAAATGCATGCTGAGATCTTTAGGAGTGAAGAGTTATGAGGTCTGCAACTTAATTTCAAACGGTTTGACAAGGACAGGCATATACACGGAGATAAAGCAAACATGGCAAATGCTACTAATTGCTGAATCTATGTGGTGAAGATGCAGGTAGTCATTGCACTACACTTTCACCTTTTCTGTATGTTTAAAATTTTTCATAAATTCAGGTGGGAAAAAAAGTGTTGATCTGGCTATTTTTATTTTGGAAGGTGCTGGCTAAAAAGAGATTCACAACCAAACAATCACAACACAAAATTTTAGGGACAGAAGGAACCTGAGCTCTCTAAGAGCTCTCAACTCCTCTCATTTTAAAGAAGAGAAAAGTGAGCATATTTAATAGTTAGAAACTATTTAAAATAAGTGCTATAAATAAAGAGTTTGTTTATCCCAGGCACAGAAAGACAAATACTGCATGATCTCACTTACAGGTAAAAAAGTTGATCTCATAGAAGCAGAAAATAGAATGGTGGTTACCAGGTCCTGGAGGAGAAAGGGTGGTCGGGGAGGTTTTGGTCAAAGGACACTAAACTCCAGTTAGACAGGAAGAAAAAGTTCAAGAGATCTATTGTACAACATGATGACTATAGTTAATAATATAGTATATTCTCAAAAAATGCTAAGAGAGTGGATTTTAAATGTTCTCACCACAAGAAAATGATAACTTTGTGAGACAATGCATATGTTAATTAGCTAGATTTAGCCATTCCACCATGTATATGTATTTCAAAACATCATGTTGTGTGCAATAAGTACATAGACTTTTATCTGTCAATTTTAAAAAATAATAAAATAAAAAATTAAATATAAAAGAGTTTATGTATCCTTTAGTGGCTTTCACAATTTTCACAAAGTCGAAAAAATTAAAACTTAAAGTATCTAAGGATTTCACTAATCATTTTTAAAACACTGAGCAATTGTAATAAGTTAATAATATTGATAGATAATCATGCAGTATAAATAGAATTAGTATATTTGACCCATGTTACAAATGAAAGCAAAGAAACAGAAAGATCTCAGGACTTTACCGGAGGAACAGAGAGTGGGACAGGCAGCCCGCGGCTCCCACAGAGACTGGGCTCTGCACAGCGAGTGGTGGGAAGGCACAACATGTTTCAACCCAGGTAAAGGGATGGAGAGAGGGTGGTATGTGCTGGTTTCATCTAGTACTTCTACTTCATTTATATCAGCTACGCCAAGCTGCGGTAAATAGCTCTGGGAATCTGGGTCCAACATGAAGAGACAGAAGCCTGTCTCAGCAGTCATGAACCTCACATTTCCAGATGACAGCTTTTGTGACCTGAGGATGTGCTCCTGGGGAGACCAGTGTGGTATGTATTGGTGTCTAGCATGGAGTGTGCCCACCTGTAGGACCGAGGTGGAGGTGGGAGGCTGGGCACATGGATCGAGAAGTTTTCAATAACTCAAAGTCCCCACATTCCTGGTTTCCATCCTCTTCCCAAACCCCCATGTATGACGCTCCCAATCCCAGCCCTCTCCCCGACCCCCCAAGTTGGTGACTGCCAGTCACCAGTGAGGCCATCACTCAGCAGCCTTGGTTCCCAACAAATGGACTCATAAGAGCGAGGAACAAAGACAAAATCATTAGAACTCTTAGTTTCCCACAATACCTGTCACCCAGATGTTTTAAAGTTCTCCGATGTTGTCTCCATTCTGCGTGTGAGAAACTGGCCACAGGTATCTCCTGGAATTGGGAGCGAGAATGAATCCGACAGCTTGTAGAGCTGCTCCTCAGAGGTTCTCCCTCCTTCAGCATGTCGCCGCCTGGCCCTGGACAGCAGGAACCAGCCCTTTGAGGGTGCTTACATAAGTGCGTCATCAGATCTGGGAGCTGATAAGAACCTTATCTAATCACACTCACGTGTATGTGTTTCTGAATGCTCTTGATCTTGGATAAAATATATCCCAATACAATAGATTTTAAGCCATTCACACATATCATAAGTTAAATACCCAGTTATATTAATTTCATTCATGTTAATTGACCTATAGATTTATTTAATTGATATAGTAGTGACGTGAACATAAAAATTCCTATAAAGATATGAATTCATACAAGATGTTAAAGAAAACCTATAGGTATTTTTTCAAGTCTTCATGGATGCTTTCTAAAACTATTTTCTTCAGATGCCAAATATTATAGCTCCCCCCAGCAAATGTGTAGCAATTGGCTTTTGACACTCTTAAATGTTGGATTTAGTACTATTGGGTAATGCTATTTGTTCCGGCTCTAGAGTTGCACATGAGCAGTCACCAGAAAGATTAAATCAGATGGAATAATGTGGAACATGGAAACTGTTTGGGATGTTACACTTAGAGGAACGCCCCAGAGCTTCCACGGCTGACCTTGACCTCAGGAGGTGGCCAGGGACCTGGCAGGCTCTCGTACAAGGTTCTTTCAGAGGGCTGAGCGCTGACCTCGCTGAACACCTCGCTAGAGAGCTAGGGTCTTCCCCTGCCACCCGCCCAGCTCCCAGCTTTGAGTTTCCCAGTTACTCCATGAATCAAATTACAGGCACCTCTGCTGGGTTTCCTGTGAAATAACAGATCTTACTGTAACCAAATATTACCATCTCGGAAAAACCTTATGCAACTAGCGAGGACTCTTCATTCTCAGGCAACAGAGAAAAGCTTCTTTGTTTTGAGGCCGAACACCTGGAACACGTTATCCGGGGCGGCCTCACAGTGGAGAGGGGTCTGCGAGGCCCAGCCGCGTCCCTGCCTGCGAGGGCTGCTCGCCCAAGCTGCCTCCCGCCGCCGCGCTGGGCCCTGGTTCTTGCAGCCGCCGTAGGCAAAGGGCAGAGGGTGCCCTGCCCCGGTGTAGAAGGACCACGTTGGTAAAGACCGCAGGACTCCGAGACAACATTCGATGAGCCGAGAAGAGGAAGGACACTGGTACCCTCCTGAAGCCACCAGCAGATCTGCACACTGGCCGTGTCTGCAACGAAACCGAGTGCTTCCACCTTCCCTTGAGAACACTGACTTTTCAGAAGAAAACCTGGCGTTGCTAATTTTATCCTTAGCCAAGATCAGTGCAGCAGTCACAGAAAGGGAAGACTCCAAGAATACAGCGCGGGCCCACCGTGACCTTGGCCCTCCTTGATAGAAGGACAGGACCACTCCCCAGTGCAGAGAAGCAGGGGCCATCCACGACACAGGCAGATCCAAACGCCAATATCACTTTTTGAAGATAACATCCCATTTTTGTTCCTACCTTTTAGTCTTAATGAAATACAAGGTCCTTGCTGGAAAGGAGCGGCTCTTGCTCATCTCTGGGCCCTCGCTGCCCCACACCTGAACTGGGCATGTCGTATTCAACCCATGTCAGCCAGAGCCCCTCTCCTCCACCTGCATGGGCACGCAGTGCCCTGGGGCCTGGATGGGGCAGTTCTGAGTGAGGTACGCAGTAAGGCCTGAGATAATTCCAAGGAGATGGCAGGGCTTCTAGGCCAGGCCATGCTGAATTTAAAGGGGATGTCCTAAAGACAGTTATTTGCCTGCAGAACAGGTCATTTCCCACATCCAATAAAATGCCCATTTTTGACTTGGGTATCTAAGACAGTTACAAAAACATAACCCTCCCCAACCCCCCCAAATAAGAACAGTGTAATTGTGCCCGTGCGCTAATTCTGTGTCATCCGTTCAATCACCGACATGTGAGTATTCAGTACAAACCTAAGCAAGTAATCAGCCAGCCAACTCTCACAGCAGCTTAGATGGTTATTTGCAAAAACAAAGCCAAGTACACACTTTTTGACTGAAATCTGGAAAGTACATTAGTGTTGAGCAATTGCTATTTTTAATAATTTTAAATAAATGTAATAAAAGCACTAACTTTTGCTAAATACACGGGTATGTGACAGAAAACCACTCAGAGATACTCTTGGGGTTCTGTCCTTTGCACAAACAGGATTAAAAGTCTATGTCTCGTGGACTCTTTTAAAATTTGTTCCTTTACTTCTGAACAGTGGATAAAGGGCTCTATCTGTAGACTATTTCCTTAAAATGGGGTCCCAGAAATTATTTCCTGCCCAGTGCTCTGTTTCAAGAAACCTAGCGTGCTTTTACTCATCTAAGCTGATCTCTCCAGCAAGATGCAATTTGGCTGATTCACCCGGCTTTAAGGCAAGTTTAATTTCCTTGATTAAAAGTACGCCTATGTTCAGCATGTCTCACAAGGGCAAGGAGAGACATTAATGAAGAGTTTCCCTTTGAAATAAAATATACAGATTTTGTTTCCCAGTGTTTCCATGTCTATCTTCCCTGCTTTCTTAGTTTTCATGTGGTGTCCGATATCACAGAGGCTGGCAGCAGGACAACATGGAAACGCTTCTCATGGGGGCCCATTCCCTGGGCTTGGAGGCATAACATACATTTTACAAGAACAATGAGAAATCATTTAGAGATCCACTTTTTGTCATTGGCTTAGAAGAAACGCTCTCTGGTATAGAAGTAGGGGCAGAGGGTAGATGACTATTAAGCTCTTAACAGAAAAAAAAAATCACCCCTGCTTCTTGGGATTTTTATCTCACTGCAGTCTCTTTCACAAAGTTCATTTGCCTAGAATATTCGCACAAACCATAAATGTTAGTGAAGAGAAAGGACTCCTATTGACCGGAACTCACTGCACAATTAGAAATAAATTGAGTGTTTTCTATTTGTTTGTATATTTATATCTTTTGGAGGAAAATATGCTACCTATATATTATTTTTACCATGAGGTGTAGAAATTCCTTAAGTAAACATGTAATTAGACATTTTAAAATATAAAATGTATTTATTTATAGCTTACATCCACACATTTATTTTTATTTATCCAAAAGATTGCAACTACGCTTTCTTGGATTAGTTCTTTCTTTGGTTTCTTGTTAAAATATATAATTAGGCAAATTTTGAACATACCTAACAGCCCTGAGGATACTGAGCAGTGATCTTTTCAAAACTTTAAAAATATTGGTAGGAAGCTGTTTTCTTCTTTTTCCCCAAGTTCAATAGCTTAGCTATTCATTTCCTGTTTCCAATAGCCAAGGTAATTAGACCATAATGAGAACTCTTTGCTTGGAAGATGACATCTGAAAGTTGAAACTATTTGCTGCTGCATGAACCTCCACACGGCGGGGG
>CM052438.1:14428570-14514243 GCA_028533085.1 Varecia variegata
AGTTTGCAAACAACTTCTCGTGTCACTGAGAATGTCTGGTGATGGTGTTGAGAAGTGTGGAACATTATGAGTGACCTGCAGTGATTATATGGAGTGACATTTTCTATACTTCGAAACCAAGAATCTACCTTCTTGCTGCCTGGATAGAACATTGGCCTGGCCAAGCATCTTCCAGGTCTGAGTGGCCTGGGGACCTGTACAGTCACATCAGCTCCTGAGTGCTGCCACCTTCCTCAGTAGATTTGAGGGCACAATTAACACCCATGGGCACCACAGGATGGCAGGCTACCCTCCCACCCCCACGGGGGCTTTTATACCACAGAGATTCTCTTCCGTAGCAGGATGTCACCATCCAATTTAGGCAATTAAAGCTTTGAATGAATAAATGAGATAGCTTCATTTATTCCATCCTAGGATTAGTTTTTGTCTTTTAAAAAAATTTATTATAAACCTGAGCACAGCATGTCTAGGACATTTGATTGAGGTCAAAATAGCAGAGATAGTGAGATGGTGTTAAGAATTTTTTTAATGTGCTGCTCTTTTATACAAAAATGACATGATAATTCCATTTCAGTTTAGAAGTTTGCTTTTCTTGTCATAGTGATGGCCAACAGCCAGCTATATTGCTCAGGATTAAGTTCAGCCACATATAATAGAAAACCAAAATGGCAGGCTTTCATAATATCAGGATTTACCCTTTGCTCACATAAAAAAAGAAAAAGAAAAAGAAAGAAAGAAAGAAAATTTAGGCCTGAAAAGGCTGGTTCCAGAGTCATCAGGGACCTGAACTCTTTCTATGTGTCTGTTCCAACTTCCTTAGCATGTAACCTCCATTTGCAGAATTACATTATGGTTGCAAGATGGCTGCTGGAGACCCAGTCCTCATGTCTGTGTTCCAGGCAGCAGGAATGAAGAGCCTCTCAGCTGACTCAGCCCCATGTAAAAAGCTTCTTTGGAAGCCCCACTCAAAAACTTTGGCTTATATCTCTTTAACCAGTCCAGTCTGTAAGAGAGGCTGGGAAATACGTTTTATCAAAGCACATTGCTGCCCTCAATAATATGGGGTTCCATTGGCAAGAAACAAAAGAATTGGGCGTTCAACCAGCTGTCTCTACCCTATCCCCCATGCTCTCTCCTGGCCTCGTCACGACTCTCAACCACTGGAAGATAGACCGAGGGGAAAGTTCCAGCAGCCGTGAGCTGTCGGGCTGTGTGTATGTATGTGTGGGGCCTAATCAAGGCCTGACCCACAAATACTGTGAGGTATCCTCTTTGCTTTTACGTAATTAGTTTTCTAATTTGCTTCTGCCTGGTCTAAGTCTGATTTACCTCACAAGAGTACGGTATGTGGAAGACCTTCCCTCAGGGCCGGAGAGAAGCCGTGGAAAGCACCTCGTGGTCGGTGCGGTGGCTCCTTTCTCTTCGCCTTGTTTGGGTGTCAACCAGCTCATCTTTCTCCAGCCCGGGGTGTTCCTGCCTCTAGTGTCATCACTGAAGGAAACTCGCAGGGACACAGATTTGTCTGCATGTTCCCCGAGGACAGAATGATGTTGCAGCATAGAGCAGGCTTGACAGAGCTTAATTTATAGTGAGGCTGAAAGGTACGTAGTTCTCTATTCAAGTCAAGTTTGGGTCAAGTCACTGGGCGATTCGCATGAAACATGGAATCTACTGCAAGATACCAGCAGGGAGGTGCTCACAGTGAAGTCATCTCAGGGACAAGTGTCACCCCCATTTTATAACCAAGGAAACTTAGGTTAGGTCACCTGCCCCAAGTCACCAAAGAGCCCACCTCAGAGCTGCCCAGTGGGGTGGGCCACACTGGCTTCCCTACGTCAAAGAAGCACCCCCACCAAGGAGCCTGTGTATAGATCACACACCTGGGTCCCAGGGCCTGGCCTCAGCTCCCAGGCATGGAGTGAGGTGAGTGGCCTGGATAGGCTCTGGGGACAGGAAGGGCCCTCAACAGGCCTGGGCACTCCTCAGTGAGGCTCAGGTACCAGACTCGAAATACAGTAAAACAAAGTGGGGCTCCATTACGGTCACCATTATCATTAATTACATTTGCTACAGACCTCAACGTCACCCACCAATGCTTATGGGTTTAAAAATGGAATTAGGTTGAGTTTAGGGGGAAGTTACTCAACTTCTATTTTGTCTTAGTCTTTCATTCATGCTTATTTTTATTAAGTGTTCATCAAACAAACAAGCCCTCACCATGAAACGTCTGGGACTCAGCCCATTTGACATTCTAAGAAGTCAAGCAGCAGGCAATGGCCACAGCACAGAGCTGAATGCAAAATAAAAATATTTTTTCACAATGAAGTCAGCAGAGGGACTGTTGACTGGAAGAGCTCCCTCGAGCCAGACGGAAGCAAGGGGAACTTGCTGACTTCCAAGAAGAAAAGCCTGCTGAAAGGAACCAGGCTCCGTGAAGAATAGGAAACTTAAGAACCGGCATGATCTTTCTAAACTGGTGCTTTACAGTTTAGAAAGCACTGCGTCACGCGTTATCCTGCTTGAGCCTCCCCAAACACTGTAAAGGGGGAAGGAGACTGCAGAAAAGAAAACTGAGGTTCAGAGAGCTCAAGTGTCCAGTCCAAGGGTACCCAGCAGGGATTCAGTTCAGGGATGTGGTCAGAAGCAGCTGGGCCTCTGCCACTTCTGGTGCTTAGGGAACCCACCCCCCTCCCAGACACCCAGTAACCCCCCGTGAGAAAAAAAATGAGTCCTTCCTTCTCCTCAATCCCCTTTTGTCACCACCTGTAAGGCCAGGGCAACGAGATTTGATTCCTAGGAAAAACACAGCCAGGAGGGACCCTGCCACCACTTTTGCACCTGTAAAGCACTTGGTACCTTCACTATGCCCTGTGCAGCCCCAGTGACATGGGGCCACCATGGGACTCAGGTGCTCACATTGTTTAAAATGGGACGGAGGAATATAAGAGAAACCCTTCTTCCATGACCTGTACCACCCAATCCCACACAGTCCGGCCTTGGTTCCTGCACTGACGGCAATGTCTGGGACAAGTATCTGCATGCCTCTGTTTACTCACCTGTAAAATGGGAGAAGAGCATCTTGCCCCCTTCCCTCCTGCTGAGTGGCAAGCCAAGGGGAGCAGACGTAGAGCCTGCCTGTCTGGACAAGCCCAGAGCTCAGCCCATCCTCGTGACCTGCTCTCCGGGAGCCGCCTGCTGTGACGAGGTCTATGGCTGAGTGTTGCGCTCTGATCTCGGGCTCCACGGATCACGTGGGGATCAACCCGGGGAGCTGCAGGTGAGCCAGTCGGCGTCATTGCAACTGGCTCCGGAGGCCAGACGCCTCTGGTCATGCTGGTGTCTTTGGGTCTGAGGTGATGTGGCTTTCATTCCTGACTTTGTGGCCAGCAAAGTGGTGGCTGTCCACCTTCGAGCAAACAGGCTGTGCTCACTTACCTGAAAGGAACAAAGTTCTAGGCCCCAAACCATATTCCGCCCCCACCCATCAATCCAGCAATTATTTAATTAACACGGTTTCCTCTACAAATTCTCAATTTTTTTTAACCTCTGGCCAAGTGACATAATTTCACCTATCCAGGATCCCAGACAAAGTCTCAGAATAGGAGTTCAGTCTGGAAAGCTTCTCTAGTTGCAGCCCCCAATGCTTGGTGCACCCACTGGTCTCGGGTCTCTGGCCCCTGTGCAGGGAGGGTCTGTCCATAGACCCTGTGGGTCCTGCTGGGTCCTGGCACCCAGACTCTAGGGCTCAGCATCCAGCCAGGGGCCTCGGCACGAGACATCTGCCCAGATGTTTTCCTAAGTGGGAGCCACGGGGCGGGCTGAGAAGGCAAGGAACCCAGGAATTGGCAGGAGCAGCTGAGGACAGAGGTGGCATCACTCTGGGACTCGCCAGTGTTCGTAAGCCTGGCATGGACCACAGACTCGCCAATGTTGGTCAGCCCTAACCCATTCCCAGGCCCCTTGACCGCTTGTCCGGGCACGGCTGGGCATTCCAACCCTTAACAACACAAGACCTTTCCACCATCAGAGGAACTTTAATTTATTAAGAGTGCCTCCCGAGGGAAGACACCCCAGGCTGTTTGGAGTGCGCTGCTCTCCGTCGGCTGGGTATGGGGCACTTTAGGGGCACAGGCTGTGAGCCATTGACTTGATTTTCCCCAACTTTGGCTCTTCTTGGTTTTGCCACTTATCCATAGCCCCCTACTCCAGATGACACAGCACTTAGAAAACTCCTCAGGACTCTGGGCTGCAGGACGGTGTGCGCCTGTGAAGGACGGGGGCCCAGAGGTGTGGGGCTCCGGAGCACCGCGCTGGAAGGGCCTAACGCTTTGCTTTCTCCTTCTGCCTCAGGCGTTGAAGCCCCAGGGCTGCGGGGAAATTCTGGGCCACGCGGGCCCGAGGTGAACACGCCGGCTGTCCGAGCTTGGGCCAGGTAGGGCGCGGGGACCATAGGCCAGCACGTGCGCAGCGACGCGGGCTGCCCAGCCTTGAGACCGAACCCGAGGCAGGGCGTAGGGCCTCAAGGCGAGCGCGCATCCCCGAGCGCCGCGCGCCGGCCGAAGTTTGGCTAGTGCGCGGAGCGGCAGGGACCAGGGGGCTGCAGGTGCAGCGGACGAACCCGACTTCGGGGAGAGAGCCGGCCCCTGCGGCCCCTGCGACTCAACTCACTGTCTGGGCCTGGTGTCCGAGCCCTGGGACTTCCGGGGCCCAGCGGCGCTTTGGGGACCTCGTCCAAGGGCAGCCTCCAGGGCTGGAGAGCGCACGGCGCGGTCGCCCGGCCCGTCCGCAGCTTGCGGGCGGCGCAGCCGGCGCTCTCGGGTGGGGCGGGAGGTGGCCGGGCTCCCGCAGGGGCGGCAGGCGGGGTAGGGTGAGGCGGGCCGGCCCCCTCCCCTCCCTCCCGCCGCCCGCCCTCCCTTCCTCCGGTCCTGCAGCCAATTAGACGGCCCCCTCGGGCGGGAGGCGTGGGGCGCTCCATAAAGCGGCGGGTAGCTGTCACCCCGCTAGCAGGCTGCGCAGCGCCCAGGCCGAGCCGGTGCGCCGAAGACTCGGACGCGTCGGGCAGGGGAGCGCGGAGGAGCCATGGCCACCACTAACGGGGCCGTGGAAAACGGGCAACCGGACAAGAAGCCGCCTGCCCTGCCGCGCCCCATCCGCAACCTGGAGGTCAAGTTCACCAAGGTGAGGTGGGCGCCCCTCCCACCCGACGGCCGCCAGCCAGCCTTTGCGTTGAGCGGCCTGGCCCGGGGCGGTGGGGGAGAGGGTCCGGGTGGCCGGGAGTCTGCTCCTCGCTCCCGAGATCCGAGACTCCCTGCCCTGGCCTGGCCCTCTGGAAACCGCACCCTCCCCGGGCATCCTGGGCTGGCTCGCAGGCGGCAGGGCTCCGCCGAGCTGTTAGCCTCGAAGCTGGGCGAGGGAGGCCGAGCAGCGCCCACACGGTGCCAGGCTGCAGCTGGGCGCAGCCCCGACGTGTCCCAGCACCGCCCGCTTTGAAGGCCAGTGGAGGTGCGGGCCGTGTTGACACGGAGCGCGGTGGTCTCCCCGCAGTCGCCTGGGTTTCCGGGGTGAATGAGTCTGGTTTGGGGAGGATCAGAGGGTTCTCGAGAAAGCCAAGAGCGAGTCTGAGAGCTTGGGCCACTTCTGAGAGTTGCAGTTGAGAGACTCGGGAAACAGTCCTCGGAGCAACGGGAGAAGCACCGGGCACCTTCTGTGCTTAGCTTGTACCCAGCTTGCCAGGAGAGCTAGGGGGAGTAGGAAGGTGCTCACTGATGAAACTGTCCTGGAGCCCAGAGGTCCTGGAGTTTATAGGAGAGGAGCGCGTTCCCAGAAGGTCTCAGATCTGGGCCTTGGGAGGAGGCCGTGGGTGGCAAGGACGGGGTGCCTGGGGTCCCTTGGGCCGCAGAGGTGCAGGGCTCTCTGCTTCTTTGCGCTGTGGGCTGGGAGGCTAGAGTGTTGGCAGAGCGGTGAGATCACCTGCCTGGGGCAGAAAGGAGGAAAGGAAGATGGCGAGGCCTCCGAGTTGGGGCTGAGGAAGGCTAGGAGACCCGGGCTGGAAGCACGTCCCTAGGGAGCACACCCCAGGCTGTTTGGGGTGCTCTGCTCTCCGTGGGCTGGATAGGGGGCACTTTAGGGGCACAGGCCCTGAGCCATTGGCTTCACTTTCCCCAACTTTGGCTCTTGTTGTTTTTGCGACTTAATCCATATCCCCTGACTGCAGCTGACACAGCACTTAGAAAATTCCCTCATCAATTTTACTTTCAAAAGTAGCAATTATCTTTCTCAAATAGTTTTAATCAAGCAGAGAAAGTCGCAGGGCATTATGTGTGGCCTTCAGATTTTGGTCTTTTGGCACTTAATTCCCAATGTCTGCTGCGCCTCTGATCACATGACATTTAAATTAACTGTTTTCAGAAGGCTCTATAATCAACAGAGACACGTCACTGTAAATGCTGGAAATTATTTTTAATGTAATTTTCCTAGTAGTATCAGCTTCAGAGCGAAAATTCCAACACAAATTCTGGGAACAGTGAGAAAATAGTATTTTAATTTTTTAAGGCCCTAACCCTATGGTGATTGGCTGCCATCGGTGATGGTGGGTTTTTTGTTTTATGCTGGCTGTATAGGGTTTTGTAATACTATAGAAACCAGAAAGTAAATATATTATTGCCCTTTTACTTTTTATGTTTTTGAGTCCTATCAGAGCAATCTGGCCACATAGGAAAAGTTTATCTTCTCTACGATTCTTTGGGACCCTTTAAAAGTATGAATGTAGTCTCAGGGAGGAGGATCTTAGAAGATCCACGGAGCAATGAGTGACCGGTGTCCTGGTGGGTGCCACCACCCCCCCTTGCCAGTTGAATGGAACGAGCGAGCGTAGGATTGAAGCTAAGAAAGGTGGTAGATGCAGGGCCTGGAGAGCCGGGATTCTGAGGGGGCTCCCAGGAGATGACGGTTCCAACTGCCTGACACCAGGCTGCACCCTCCTTGCCCGTGGGGGACAGTGCCGCTGCCTGTGGTGTCCTTGTTCCTGGCCCATCTCTGCAGAGGCCTCCCTATAGGCAGTTGGGGGCCCCTGCAGCCTGCATGGCTGAGGGCGGGCACCCGGGCATCCACGCTCAGGGAGCCTTGGCTGGAGAGGCCGATGAGAGCGCCTGCCAAGGGAAGGAGCAGGAGAAGCGAAGTTCAGAGCTGAGGCCTGTGCGGCTGGGCGGGAGGAGCAAGGGAGCCAGCAATGGTCTGCTATTTTCAAAACTGCCTCCTGGTGCTTCTCGATGTTGGGGGCACACCAGAGATGGTCTGCATGAGCCCCAGCCTCGGGGTGCCATTTCCAAGGGTGGTCCAGCTTCCAGAAGGATGACTTTGTCAAGGCCCCCTCATTTGTCATGCTGTGTGACTCTGGACTGGGAAGGGCCCCTCAAGGGTCTCCACACAGACCTCAGAGGATAGAAGCCCCTTCCAATGTAGGGGGGCTCTTTCTTATAAAATTTCATCCAGTAGGAGGGATTCTCTTCAAGGTTTTCTGGTTCCTTAAAACACCCGTTTTTATTATCTCTTTTATGAAAAATAAAATTCCCCCAAATCTCCTTTTCCAAAAACATATTCCCTTTGAGTTTAGCTGAGTGGCCTGACATCCAATGGAAGTTACTGGAAATGGCATCTGCAGAATTCACTTGTATGATTGCCATCTTCACCTCTGCCCGAGACACCTTCCAGCTCAGTCCCAACTCCATGTCATTCTGTTCCTTTGGTAAAATGTGAATTCTGTCGACAGCTCAATGTACCTTGATTTTATACCTCTATAAGGTTTTTTTTTTTTTTTTTGTATACCAATTCATAAGTCAAGGGCAATAATTCCTTTCTAGACCCTTTACTCTGATTCGGAATTCAAAACAATGCAGCCAGCATAAGCAGTAGGCCATATTCACTGACTCTTTCCTTCTATTTGCGTTTTTGTTTTGTTTTAGTGGAGAGAAAATCAACTGTAGAAACCATTGACAAGATTACTTGCTAGGCCAGGTGTGGTGGCTCACGCCTATAATCCCAGCACTTTGGGA
Source organism: Varecia variegata (assembly GCA_028533085.1). Lineage (NCBI taxonomy): Eukaryota > Metazoa > Chordata > Mammalia > Primates > Lemuridae > Varecia > Varecia variegata. Next base: position 14,436,622 of record CM052438.1, read on the forward strand.
GGCCGAGGCGGGAGGCCAGGAGTTTAACACCAGCTTGAGCAACATAGCAAGAACCCCATCTCTGTAAAAAATACAAAAACTTATCCCAGTATGGTGGCATGGGCTTGTAGCCCAGGCTACTTGGGGGGCTGAGGCAGGAGGATCGCTTGAGCCCACAAGTTTGAGGTTGCAGTGAACTATGATAACTGCACTCTACCTGGGCAACAGAGCAAGACCTTGTCTAAAAAAAAAAAAAAGATTATTTACTAGTGTGGTATAAAGAAAAAGATTTTGCTAAATTAGAAACACTGTGATGGGAAAATATGGTTAGAGTCAAGCAGTCAATTTTTTTTTAAGGTTGCTGGTTAGAAAGGACTGCGGATCAATGTCATGAACAACCAAGTAATTTTTTCTTTGGAAGAGCATGCTTAGAGATGAAGTATAGCAGACATCCGATCATTGCAATCTGTTTCCAGCCCCCTTATTTATATTCTCTTCTGCCACCTTCTCATTTTCCCTCCCCCTTGGAATTGATACCAGGAAGGACCCAGAATCAGCAATTTTCGCTGACAGTCTCTATTATCTAACCCACGAAATTTCATCTTTCTACAAATGGGCCTCTCTTCCTGGCTACACTTTCCTCCCCGCACTAACTTAACTCCTCCTCCCCACTTATTAATTTCTCGCTGTTACCGAGTGATGACTTGCTGGATGGCAAAAGTGAACTCTTGGATTTGGTTTCAGCTGGAAGAATAAACCTGTAATTGTAGCCTGGCCTTTTCCTTGTGCACTTCCCTGGGGGCCTGGCCTCATGTTGAAGGCACTGAGCTTCTAGAAGCTAGATGGGCTTGTCCCACTGGAGATGGATGCTGTCAGCTCTGGATTCCAAACTGGAGGCAGGTGGTCTCTGCCCACCTGCCCAGCCAGAGCCTGCCTTCTGTGTTTGGTCCTCCCCAGGTGCAGACTGGGCTTCCTTCCTGATTAGCTGGAGGGTTTATACGAGACGAGCCCAATACAGAGAACGTAACCAAGCTGCACTCTTAGGAGACAACTCCCCTCTTTCATCTGTCGTCACTGGGGAGTCAAATGTTCCAAATGAATCGGTTTCACAATAATTGAAATTATCCCTTGAGGGATGCAGCTCTTCCTTTAAACAATTCAAAGACAAGCAAAGTAAAGCTATTTATACTATATGCATATAGATATAGAAATGGAAACTGATGAACTAATTCCGTTCTTAGAAATTACTGACGGCATTTTATTTCACGGAAATGTGTGTTAGCCATTTCTGCGGCTGGAGTCTTTCTGATGCCATGATGGGCCATGATGATAAGACTGTCCCAAGCTGATGCAGCAGGCGGTTGTCTGTCCTCTCACTGGGCAGCTGGACGTTTGTGCTGTCAGAAGGTGTTTTGTATATTGCCTGCCACCTCTGCTCCTAGTTCTTTTCCAAAAGCCCTCCCTTTTAATGTGACGTTTTTAAGGCAGTTAGAACTTAGTGTAAACTAACAATAAATAATACATACATTTCAGTGCATGGACTTTAAACATTCTTTTTAGTTTGCTCATGACATCTTTTTTTTTAACATTCTTATTCCTAGCTGTGTTCTGGATAATTGAGGTCCCTAGCAAGGTGATTTTTGTGGGTTATTTCTTGGGTTCCTGCATATAAACCGTTATTTGCTATGTCTCTTATTATAACCTGGACATTTTCTAACCCAGATATTTAACTTTGTATTCCAATGCTGGCTTTTCTCAAACCCAATATGAAAATACACATTTTAAAGGGAATGCAGAGAAGGGGATGTGCTGGTGGGCATTAAAAACTACTGGAGGGAGATGGCAAGATCCTCCTATAAAGCAAAGTCCTTGCCAATCTTGTTGGGTGTTGCAGCGGGACAGAGGAAGGGACTGCTCAGGGCTTACTTATCTTTCAGGGACAGGTGGATTGCTTGAGACTTTCTATATATAAACCTGTTTAAACTTCCCCCAAAGTCTATGAGGGTGTAGGGTCCAATTCCCACTTTCCATTTAACTATTTAACTCAGTTATTCCCTTGTGAATTCATGTTCTTGCTAATAGTAATAACAATTTAGACAAAACTCTAAATGACTTTGGTTTTATTGTGACAAAAACTTGGATTTTAATTCTGAGTCTGTCCCCAGTGATCTGCTGATCACGTGACCCTGGTGCTCTGTCCCCTCCCCCAGCCCCCAGGTCTCATCTGTAAAACGTCCAGGGGGCTCGGGGAGCAGCGGGGAAGGCAGACAAGACGTTACCTAAGGTCCTTAGCATGTTGAAATTATATGATTTTGATTTAAACCTAATTCGTTACACTTCCTTTCCTGGTTAGATATTTATCAACAACGAATGGCATGAATCCAAGAGTGGAAAAAAGTTTGCCACATATAACCCTTCAACTCTAGAGAAAATATGTGATGTGGAAGAAGGAGATAAGGTGGGTGCTTTTCTTTTTTATTTTCTTTCTTTTTCTCTCTCTTTTTTTTTTTTTTTTTTGCCTCTAAGTAATTCAATTATACATAACCATAGGATAAGGAAGCAGTTTGGTGTAGCTATGAGACAGAACTGGCCCACCCTCGGGGTAGAGCCTGGCTTGCTGCGCGAGTTGGTGTGTGCTCCTCAGACACATGGCCAGGATGGGATTGATTACCCACGAGCCTCTGCAAAAAGTCACTCTCCTTTGATAGATGTTTTTCCATCTATGAGGATGACCTCAGCTATCCTCCTCACACGGCCAAAGGAAAGGTTTTTATCAATTATTTGAACCTGGAAGCTTTAAAGATTCTTTCCAGAAAGCATTTCCGGCTGGTGTGTTTCACCAAATGCAGGATTCTGGCAGGAGAGACTTTAAAAAAATAGACTTGAAGGAAAAAAGCCATGCTATCCAAATGATGTGGGGGTAGGAATAACATCACATAACCACCAGATTTCTTTTCTACTAGAAACTTAACATGAGCACGGGAAGCTGTCATCTTTATAACCTTATTTGCTAGTGCAGGGTCTGTATTATGATATAGAAGCTAAGGGACTTCTGGATGTGTCCTTTATACATTTCAAGAATGTAAAGTCTGTTTTGAGTGTCTGTGCCATTGGCGAAAGGTTAGAGGTAAAGCTCTTCCATGGAGGGAAGGGAAACGTAAACCTCCCCTCAACTGTTGGGGTGCTGGACTGACACTCTTAGCCCATGTATTGGTGATGTTGGCCATGGATGGGGAAGGGCACGTGTGCAGAGTAAGCTTGGGTTTTATCCCACTGGTGAGTTTTATATAGGCGTGCAATGCACAGTGGTCCCACCTGTACAGACCCTCCTCTGTGTGGCATCCCATGCTAAGCTCTGCTTACAAAGAAAGCACAGAGGAGCTCACACGAAAATGTACAGGCATGGGAGGGAGGGCGTGACGTGTAATGGGATTCCCACCTGAAGATTCCCAAGTGTCCCATACAGGTGTTTAGGAGGGTCATTCGAGACCCTTGCCCCAGGCTCCAGTTTTTACCTTGGTCTGGGTGACTGCTCTGAGTACCTGGAGACAGAGGCCACCCGCCCCTGCAGCTGACGAGGTCCTGGCCTCCACCCCAGAGCCTGGGACAGGGAATTCAGTGTCCCAACATCTCCCTTGCCAAAGCTTCTGCTCATCCCCAAGCAAACTCTGGAGGCACAGAGTCTCAGTGGCATCCTTTCCTGACTGGTGTCTTGTGTCCACTGCTTGCTGCACCTCCCCAGAGAGAGAGAGGCTTGGAGGGGCCTTCAGGATGAGCCATGGCCCCTCAGCAACCAGAGCCTAGAAGCCCCATTGTCCTGAGAATAACAAAGAACACCATTACTCTAAACAGTTATCACTTTTCTTTTTAAGAAGAAGGTTCTGTTGCAATTATCCTATGAATGCACAAAAGACCCAGTTCTGCCCCCATGGGGTAGGTGAGGCTGGAGGGAGACAACAGGCCTCCGTGGTAGCCCCTGCACCTCCCTGTCTGCGGACTGTTCCAATACGGTCAGTTCTGCAATCCGCACGAATTCCCCCATTCTCACTCTTGGGCCACAGTTCCCAGAGGGAATAAAATGCCAAGACAGACACTTCCCACCTAATTTGTGAACGACGGGTTTTTATGGGCTCAAACTGAGCTAGCGAGTAGAAAATCTATTCATACTTGGGTCACCAAGAAAAATACTCAAGGTCAGTGACTTAAAAAATAGTTTTCAATGCTTTTTGTAATCAGAAAGAACATTGATACTTGGCTACTATAAAAAACTCAAAAAAGATTTAAGACACAAAGAAGGAAAAAAATCACTTGAAAGCCCCCAGCCATTCATGTGATTTAAAACCTCACTGCAGCTTGCAGCCTGTCTGCCACCCCCTGCTTCCTCGGCTGTACCCCAAGACAGAGGCACCACTCTGCTGTCCTCTATAGCTGACAGCCAGGTGGTTCCAAACTGCAGTTGCATCAAAAGATGACACCCTGTCTCTGTTGTTTCGGCCACTCAGCCTGACGTGGACAAGGCCGTGGAGGCTGCACAGGCCGCCTTCCAGAGGGGCTCAGCGTGGCGCCAACTGGATGCCCTGAGCCGTGGCCGCCTGCTGCACCAGCTGGCCGACCTCGTTGAGAGGGACCGCACCATCCTGGCCGTGAGTACACACACGTGGGGTCCGCTGTGGGCTGAGCCAGCCTCACTGAGGGTCCTGTTCCCTGTGGAGCGTGGGAGAAAAGATTGAGGGCCCAGGTTCTGTGTGGGCGTGGGTCTGTTCTGCCCTTTGAGATATAGCCCCCAGGTGGTAGGCAGGTGTCTATGTCCTGCACTGCATCCCTTTCCTTCTGAAGTCAGACGTTTGTCCCCTGCAGCTCAGCTTCTTGACCAAGAAGTTGCCTATAGAAGTTCAGCTACACAGTGGTTCTGAGACTTGGGACACTCACAGATGGTCACCTCAGGCTGGGCCATATCCTGGTCCCACCTGTACACTTATATACTTAACTCTTTTTTCCCTTTTTTATATTAACTCCCTTTTAAACTTAAGTTTAACCTCATCCTAAGTTTAACCTCATGAAATCACAGGTTTAATATGTTGGTTATTTTTGTAAGTACTTATACAATAAATGCCACTACTTAACATAGAAAATGTGTCCCCATATGACCTAAAATCATTCCTATATCACTACTCCTGAATTGGGCAGTGGTGAGTATGTGTGGAATGGTGGTAAGGGCAGGATACCCTGGTTATAGGAAATCTCAGAGTATGAAAGACCTGGGTTCAAATCCCACCTCTCCCACTTACTAGCTGTGTGGCTTTGGACAAGTTGCTTAACCTCTCTGAGATTTATTTCTTCATAAAATGTCATTAATAATGATATCTAAGTATTGTGAGAACAATTCATTTAAAATTCTTAGCAGAGTCCCTGACATGTAGTAAGCACTAAATAGACAATAGCTATTATTAATAATAGCAGTTATTGTACTAATGCTATGTGAAGGCCCAGGCTCTAATCTCAGCTACACCCCCTGCTGTCCAGTAATTTCTAGATACCTTAGTTCTTCGGCTATAAGATGGGTGTATTAGTGCAACGTACCCCATGAGGTTGGGCCGTGAAGGCATTAATAAGTTGCTAATGCATTAACAGGATCCTCAGGCCTTCCTTTGGTTTTGAGGTAGGTAATCAGAGGACATCCTTGGGCCACCTTGGGCCTTGAGATCCTTGGCATCTGTGCATCCTTTCCTTGTACGGCTCAGACTCTTGTTTTTAAAACCTGTTCCAGACCTTGAGGCACAGTTTGTAGGGAAGGAAATCTCCTTTTTGGCCTTTGATTTGGAAAAATGGTTTTCCTGATGTTGGGAACAAGCAGTAGAGTGGCCACTCTATAAAGGAGAGTGTTAGCCAGGACCCTGAAATTGCTTTTGTCCCTGCATGCGTTTCTTAGGGGCGGAGCAACTCTCAGGCACTGCCTGTGGGCGCATTTCCTTGAGGGTGCATCTGCACAGAAACTCCAGCTTGCCTTCCTTCCTTCCCGGTCCGGCATGTTTGCCAGGTTAGGGTAGCTCCCTCCCCGGGTGAGCACTTCTCTCTGAGGAGCCTCTGGTTTCTTCCTGCAAGAAAGCCAGCCTCAACCCTCAAGCTGCCAAACTGGCTTTTTCAAAAACATTTCTGTTTTCACCCAGCATGAGCTCATCAGTCGGCAATGTCAGTGTGGACTAATAGCCGGCTAGAGAGGATGTGCCCTGGGCACCCCTCCCCACCCGGTCTTCAAGCTCCAGTATCATCTTAGGAGCAGCAGCTGCAAAGCCACCTTCATCTTCAGCTCGCCCCATTGTCCCGGCACAACTGTGTTTTCATAGCAGACAGAGCACGTCGGAGGAACTCAGAACGCAACCCGGCAAATCGCTCCTGGCATCGGGGCCTCGCTGCCCGCAAGAAATAAGATCCAGCTCTTTGCCACAACATGAAAGAGACAAGAGAATTACTGGCAAATATGGTTTTTCAAACTCCAACCACATCATAGGGAAGCACCCCTCGCTCGCTACCTTGATATGGTTTCCTTGCATTTTCAGGCAGCATGTTCTCTCGCGGGCTCAGTGGTTTGACAGAGCTGGGTATTTACTTTCCTGTACTGAATGTTTGGAAACAGATGTGGTGGATCTGGTGGCCCCTGACTTTCTCTCCTTTGCTGAGTCACCCCGTGCCCAGACTCTGGCTCTTTGGGTGCTGATTTGGGGAGCTCCCAGAGGGAGGCCCTCCCTGTTCATTCTCCTTGTCAACCTAGGTGCCATTTCTGGCCCTCGTCACTTGAAGCCATGGTGTGCGGGCAGTGCAGCGGCCGTCCCCCCAGCACGTTTCATCATTCTTTGGTATCTGAGGGTTGTGATGTGTTCATTTTTCAGAAGGCACAGTTTTCTCTCAAAATGTTAAAGGAAGTAAACTGAGGAGTGGCTGTGGTTTACCCACGATGGAGCCACGATAACAAGCTGTTTAAAAGGCGACTGTTTCAATCCGTAGCTAACACTCAATTGCTCAGACTCAGTCCTGTGGACTGATTCATCTATTCATCTGTGAATCTTTTTTTTTTTTTTAAAACAATTTCCTGCCTAAACCTATCATGATCTGGGTTTTGCTTGGAGAGATTCCATAAAACCAACCTGGCGACTTCATGTTGTCACTGCAGTATGCAAACTTGTCCAAGTTAACAACAAATTAAATAGTAGCCAATGCTTATACATACTCACCATGCACCCAGCTTGTTATGGGCATTTGACCCATAACAAGTATTTATTATTCCATTTCTGAGATGAGGAAACTGAGGCCCAGAGAGGTTAAGTAAACTCTCCAAGATTACCAGAGGTGGTAAGCCAGGACTGGGGATAGAAGTCCTCTCTCTTATTCCATTCCAGGAAAGGGCTGAGAATAAATTGCTGGTTTCACTGACAGATGTGTAGATACTGTTTGAGGTAGCCCAGTTCTGGAGATCTGTTGGCATGATTTGCAATTGCTAGGATTCCCTTGGAAAAGTAGAAGTTCCAGCTCAGAATGCAAAGCAATAGAAACCAACAGTACAGTGCATGTGATGCCACATTGGCCTGGCTCAGTCCCTGAGTCGCAGCTGCTGGGTGTGGGACACATACCCTGGACCCAGACCAGTCCTGTCTCCTGCGGTCCCCAGGTGAGGACTGCCATGCACCTGTCTAGTGCCTAAAGGGAAGATGATAATATCACTGTAACTGTCACAGTTATCATCTGAACAGTCACACAGCACTCGCTGCCGGCAGGTGCTCTGGTAAGTGCCCTGTGACTCCTTTCGCTCTCACACTAGCTCTGGGAGGTCATTGCCATTATTATTCTCACTTTACAGATAAGGAAACTGAGGCAGGGAGAGATTTAGGGACTTACCCAAGGCCACTCAGCTAGAGCTAATCAGAAGTGGTTGCCTCCTATTTGGATGGGCCGTGGCTTTCCAGATGCAAATACTGGGGTTAAAGTGCTGGGCAGGAGGAGGGGCCCTTCTTCCTTGTTCAGTCATCCTCTCACTCCACTGACTCTTCAGCAAGAATCCAGCCCTGGGCTATGTGTCAGGATGGCCACTTCCTGCAGAGACGGATGACTGGCGTTTCAGCACTGGGCTCAACTGGGGCCGCTTGTCTGAGGGACAAAGGGGTTCTCTTCCACCCAGGCTAGAAATAGAAAAGAATCCCTGCCATTGAGCCGCTGCACACTGGCCCTGGGTGAGCACCTCCCTCACCAGCAGGGCGAGCCTGCTCCCTTCCGACTGTGCATCCGGCTTCCCGTGCAGTGGGGGGGAATTGCATCTTTGTGCTCGTGGAGCAACCCTTTTGGGCTCGGTCACTTTCCACAGCCACGCTGGCCAGCCGGGACGAGATGGCAGAGCCCACGTCTTCCCTTTCTCTTTTGTTAGAGGAAGCCAGCTCCTCCGCAGCCACCCTGAAACCAGCTAACCTTGGGAGAGCTTCCCGGGAAGGCACAAGCACGCGCATCCGGGTCGCACAGCCGAGGCGACTGTGCTCTGGGTGGAAGACCAGGCACGAATGTGTCTTCCTCCCCCACGAGCCTTCAAATCAGCCTTGCCACCAGGGGTCCATAAGGGGGACACATGTCCATACTCTGGCCGACAACCCCACGCCCCCAACCTCCCACCCCACCCTGCTTTGTGTGTTTTAAAATACAAGCCAACCTTGCAATCTGGGACGGGGCTCATTTTAAATTTAGGGTCACGCTTTCTGAAGGGACTCATACTGTAATGTCCAGAGAGCCCTGTCCTAGGACTGTGTTCTCTCCCCAACCCCCTGTTCCCTCTCCACCCCTCCACTCCCTGTTTCTAACAACCTAACCATTCAAAAGAAAAAGAAAAGCAAGCCACGTCTGAAACGGATGTCATCTTGTTATTGCAGACCCTGGAGACAATGGACACTGGGAAGCCGTTCCTTCACGCCTTTTTCATCGACCTGGAGGGCTGTATTAAAACCCTCAGATACTTTGCCGGTTGGGCAGACAAAATCCAGGGCAAGACCATCCCCACAGGTGAGCAGGATGGACCATAGCCTCCTTTGGGGTCTCTCTGGGGCTCTGTCTTCTCGTTAATCCAGGTCCGAATGGCACTGTGCCGATTCTTCTAAGCAACTTCACTTTTGGAGTTGAGTTCAAATCACTTCCTTGTGTAATAGACAAGACATGGAGCTGGCACCTTTGTGGGCTTCTGGATTTCTTTCTTGTCTTTTTACTACTTGAAATTCTTAACGTTGATTGTGTCCTTCCCCACCCTGTGACCCTCTTCCAGATGACAATGTTGTGTGCTTCACCAGGCACGAGCCCATTGGCGTGTGCGGGGCCATCACTCCAGTAAGTGCGGCAGCTTTTCTCGGTGGATTCTATGAAGCCCCCACCCCATGGTCCTGTGTCCTTTAGAATCGGTTTCTGGTGTATTTTTATCCAATTGCACCAACACTGATTGAGCATTGGCTCTGTGGCATGGCACTCGATGCTGAGGGCCCTTGACACAGATGAGACCCCATTCCTGCTCTCTGGGCAGGCAATGGGAGGTGCCGGGGATTCCAGCCAGAGTGGTCAGGGGTGGCCAGCAGCCCCAGGGAGGTGGTCTCTTAACTGGGCCTTCACGATAAGAAAGACTTATTCAAAAAGGAAATGGGTTTTCCAACCAGGAGGACTGGCCTGGGAAAAAGTGTGGAAGTGGCTGAGCCACTCGGAAAAATGCAGCAGGAACGCTCGGGCCGGGGGAAGTGAGGGAGGGAATGGGTCCACGTGTCAGGTGGCCAGGGCCCAGCAGCCTGGGCTGCCGAGGGGCTGGGACTTTATTCACCGGGCAGTGGGGATGCTCGTAGGTGCCCAGGCAGTGCAATGATGCAGCCCGTCTGTTTGGGAAGCCCCCGGCCACTGCAGCGACAGCAGGGCAGGGAGCTAGAGAGACAGGCAGCGGTGTGCAGTGAGGATTGGAAGAGTGCCCTGTGGAGGGACAGGATGTCGTCCCTCCAGCAGACATTTTTGAGGGGAGGTCGTACACATACAGCAAAATCCTCTTCGCAAAGGCTACCTACTGGCACTTCCGAGAATGCAATTTAGGAAGCGCGGTGCAAGGATGCAGTGCTGATCATTGAACACTCCTATGTTACTTACCCCTTGTACCCCCAATCTAGATCATGTACCCCTTGTACCCCATGTACCCCTTGTACCCCCAATCTAGAAATGCAAGTGCCCTCCACAGAGATATCGGTGGGCATGTGGGACAGGGTAGGGGGTGGACCCGTGTCCCCAAGGCCCTTGTGTTCTGTCACAGTGGAACTTCCCCCTGCTGATGCTGGTGTGGAAGCTGGCACCCGCGCTCTGCTGTGGGAACACCGTGGTCCTGAAGCCGGCGGAGCAGACACCCCTGACCGCCCTGCATCTCGGCTCTCTGATCAAAGAGGTAAGACGTCCAAACAGAAAATACTACCTGTTCTTGATAACATCCCCACTCCTAGGAAGCAGGCCACCGTCACGAGATGGGACGATGGCAGCAGCTCAGTCGAGTGGGAAGGCAATGACTCCCTGTGTTTGGCTTGGCGACTGCACTTTCTTTCTCCTGCTTGTGGTCACTGAGCTGGAAGAAACTCCACTCCTCCCAGTGGTCCTAATGAGAACACTTAACTCTTATTATGGGCTCAAACCTATGGTTTAGGACCCAGTGTTTTGTCTGGAGAATGTGCAGGAGGGTCACCCACAAGGGAGCCAAATATTCAGAAGGCTCTTTGGGCTTCCCATTGGTGGTGTGTGAGATGGTCTGTTTTTCTCTGGAGGAGGGACCGTGCCAGCTGCAGCTGAGTAGCTGCCGCCACGCCAGGTCCCCCAGGCGCCTCCTCATCAGCGCCCTCTGCTCTGTGAGCAGTCGTCTTCTTCCCCTGGGCAGCCGCAACCTACGGAAATAGTGGCCCAAAGGCACACCTCCTTCCAGACACACCTGGCAACATATTTTAGGCACCCCGTCACCAGCTTGTATGTAGCAAAGGTTTAGAAACAGAAACAGGAAGGAAAGAGGGACAGAAGAAAAGGTCCTTTCATTTCACTTCTCAGCCAGGCTGACACCACCGGAATGCAGGCCCGTACTGCTTAGATGCAAGGTTGCAATTGCTGATAAGGCACCAGTGCTCCACTTTCCTTCGACTGCTGATATAGGATGCAATGAAGTCACTTTGATGAGACTTACAGATTCCAAAATCACAACTGTTAAAACATAGTGCCTGTAAAACTAAAGACTCAAGCGCCAGGTCCCAAAATCTTGACTTTCTAAAGCAGTATGTTGTAAGCAAGACACAGGACACGTGGGGAATGGCATCCTCCACCTTGTGCATTCTGTGGTGTTCGTGCCCAATAAAGAGGCTTAGTATGTGCAAAACACGAGGCATCCATGTGAAAGAAATGGCAGTCCCACCTTCAGGAAGAGCCAGCTCCAGGTGTGACCCAGGTTGAACAAGCAGAGAACTCTAAGGGAGTGATATTTTGTCGCCACTTGGAACATTAATGGGGCTGATTTAAAAATGAAACCTGAAGCTCAGGAAGGATATTTTGCAGGTGGCTTTGAGCCCGAGGGGTTGTGACAGGGGTATTCTCTTCCCCTCAACACGCACACACATGCACACACTCTCACACACACATACACACACTTTCATACACACTCACACACACACAGAGTGGTGCTGTACTACGGGAGGGCCACGGCCACCTTGCAGCCTGACTGTACATTTGTTCACGGCCCATTTGGGGTGGGGAGCCCAGCCTGGAAGGAGGGGTGGGCATCTCACCCTGGCCCAGGCTGCACCCTGGTTTGGTGGTGGGAGAGGAGAAGCCCAGGTCCGCTCCCAGGGGGCCTGAGGCTGACGGGTAGGGTCCTGGGGTGGACGTGTGACCCAGGCCCAGGCTTCCCTGTGGGGCTGCTGCTTTGCTCAGGGACATCTCGCAACCACGGCTCTCTCTGCCCAAACGCCGGTCTGTGGCAGACAGTGGCCCTTCTCCTCCTCTGAATGCCGTTTCGATTTCTTCCCAGGTTGGGTTCCCTCCAGGTGTAGTGAACATCGTGCCAGGATTTGGGCCCACAGTGGGAGCAGCAATTTCTTCTCACCCTCAGATCCACAAGATCGCCTTCACCGGCTCCACAGAGGTAACTCTCCTCACGGGCTGCTAGCAAAAGCCATCGTGAATGTTATTGGGGACTGGAGACACGTGAACTTTTCCTTTGACAGGGTCAAATATGATTCGTTTTTCTTCTAAATTTGACCATGTTTTAGTATTATACATAACAACCAGTGAAAAAAAAAGTCACTGGCCCAGTTTCCAAACTAAATAAATAGAACTCAGAAGGCTCACAAGAAAAGAATGAGAGATAAGATAAAATAAAAATGTAAAATATCCATATGGCAAACATCATCATAATTAAGGTTAAGAGATGAATAACAAGTTGGGAGAAAAACAGTTGTCATCTATGTAGCACTCCAAGAATTTATATCCTTATATCCTTCATATATAAAGCACACCTACAAATCAATGAAAAAAAAGACAGACTGAAGGGTGGAGAAAGGGGAACCTCAGAGAAGAGAAATACTGAATGCTCAGTAAGCTGAACCTAGTTGACTGGTAATTAGGGAAATGCGAATTTCCCTAAAGTGAAAATCAGACTGTCCTTTTGTCTGTCAGATTGGTAAACACTGAAATGGCCTCACTGAGAACATGGGAAGCAGGCACTCACCAACACTGTCCCAAGGTGGGAGGCAATTGGTATTCATGGCACCTGTCAAAAATTTTAAAGTGAGAAACTTTTGATTCAGAAGTTCCATTTTGAAGGAACTGCTTAGAGAAATATTCTTATGAGCCTTCAGGGACGTGTTTTCAAGTATGTTATATCCGTTCTATGAAATGTTTCACAGCCATCGCAACAGGGAACGCTGCCCATGATCTGTTGTTGAAGCACAAAAAAGCAAACTGTAGGAAAGTATCTATAATCTGATCTCATTAGTAAAAGAGTGTATGTCTGTGTGTGTAGAAATAGATATTGTCTGGAGGGATCCTAAGAAACTATTCCCATGGCTGCCTCTGGGGCGGGTCCTGGGGTGTGGGGTGAGGGGAGCTTTAATTTACATGCATCTGTATGTGGAATTATTTTTAGTGAGCAAGTACTTCTTCTGTACTTAAAAAGAAACGAATAAACACTTCCCATGCAATCAGCACAATCAGTGTCCCCGTCTCCCTCCTCCTTTAGTTCAGCCAGGAGCCTGGGCCCCCTCCTGCAGCCCTGATGCATGCTGTTCCTCTCCTTGGGGACAAACACTGTCACAGTGGATCAGTTCCAGACCCTGTTCAGGCCACCACCCGTGAGCTTGCTGATTTCTAAAATGCACTCACACCTTAGACCCTGAAGAGCCCAGCCCTGCCCCTCGCTGGCCGTCTGGCTCTGGGCCGTGGTGTCTGCAGCAGTCTCTGAGGGTCTTCTCAGCTCTGAAGTCCGTAGTGCCTGGCTTTATTTGTTGCCCAGGATAAGTCACCAAATTATGGTGGGCCAGCCCTCCCTCTGGTGTGCGGTGGACAGTGGGAGAGACCCCATCAGTCGGGCACACTGGGGGCGTTGAGAATTCCTGTCTGCGTGGTTCCACTGTTACTTCATAGCACACCAGTTCTCTCCCTGCCCGCCTGTGGGAGCCTCGGTCTTAGAGTGTGTTTCCAGAAAATTGGCTCCTTCTCCTCCTGAAGGGCAGCTGCAGTCACTATTTCTCTATTCTTGGAGGCTCCCTCCGATTACACCAAAGAGACACATGGAACCACCTCCCCTGCCGGGCTTGCAGAGTTTCAGATGTCACTACCAAGGGGTGGAAGGGTCACCCTTTGGTCCCTTTGCAAGACTAGCTGGGCTCAGAGGGGCAGGAACCAGGACAGGTGAGCAGGCGGCTCTGCTCCTAGCCAGCTGTGGGGTCTTCCAGAAACTTCCATCCACACCTGTGAGTGCAGCGGTCAGACAAGGCTCCCAGGACGCCGAGGTCTGGTTGGGAGGAGATGCCGGCGAGGCCAGCAGAGGGAAGGGCGCCTGGGCAGGGAGGCAGTGGCAGCGCCGCCTCCTGGGCGTGTCCCGAGTTCTCCGACGTGTGCATCTGGGCCAGGTCCAGCCACATCCAAGGTTTACTCTGGCCTGTGTTTCATCCTGAAGGTGGGAAAGCTGGTTAAGGAAGCCGCCTCCCGGAGCAACCTGAAGAGGGTGACGCTGGAGCTGGGGGGCAAGAACCCATGTATTGTGTGTGCTGATGCCGACCGTGAGTCCGTTCCCCTTCCGGGCTGTGCGGGGCCTTCCGGCCACCTGTCAGTCTCTCCCCACGTCCCGGCCGGAATTCAGAGCCAACTGAGAGAGAGACACCCACACATGGGAGTGCTCCCACCCTGGGTCATCCTGCCTGCGGTCACCCGGCCACAGACAGGCAACTTTACTGCTGACAGGAAGCTGCCTTGGGAAGGACGTGGCTTAGGTGGCAGCCAGAGGGGCTGCCTGTTCCTGCCCCTCAAGATGAAGTTTACCTTCTGGTCCCTGCAGAGCTTCACCTCCAGGGTCCCCGGGGGAGGGCAGGGCTGCTCACTGCCAGGCATTCATCCATCCCCACCAGTACTGCCGCCATCTTCAGGCTCTCTGGAGAGTTGACATCTTTCTTCCTTGTCTGTCTCAGGCCTGTAATCAGGGGCCAGTGGCAGCTGATCCTTACAGATGCCTCCGTGGTCTGGTTCTCTGCCTGCTCCACCCCTTCCCTGGGAACACAACCTGCCCGGCAGCTGGGGAGCAGCCTGTGTCTTCCTGGAGACACATGACACAATATTAAAATATATGCTATTGTTGGCTGCCACGTCCAGAAGGGGGCAGAAAGGGCCACGCTGGGCATTCATTCTCCCACTGACAGAGTCAGTCAGCTATCAAAAGGTGCCATTTCCCAAGGGTCTTGCAGCACCTTCACCTTAAAGAATAGCCTCCCCCACCTGTCCAGAAATTCCTGTCAGGGAGAACAAAGCCTTTCATTCCACACTCAGATAAGGCTGGAATTGCAAATATCCTGGAGAAAAATGACACTGGCACAATTTCTCACTAAGGTGTAAATGACTGCCCTCTGCAGCTGGCTTTCAATGGGGGGTGGGAGGGGGCGGGCAGGAAGGAAACAAGCTCCCAGGAAGGCCAGGGGAGCGAGGCCTGAGGATGGACTGCCCATTTTTTGCCTGGGTTGGTGCTCCCTTGTGAAAGCACCATTAGTGTTGCGAACAGTTTCTGGGGCCACGTGGAGCATCTCTGGCACTGTGAACCACATTTGAGTCCCAAACTCCAATCCAAAGAGCCAGGACTCCTGGTTTTCGTTCTCGTGCCATCAAAGCATGGGAGTTTTCCTGGGGAGGAAAACTGCAGCCAATGCACAGGACTCATTCTGTTTGGGGCTTGGTTTTACTCACAAAGGTCATAAAAACATGCTAGGTAGCCATCTCCTGCTCCTCACTGGGGCAGTGCCGGTCCACAAAATTACATCCTGACATAAGTGGCATCCCAGGCACCAGGAGTAACAAGCCACCATTCCTCCACCCCTTGGGCTGCCACCCTCAGCTCCTGTCAGGGGCCGGGAAACGAATTCATTATCTTGGAGGGGAGACAGTTTCAAGTTGGCACCTGGGCTGGCTGACTGCAGGAGTCAGGGGTACAGAAGGGCCAAGAATCTTATGATGCTGTCCTGCTGCCACCGAAACTTACACAGACCACCCGGCCGAATAGCAGTGGCCTCGTTCTCGAAGCCAAGGGCAGAGTCTCCCGGAGCTGGCCCAGTGGAATTGGGATGGATCACTTTCCCGTGCCCAGAGCCCTGACCAGCCACGGGGCCCTCGATTTGCTCTGTGCAAGCCCTAGTGTGGGCGGCTGAACAGCCAGCCCAGGGCTGAGCACTAAAGCCCCTCTGCAAGTGTGAATGACATCCCATTACTATTCTTATCCATGAAGCTGTCCCCAAAGATTTTACTTTCTATGCACCCTCTAGCTCCCTTTTAGCAACTGCTTTTCATTCAGTGTTAGCTCTGCAATTCAGATTCAGCCCTCCCCAGATAGAATCAGTGCCTTTTTAAAAACCCTTTTTAAGTTATACATGATGTTACCTTACAGAATAAGACACTTTTTTACTCAAGGTGGAAAATGTTGGCTCCTTTAAAAGTTCTTGACAATTAGGCTACCTCAGTGCTTACCAAAGTTTATTCTGTGTATCATTAGTCCTTCAGAAAAGGCAGAAGGGAGGGTTTGATGGGCAAGTGAAATGGGGAGTGCTACAATTTTGTGTTCCTTAGCATATTAAAGGTACTGAGAAGTCCTGCAGTCAGGGCACTGATTTAACCCCAAACTTGGTGAGCCCGAAAATCCTTTTTCTCTTCCTCTCTGTTTGGGAAATGCTAAGGACAAAATTAATTTCTGAAATGGAGCCGTCCTGGGGCCTGTTTTCTTGTGTGGGCAATTAGAGTTGCAGCTGTCGCCAGCCCTGCTTTAACAACTTAATCGCTTCCTCTCACTCCCGCCTGCCACCCCTCCCCCTCCCCCTCCAGTGGACTTGGCAGTGGAGTGTGCCCATCAGGGAGTGTTCTTCAACCAAGGCCAATGCTGCACGGCCGCCTCCAGGGTGTTCGTGGAGGAGCAGATCTACGCCGAGTTTGTCAGGCGGAGCGTGGAGTATGCCAAGAAAAGGCCCGTGGGAGACCCCTTTGATGTCAGGACCGAACAGGGACCCCAGGTAACCTACCGATGTGTCTGCACCCATGGTGCTTGTCTGGGGGCTGAATCAGGCAGTCCCATGGCACCGTGCAGGGGCCCTCTCTGACTTGCCCTGGTGCTTGAGGCTTGTGTTTAGATTGAGAATACGACCTCATCAGGCCCCCATGGGGTTATAAAACAGGGCTGCACACACAGGGGCGTGGGGGGAGGGAGCCGTTCCCAGGGCAGAAGGCCATCTGCCTGCACCCTCCAGCCCTCAGAGTGCTGTGCTTCTTCTGTACCACCCGACCCCCGGGGACAGAGCTTCGGGCAGAGGTGTCTCACCCCACGGTCTAAGTGCAGAAGAGGGGCTGTAACCCTGGCTGGAGGCAGCAGAGTGCAGGTGGCGGGGGGCCACGTGTGTTCCAGGACAAGGTGAACCATCAGAAACCACAGACAGAATCCCGGATGGGGAGGGCTCGGGGATAGAGATGGGCCTCCAGGCCGCAGGAGCACGGCTCTGGAAGCCTGGTTTGGGAAGCCCAGGCCAGGATGAGAATGACCATAACCACGGGGTTTAATATCCTCTTTAAAAGGGCACATCCTGTATCACTTTCTTGCTAATTATGAAGTGAAGCAGATGGATAAATATTTAAAAGAGGGCAGCCTGACCATCCCATGCATTATTGAAATGGACTCGACAGCAACCCACTTTGCTTTTAGCCAAAGTCCTGCCCCAGCCATGAAATTTCAAATCACGTGAACTGTGACTTACTCACTTGTGTCTATCCTGGGAGCCTGCAGCTTCCCTACTGCGTTGGCACCACATGTATACGGGAGACCGCAGGTCCAAGCTCCAGTTTGGCTCCGTGGCTTTATGAAAGTCACCAAATCCTTCCACATCTCAGTTTCCTCATCTGGAAAATGGGAGTCATAGATGCATATTATGAGAATTTCTTGGCACCTAGGGAGGACTCAAAAAAGAGTAGGTTTTGTTTTTAAAAGGGAAGAGCATTAAATGACAAGCTCTCCGATCTAGATGGCAGTGAGAGAGGCTTCAGGCCATGTTGGTCAGTCTTGCTTAACCGTCCTAGGGAGAGGGGTGTGTTTCTGGCCACGGTGCCCACCCCGCTTGTCCCAGCCCACATGCTCTGATGCCACGTGACCCTGGTTGGAGCCGCACTTCTGCTTAAGCCCAACATTCCTCATCCCCAGTCATGGCCTGCCCAGCCTCCGCCCCAAACCCAGCAGCCAGTGACACAAGGTTGTCTGATGGGCTGGGTTGGATTTCAGATCTGAACGCAAACACGACCACAAGTCATTATCGAATCCACCGTGATTTTAAAGCTAATCCAGAAGCAGTGGGAAATATGTGAGCTGATCCCAGACCAAGGAAACCTTTTTCACCCCATCATTATTTGCAAGTCTCTTTCCAAGTCCTTCAGTCCTGACTTCTGAAGCCAGATACACAACTCTCTTCCAGGAGAGCACACCGAGGCAGAAGGGGTGTTGATTTCATCAGTGCCTGTGTGCCGCCGCTCAGAGTCCTTTCGAAAGCTCACAAAAGGCGTCTAACCTCAGCATATTATTTTAGGACGCCTTTGGATTTTTTTCTCCCAAAGTGCTTTTTCATCTAGGGTAATAAGATTTTACTGTGAGAGGACTTACAGCTGTCTAAATAGTCCTGTCTCATGCCTGTAAAACAGCTAGCTGACCTAGATCGCTGTCCACGGCGGGCGAGCCGCTTGCTGGAATGCTCCAAAATCATTCAGGTTTATTTGGCAACTGAGCAATGAGGCACATAAACATTATGCAGGCCACCTGGCCGGGGCAGGATCCGGCAGCGTCCTCCGGCCGAGAGCCGAGCACAGCCTTGGGCCAGTCCTTTGGGGGCTGTATTTCCCTGTTTCTGGTGTTGTGCCCCGCTGCGTCATCTCACTTCCTGGCAGGTCCTCCTTCCTGGACTGTAAGGCACCAGCTGACATTTCACGGAGGATTATTAGATTTAAACAATGTGTTCATACAGACTCACCGGGGCGTGTTGAGTTTGGATGCGCAGGGTTTCCACGGGGACCCAGAGCTGCCTGCAGGACAGATGGGGTCTTCCAAGAAGAACGTGGTCAGCAGCGAGTCAGGACCTGCATTTTGGTGAAGCCCCTTTGGCCCTCTTGGCCCCCGAGGAGGAGGAGAGAGGCTCAGCCACACCTGGCACTTCTTTTTTTCCTGAGACACGGTTGTGCTCTGTCACCGAGTCTAGAGTGCAGTGGCGTCATTATAGCTCACTGCAACCTCCAACTCCCGGGCCCAAGCAATCCTCCTGCCTCAGCCTC
Organism: Varecia variegata; assembly: GCA_028533085.1. Lineage (NCBI taxonomy): Eukaryota > Metazoa > Chordata > Mammalia > Primates > Lemuridae > Varecia > Varecia variegata. The sequence goes on from CM052438.1 coordinate 14,455,672, forward strand.
CTAAGTAGCTGGGACTACAGGCATGTGCCACCATGCCGGCTAATTTTTCTGTTTTTTGTAGAGATGGGGGCTGTCTTGTGATGTTGCTTAGGTTGGTCTTGAACTTCTGGGCTCAAGCAATCCTCCCACCTCAGCCTCAGCCTCCCAGAGTGCTGGGATTACAGGTGTGAACCACCACGCCCAGCCGAGCACCTGGAACTTTTAACCTGAGACTTGATTGACCCAGAGAAAAATTGAGAGAACCTCAGCCTCTTACTGGATCCACTGCAGTTGTTTTCATTCCTTTTTTGGTGCAGGAGTACATACACATGGGTGAAAACCCAAAACATGTAAAGAAAGTCTATAGTGAAAAGGTTTTCCTCCTCTCCTCACGCCCATTCATGCACCTGGTTCTTACCCCTCCCCCCATCGGCATCCTGTGCTCTTAGTTCCTCATGTCCAGGATTTCTTTATGTGTACACTAGCAAACACGAAGATGTATTCTGATCCCTTCCATTATTTTTACACAACAGTTAGCGTGATAGCTATGCTGTTTTGCACCTTGTTTATCGGTCATTAACTTGAAGAACTTTCTATTCCAGTGCATGGAAACCTCATTCTTTTTCACATGTACATAGAATTCTGCTGTATGAAGCCGCCAGAATTTAAATAACATCTTCTGATTAATGTGGGTATGTGCAATCACACACAAGGCCACGGAGTATGTAATTTCACACACGCACGAGGAAATCCCTGGGACAGATTCCCCAGAGTGAGGTTGCTAAGTGGGAACACATTTGTAATCTCTGTAAGCATTGCCAAATTACCTTCCAGGGAGGGTGATCCAACTTATGTTCCTGCCAACATTGTTATAAGCTTGTTTGTGGCTCCAGCCTTACCAACAAAATATGGATTTTTGCCCATCTGAGAGTTTAAAATGGTATCTCTTTTAGTTTTAATATGTGTGTATCTCTTATAATGAATAGGGTAGAACATCTTATCCTATGTTTAAAAGCCATTTGTATTTCCTTTTCTATCAAATGTGCATTTGCTTTGCATATTTTTCTTTTGTGCTATTGGTCATTTTTCTCATCATTTCTAAGACCTCTTTACATACATTGCAGAGAAATTAGCTTTCTGTGAATATTTTTCCCCAGTTTTTTTCCCCTTTGATTTTGCTTATGCTGATTTTGCCCTCATGATGATTTTTTTTAACATACTCAAATCTGTCAATCTTTTCTTTTCTGGCTTCTGCAATTCAAGTCCTAGAAAGGCCATCATCAGTGGTCCGAGTTGCAGGGGCAGTCTCCCATATGGGAGAATTTTAAAACTTTCATACTTTTATTTTTCATGGTGGTATCTTAGATCTATTTGCAGTTTATCCTGGTATAAGGTGTGAGGTATGGATCCAAGTCAGTATTTTAATACTGGATCCATATTTCATGAGATGGTTGGCCAAGCCACATGCATGGTGTATGCCTTCCCCTTCTGAGAAAACCGGCCTGTTCCCCAGGGACAGTCAGCCACGATGCACCATGGAGGTTGCTTATTTGTCTATTTAAAGTTATGGAATGAAACTAGTTTTTCTATCTAAAAGTCTCAGCTACAGTAAACCTATTAAAGCTCTGTCTCTCCCAGCTAAAGAGGTGGGGGACTGTCAGCAGGTCATGATAGACAACAGGGCTCTCTCAGCTTTTAGGAAGAAGGGTCAGCAGAGGGCCGGCAGAAAGAGCATGTCCCCTTGAGTAGTCTCCCAGAAGGGTGCCCTTTTGACAATGACTGGCTCCACGTCTGCAAGCCAGGTGTTAGGCTGGTGGCACAGGGCCAACTCCAGCCATGGAGACTCCTCTAGACAAGATGGCAAAAGGTGGAGCCTCTCTGATGAGCTAGTTCCTCACCCACCAAGGAGCAGCCCCTGCACCCCACCGTGAGGCTCACTCCACTCTGTTTCCAGGGCAGCTGAGTAGGGGGGACAGCGGCCTGCTCATTTCTCTGCAGCGTGGAGGGAGAACCCCAGTTCCTGTTACCCTGATCCTTGGAACCAAGTAGGAAGCGTGCAGGGTTGCCAGGTAACACATGGCACCCGGTTAGATTTGAATTTTGGATAAACAATGAATGCATTTTTGCATAAGTATTAATATATCCCAAATATTGTTTGGAACATGCTTATGACACTAAAAGATCATGTGTGAAATTCAAGTTTCACTGGGCATTTTGTATTTTTATTTGCTAAATCTGGCAACCTGCCGAGGTGGGAGGATCGCTTGAGCCCAGGAGTTCGAGACCAGCCTGAGCAACAAGGCAAGACCCCATCTCTATAAACACAAACAAAAATCTGGCAACTTGAGTAGGATGTAAAGAGTTGTGAGAACAAGAGTGTGACCACTTCACGCCTTGCATCACCCACGGGCTGGCTTCCGTGCATGGGGAGGAGTCCCAGACATGTGAATAAACCCCAGACCTCGGGAGGACAAGATGAGCCTCGCCTAGCTCCCCATCTCTCCCCTGCTCTGAACACCCCAGATTTGGGCATCGGAGTAATATTTGCCTACGAGGCACATTTGTCACATGGACTGTGACTCGGCAAGAGCGTGCAGGGCAGGGCAGCTGATTGCGCTGAAGGCTGTTGCAAACATAAGACGCAGGCACTGCCCGAGAGGAAGCCGGGCCGTGCTTCCCGTTTGTGTTTTGCAGATTGATCAAAAGCAGTTCAACAAAATCCTCGAGCTGATCGAGAGTGGGAAGAAGGAGGGGGCCAAGCTGGAATGTGGGGGCTCGGCCATGGAAGACAGGGGGCTCTTCATCACACCCACTGTCTTCTCCGAAGTGACGGACAACATGCGAATTGCCAAGGAGGAGGTACTTGGGGCTGGGGCCTTTCCCACAGGAGTTCTTCTCTAGGGCACAGGGATCCCAGAAGTCTTTGTGAGGTGAACGTTTTCCTTTCTCGTGTGGCCTTTCCCCTCTCCTTTGGGACCCTTAGGGAAGCCGTCTTGCCCCCTTGCCTCTGGCAAACCCTAAGGACTATACAGCAGGTGCTCCATTTGCACCCATGGCTGTGGTCTCTGGGGAGTGCCAGTCCCTGCTCAGTCTTCTGACACAGTTCCAGTTGGTCCTGCAGCCTGGGCTGGAGAGCTGTCGCCACCTGTGCATTTTGCCAGGAGGCAATTCAGGGCCCAAAACTGCCTTCAGTTCCCTCAGACTGAACTTCCACGAAACGTGTTCATTCAAAGAGCATGTCCCAGCTAGAATTCACATGGAAGTTTTCCACCACGGATATCCTTGGAGCTGATGGAAATTGGGAGACTCCCATAAGAGTGTAAATCTAACTTTGTCTTTCAAGGCCACTGTCCAGCTAGATGGGAGCTGGTTACCCCACCCCCCACCCCACCAGGATTTATGAGAGGAGAACCCCATGCCGGGGGGGGCGGGGGAAGGGGGGGTAAGACCCTGGGATGTGGTCTTTTGGGGCACAGGAAAGAATGAATCACTGCAGAGGGCTTCCTGGTGCGGGTATTTTATAGACTTTCTCCTTGAGATTTTTATGGGTTACTAACTGTGCCGTGATGGCATGAAGCTCAGCTCTTTAAAAATCCCTGTGACAAGAGGCCCTGAGGACAGTGGGCAGGCATTTTGGCAGGCTGGACACCGTCCTGCTGGGTTATAGCTGTGCCCAATATTGAATCAATTACAAACTCCCTTCAAAACCACCTTTAAATATTCAAGCCTTTAATCCATCCATTTCCTCGTCTTTGCTGTGTTGCAGACGGTGGTAAAGGTTGTCTCATTCCCTACCCTGGGAGTTATTATGGCAACATTTTAGGGCATCTTCCTTGGTAGAAAACACAGCACCAAGAGGTCAGAGCACACCGTCCTACAACGTGCCCGTAAATGTCTTTAGAGATAACTTTCCAAAAAGTTATACAAAGGTTTTGTCTTCTGTGCATCCAACATGCATGGGTGACTCCAAGGCTCTCGGGCTGGGGGTTCTCAGAAACCCTGAAGACAATGAGAGATTTTAAGATGCAACATATATTTTTGTTATTATTTTTTATTTTCATTTCATTTTAATTCTGCCCTTCAGATTTCAACCGTCATGCAGCTAAAAATATCTTTGGATGATCTTTCTTCTCCAATCATCGTTTTTCATGCCTGCATGCATTCTGGGTATATGAAAAAGGCATAAAAAGAAGGAAATGTCTGTTCAGAGTGGACGTTTCCATCCAAACATACCCCTCACTGCCATTCTTGCAACTAATTGTAGATTTTCGGACCAGTGCAACCAATACTGAAGTTCAAAAATATCGAGGAAGTGATAAAAAGAGCAAATAGCACTGACTATGGACTCACAGCAGCCGTGTTCACAAAAAACCTTGACAAAGCTCTGAAGCTGGCTTCTGCACTGGAGTCTGGCACGGTCTGGTGAGTGGCGTATATGTGTGTGTTTCGGCTCTCTTGAGTTGCTTGCTGGCTAGCTTGGTTACTCTTCTATTAACAGAGAGCTTCTAGTTGTATGTTATGTGCCAAGCACTGTTGAAGTGCTTTGCTCGATTTACATGACCACCTTCTGAGGTAGGTACCAATGTGTCTCCATTTTACAGATGAGGAAATTGAGGCACAGAGAGGTTGAGTGATTTGCCCAGGGTCACACAGCTGGTAGATGGCAGAGCGTGCTCTGTTGCCCGTGCCTTTGACCCATGCTGTACTGCCCCTCTGACTTTATTTTTGGTTCTAATTCTAAAAGCAGTGCATGCCCTTCTGCAAAGCATGGGTACTAGTCCCTGCCTCACCGACAATTCTGCGGGTTATGTATTGTTATCCCCGTTGTGGGGAAGATGAATGAATTGAGGCTCAGAGAGGTTGAACAAGCAGCCCACAATCGTATAACCAGGAAGCAGGAGAACTTTGGGGCCAGGTCTGTCTCATTTCCAAACTAATTCCAGCTCCCCTATGCCATAATTTTTCTCTTATTTTCCATCCCTTTCTCATTCCATTCCTATCCCAGTGAAAAGTTCTGTACTTAAGTATATTCAAATTTTACTTTCTGATGGGAAGGATGAGAAGCAGAAGGTGAGAGCACCCTGTGTATTAATCACCGAAACTCTGGCGAAGGCCACTCACTAGGCAGTGCTCTGCACCCAGTGCCTGGGAGTGGGCATGCCGAGGTCCGGGGGGTCTTCTGCAGGTGACTGTGAGCATCCTTGCGTTGTTTTTCCAGGATCAACTGCTACAACGCCATCTACGCACAGGCTCCATTTGGTGGCTTTAAAATGTCGGGAAATGGCAGAGAACTGTAAGTGTTTCCATCGTTCTGAGCCTTCCACGGGATCCACTAGATTTACAGGCAGTGAGTCGGGCTCCAGGCTGCTGAAGCCCCTCTGTTCTGTGTGTGTCAGCCATGTCCTTCTGGGGCCAGTCGGGAGCTCTCCCTTCCCCCCGCTCTCGCCAACCCCCGCCTTCATCCTCAGCCTGCAGGCCTCAGCTTTGGTGTCCTGCCCAGCACCCATCACACTGGGGGGATACTTGCCAGAAGCTCCCTAGATAGGGACACAGGCAGAACTGAAAAAGTACACTTCGTGCCAGACATGGGACGTCCCTGCTCACACAAATCCCCACCCTCAGCAGGGAAGTTGGGCTGCAACCCAGGGCAGGCTCCGGACCTGCCCGGTCCCGCCTCCAGGGGCTCCAGGGGCACAGCGTGGGTGATTCTGGTTCCTTCTGGGTGCCCTTTGGGAGGCATGTGGCAGCTCCTGTGGGGTGTCAGCTGCCCGTCAGCGTGTGCAGACCCACTGCAGACCCTTCCACATTTCCTTTCTGTCTGGCCTGCTGGAGAGATGAGCTCCGGAGGTTTAGATTAATGGACGGGCCTTCTGGTGTCTGGCCCGGGCCCAGAGCCGGACGGAGCGCCCTGGGGGTGGAGACGCTGTGGTTTCCAGCCGGACACTGTCTTCTCTCTCCGGGTCCTGCTCAGCGGTGCTCAGTTTTATTAGCCTTTGTGGACAAACATCTTTTAAGATCAGTGTTCCCAAGGAACCATCTGTGACAACACCCCAGGGCTGTTCCTGGGACATCTCTAAAGGGCTCAGGCTCTTTCTTTGATTTAAACAGTTTGTGTTATTTATATAAAAATGCCTTACCTTGTACTTGTTTGCACATCTTCCAGCGGGAACAGGCTCAAATACCTCCCCTCAGCTGGGCCTTGGTGGGGCCTTTGCCTGGCTTCCCCTCGAGATTCTTAAAGATGTTAAGAAGGAACGGGGCTGGCGTCCAGCCCTGCACACATGCTCTTGGCCAGTCTGCATGGAATTGAGGTCCCTTCCCCCCAACACCCGAGTGCCCCCTTCTGGTGCCATCCTTGACTCACGGCAAATACCCCAGAGCCATCTGAACATCTAAGCCCAGTGTGTCCATTGGTCTCAGCCTTGCTCCTATAACCAATTTCCTCTTCAGGGACTGCCAGTAAATTCTTGGCCATGAAGACCCTTTGCAGAAACTGCATTTCCTCCCCCTTGTGGCTCCTTCGTATTTGAGTTCTGTGAGCTTCTGCTTCATTCACCTCTTCCACCTGCCTGCCTTCGCTGGGCATAGGAGGCAAGGGCTGGGTCACCAGGGCCCCCCAACAGTGATAGTGCTGGTGACAGCTGGCATTTGCCAAGCACAGACTCTGTGGCAGGCTCCATCCAAGCTCACTGTACCTGTTAATGCATGTCATCCTCACAACCATCTGTGCAATGGGTACAGCTGTTTTCAGTTGAGGAAGCAGCCCAGAGAGCTAGTAAGTGACAGAGTCAGGCATGAATGCTGGCAGCTTTGGTCCTTGGACCCACCCCAGTGCAGGGCCTCACTCATCAGGGGTCACCTTTGTCAGCACCTGGCATGAAGCCAACCAAGGCTTGCATGGTCCTTTGTCTCCTTTGATCTGCTGCCTCCAACCAGATGGGCTGTTAGGGCTGGGGGACCCAGAGGCTAGACACACCCTTGCCTGGCAGCAAGAACTCCAGTTCCCAAAGCATATGCCCTTGGGTGTAGGGGCCCCCCTGATCCCTGGTGTGTGCTGACTCGCCCTGTGACTTGACCTCACCCTGACCTGCCTACCACCCTAGCAGGGCCTACAGCTGCTTAGCACCCCGTTGCATGGCCCTGGGAAGGGCTTGGTGAGTATTCACTGAACATGGTCCCTGTTTCATCTTGCCAGTTAGCCATAATTGGGACTTTTTTGAATGTCTGTTTTCTGGACCCCCGGTATATGTTTTCTCAAGGCTTTTGATAAAGTATTTTAAAATAATTCACCAGGAGCCTGGAAACTGCCTTGAAAACCAATTTCCATTTTCAGTTGTCTTTAATTAATGTCTTCATGTTGCAAGAAGTTCCCCTTTTTTAAGCTGGAGCCTCACACGGTGGATTCCATGGTTTTCCCCATCCCTGGCCACCCACACATGTGCCCCTCCAGGATCTGTTTCTGTGCAGGTCTTGGTATGGAGCCTGCAATTTCTCTTCCTCCTGGGTGCTTTTCTTCTTCGTTTTTTGTTTTGCTTTTTAATAAAAGTGATACAGTAAACAAAAAATCTACATAGTAGAGACGTGGGAAGTCAAGGCCTCCTTCCCCTAACTCTCAATCCCATTCCTTAGAGGTAAACATTGTTCAGTCAATAATTTTGTTCATTTGTTCACTTGGCAAATATTTTTTGAGCATTTCTGATGCACCAGGCACCACACTGGGCACTGAGTATATGGCAGTGAACAACATGATTACCAGTCCCTGCCCACCCCTGACATTCTGGTGAGGTTTAAAGAAAGGCTGGGTTCATAGATGGCCGTGAACATCAAGGTGGATGAAACTGGGTGAGAAATCAGTTAGGAGACAGCACATTGGGTTGAATAAGAGAAGCAAGAACTTGAATCAGGGCAGTAACTGCAGAAATAGAAAGAATGAAGGTATTTATGTACTTACTCTTACAGGAATTATTTTAATACTGGACTTATTAGTTATGTGCTAATTCAACATGATTTTATAACTATTTTTTCTTTACTAAGTTAATAAATTATTAACAACTTTGAATCTTTACAATGCAACATTATATGCTCACTGTTAAAGTGTATTGTACATTTTTATGCACACAATGGATGTAAACATGTGTATTATTTTCTGTTTTCAAATGAAATGGGAGCAAACTATTTTTTGCTCTTGAGAATGGATTTTTGTATAGCATTCCATTCTTTTTATCCATGGTCTCCTGTGATGGACTTTTATGTTATTTTCCAGAGATTTTGCTATTATAGACCATGGTGATTGTATTTCCTTGTGGATACACTTTAATGCATTTGTTGGAGATTGTTTGCAGAATAAATTCCTAAAATTGAATAATCTGCTACATGAAAAATGAGCTCACCACTGTTTTGGTTTGCATTTCTTTAATCATGAAGGAGTTGAGTACTTTTTTTACACTAATTGGTAATTTGCATTTTTTTTCCTGCAAACTGACTATCCATGTCCTTTGTCGATTTTCCCATTTGGTGGTTTGTATTTTTCTTATTGATTAATAAGAGCTGTTTGTATATTGAGGAAAACAGCACTCTTGTTTCTCACACAGGGTTGTAAATGTTTTTTCTTTTAGTTTGTCATTTGTCTTTTGGGTTTTGTTAATGGAGTCTTTGCTCTGCAAAAGTTGAATTTAGCATTTTGTTTATGGCTTCTACATATTGTGTTATGTGTAGAAAAGATTACAAAATAATTCACTCATTATCAAGGGTTCTTGAACTATTTGTTTAGGAAACTACCTAACAATCTCAATGACACATTATTAATAAAATAACAATATTACTTTCTACCATTCATCTTTTACCCGCTCATAGTAGGTGCTATGTGTGAATTATCTCTAATTGCTACAACTACCAGGAGGTGATGGTATTCCCATTTTACAGATGATGAGAGATGCAGGGAAGGCATCAAATTCATTAATTTGCCTGAGCTACATAATTCTAAGCCGGTGGTTCTCCAACTTAAGCATGCATCAGATTCACCTGGAGGGCTTGTTCAAATACAGATTTCTGGGTCCTACCACGAGAGTTTCAGATTCAATAAGTTTATTAGTTTTCCATTACAACATTAGTGCCTTAAGTAACATAAATGTATTATCTTATGTTATGTAGGATAAAAATCTGTCACAGGTCTCACTGAGCTAAAATTAAGGTGTCATCAAGGCCACATTCCTTTTCAGAGGCTCTCGGGAGAGAATATCTTCCCTTGCCTTTTCCAGCTTCTGAAGGCTGTCCACATCCCTTGGCTGGTAGCCCCTTCCTCCATCTTTAAAGCCAACATGGCTGCATCTCTCTGAACCTGCTTCCATAGTCTCATTTACCTCTGACTCTCTTCTTCACCTTCCTCCTCCACTTTTAAGGATGCTTATGATTACACTGGGCCTACCCAGATGATCCAGAGTAATCTACCCCTTTAAGGTCAACTGGTTAGTCACTTGAATTCCACCTGCAACATTAATTCTTCTTTGCCCCGTAACCTAACACATTCACAGATTCGGGGGATTAGGATGCGGATGCCTTTGGGAAGGCCCTTATTCTGCCTGCCACAGTAGGTCTGGGTAAGGCCTGAGAATCTGCATTTCTAGCAAGTCGGGAGGTGAGGCTGATGCTGCTGGTCTTAGGGAGGAGATGGGATTCTGTCTCAGGTCTTTTTAGCTACAGAGCCTCCAGTGGCCGCCTCTACTTCCGTCTCTTTTTCCTAAACAAGCCCCTATTTTTCTTTACTTCACAGCAGATCAAATGCTAGAGAGGGATTTAAATCTATCCAAAGTGGCCTCTCTGCTCTGGGAAGGGGAGCTGTGCTGAGGCTGGCCCATGGTACCAGGGAAGGGTCACCTGTGCTCTGTAAGACGTAAACAAAGGAGATATACCGAGGATGCTGATGCAAGGGCTGTGGCCTCCCTATGTCCAGTGTGTGCTAACGTCTGCTCCTCTTGCCCCTCCAGGGTGGCCTTGCTCTCTGACAGCTGGCGCCCAGCTGTGTGCGCCGAGGCCAACTGCAGGCCCTCGGTGTTCTTCCCTCTCGTCCTCTGGCCTCATCCCCAGTTCATAGCCTTGGGCCTCCGCCCCATCTGTCTCTCCAAGTGGCTCCAAATTGCCATCTAAAAGTTATAAACCCAGAGTAATCTCTGCGCCTGCTCTCCTGCCTCATTCACCCTCCCGGGCCTTCTCTCTTTGCTCTCTACTCCCAACCCAGGGAACTCATCTCTTTATTTTTTTTAAAACCCCTTCATTCTTCAAAGGCAAATCCTTAGACCTTCTGAATACTTCAGAAGCATCACACACAAAAAACTTGGTATTTACACTGAAGTCACTTACCCAGTTACCGAAACTGACTAATGGTGTTGTGGTCCTTGCTATTCATCTATCAAGTGGTCACATTCTGCCCTGTGGCATAAACCCCAAACTGCCCAACAGAATAATCAAGCATTGGAACACAGTTTCTATAGCATGGCTAAGCATCGTGCCCATTTTGAATTTTCCTCTTTTCTATGATCACAGAGGTGAATATGCTTTGGCCGAATACACGGAAGTGAAAACGGTCACCATCAAACTCGGCGACAAGAACCCCTGAAGGAAAGAGGCCTTCCTCCTCGAACATTGGACAGCTGAATGTGGCAGAGCAAACCTGCCGAAGAAAAAATTACATTTCTGACCTTCTTGGGATACTTTCTTCTGGAGGCTTTGAATCTACAGGAGTTGAATGATTTTTGATTTCCTTTTATGCTCATGTTTATTGACCAAAAAACTGTGGATGCCCATATGTTGTGTGCAAAATTGCAGTCCTGCCTGGGGAGGGAGCTGTTGGCCATTGCTGTTTTTCCCTTTAGACCAGGTCCAGGAGACAGTGAAGATACTCAGGGCTTTGTTAATAGGAAGTGGTATTTGAAGTGTCCAGCACTTACTTAAAAATGTTTTGTTGAATCTAACTCCAGTAAGAATTTGGAAAAAACTCCCTGTGTGTTCTGCAAGCAGGGCCCTGTACCTGTGGTCTCCTCAGGGTTACCTGCTCATAGAACATTCCCCTCCACTTTCTGAGGTAGAGGTGGGACCATTCAGTGAGAAAGGATTAGCATTAAGTTAAAAAAAAAAAAAGGTTTTCATAGTGGGAAGCTTTTGGGAAATGCATACCCTGGAAAGGTACCAGAGGCCTGGGGCGTGCCCAGGTGTGGGTCCTCAAGGACTGTATATTGACGTTGACATGGGATTCAGCTTAAAACCAATCAATGCTGCCTTTGGAAAATGACTGGATCAACAGCCCAAAGAGCTTGCTCAAAAACTATGTCATGGTCTACCTTAACCAAGGCATTTTTCTTAGGCATAAAACATGATTAGTATTACCTTTGCTGCTAAGGATCCAACATTCTAACACTACAACAGCATAGCAAATCCTAGGATAATGAAGTTTGATGTTTGACATTTGACAAATCAGAGCCATAATTCACTTTTACAAATTATGCATTTCTACCCTGTTCACAAATGGTTTACGATAAGCCTATGTAGTTTGCCTTTTCCCCAGCTCTATAATCCATTTTAGATTAGTAAAACATACACAACTGGAAAGGCTGCTATTAGGATACAGCCCTGTTTTTTTTAAAGTTCTAGTTTGATATTAATTTCTGATTAGTTAATTAATAACACCTGGATTCCAAGGAGGACCTGGATCTTCATCCAAGTGGCCTGAGTATTTCACTAACAGGTTGTGATTTTTTTTCTCTTCCTCTTTGGGTATTCAAATAATGTGCAATTTCATGTTTTAACGTGGGAAACTGAAAGTGTTCCCAGGTAGCTTTAAAAACAAAAGCAAACTTAAATTGTGTTATTCAGATATGTTTACTGTTGCTTACTAGTCCTTTTCTAACTGGGAAAATGGTGCTTCTGTTTGAGAATTAAGTTGGAGAGGGAAATACTAAACTGAAGCTCTATGTCAGAACTAGTGTGTGTATAAAGAAAATCATGTATAAAATGGGGTTATCATCCTTGTCTGAGATAAGCAATACCAAAGTCACCTTCCTTCTCCATCAGTTAACACCTATCATTTATACTACCAATAACTTGTTAAATCAGGATTTGACTTCATACACTGAATTTTCAGTATTTTATCTCAAGTAACCATAAACACTAACCTTGATAGTAATACATTAGAGGGTTCCTATTCTTTCATTGTATAATAATACCTTTAATATGAAATGCTACATTATTTATAATTGGTATAGTTAATGTATCTTTTATAGTTGTAAGTACACAGAGGTGGTATATTTAACCTTCTGTAATATACTGTATTTAGAAATGGAAATCTATATAATGTTAGATTTCACTTCTTTTAAGGTTTACCCCTGTGGTATGGTTTAAAAATCTATCAGCTTGGGAATTCTGATCCTAACTGCAGAATGTGTTTAACAATGCAGTAACAATAAAATAAAATTGGATATTTGAGAAACATTATGTTTTTCCATTTAAGGACATTTTAATTCTGTGGCAGGCCTTTCTCTTTCTGAGAACTGTACAAAATGGCTTGTAATAAAGCAGGATTGATGACTTAAGAATAAAATTACATTTACTCAATCAACTAGGCCCAGTGTTTTGCCTGAGTGTGAAACCCTTTTCTGTGGGTTTGGGGGTTGACCAGGCAGGGAGCTGGGCCTCAGAGGTTTTATGTCTTAGTTGGCTACGTATAAGCTGTCATCTAAGCTGCCTGAGTCTCAGTTTATCATAAAGTGATGATGTAAGTGCAGAAAATGGTGGAGAGGACCACATGAGGATGTAGGGAAAGCACTGTGTCCCCCGACTGTGAGCACAGTGTCTTTTTTCGCAATTTTCTCAATGAGGATCTAGAGAAAGGAACTGTTTGGGTTTAACTGACCTAAAGTTTCTAAGGCTTCTAACCAAGAAGCCTCAAACACCAAGCTGTGAGCTGACACTGAGGTTGGATCAAGAATATTCCTTGTACCTGGGTAGGTTCACCAAGCTCAACCTGTCCATTTAATGTTGAGAGCCCAGGTCACTTTGACCATGGGGTGGGTGGTAAAGTACCACTTTTTAGGAAAAAACTTGAGAGGCTTGGATCCGATCTCCTTAGTGCATGCATTGATGCATGTATTCATGTATTTAGAAACATCCCATTTGTTAATCCAAATGTGAGCAGAAAACTACAGGAAAATGACATTTTCCCTCATTTGATTAACCAGAGCATGACTCACTGAAGGGAACCATTCTGGGGATAATAGACACACATGTGCCTGTGGGGTGGGCACGTTCTCTAAAAGGGGACACTGTGGAATGCCCTGGCCTCTCCTGTTGGTGGATGAAGGCATTCTAATGTCTTTGCTCCTTGCTCCTAGCTGTGGGGCTGATTTGAGCATGAAGGTGGATAATGGGGGGTGTTTAAAAAATTGTCCAAGGAGGAATGTCAGCTGAAGACAGACAACTAGAAGACACAGAAGGAGCAGTCAACAACCGTCCCTTAGAAGGCAGAAGTGTTAGTTCAAGGAGGTGGCCTCCAGCCCCACCATAGGAGGGGTCATTCCCGCCCGAGGTGCGGAGACTCTGGGTCGGACGCTGAGCAAAAGCTACAATACCATGGGGTGAGTGGACCTTAAGAAGGGGAAAGGAATCCTAACTGATCTGTAATAACCTTCCTATGGGAACCTCTGACTAACGCATGCCTAATGGACAGAGTTAAATGCCGGAATATAATCAGCTCAAAGAAGGTCATCTGTGTGTCAAATGTTCCGTCTGTTTTCTACATTGGGGACATTTCTTAGCCTATTCCCAAGCTCATTTAAAAGGGAAGTTGAGTTGCCCCCAGACGCATTGGCCAGGTCCCCTCCAGGGCCTGCTGGGCACCGGGCGTGCGCTTCCTCGCGGTGGCGCTAGGTGGCGCGCTGTGCGCCTTGGAGACGCCGCGCAGCCTTCGCCGGGCTCACGCAGCACGGCAGATGCCATGCCCTGCAAATTGTCAGGGGCTTAGTTTACAGGGAGCCATAACACTGCTGCCTCTTGCAAACTGGTACGAGGACCTGAGTACTGAGGACAGGATTGCAAAACTGCGCCCACCCTTTGGGAAGGGCGTCCGCTGGCGGGAGAGCCGGGGGGCGGGGGGACAGCCTGTTGGGAGCAGAGCAAAGCTGCTCGGCGGTCCCCTTGCCAGCCAGGGACCCAGGGAGGGGTGTCGGCAAGACTGTGGGGACCCTGTAGCCCCCGGGTTTTGTGAAATGGCAGTGAGGGTTGTGGAGATTAGCCTCTGTGCTTTGCTATAAATCCTGGGAATATTTGAGTCTTTATATTACATGAGAGGAGCGTAGCGTGCTGGTCCTGCCAGGGTGTGGAACCATCCGTGTTTTCTGAGCAGGCTTCTCCTTCCTGGGTGGACACGTGGAGCCCAATCGAGGCCCGCCTGCAGCATGGGCCTGTATCTTTACGGTCTGCGTTTGTATATTACCCTCAGTGGTGAGATGAGCACCCTTATGATAGGTGGAAACATGACAGATTGCCAACATTCCACCATGTTTTACTCACCTCCCCCTCCGAAGCAGACAATCGAAAATGATTCACTAAATAGCAATACCTTTGCATACATCCGTAATTAAATTAATACATTCAAGTGGTGGGAGGAGTGCAGTTTGGAAAATATTAACGCTTCTACATATTTCTATACTGCCCTTTAAAGAGCTGTACACAAATATTCCCGTCTTTTTAATATTTACGACTATAGTGTATGGCCAACGTACACGTTAGAAGTTAAACTGCCGATTGTGCTGCTACTAGAGCAGAGGGACAGTGAACGCGGGGCAGATCAGTCTTATTGCTGCCTCTGGCAGGCATGGAGAGAGTAGGGTGCCCCAACCAGGAGGCGACTTGGCACTAGAAGGGCCCTAGCGTTTCCCGGGGCACGCGCAATGAACGTGATCACCTGTGTTTTACAGCTGGGGAAACTGAGGCAGGCCACCGAGGGGAGATCGAGCAGCGGAGCAGCGTCCGACCCTCGAAGCGCAGCGGCCTTGCCCTGTGCGCTCTTCGCGCCGCCCGCCGCCCGCCCTCCCCGCCCGCTGGATTGAGGAAGTGCGTCTGGGCCCGGCCCGGCCCCGGCGCGCGCGGCCCAAGGCGCGGGGGACAGAGGGCGGTGGGACTGCCAGGCCCAGGCCCGCTGGTGTCCGCCCGGCCCCGCGTCCCAGAGCGCCCGCACTCCTACCCCGCCGCCGCCGCAGGTAAGTGCTGCTCCCGTCCGCGCCCCGCCGGGGGCCTGGCTGCCTCCCGCAGCCGGGCCAAGAACCGTGCGCCCGCGCCCCGCCGCCCCGGCCCGCGCCCACGGTCCGCGGGGAGCCCTGGCGTCTGATGGCCTGCGGGCCTCCGCGCCCCGCGACTCAGCCCGGCGCTCTGGGCGGCCGCGTGGTCGGGCATGGGTGGCTCTTGCCCAGGGGCCACAGCCGGAGGCGCGCGGAGGGCGCGGGGCGACTTCCGTCTCACGCCCCCGCTCTGTCCCGCAGTGCCCGGACCCCAGCCAGCCCAGGAGCTGGGGGTTGGGGGGCAGGCGGGGAACCCCGAAACCTCGGGGAACCCGAGCTGGGGGAGCAGAGCCAAGAAACAAAAGTAGGAAAATACACCAGGGCGTCCACTCAATTCCTCTGCTTGGAGAAAAAGCCCTCTTTGAACTTGGGCCGGGTGGTGCGTGTGTGTCTGCGTGTGAGTGAATGCGTGTGCGCCGCGCTGGGAAGGGACCGCCTGGAGTCTGTCTCTGCCGGAGGGCGGCCTGGGGATGTGGGTTGGCCCAGCGCACTTTCACCCCCCGCAGAGCCTTGCCCAAGGGCAGGGTATTGTAACGTCTCTGACTGGTACAGATAGAACTGCCACTGCTTCCGCAGTCGAACAATCTGCAGGCGAACTTCCCGTAGCAGGGATGCGAGGGAGGGACCCTAGGAAGGCTGGGCTGGCAGGGAGATGGTGATGGACATTTATTTCGGGGACCCTTGCAGCCAGCTCAACCTGCCCCTTCCTAATCTGAGGCCATGAAGTTTTTCTCACACAAACACATCCCCCTGCAATGGTTGGAGAGGTAGAGAAACAGGAGCATATATTTATGGTTTTAGCAAACCTCTCCCCAAATACCCTATTTTTAGAGCTTGCCACTCATTCACATGGTATCAAAGTATCCAGGCATTAAAGGGACAGCTAGAATTTGCACAGTTTTGGAAAATGTTAACATTAAATGCCTTTAGTGATTTGATTGTCATTATCTTTGCTTATGTCCTGAAAATAAGGACAAATTAAGTATGAGGTTAGTATGTTATTGACTTAATTTTTTTTCTTTCAGGGGGTTTTGGGGTCAGCCAAACCTTTCCCTCTCCCAGGCCTCCCCATCTCAGGAAGTGGCCCCGTAGTCAACTCAGTTGCTCAGATCTAAAACCCAGGAGTTATTCTCCACCCTGTTCCCCATCCCTTGAATTCAGCCTGTTAGCAAGTCCTATTGGGTCTACCTCCAAAATGTGTCCTAGGCTGTCGCCTTCTTTCTCAAGGCCTCTCCTCGTGTCCAAGGTACCAGCACCTCTTTCCTGTACGAGTACAGTCCCCGCTCCCTGCATTATCTATGAGGCAGACAGAGTGATTTTTATAATGGCTAAATCAGATGTGTCAGTCCTCTTCATGGAACCCTTCAGCTTCTCCTTGCAATTGGCATGAAACCAGGGGCACTCCTTCCCCTCACAACCCCAGGTGATCGGACCTCTGCCGTGTCAGACCACCAGGCCATTTTCCCCCGGCCACCCAGGCCAAGCTTGCTCTCCAGGACAGGATCTCTGCATTGCTGCCTCCTGACTCTTCTCGTGGCCGTGGAAGGCCTTCCCTGGCCACCCTCCCTAAACCCATACTGTCTCTCACATCCCTTGATCTGCAGCCTTCTTGCAGTCCCCACTGTCTGTGTATTCCTTCTTTATCTGTTTAATTTCTCATTAGTTACCTCTCAGTCTCCACTGCAGCTTCTGGGGTCAGAGACCATGTCTATCTTGCTCACTGCTGTGTCCTCACTACTTAACTGTGCCGGGAGGCGCTCAGTGCATAGCGGTCCAGTGACTGAATGGTGAGTGGACAGCCTTAACTCGTATGTGGTTTCAGACTCACGGAGCACATCTGTCCTCCAGCCACTGAGTGCTCATCTGGAATTGAGAACAATATATTTCTCAGGCCTGCAGCTCCGTGAGATGTTGACGTCCACAAACCTATTAAACACATTTTGTAGACAAGCCGATATTAGTAAAGGATGCTAATAGCACTGAAGGGATTTCTGGAACCGTGGGCCAGCCATCGCAACCAGGCTTTTGATTCAAAAAGGATCTGGACAACATGAGCATGTCTAACGTGCTTCACTTGCGTGGGTCCTCCAAGTCTTTGGGATGGACAGATCTTCCCAAGCCTCCTAAAAAAAAGACCTATGTTTCTCCCTTGTCAGGAACTTCACAGCATTTACTTTTTTTTTTTTTTTAACTGTGTGCCCTCCCTGCCAGCTTCATAAACCCATGCAGTCCTCTCCTCATGAAAGGGCTCAATAAAATAGTTGTAGAATGAATGTCAGGTTCCTTTTTTTTCCTTTTTCAGTATGTGTTTAGGTTTATTTGTTAATGCAGGTATAAAGAGTTGGCAAAAGGAAATTGATGAGGTTTTTAAAAATTATTAAAACAATCATTACTGTAGAAAACCCTCTGAAAACCATCTTTAGGATGTATGATGAAAGGAAAGCCTGTAACTTACAACCATGATTTGTTGCATTGATCTGAACCCCAAAGAAGGAGGAGGAAGCAAAGATCCATTTGAGGGGAAAAAATTGAGCAAAACTTGAGTTACCTCATCTTAAAATTTCTACCTTAGAATGGATGGATACCAAAATACTAATTATAATTTTAAAACTGCTCCAGGGGCAACGTCCTCCACTGGTAAAGTGATTTTCAAAAGGAAACTGAAAATGAAAAGGGGAACAAAATGAGCTGGGCGAGGGTTTGCCTAAAATATTTTAAAGATTTTTTTTTTCAACTTAAAAACAGACACTTCCATCATCAGAAGGAATGTCTAGAGTTTGGATTTTTGAAATGCTGTTGGATACGCTTGGTGGATGTCTTGGAGAGGTGTTTGAAAGCAGATGGCAGCTGTGCTTCTTGGCTTCTGGATGTTACTGTGTGATCCGGAGCCTTTATTTTCAAACAGATTCTGTCTTGCTGGCTCTCCCGCTCCCCGACTCAAGCTGATTTTCTGAATCAGGTTTTGCAATTTATAAGGCTTTAATCGTCTCTTAAATTTTGTCCAGACTGATCATTTCTCCTTTCCTCCTTGGACTTTTCAGGCTTGCTGACTTCAAACGTGGGTGTTTCCTACATATGGTTTCTCTCGACCTTTCCCTCTTTGGTTCAGAAAGGTGCTGGTTCATAGTGAGCAAAGCCACTGGGCCAGGCTTTTTCTAGCCTCACCTTCCCCTGCCTTGAGAAGTTCAGCCCACCTGGACCAGGTGCCTGATTTCTAGGCTTTTAGAGGAGAAATTCTCATCGCCTTGGTCTGTAGCCTGCTCAGTGCTCTCACTCTTCAGGGCAGCTTCTAGAATCTGCCCACTGGGGAAACTGAGCATCTGCCCCCCAGCATCAATGTTCTGAGCTTGTTTCTTAGGTGGGAGGTAGGAGACCCTGCTGGCCTCTGAAGTCTTCACGCTGTTATTGCAAGTAATCATCACCCCAGCCCTGTGTTGAAAGAGGCTGCAGAAACTTCACTTTAGCTGAATTCTTACAGCAACCCTGTGAGGTTGCCAGGCCATGGGGGTGCATGTCTATTTTTAACAAAGAAAAAACTGAGACACACACAAATTTCAGCTTGCGCCACTGCTAATGTGTGACAGAGGCAATCCACACCTTTGACATCCACACCGTGCTTTTACCTTTACATATTGTCTTTGGTGTTACTTATATGACCCTGATTTTCCAAAAATTATTTTTGGCTGAGCTATCACTCCACATTTTGGAGTTGTCTGTCTCAGTGAACACAGACATGGGTTGCTAATTGTACTTTATGTATAGAATACCCTACACAAACGTTGGTAGGAACACATGCATTTCATGTGGTAATACCTTCCTGTCATGCAGTGAACCCCAGGCCAGCATGGATCTGGGCCTGGGTCTTGCCCTTAAGACTTTTCTGGTCTCCTAATCATCATAGCAGGATGGACACTCATGTTGGGGGGACCTCCAAGCTCAGTGGGAGCCCAGCATGGAAGAGCAGCACCTGGCCTCAGCAGCTTATCACAGTGTTGTTAGTTTTAGATCAGTCTTAATCTAACTTGGAGTTTTGCCACCTTGGAACTATTTGAGGCCAGATAATTAATTCTTTGTTGCAGACGGCTGTTCTGTGCATTGTAGGATGTTTAGCAGCATCTCTGACCTCTACCCATTAGATGGCTGTAGCACCCTCCACCCTCCAAATTGTGACCACCAAAAATGTCTGCAGATATTGCCAGATGTCCTTTGGAGGAGGGGCAAAATTTATGGGGCTCGTTTCTGTTAACCCCCAAAACTCAAACTAACTTGACCTCATAACCAATAACAATCCCGTCTCTTTGGGCTTGTTTCCTAACTGCCCCTTTGGGATTACATGCCCACTTCTGGGCTTCCAGAAGCATCTATCCTGGGCAAGGGAGGGCCTTGTATTGTGACCAACCGTGTCTCTGCCCCACCCCAATTGGGGTACAAACCATTGAGGGCAGAAGCCTCGATTAGCCGTCTTGGCATCACTGTGCCTCACACAGGGCCTGGCTGGCTTCAAGTAGCGGTGGATATGTGTGGATTGAACAGTTATTGAACCCTTTGCCAGTAGGTGTTTTGTGATTGTTTGGGGTTTGTTCAAGATTCTTCTCAGGTAGACGAGATCTGAGCCCAGTATGGAGATGGGATGCGGGGAGCACTGTCCTTTCGCTGGCCCCACCTGATGGGTTGGCTGGCTGGCTGGACTGGGAAGAGGAATGTTGCCAAGGAGAGGGAAAATCTCAAGGAACCCATGTAAATAGTAAATATT
This sequence comes from Varecia variegata, assembly GCA_028533085.1. NCBI lineage: Eukaryota > Metazoa > Chordata > Mammalia > Primates > Lemuridae > Varecia > Varecia variegata. Next base: position 14,475,727 of record CM052438.1, read on the forward strand.
TGCACGGGTTCAGGAAAGGGCTTGAATTAAAAATGCTTTCTGATTTTATGATGTTTTTCACCTCCAGAACAAGAAGGCTTTCTGCTCAGCCATGACTGTGTGTCCGTGCCTTAGTCCACCCCACGGGCAGTGGCAGCGGCGGTGACAACAGCGGGACCTACCTTTGGAGATCGGCTGCCTCGAGCAAGGGTTGATGGCTGGCATGTCGCAGAGACCACCCAGCATGTACTGGTGTGTAGGGCCAGAGGGGTCAGCCGTGTGTCCGGAACGCGCCATGGAGACGCAAACGCACAACGGTAAGGGCAGGGGCTGGCCGTGCGTGTGTGGGCACAACCTGCCATGCTTGTTCTGCAGGGAGTCTCAGCTGAGTAACAAGGATTTTCAACCAAAGGAAATTAAATGCCAATTATTTGGCGCTTTTTCATAAAATATATCTTGAGATTCATTCTCACTTACATTTTAAAAATTGAGGGGCCATGTACAAAATTTATTGTGGACTCACAGTAAAAATTAGGGTATTACTTCATATTCGTTAAAGGACTTCTTTTAATGGGGATTTGGTTTTGCTTTTGTATTGTAAAAATGATGCATGTTTATTCAGAAACATTGAAAAAAGAATTAAAAAAAAGTAGAAAAAAAAATCAGCCAGGGTTCCCACTACCTCAAACACAAGCACAGTTAACATCTTGGCATGTCCTCATCTAGCTTGCTTCTCTGTGCTGAAGGGACTTTGTTCTAACTTTATTGTACTTACAAGGTGCATATAATTTTGTGTCCTGCTTTTTTCTCCTAACCTATCAGTGACATTCACCTAGGTCATGTGCTAAGTGAAACATGTTCTATGGGCGCGCTATAAAACTGCGCCCTAATCCTTATTCTCCTGTTGGACATTTGGATGTCTTCTGGTTGTCCACACTTACCAAAAGCATTCCATTCCCGTCTTTTTATACATAGTTTCAAGATTATTTCTATAATGTAGGTTACAGAAGTCAGATTGTTGGGCATGAATATTTTTTAGCCTCTTTGCACATATTGCCAGATTTTCCACTAGAGTTGCATCACTTTTAACACCAGAATAACACTGATATTGTTGTTAACAATAAATATTTGTTAATACCTTAGTACATACTAGGCACTGGGTTCAGTGCTTTATGAAATAATCGCATATCCTCACAAGAACCTATGAAAATAGTACTTTTATCTCTATTTTATAGCCAAGAAACATGAGGGTAAGAGGTCTAAAAACTAGCTCAAGGTCAACAACTTATAAATTGCAAAACCGCTACCTGAGCCCTGTCGTAACCCTAGAACTCTCATTCTTAAATTCTAGCCCGTCCTGCAGGAGTTGAGAGGCCCCATGTTGAGTGTGAGAGGGCCAAGTGTTCTTACCCGCAGCCGTGGTAACGATGGGGCATGGTACCTGGCTCGGTGGACACTTTGTTCAGTTTCTCGAATGTTCTTTCTCCATCTGCAGAGCCCAATTTTAAAACGTTGCATGTTGGATTTCATTTTCACAGAATGTAAGTCTGTATACACCAAGGCCACAGCCAGGGGGCAAGTGACACTCAAAGGGTACCGGGTAGTCACATCTGCCTGTTGGGACTACAGACACTGTGCTTTGCTTATCTATGGTGTTTACGTTTTCTTCAATGAATATATGTTACTCTTTCTTGTTTTGCATTTCTTTTGCAATAATAAAAATAACATTCCAAGTTATTTTTTTAAATTGCTGTTTCTTTAAACACTGCTGTGATTAAGATCTAACCGGCATACCTCCTGCGCTCACATCCAAGGTCAAATTTGCTTCTGCTGGCCTCTTCCCCTGAATGTCTTTCTGGAACAAAGGAAGGAATACTGGACTCCATATCCCTGCAGCTGAGCCCCCTGCAGAGCTCACCCTCCATTGAGTATGTTCTAAGAGGACGGGCTGGATTGGTTCCATCCCACCTTCTCCCAGACCTCCTGGGATCACGGGGAGCCCTCCCTGCTCAAATCCAGCAGCCTCATGGGGAAGACTGTCCCAGACCCAATTCCCACCTCAGGCTGAGAGAAGTTGGCTGCCAGAAGGAAAAGCAAGGACACTCAAATTATGTAGGGACAGTTCTCTTATCCTTTAAAAATGTTTGGAAGACACCATGTTTGAAAATGATAAAACTCTTATTGTACTTCCAAGTCTGGTTTCAAACAGGACCTAAACATGAATAGATACATTTTTTACTTCTGAGTTTTGGGGTAATGGTATTTTGTGTTTTTTATTTGTGTGCCAGGTGTGCTCTTTCACACCCCCTACCTGTGTTGACTCCCATGACCTCAGCTCATGTTTGTGTAGAACGAGGGTTAACTTTCAGAGCGCCTGGATGTGGGGCGCTGCGGGGTGGCGCTGGGCGTCTGCTGTGTGTCTCTGCAGGACCACTGTGTCCCGGGAACGTGTGTGACAATCTCCCTTCGTTAAGGCTTGCCTGCAGCACAGGAGGAACCTTTACAGAACTTTGATGAGTTTGGAGTTTGTGAGTTGATAGCACCAGCTTCAGTGAGATATGGGACCTGGGCTACAGGGCGAACTACTTTGACAAACATGTCATGACACCAGCCAGAGTGGAAAAACCTGCCCTGCCAGCTGAAGTGAGCCACCCTGGAAGGTAGAGAAGTGAGGAAACTTCCAGATAATTCGGGCTGAGAACGCTTGGTGAGACTCTTCCGGACCGTGGAGGGTGGGGGTGCTTGGGCGGACGTCATCCAGGCGGTGGTTCCCCCCAGCTCTCTGCGAGTAGTCGTCATTTTGGCCCTGGAAACCCGGACTCAGCCGCACGCCTCCCAGCACCGCCCACCACCGGCCCAGCATGGACCAAAGGAGGAGAAGGAACATTCCAGAGGGTCTTCAAATCCCAGGTTGTTTCGTGGCTGCTTCCAATGTCTTTTTTTCTTTTTCCTCCTTTGGCTTTTTCAAATCTGTATCAAAAAATATAACAACTTTTTTTTTTAAATATAACTTCTTAATATAAGAGCCAAGTGGTTTGCTCAAGTGGGAGTGCTCTGCCTTCCAGACATAGAAATAGGAAATAGACTGAATTGGGAAGCACCTCTAGGGTGGTAGTGTACCTGCTTGGAGGGCTGCTGCAGGCGGTTCTACAAGGGACAAATCCCCATCGAGGTGCCAGCCCACATCTTTAACCTGTTCCTCCTGCTGGTGCCCTGCTTGCCCCTGCGGGGCTGCGTGGGAGACAGGAGAGCAGGGGCGCACAGGGGACAGGGCTTTGCTGGGAAGGAGCCTCCAGCCTGGGTGCAGGAGCACACTGGGCCCTCCAGGGAGCACAGGCATCCATGCATGTAGGTGGCAGTTAACACAGCCGGGCTTCATGCCAGCAGAGCGGAGCCCACCTGCAAAAGCTCTGGGCCTGATTAGGCTTTGAACATTAACCTTAATCTGAGACTTGGATTGTTTCCTAGGGAGCTGACTACCTATCAAATGATGCCAGCCTTTCTGTGGACAGCTCTGTTAGGAAGTGTATGCTGTGGGAATCTGTCCTGCTCTCATTGTGTCTAGCTGTACCCATTTAGGCCTGTCAGAATCCCTTAACCTCTTTCTTGGAGAAACTAAAAGCAGATGCTTTGCCCTCCCTGCAGGTTCCTTTTTAGGCTAAGACATCCTACTACCTTCACTTGTGCCACTTGCATATCACTTGAGTATTTTTGCACCTTAGTCTGTGAACTAATCATTAGGCCATGGCTGCCTGGGTCCAGGGGAAGAGCTACCCCCACCTGCTCCCACCATGAACAGCTCTCAGGTGTCCCCCGCACTCACCCAACCCAGTACAGGTGGCCCGAGCCTGAAGGTGGTAGCTCACCCAGGGCCTCAGACCCTCACCCCTGCCCCCTGCCACCTCCCCCGCCACCCCCACCCCACACGCTCCTGACCCAGCTCCTTTTGTGTGGAGTGGGCAGGGCAGCCCCACCTGGTGACCTCTGTACTTGCTGGGGGACAGCCAGGCCCACCTGGAGAGCACTCAGCAGCCCAGAGAAAAGCTTTTCTTGCCAGCCATCCGCCCTGGCCCCCACGAAGGGGTGAGTGGTCTGTGAGCAGGGAGATGCCTGCATGGACATCCCCAGGCCTCTGTGCAGATGGACAAGGATTTTCACCCCCCTGTCTGGATTCTTGATCCGCCGTGTGAGCCAGACCGTGAAGGAGCAATCATTGGGGATTTTCGTGAAATTCTTTAGTTTTCTGAGAATGGACTTCTCCCCACACCAAAACATAAAAGTCTAAACTCGAGGGTACGAATTTTACATACATTTTCGGGGATTCGGATAAATGAAAACAGAGAGCTACCAGTGTTCCTGGGAAGTCGCAAGTCTGAGTCCTTTCACCATCCAAGCCACGCCTGTGTTCAGTTTGTCCAGACTCCATTTAACCGTCTTGCTCTATACTGGGTGACATTTGTCATAAAGAAGAAAAGAGAGAAAAACTAAAAAGCAGAAACATGTATCTCAAGCAATGGAATCCTTCCTGAGCTCATAACCCTGACGTTGTAGAAGGAATCACACATTAGTCCGTGATTATATTTTCACTGTACAGAACTTTTTAGGATCGCAGTTCCTTTTGCTAATTGTGCTTAGGGTTGTGCCTAGAGACTTCTTCTCATTCTCCATTCATTGCCCAGCACCCAGGAGCCAGGGCACGGTGCCAAGTGTTGGCTTAAAATTACCTATCTGATCATTTCAGGAAAACCAAGAACAACTATAATTTATGTGGCACTTTGAACTTTTCAGAGACTTAGAGATATTGAAAGGCATAGAAAAGTTGTATTCTTTCATTTTAACTATAGAACCATGTGACATTGCAAATTTGAGGTTAGAATTTGCATACAAGAGGACAAAAATGGTGCTGTAAAGTTCCTGTTAGTAGCTCATTTTGGACTTGAGATGGCCTTGTGAACTCGGAGAGACAAGCGAGTGGTCACAGGTGGTCTGCACATGTCGGGGTGAGAGGAGAGGACTCTGCCCAGCTCTGCTGGTGGTGCTGGGTGTGGGGAGGCCAAGGAGGGCCCCTCTGGCCATTCTGCCCCCACTCCAGCTGCCAGGCTCAAATGGCACAAGTGGGCAGTTGCCCCCATCTCTCTGCAAACACCACCAGCACCGCTGGGCTCAAAACTAAAAAGCAAGCAAAAAGCCCCTGCCTGACATGTGCAAGGGGCATTTTCCTGGTGCCCAACTCCTCCCTGAAGGTTAAGAAAATAGTTATTTGTATGTAATTCTACACATTCTCATGGTGGAGCGAAGTGATACAGAGAGCGCCACATCCTCCGTGGCCCCTTTCCATTGTGTCCACCGTGAGCACCATTAGCTGAGTATGTTTCCTTGCTAACTTCTTCCTAAGCGCGCGCGCGCGCGCACACACACACACACACACACACACACACGCACGCACACACAATCCTTTGTGTATACGTCTCTGCTTTTCCTTTGCATGACACTCAATCGTACACATTGTTGTGCAGCTTTTTACCTTCAAGTTATGAGTTTTCTCCAGGTGCACCACATTCGATAGTGTGTGTGCAGCCAAGCTTAATCAATCCTCAGTTATAATGCCTTTAGATTCTTTCTACACTTTGCTTATTATTGTAAGAGTTGAATCTTACTGCATATGCCCCAGCAGAATTGCAGGATCACAGAATAAGCACATTAAAAATTGTCAAAGGAACACACAGCCCTGGTTAAAGAGGCCAGTCACACAGAAGGGGCTGCAATATAGGAAAAGCAACAAAGCCCCTGCCCCAGTGTCAGTTCCCAAAAGGGTCTTTATTTCCTGTTTCTCGTTTTAGTTCTTTGGGTAATTATCATTGCTCTATGCAAAGAAGATGCTTGCCCCTCTCTCTTGATTCATTGAGATGGTCTGTTGCCTTCCTGCTGTGATAGATGAATATTTCCTTCACATTCACACTCCACCTCCCTGCAGTCCCTCAACATTTAGTTTTGTAGGAGTTGACTCATCTCTAGGTTGCACTTGTAGCTTGAAATGGGATGTTCCCCTCGCTAAGACTGGTGCCTGGAGACTTGGCATTTCCCTTACTCTGTGACCGCTGCCCGCTCCCTGCTGCCGCCGTCTGCCTCCTGCTCCCCACCCGGAACTTGCGCCTTGAGCCCTCATTTCACTGGAGCGCACCAGTGAGAAAATTCCAGAGAAAGAGCTTATGGGAGGCACATCCAAGAGACTCCAAATTTCTGAAAGCATCCTCCTTTTGCTCTGCCCTGCAATCTCAACTGGAAATCCTCTGCCTTCAGAACGCAGAAGAACCCACTCGCTTGTCCTCTTATGTGGTGTGATTCTCACTGCTCTGTGGGTGACTTGGTTTTTTCTCACTGGGAACTTTTAGGGTCTTCTCTGTGTGCTTGGTCTTCTGAAATTTCATAACAAAAGACCTGGGTAACGGTCCTTTTTCATGCATGCTGCTGGGCACTGGGTAGACCAAACATGCATCCCTCTGGGGCCTGGAAAATTCCTTGTATTTTCTTTGGTAATATTTTTCTCCCCCGTTTTTTTCTCCTGTTTTGCTTTGTTTGTTTTTTTGGAACTCCTATTAGTTAAGATACATGTTGCTTATCTTTTCTCTCATGTTTTCCAACTTTTCTTCTTTTTCTTAATGTTTGAAAGATCTCGACTTTAGCTTCTAACCCCTCTGTCGAATGTTTTATTTTGGCACTCATTTTTAATTTCCAAAAAGCTCTTTCCTGTTCTTGGCTGTTTCTTTCCATAGCATTCTGCTTCTGTGCTATGTATGCAGTGTTTTCTTCAATTCCCTAATTAGGGGATCCCCCAATTAGGGGATCCTAATTGGCATGTATTGTATTTTGATGTCAATCTTCTCAATTTTTATTTTTATATCTTTTTTAAAATGTCAAGTTCGCTTGCTAAAATCAACATTTTTATAGTGAATTCCAGGTAAATCAATAATTCTACAGTTCAAAGCATTACTAGGGAAATTTGCAATGAGTTGACTTTCTAGGCAAAGAGTGTCTATGAGTTACATGGAAAGCAACTTCCTATGATGCTAAAAGAAGTCCACAAAAATGCTGCCAGAATAATAGTTTTTCCATCGGCACTTATTTTTGAAGTTCCTTTTAATTACGTGCATTATCTACATTTTTCTAAGGCCTGGCTTTCTGTTTGTCTTTATTAATTCAGCATTATTATTTCAACCATTATCACGTACCTGTTTATGGTGGGCACTGTTCTGGATGCTAAGCATGTAGCAGGAGTGTGGCCTCTGCCCTCATGGGACTTCAGATTGGAGCAGGAAAAATAGAGAGCAAAGAACAGGAAGAAAACCAGTGATGCTTGAGGAAGACAGCAATAGAGCAAGATCGTGTATGGAAGAGGCACCCCATGGCCATTTTTAATTGTATTGGATATGATGCTGACGTTGAGTCTCAGATATGCTTGGTTGACCAGGAGGGAGCCACAGGAGAGCTAGGAAGAAGAGGTTTTTTTTGTTTGTTTGTTTGTTTTTTTAACATATTGAAAATAACAGAGTATGATATGCCCAGCCCTCCTTCCTGTGCTCATTCATGCATTCCACACTATGTCAGAGCTTGCTACAGACAGGGCCCTGGGAAACTAGGAAAATGTCCTCATAATGTGTATTTTCCCGGGGGAAGCACAATAAATAAACATGCACTCTACTGTCAGGAGGAAAAAGGGCTACGAAGAAAATCAACCAGGATGCAGAGATGGAGCGTGACAGGCATAGGGCACTATTTTAAATCAGAGATCAGGGAAGATGTCCAGGGAGAGGTGGCATTTAACCAAAATTAAGTGAATGGAATCAGGAGGTCAGTCCTATAAAGAGCTGGGGGAAATGGTGCTCCCAGAAAGGCACCAGCAAGTGCAAAAGCTGGGCAGTGGGAATGAGCTCAGCATGTTTGAGTAGCAGCAAGACGGCCTGCGTGGTTAGAGCAGAGGGAGAGGAGCACCACAGAGGGCTGGAGAGGTGAGCCTTTGTAGCAGGCCACGGCAGGGGCACAGATTTGGTTTGGACACTGATGGAAGCACCCAAGGAGCAACATGATGTTATTTAGGGAGTTAGAAGGCTGTTACAGGGCCCTGGAGAGCAGGCACCAGGCATAGCCCAGGGCAGTAGGTTCCCTAGCACTTTTTGAAGGCAACCAATGAAGGTTGTTGTTGTTGTTATTTTCTTAGTATCATGAACTCATGGATTTTTACCTATTTGATTCTTGATGTTGTAATTAAACTATTTCTCTTTTGCCAGTAGGCCCTTTGGGTTGGTTCCTCTATCTTTTGGTCTGACCCCAGGAGTATTTGATAACATCCTTGCTTTCTGATGTAACAAGACATCCTGGCCTAGGTTCATTTCTTGTCCCAGGCGTGCAATCTGTCATTTTTCCAAGGATCCCTGCTTCTTTTGGTGATCTCATGATTTTTAGTTCTCTAATCTATAATTTGTCTCCTCATTCCAGATATTGCTTGTATAGTCTTTTGTGCACATGTGTACTCTCTGTCTCTTTCATTTTTTCTGTTGATCAGTCTTTCCATAAGATTGTTTATTTCACTTGTTTTTTTTATTCTGTTTTCTAAATTTATTCCTCTCCTCTGTTTTCAACTTCTTGACTAGTGTCCTGTCACTTCTGAGGACTCATCTTTTCTCCACTTGAGAATTATTCTTATTTGAGTATATACTTCTGGAATTATTAGACACATTTTGAAAAACTTCAAAAAGTATCTTCTATGTCTCCTACTTTTTTATTCCCTACTTCCAGCCTCTCTGTCTTTTGGTGCTGCATCCTCTGTGTGATCTTCCAGATTACTGATTTGTCCTTCAGCAGTGTCTGTTCTGTTCTGCAGCCCACCCGCTATGTCTTATAGTTCAACTCTTCTGGTTTTAATTTATGAGATTTTTAGTTGGTTCTTATTTATGGATGCTGTGTCCTTCTTATCTCTCCAAGATGTTAGTAATATTTGTTCTGAGTTCATTCTTGCTCTGGTAATATCCATTCTGGGTAGGGACGGCCCCTGAGAGGCTGGAAAGCTGGAGCCTGAGATTCGGCTTAGGGAAGCTCAAGCACTGCCTTGGTCTTTTCCTCTGGGATGAGGATGGCTGTTGCTGATACCAAGTTTTATTGTGAACCGGGAGAGCCCCCAAATCTCTTATCCCAGTGACTGTGTTATCTGTGTAGGTTTTCCCCTTGAGCAGTAATGCAAGATCAGGCAAGACCCAGCCTTGCACAGACGTTGTCACCGTCAGCTGTTCATTTCCCCTTGGGGACTCTGAGGCCCAAGGGGGCAGCAGTAAGATATGGCACATCTTCTGCCCTGGGTGATCATAATACTTCCAGTGAGACTGTGTTCTTGGCTACATAAACAGGGAACTCAATTATCTATATGTTCTGGGTATCTGTGTATCAGCGGGTGTCTCTTCCCACCAATCTGTAGCCTGCCTTGTGTGCTGGTCCATTAGTGGAGTTTGTTGCTTCTCCTTTATGGTGTTGGTCTTCCTCAAATGTTTTTGGGTTCCTGGTTGGAGGTTGATCTCTGTGTTTGGGATTCCCCGTAGCTGTTTGTGAACACAGCAGTTGTCACTGTAGCCTGCAGAGAGGAGGGCAGAGAGACTGCAGCCGACTGCCTTGGGGTTACTCAGAGCGTGTCCTCAAACTCAAATGATCCTCCTGCCTCAGCCTTCTGAGTAGCCAGGACTACAGGTATACACTACCACACCCAGCTAATGTTTTAAATTTTTTATAGAGATGGGATTCTTGCTATGTTGCCCAGGCTAGTCTCGAACTCCTGGCCACAAGCCATGCTCCCATCTTGACCTCCCAAAGTGCTGGGATTACTGGCATGAGCCACGATGCCTAGGCTCTTCAAGTATAATTTTACTCTCTTTGTTTTACTCCAGTGAGGTACAACAGCTTGACAAGTCGTTGTTTTATGCCCTCTTTTGTAAAACCAACTTAGGGAGGCAGTAAAGCCTAGTGATTTGGAGAAGAAATTCTGCAGCCAGGCTACCTGGGTGCTAATCTGGACTCCCCCTTGTTCTATTCAGTTAATCTCTGGGGACCTCATTTCTTCATCTGTAAATGGGGATAATTTTAGTACTTTATGGGATTAAATAAATTAACTGTTTCATGCAGGGGTAGGGAACTTGTGGTCTTGGGGCCACATGTGGCCTCCTGAACCCCTGAGTGCAGCCTTTTGACTGAATCCAAATTTTACAGAACAAATCCTTTTAATAAAGGGATTTGTTCTGTGAAGTTTGGATTCAGTCGAGAGGCTGCACTTGGGATCTGGAGGGCCACATGTGGCCTTGAGGCCACAGGTTCCCCACCCCTGCCAGTGTTGTTATTGCCATAATGATTTCTACAAATTTAAATAAATAAACAGTAGCTTTAGGAAATTGCAAAGATAAGCTATCAGAAGTTGCTTTTACTGAATTGAATCTTAGACAATGTCCCTTTTCTCTTGGTTTTTTTTTTTTTTTAGCTAAAAATAAATTTAGTTCCTCCCCCAGTTCTTGGCCCTTTTGTGATCATTCCTTTGCAAGCGATCGCATCTTTTCAATGTTCAGCCTCAAGCTGCCCATACTGAGTGCCTGGAACGCAGGTCAAGGAGTCTTGAAGGGAGGCCGTCAGTCAGGTTTCAGTGGGCAAGAGGCCTCCCTGTGAGGCCCAGACATTCTTGGAATGTTTGTGGTTACTGAGGAACCATGGAGCTCTTTGCTTTAATAATCAGAATATCATTTGTAAAAAAAAAAAAAAAAAAAAAGACCTATTGTTGTCCAGCCAGGGAAGGGAAGACGTTTGTGCTATCTATACACAAGCAGGCTTTTCCCCACGGGAAAAATAGCTGTGAATGTGGCAACTGCAGGTCAGCCTTGGTCCAAATCAGCCACACACTGAAAACCGGGCTGCAGAGGGGTGCAGCTCCCAAGGCATGTTAACTGTCGCACAGACGTCTTCTCAGAGTTTGTGTGGTAGGTCTAAGGGGCGGGAAGGCGGGCATTGGCTTCTGCTAAGCATCCTCTTTTACGAGGCTGGGTTTGCATCATTTGCTTTAACCTTTCAGAGGCTACATTGTAATCCCCTGCTGGGTTCACCTCAAATCCACGGTAAAATACATCAGCCTACAACTCCAGCAGCCTCAGGGGACCTCTGATCCTGGCTTTTTTTGTTCCCATTTTGTGTGCTTGCTTTTGGATTTGGAAGGCAGATGGCAGCCTCAGGATTGAGGCGAATCAGCTGGAGTCAATTTTTGTTGTTTGAACTTGAGGGTGTGTATCTCTGCCTGAAGACACGCAGAGGAAAAAGAGCAAATGACCTCATCTTTTTTTTTCCTTGCCAATATCTTAAAACTTTAATTGTTTGAAAATGTAATATAGTCTTATGGTTCAAAAACCATAAGTATCAATCTACAATACTTAGATACTTACATCCTTCCAGAAATTTTTTATATGTAAACAAGCAAAATAAATATAGATTCTTATTTTTCCCCCTCTTTCACACAAAATGTAGCTGATCACAGTGTTCCGTACCTTGGCCTGTTTCTTTCACACATTCCTACTGAAAGGATGTCATCAGCATTGTTTTGGACAACTACATAGTATTCCATGGTGTGGGTGCACCTCACATTATGTATTCATAATTAATAATTAATGAGCAGTCTCCTTATATGGGCCTTTGGACTATTCCTGATATTTTCTATAACAAACAATGCTAGATGTCGTTTCACATGTACATAAGCATATCTATATAATACATTTGCAAGGTGATAGGTCAAAGGACATATGCTTCTAAACTCTGACAGATGTTGCTAAATTGCCCTTTAGAAGAAAGTTTCCTGGTGACTCCCAGGAATGTGTGTACTTGGCTATTTCGCCAGAGGCCTGACAAGTGTTTGTTACCAAGTGTCTGCTTTTTCCTAATCTGATATGTGAAAAAACAATGTCTCAGTGTAGTTTTCATATGCATTTCTCTTATGATGAGTGAGTTTTTAGTATGTGTAAGAGCTGGTTATAGATCCTTTTTTTAAAATTTCTCTTCCTATCCTTTGCTTATCCATTTTGAGGAACTCTTTGGTCTTTCCTTGTCAGTTTCTAGGTGCTCTTAGTGTTGGTATTGTATCTAGTAGTTGTTAACACATAATTAAAAGATGCCCTATCAAGATCCACTTTAGAACACAGAAAACCGAAATGAAAACTCTGAATGTTCTGGTTTTTTAACCATTACTTATTAAATGAATATGTTAAATATAAAATACCTAGAGAAAATAATGATAAATATCAGAAGAAAACTTTAAACTCTGGACATAAAGAATATTTGAGGAACTAAAATAACATATCATCTTCTCATGGAGGAAGACTTAATATTGTAAATATGTTAGTTCTCCACAAGGGGATTCTATAATTCAATGCAATCGCAATTAAAATATAAACAGGATTTCTTTTTGGAACATGGAAAAAGTATAATAAATTTTACCTAGAAAAATAAACCTATTGGAAAAACCAGGAAAATTCAAGTGGGGAGGAGGAGGGGTGAAGGTAGGAGGGGAGGCTGGTTTTATCATATGCTAGAATTTATTACAATGCTACAGTAATGCGTGGGATTGGAGACTAGAGAGGGAAGGAAACAGTGTTATCTTGCAAATAGGCCAAAACGCACATTGATTTTCCTTTGCTGTTTAGAATTTCAAGTTAGTCCAGAAAAGAAGGTTTATTTGGTAATAGCATAGGGATAGCATAATGCTTTCTCACTTCCACACAAAAATCAATTTCAGATGGATCAAGTATTTAAACATAAAAATTAACACCATTAAAGGTCTAGGAAATGATTAAATTAAAACAGTTTTCGAGTAAAGAAGGACTTTTTTTCTAAGCACAGCACAAAACCTAGACATCATAAAAGAGAAGATTAATGCACATGACTACATACCAGTTAGAACTATTCTGTAGCAAAGCCCCTCTCAAACACCAGTCAACAAACAGGTAAAAGCTATTTTCAACATAAACCACAAAGAGCTAATTTCCTTCATCTGCAAAGAGCACTTGCAAATCAATGAGGAAAAGAATATTCCAATTTTAATATGAAACAAAAAACAGGATTAAGGAGTTTAGTTCATAGCAAAAAGTAGAAACAATCAATACACATAAGAAAATGTGCTGTATATCACTCCTATGGAAAGGAATGCAAATCAAAACCAATTATGAGCTAGATTATTTTGCTTTTCACATAGGAAAAAATCAGAAAGTTTGATATTATTTAATATAGCAAGACTATCATTTTGCTTCTATTTTTCATAGATATTTTGTTTTCAACTACTATTGAGTTAATAAGTAAGGCTATAAGTGGTGCAACTTATTGAACAGAAATTGGCAATATTTATAAAAATTTGGGGCTGACTGTATCCTCTGATTCTTCCACTGCTAAGGATTTTATAGTTCCCAGGTGAGCAGAAATGCATATGCATTTCCCAGGGATGTTCATAGCAGCATTGCAGGAACTAACAAAGAACTAGAAATGCCCTCAATGTCCATCTGTGAGGACAGGGAGCTTACTATGAAGAAGAATGTGCTAGATCTCCATGTACTGACACAGAAGAACTTGTAAGTGGGAAATACAAGTTGCAGAACATAATTATAGTATAACTCATTTGTTAAAAAAAAGAGGAGGAGACATGAATATTTATGTGAGATCCAGGGAAATGTGTGCCATTCCATGACCTCTGTCAACACTGTGATGTATTCAAAGGAAACTCCAGCCTGGAATTTTGAAACAAAATCGACAAGCAGTTTCAATCTTTATGACAGTTCCTCCACAAGGCATCCCTGGGGAATTTCATTTAAAGCACACAGCCAAGCTCACGAACCCCTTTGCCCAGCTCTTCCCCGGAAGCTCACAAAATGTAGTCTCTGTCTTCACACTTGAATCTCATTCTTTCAAGAAAGACCCCAGCTCTGCCCCCAAAGCCAAGGCATCTTGGCATCTGTGTGTGTTTCTGTCTGTTTCCATGTCTGCCCCATCCAGTGCAGACACGCAGCCCCTCAGCAGGCCTGCCCTGACTCCCTGCACCAGGAAGGTGCCCCTGGACTTTGCTAGGGGTAGAGGAGAAGGCAGAGGTGTGGAAAAGGGACACCTCCTCGTGGGTTTTGTCCCTGCCATTCGAACGTGACTTAGGGCTGCATGGGGATCGTGGAAGGGTATCCCAGGAGTCATTGGCAGTGTGACCAGTGGACATGCGGGGCAGAGGGAAGGAAGCAGGCCTCTCCCTCTCCCATACGTCATGCCTTTCTGTGCCACTACAAAGTGGCACCTTATGGTCAGAACCAACCAAGGAATAAAGCACTGTGTGTGGTTCCTCCACGGCACTGAGCCAGAGCTGCAACCTGAGGGCTGTAATGTGAGAAGTAGAGTTTTGGGGACTTTATTCCTTAGGTATTCAGATTTTATGTTTGCTCACAAAACAAGCCTCAATAAGTTTAAAAAGACTTAAATTGTACAAAATATGTTCTATGACCACACTGGAGTGAAATTAGAAATCAATAACAGAAAAAAATTTGGGAAATTCACATATATGTGGAAATTAAGCAACACGTAACTGAACAACCAATGGGTTAAAGAAGAAATCACAAGGGAAATTAGAGTATACTCTAAGATGTTAAAACAAAAACACATATACTAAAACTTACGGGCTGCCACTCAAGCAGTGCTTACAGGGAAATTTATACCTACAACTGCCTATATTAAAAAAGAAGAAAGATCTCTCAATAACTTAACCTTCCACCTTAAGAAACTGGAAAAAGAGCAGACCTAACCTAAAGTAAGTAGAAGGAAGGAAATAACAAAACTTAGAGCAGAAATAAATAAAATAGAAGATATAAAAGCAATAAGGAAAATCAGTGAAACCAAAAGTTGTGTTTTTTTTTTTTTTTTGGATGAACAATGTTGGCAAACCTTCAGTTAGAATGACCAAGAATCATAAGGGAAAGGCTCAAATTACTAAAATCAGGAATGAAAGAGGAACATCACTACCAACCTTATAGAAATAGAAAAAAAAAAGATTATAGGAGAATGCTATGAACAGTTGTACACCAACAAATTCAATAACCTAGAAATGAATAAATTGCCAGAAAGACACAAACTATTAATACCTAAACTGACTCAAGAAGGAATAGAAAATCTGAACAGACTCCTAAGAAGTGGAGAAATTGAATTAGTAATCACAAAATTCCCCATGAAGAAAAGCCAGGCCCAAATGACTTCACTGGTAAATTCTACCAAGCAGTTAAAGAAGAATTAATATCAACTTCACAAACTGTTCCAAAAAATAAAAGAGCGGGGAACACTTCCCAACTCAGTCTATGTATTACCCTGAAACCAAAACCAGATAAAGACATAACTAGAAAAGAAAACTACAGGCCAATATCTCTTTTGTTGCTGCAAAAATCTCAACAAATTACTAGCAAAGCAAACCCAGTAACATAGGAAAAGGATCATATAGTATGACCAAGTGGAATTTATTGTAGGATTACAAGCTTGGTTTGACATCAGTCAACATAATGTATTAATAGAATAAGGGAGAAAAGGACCATGAGATTATCTCAATAGACACAGAAAAAGCATTTGACAATATCACCACCCTTTGATGATAAATTCAATAAACTAGTAATATAAGGTTACTTCCTCAACCTGATAAATTGCATCTGTTAAAAATCCACAACTAACTTCATGCTTAATGGTGAATGACTGAATGCTGTCTCCCTAACATCAGTAACAAAACGAGGATGTCCACTCTCACTACTTCTATTCAACATTATACTGGAGGTTCTAGTCAGGGCAATAGGCAAGAAAAAGAAATGAAAGGCATTCAGACCAGAAAGAAAGAGGCAAAACTACCTCTATTTGCAGATGACATGATATTGTGTACAGAATTTTCTAAGCAATCCACAAAAATCAATTAGAACTAAGTAGTCAATTCAGCAAATTTACAAGATGCTAGATCAAAATTTAAAAATCAATTGTGGTTATGTACACTATTAATGAAGAATCTGCAAATTGAATTAAGGAAATAATTACATTTACAATAGCATCAATAAGAATAAAATAATTAGGAAGACGTATAACCAAAGAAATGCAAGATTTATACACTGAAAAATGAAAAACTTTGTTGAAAGAAGTTAAAGAGGACCTAAATCAATGGGAAAATGTGCCAGGTTCATGGATTGGAAGACTTAATAACAGGAAGATAGCAATACTCCCCAAGTTGACCTACAGATTCAAGCAGTTTCTATCCAAAGCCCAGCTGAAATTCTCACCAAAAAATGACCAGCTGATCATAATATTCATATGAAAATGCAAGAGACCCACAGTAACCAAAACAATCTTCAAAAAGAAGAGCAAGTTGGAGGACTCACTCTGCTTGATTTCAAAATGTACTACAAAACTACAGTAATCAAGGCAGTGTGGTGTGGGCAAAAGGATATATAGAAATCAATGGAATAGAATTAAGAGTCCAGAAACAAATTTTTGGCAAGGATGAAAAGACAATTGAATGAGAAAAGAATCATCTTTTCAGCAAATGGTGCTAGGGCAACTGGATATCTACATGCAAAAGAATGAAGTTGGACACCTACCTACACAATATACAAAATTTAACTTAAAATGGATCATAGACTTACATGTAAGAGCTAAAACTGTAAAATTCTTAGAAGAAAACAGGATTAAATCTTCATGACCTTGGATTGGGCAGTGGTTTCTTAGATATGACACCAAAACACAAGCAACAAAAGGAAAAATAGATAAATTGGACTTCATCAGTTAAAAATTTTTGTGCTCCAATGAACCCCATCAAGAAAGTAGTGAGAAAATATATTTGCATATCATCTATCTTATAAAGTACTTGTATGTAGACTATATAAAGAACTCGTCCAACTCAACAACAAAAAGGCAACCCAATTTAAAAATGAGCAAAGGATCTGAATAGACATGTATCCAAAAAGGGTATAAAAATGGCCAATAAGCACATGAAAAGATGCTCAACAATAGTCATCATTAGGGAAATGCAAAGCAAAACTGCAACAAGATACCCCTTTATGCCCGACAGAATAGGTAACATAAAAAAGATAGACAATAGGAGTGGTAGTGAGGATATGAAGAAATTGAAGCTCTCATGCATTCCAAATGGGATTGTAAAATGGTGTGGGCACTTTGGAAAATGGTTTGTCAGTTGCTCAAAATTTAAAGCATACAATTACCACATGGCTGAGCAATTCCACTCCTATGTACATACATACCCAAGAGAACTGAGGACAGATATTCACAGAAAAACGTGCACACAAATGATCATAGCAGCATTATTCATAATAGCCAAAAAGTAGAAAAACTTAAGCATCCATCAACCAATGAATGGGTAAACAAATGTTGTATATCCATACAATGGAATGTCACTCAGCAATAGCAAAGAATGAAATACTAATATTAATATTAAATACATGCTACGACATGGCTAAATCTTGAAAACATGCTAAATGAAATAAGCTAGTAACAAAAACAACATATTGTGTGATTTCCATTTATATGATGCGTTCAGAAGAAGCAAATCTATAGAGACAAAAAGTAGATGAGTGGTTGTCTGAGACTGGGGAGGAAGAAGTAGGGAGTGACTGCTGATTGGTACAGGTATCTTTGTGGGGTAATAAAAAATTTTAAAATTAGAGAATGGTGGTAGTTATACAACTCCGTGAATATATTCAAACCCACTAAATTATACACTTTTAAATGGTGAATTTTATGATATTTGAATTATAGCTCAACAAAGCCGTTGTTTTTTAAATGTGGTCAATTTTGTCAATCTTTTTTTGCTTCTGGATTCTGAGTCACAGTCAAGAGGGTTACACAGTCCCAGGCTACAAAGGAATTCACTCATGTTTTCTTCTAATGCTTATGTTGTTTCATTAGTTACATTCAGGTCTCTGACCCGTTTGGAATTATTTTAAGGTATCTTGTGAGAAACGTATCTTATTGTGTCCTTTTTCTGTGTGGCTACCTACTTGTGCAAACACCATTTAGCAGCACACTCTTCTGTAGCAGGCTCTTCTTACTGGGCTCGACTCCTGCCCTGGGCCACTCTTCCCTCTGAGAGGAGACAGTATTCGTTCTTGCACCTTTGCCTGGAAATAGTATCAAATTGCTTGCCAGCCTTTCAGTTAACATCCAGTTTTTATCACAGTAATCATTCCCATCAAGGATTTCTACAGTGATTAACCAGACAATTAACTCTAAACAGTGCCTCCAGGATTTAAAACTACATTAATTATAAAGCTTACATCTTACTTGGGGATACTATTGGGCATTTCCCATGCTTTTAAGCAAGATCTTTTAACAAGCGCTATTAACCAAAATTAACTCTAAGGCCACTCATTTGAACTTTGGCTGCTCTCATTAAGCAGCATTCTTAGTTATTTCTTTCCAGCTTTATTGAAGTATAATTGACAAATAAAAATTGTACCTATTTAAGATGTACAACGTGATGATTTGATATACATGTATGTTGTGAAATGATTACGACAATCAGGTTAATGAATGCATCCATCACTTCACACAGTTACCTCTGTGGGTGGTAACACTTAAGGTCTACTCACTTAGCAAATTTCAAGCATACGATACAGTATTATTAACTGTAGTCACCAGGCCATACATTAGATCTTTAGATCCCCAGAACTTACTCATCTTATAATTGAAAGTTTGTACCCTTTGACCAACATCGTCCTACTTCCTCCATGCCCCAGCCCCTGGAAACCACCGTTCTACTCCCTGCTTCTTTGAGTTGGAATTTTTTAGATTCCACATAGAAGTGAGACCATACAGTGTTTGTCTTTGTCATTCTGTGCCTATCTTATTTCACTTAGCATAATGTCTTCCGGACTCATCCATATTTTGCAAATGGCAGGCTTTCCTTCTTTTTAAAGGATGAATAGTATTCCATTGTGTGTTATACCACATTTTATTTATCCATTCATCTGTCAACAGACTCTTAAGATTGTTTCCATATCTTGGCTATTGTGAATAATGATACAGTGAACGTGGGGGTGCAGATACCTCTTCCTTTGTATATATACCCAGTAGTGGAATTGCTGGATCATATAAGAGTTCTATTTTTAATTTTTTGAGGATTGTTCATACTATTTTCCATAACGGCTATACTACTTTACATTCCCACCAACAGCATACAAGCATTCCCCTTTCTCCACATCCTTGCCAACATTTATCTCTTGTCTTTTTTATAATAGCCATCCTAACAGGTGTAAAATGGTAACTCATGGTTTTGATTTGCATTTCTCTGATGATTAGTAATATCAACAACCTTTTCATATACCTTTGGCTATTTATATGTCTTCTTTGAAAAAAAAGCATCTATTCTGGTCCTTTGCCCATTTTTTAAATTGGGTGATTTCTTTTTTTGCTATCAAGTTGTAAGCGTTCCTTATATATTTTGAATATTAACCACTTGTCAGATATGTGGTTTGCAAATATTTTCTTCCATTCCATAGGTTGCCTTTTCATTTTGTTGATTGTTTCCTTTGCTGTGCTTTTTAGTTTGATATAATCCTATGTGTTTATTTGTTCTTGTACTTTTGGTGTCATATCTGAAAAATCATTGCCAAGGGCAATGTCAAGGAGCTTTTTCCTTATGTTTTTTTCTAGGAGTTTTACAGTTTCAGGTATTATGTCTTAAGTCATTAGTTCATTTTGAGTTAATTTTTGTGTGTAGTGTAAGATAAGCTATTTCATTCCTTTGCATGTGGATATCCAGTTTTCCCAACACCATTTATTGCATAGACCATTCTTTCCCCATTGTGTATTTTAGGCACCCTTCTCAAAGATGAGTTAATTGTATATGCATGGATTTATTTCTAGGTTCGCTATTCTGTTCCACTGGTCTATGTGTCTGTTTTTATGCCAGGACCATACTGTTTTGATTATAATTTGTAATATAGTTTGAAATCAGGAAGTGTGATAGTAGGAGGGTAATGCTCACCTTGTAAAATGAGTTTGAAAGTGTTTTGTTCTCTTCAATTTTTGGAAGAGTTTTGGAATGATTGCCATTAATTCTTCTTTAAATGTTTGGTAGAATTCACCTGGGAAGCCATCTGGTCCTGGACTTTTTTGTTGGGGAGTTTTTAATTACTGCTTCAGTCTCCTTACTCATTTTTGGTATGCTTAGGTTTTCTGTTGCTTCCTGACTTATTCTTTGTAGGTTGTATGTTTCTAGGAATTTATCTACTTCTTTTAGATAAATTTTCTTACAATTTGTTGGTGTGTAATTGTTCTTAATGGTCGCTTATGATATTTTGTATTTCTATGATGTCAGTTATAATGTCTCTTCTTTCACTTATAATTTTATTTATGTAAGTTCTATTTTTGTCTTGGTCAGTCTAGTTAAAGTCTTGTCAATTTTGTTTCTATTTTCAAAAAGAACCAATTCTAAGTTTCATTGATCTTTTCTATTGTTTTTCTAGTCTCTATTTCATGTATTTCTGCTCTAATATTTATTTACTTCCTTTTGCTATAATAACTTTGGGCTTAGTTCCTATATACCTCAAGGAAATTTACACCTAGTTCTTTGAGTTGTAAAGTTAGGTTGTCTATTTGAGATCTTTCTTTTTTCTCAATGTAGGTATTTATTGCTATAAACTTTTCAAATTCCTTTTTATGAAGCCCATAAGTTTTGGTATGTTGTCTTTCCATTTCCATTTGTCTCAAGATACTTTCCGAAATCCCTTTTGATTTATTCTTTGACCCATTGGTTGTTCAGGAGTTCATTGCTTAATTTCCACATATTTGTGTATTTTCCAATGTTTGTCCTGTTAATGATGTCTAATTTTATGCCACTGTGATGAGAAAATATACTTCATATGATTTCAATCTTCTTAAATTTTTAAGACTTGTTTTGTGACCCAACGTATGATCTATCCTGGGGAATGTTTTGTGTGCACTTCAGAAGAATATGTGTTCTCTTGTTGTAAGATGCAATGTTCTGCATATGTCTGTTAGGTATATTTGGTCTATAGGGTTATTCACGTCCACTGTTCCCTTATTGATTTTCTCTCTG
This sequence comes from Varecia variegata, assembly GCA_028533085.1. Lineage (NCBI taxonomy): Eukaryota > Metazoa > Chordata > Mammalia > Primates > Lemuridae > Varecia > Varecia variegata. The sequence continues at coordinate 14,496,839 of CM052438.1, forward strand.
GATGACATATCCATTGTTGAAAGTGGAGTATTGAAGTCCCTACTATTATTATATATTGCTATTTCTCCCCTCAGTTCTGTTAATATTTGCTTTATATATTTAGATGCTCCAATATTGGGTACATATATATTTAAAATTGTTATATCCTCTTAATGAATTGACCCCTTTATCATTATATAGTGACTTTGTCTCTTGTGACAGAATTTGACTGAAAGTCTATTTTGTCTGATGTTAAGTATAGCCATCCTTGATCTCATTTGGGTTCCATTTGCATGGAATATCTTTTTCTACCCCTTCACTTTCAGTCTATGTGTGTCCTTAAAATGCAAGTGAGTCTCTTGTAGGTAGCATATTGTTGGTTCTTGGGTTTGGGTTTTTTTTTTAATCTATTCAGCCACTCTGTGTCTTTTGATTGGAAAATTTAATCAACTTACATTTAAAGTAATTATTGATATGTAAGGACTTAATCTTGTCATTTTGTTAATTGTTTTCTTATTGTTCTGTAGTTCTTGTGTTCCTTTCTTCATCTTTTCCTATCTTCCTTTCTGATTTGTTGATTTTTTTGTAGTAGTAGTAAGCAGCATTTTTACATAAGGGTACTGTCAGAGTAAACGATTGGGGTTCTTCACTCTGGCATGTGGCACGTATACAGAATGTTTATTAAGCTGCATGTGGGCAGCGTGCAGCGATCTGGCTGTGTCTGCTGGCGTATACTGTCCTGTCTGGAGTTGATGTTCAGGTGTTTGGGGGTGTGTCTGTACGTCTGCTCCGCAGCAAGCCCAGCAAGGGTGCTAGAGGCAAACTTTTATCTTCCACTTTTTGGCCTCACTCCCATTTGACCCATAGCTAAATAAATAAGTTTCCAAAAACCATCATCTTGTTCATTTGAATTAACATGATTTATTTCAGATGCCTGAGGAATTAGACAGGAACCCCGGACTTCACAGTTTTTAGACATGGGTCAAATTTCTAACTTAACTTAAAATGATGATAATAGTAGCTAGCTAGCATTTGTCCGGAGCCCACTAGGGGTCCGGCACTGCTCTAAGCACTTGCCATACTTTCACTCATTTGCTCCTGACGACACCGCCTGTGAGGTAGGTGCTGCCGTGACCCGTAGCAGAAGGAAGGAGGCGCATGGAGACCATGGAAACGTGCCGGGAGCTAGAGCTGGGCCCAAGTCTGGGGGCCACCATGGTGGTCACACTTCTCCATCCGTCTCCAGGGCTCTCTGTGCTCGGGGCCTCTTCCCCGGCAGCACGGTAGAGCCGTGTATTCCCGAGCAGTGCGTGTGACTAAGGTCTCAGACACTCTATGAATTGGAAATCCCCTGAATATTATTTTGAAACAATATAAACTTTGACTGGATGTGACCCCTGCAGCTGTTGTGCTGAAGCAGACAGACTCTGGGGCAGGCTTGGCGGGGAGGAAGGGGGAGGTGAGGCTGTGTGGCCAAAAGGAAGCCATTCCTGGAAAGGAAAATCCAGAAGGGTCCGAAGTGTCATCCTCCTCTTTTCTGGGGAGAATTGTATGCCCCGTGGCCATGCTAAATGGTACTGCAGATGGGCACGATTATAGGCGAACCCCTTACTGACACGCAGAGAGCTCTGCATGGTCAGCAGTGTAGGCACCATGGTGGTGAGTGAGCGGGGCCCAGCCTGCGGGCAGCACCGGGCAGAGCACGAGGCTGGCAGATGTGCGCCAGGGACCCAGGACCCAGGTCAGACCACACGGAGCAGAAGCAGGAGAAGGAAACCCAATGGGAAATTCTGCAGGTCCTCTCTGGGAAGTACCCTCTGTGCTGGGCTGGAAGTAGGAGGAGGATTTTGATAAATGGGGAAGAGGTGAGGGTTCCTTCCAGATAGGGGTGCACAGGAGCAAAGGCTGAGGGAACTGGGGTCCACAGAGGAAATGAGAGTGCACTTTGGCAGCTGGCATATGGAGGAAGGGGCCAGGCCCCTGGAAATAGCCCCCGTTGGGGTACCTGCTGGTTCTTTTTAGTTATTTATTTTAAAATACTTTTTTGTGTGCATTGTGCAACATCTTTTATATGTGCCATTTTCTTTTACAAGAAGAGGATGAGATTCAGCCATTTTAAATACTTGCCAGACACCATGCGGCTGTTAGGTAGGAGAGCTGGGACTTGAATCCACGCTTTCCAATTTGAGTACAGCTCTCTTTCTGGCCTCACGTGCTTTAGCACAGCACTCAGTAGAAGGCACCCCTGGGAACATCTTGGTGCCCCATCCCAGTGTCCCCTCCAGATTGAGACCTTCTCCTCCTTGCCTTGTGCCTACCTCTGTTAGGAGGAAGTTGGATTCAGTGAGAAAATGTACTTTGTTGACCTGACAAGCATATCTTTAAAAGCAATTTTTTTTTGTTATAGTAGTAATAAGGAAATAACTGGAAAATAGAGAAAAGGATTTTGAAAAGATCACCTCAAATTCCCCCATGTAAGAAAAACCAGGGTTATCATTTTGGGGTCTTCCTTCTTGTTGGGTTTCCTGTGTGTGTATTCTCAGCGTCTGTCCATTTTAATGCGTTTCATAATCGTCAGACCCATCACTCTTTGCTATGCCAAACAATGCTGCAATCAGCATCTTTATGCCTATTGCTTTTTTTTTTTTTTTTTTTTTTTTTGCGTAGTGCTTTTTAAATATGTAGAATTATTCCCTTGGAGTCAGTTCCCCAGAAGCAGGATTGTGGTATACAAGGGTATCCTGACCCTCCAATATTTATACCCACAATCACCTCCCCTAAATCAGAGTGGGACTGATTTCTTTTGTATCGTCAAATAATACCATTTTAAAATACGTAGTATTAATGGATACTAAATAAATTAACTGCCCTATTTCTGTGATTTTTATTTTTCCGGAAGGATGGTTCTTCTTTCTATACCAGATCAGTTTTTGTCTGTGGCTGTCCCAAATCCCTCAAGCTTCCTCTGTTGGGTAAAGGGTGTGGTCGGTTTCTGTTATAGATGTTTAAAAGTAAACGCTGGAAAGAATACAGCAGCACACTTGAGCTGTTCCTGCCTGTCTCTGCAAGCTGTGTCCCCCGGGTCTAGCTCAGCACATAGGAGGTATTAAATATTTGTAGAATGAATGAGCAAGAAATAAATGAATTTTTGGAAGAGGAACAAAATTTAGGCAAGAATTCATCTTTGCAGCTCTGTATTTCTGTGTTTCTCCTTTGCTGCTGCAGGAAATTCACCGAGGGATTGGTTTCCATTTCCTCTCTGGTTTTTCCATCCAATGAGACAGGATCATCGCACCTTTTAGTCCCCACATCCTTGCCATGCATGTTAGGTGCTGAATAAGAGCCTAATGTTTGGTTGGTCTCCTACTCCGTTTTCTGTTACTATAATGGGAGTACCCGAGACTGGGTAATTTACGAAGGAAAGGAATTTATTTCTTACAGGTCTGAAAGCTGGGAAGTCCAAGCTGAGGGGCTGCATCTGGTGAGGGCCTTCTTGCTGGTGGAGACTCTCTGCAGAGTCCTGAGGTGGCACAGGGCATCACATGGCAAGGAGGCTGAGTGTGCTAAGGTGCTAGCTCAGGTGTCTCTTCCTCTTCTTATAAAGCCACCAGTCCCAGTGTGGGTGGCCCACCCTGATGACCTTATCTTATCCTAATTACCTCTGAAAGGCCTCAGTTCCTAATACCATGATTAAGTTTCAACATGAGTTTTGGAGGTGACATTCAAACCAAAGTCACTGGGAGTGCACAGCCTGGGAAGCAGGGGGATGGGCTTCAATGACAAGTACTGAGTATCCAAGTCTCAGCTCTGCTGTTGAGCGCTGGGTGGGGCAGCGTCTCTAACCACCCAGAGCTTAGGTCACATTGTGGTAAGTGGTGATAAAAGCCCAGCCTTGCGTGGGTGTTGAGATGAAGTCAGACACATGCAGGACTTTTCCTGCAGTAAATGGCACCAACTGCTGATACATGAAAGACTATTCGAGACCACTTTATTGTATCTTTTAAAATCTGAGACACCTATTATTGTTCCATGACTTTTTCTTGCTCTCTGTCCTTTTTTTCTAAAGCAAAAGAGTTAAGATTTGGTATATCTAAGAGCAAACAGTTGCTTCGGTATAGATAATACCATTAAAGAACTAGTTAATTAAGCCAAGTTGAACATAATTAACATTTTACTGGATATAGTTCACCTTTTAATATTTTTTTTTCATAATTTCAATAGCAATGCAAGCTTAGTGCAAAAAACAAAAAGATACTGGAAAACACAGAAAAGCAGAAATTAAAAAAAAAAAACCCAAGTATTTCATCTGCTAAAGCTACAGACCTCAACCCCCAGGCCAAGGACTGGTACCGGTCCATGGCCTATTAGTAACTGGGCCACACAGCAGGAGGTGAGCAGCAGGTGAGCAAGCAAAGCTTCATCTGTATTTATAGCCACTCCCCATCACTCGCATCACCTCATAAGCTCTGTCTCCTGTCAGATGAGCAGCAGCATTAGATTCTCATAGGAGTGTGACCCTACTGTAAACTGTGCATGCGAGGGATCTAGGTTGCATGCTCCTTATGGGAATCTAACGCCTGATCTTCTCAGGTGGAGCTGAGCCGGTGATGCTAGTGCTGGGGAGCAGCGGCAAATACAGATTATCATTAATAGAGAGGTTTGACTGCACAATAAATGTAATGTGCTTGAATCATTCCAAAACCATCCTCCCACCCCATCTGTGGAAAAATTGTCTTCCATGTAACCGGTTCCTGGTGCCATAATGGTTGGGGACCACTGTGCTAAAGGCAATAGCTGCTATCATTTATGTGTGTCCTTGAGGTCTTCTTTCTAAACAGAGAGAGAGAGAAGGAGGAGAGAGGCAGACTCAGTTTTTACAAATAGAAATTACAGACTGTAAATGCTATCAGTACTCATTAGGTAGCAACATACAGTATATACACTATTGAGATTGGCCTTTTCACTTAGCATAATGCACTTGACATCCACCCAAGTCATGTGCATCAGTATGTTTCCTTTTGCTGCTGCGTGGCATTCCGTCGTGTGATGTCCTGCAATGTATTCTCCATTCACCTGCTGAAGGATACTTGGGTTGTCCAGTTTGAGGCCATTACAAATAAAGCTGATATGAACATTTAAAACAAATAAACAAAATACTCATTAGGAACCTTTTTTTTCCCCAAAGCATTTTAATCACACATAACCTATGAACCTGGAATAAATTCTTTCATTTTGCATATTTTTGAATGGTGTCGATCAGTGTTCTGTGCTCTGATTTTTCCCATAATGTTTTACAGCCCATGCTGCATATTCTACTCTTTTAGTTTAATATTGGATGACCGGTGTTTTTCAAACATCTCTTTAGTCGTCATTATCATCAGTTCTAATGACTGAACCATGGCCCCTCATACTGGAGTGCCACGAGGTGCTAAATTGGAAAGCTGCATCCTGGGGACTCTCTGGGCTCTGGGGTCCCTCCTGCCCTGCTCCTTGCCAGCTCTGTCACTTGGTGAACTTTTTATGTCTCAGTCTTGAACTCAGTCCTTTGTCAAATGGCAGCCAGGTCACCTCCTTCATGGTGCTGCTGTGAGCATTCAGTTAAATGACATAAATCCAGCCTCAAGTCCCATGCTGGCCTCTGGGCACCACTTTGCTCTCTGCCACTCCCTAATTCCCTGGTGTAGGCCACTTGCCTGCTGGGCCACTTCGTCCCTCAACTATTGCAGGGAGATCTGCAGGATCAGCCTCTGTGCTCAGGAGTGGATCTTCTGGTGTGCGCCATGTTATTTCTGCAGGTAAATTCCTAGGAGAGAAAACCATGGGTGGACCAGTGGAACCTCCCTGGGTCTTATTATGTAGTATTGTCCTCTAGCTTCCTGAAGTAGTCATCCCACGATGGCAAATGTACAAGAGAATGTACCAATTTCACCACGCTCTGGCCAGCAACATATGTTATAAGCCTTTCCATTTTTTTATTTTGTCAGGTGGACATAACATGGCATCTTATGGTTAATTGTATCTTTTATTACTAAAGCAAATAGCACTTTTACACGAAGTTTCCCCCTGTGGGACCAAGCCATCTGTACATGTAACTACACACCTCCCTTTTGCTAGCAAAAATTCCTAGTGATTTGGTGAGCATAGCAACAGAGAAGTTGTAAGTCTGTGCTGTGAAGCCTTTCTGGTCTGAGAAATGCTGGCCCCCAAGCTGGAGCTGTTCCGTGGCAGCTGGAGCCAGGCCCGGGTCTTTGCTTTCCTGTGTGATGCCGGTGGAGTGGCCCGGTGGGATAGGCTGAGCACTGGCCATCTGGAATCCCGGGAGGAATTACTGCCCGTCACAGGTCACCCTGGGGGCTGGGTTGCCTCCCTCCCCTCCACACCCGCCAACCTCTGCATCTTTCCGCAAGAAATCCAATAAGGTTGGATTTCACGGTAATATGACCCAGAGATGAAAACTGCTGCTGAGGCTAAAACCCTAGAGTGTTTTCTGGCAAAGAAAGAAGCATCCACCCAGCTGAGAGCTGGTAAACCCAGGGCAGCAGAGGGCAAGCCCCCGAAGTGCCAGGAGTTGTCATCTCCGGGGAGGGACAGCCCCCCTCCCCCAGTGCTTTAGCCACATGGGGACTCGGTGGAGGATGGCACGGGAAGGTCGTTAAACAACTATGACCAGGTCAGTAGCATCCTAAAGTTTAGTCTTGTTTGTTCTGCAATGAGCTGTGAGTTGATGGATCATTTTTACTTTTTGCTACTCTATTGATGGAGGTGAATGCAATAAAAAAATTTCATGGTGAGCAAATAAAATGGCAGTGTCTTTTTAAGGATGTGCAGAGGATGCCACACATTCTGAATTGACAAACAGCATTTGCCTTTCATCATATGTGTTTTCTTTGGTGGCATTAAGAGAAACACACACACACACACACACACACACATGTTAGACCTCATGGAATTAAAGCCACTTTCACATTACCTCTCTATTGTCCTAGATTTGTAGGAAAAAACAGTAGAGGCAGAATTTTATTCCAGGAGAGAATGACTTAACAATTACTGTGCTAGAAGAAAAGGTAAGAACGTCTTGTTGGGTCATACGGACAGACGGACTCAGGGATGGACAGACAAAGCAGGTGTCTTTTGAGGTGTGCCTGCAGAGCACCGTGTGCTGCTGGGGTAAGGGACAGCGTGTCACAGTCAGGCATTACTCTGTCGTAGTCATGGAATTCTGTTTTATTACTTCCTCAAAGCACTGAGAGAGAAGAATAATTTCTGTTAGTTTTTCTGTAGTCAGGATAATTTGTTTTTGTAAAACATGAACTATGGAAATGATATTCAGAGACAGAGTTATTGGCAACTTAAATCATTTCTCCTAGAAATGGCTATATGAAACATACAGTGTTACTGAAAGGATCTCTTTAAAACTAGAATATTAAATTGAAAGTAAGTATCAAATACTAGATGATGCTCTGGTTCTGTAGGTTTTAATTTTTTTATTTCAAAGGGGGTACAAATGTTTTTGGTTATATGGATTGCTTTTGTATTGCTTGGGTCACAGCTGTCAGTGTGTCCCTCACCCAAATAGTGTTATTATACCTGATAGGCAGGTTTTTGCCTCTCCCCGGCTTTAAAATATATTATGTTTTTTTAACCAATTACATCTTTACATAACGAACTTTAATTTAGCATCCATGTGCAGCATGTTGAAGTGCCAGGATACAGTCAATACTAACATTTATCCACAACCAGAGATACGTTCACTTATTAGCTTATTGTAAATGGTTCTTGAATTCTTAAATAATTGTACATGTGCTTACTCCATAACCCTAGGAATCCACTGCATTTATAGTCTTTCCTTACTAGTTCCTACTTCTAATCCACTGTTTCCTAAAATCAAACTAGCAGCACCAACCAAACCTGAAAAAAGATGAACTGCACTATTAGTTTACCCTTCTCCTCCTTTTCTTAGTTAAGTACTTAGTTGAAGCATAGTACCTTTGCATACATATATATGTGAAATTTTCATTGCTGTATAGGAAAATGATACAAATTATAATTTACAGAAAAGGATTTTTTTAATTTGAAAGTGAACCATGAAGCATTCTATTATTTTCCTATTATCTCTAGCTACTTATGTGGGACATTAATGTTTTATTGAAATAGAATAAGTTTGCTCCCATTTTATTTGTAACATGAATTTTAAATCTGTATGAAGAAAATATTTAGAACTAAGATGTTTTACTGTATTAAAGAATATAATTATGGATAATAATTGATGAAGAAGCACAAATAACTGAATAATCTCAAATAGTGTGAATACTTTCTCTATGTTTCAAACTTAAATCAAAAGTCGCCAGTTCTCCAATTTACAACTATGGTGTTTTAGGGGAAAGATGACTATGAAAGTAAATATTTACCTCTAGGAAAAAGTGTCTGATGGTGGTAAACCGGGGCTTCTGCCTTTCATGTCATGTATTTATGTATTATTTAATTTTTTCAATGGGAATGTGTTCTTTTATTACTTATGTAATTTCTTTACAGTTTTTAATGAAGCAGCCATATAATTCCATGACAGAGAACTTGGGAAATAAGAAGAAAAATATTTTCTGATTCTGTCACTAATCTCCCTGTCACCCATCCATCATACTCATCCTTAGCATTTTGGTGTTTTTTCCCACTTAAATAAATGCTAACCGTTCTGTTCATAATTTCAGGAAATTAAATGAGGTTGGCAGATTAAATGAAATGCATATGCCTTAACTGGTGTTTTCCTGTAATATTCTCCCAACAGTTGATTTGGACTGGACCCCCAGCCCACGGGTCAGTGAGAGTGGACATGCATCGTCCCTGCAAATTAGGAAAATCAGATTTGACACTGAAAAACACCACAGCATTTTTAAAACACAAAGAGAACTGAGCAAGTTCTAGATTCTTTTTATGTCGTTTACTCCACATACATGACATTATGTAAAAATCAAGTGAAAGTAAAGTTGCCCTTGTAATTTCACAGGCACCTTATAACCTACATATGTCCTTAGTTCCTCCTTCACAATGTCCCTTACCTTGGGCTTAAAGGTTTAACTGTTTGTATTTATGTTCCTAACATGCACACAAGAGGTTACGTTAAGCCTGCTTATGCACTCACACAGGCACACGGGCACACACACACACACACACACACACGTCTTTTACTAGATAAGGGGGATATTTGTTTAATTCTGAAAGATGAGCGATGACACAATTAAGTGCCCCTCTGACGGATGATGCTGCAGTTGATTCCACCTCCTTCTCACCCCCACTAATGGCTTTTCTCCCTCCGCCCTGCTCTCAGACGTCTCAGGGTCTCTGACTGTAAATAATTCATGGAGACTGTTAGTGTGTGCTGGGAAGCGAAGCTACCTTATTCACATCTATAACCACTTACATGGCAAGCCTTTTCCTGATATATCTTTCTAAAAATACATAGCCAAAAAACAATAATCTCCACGCAGACACACCAGTCCTGCGTTGGTGTTTCAGGGATGATACAGATTGTTTGTGATGATCATCCACTTACGTGGATTTTCAGAACAGAAGCCTTTGAAATGGTGCAAGTCACAGCTTAGGGTGAGTTGTAAGACCCTGAAGGGGATTAAGGGCCTTTACTCTCTAAGCAGCTTGCTCTGCCTTTCAATGGAGCAGGATTTTTCTACGTTGGTGGCAGAGCTCATTCTGTTATGTCCTATGGCGAGCCCTGTGTTTACAGTATGACATTGTGACTCACCTTTTCTCCCAACAATTTCTTATGAAAAATTTCAAACATGCAATAAAGTTGAAAGAACTGAACCATGACACCCAGATACCTACTACTACCTAGATTCTACCATTAGCATTTTCCAAAATTGCTCTCTTACCTTTCTGTCCATCTGTCTATCCTGTTTTTAGTGCATTGTGAAGTACATTGCAAACATCTGTACATTTCACCCTTAAATACTTCAGCTTGCAGATTATGGACTAAGGTTCAATATTGTTTATAGTTATTTTTAGGTAAAGTGTATAAAAAGTAATGGGCACATATCTTAAATGGACTATTGGATAAATTTTGATAAATATAACACTTAGGTAATGAAAACTCCAAGAAGATATAGAACCATCAACCCAGACAATGTTGGCATGTCTCTCCCCTGGTAAACGTCACTGTCCACCTTACTCCCAGAAGCCCCTCTTCGGGTTGTTTTTTCACTATAGATTGTAACAGCATATAAATGCAATCATTTTTGTGCAAGGTTTCTTTCACTCAGCGTCACGTTTTTGAAATTCCCATCAGTCATTTCATGGATCCACAGTTCATTCCGTTCATTGTTGAGTGGTTACTGTACCACAGTTTGTTTATCCAGTCTCCTGTCGACAGATACCTGGGCTATTTACAGTTTAGAAATATTATGAACGAAGCTTCTGTGAACACTCTTGGATAAATTCTTATGGACATATTTGTATTGGGTAAATAAGAATGGGATTGCTGGGTCATAAAGTAGGTAGGTATATGTTTAGTTTTACAAGAAACCACTAAACCTGTTTCCAAAGTGGTTGCACCATTCTACACTGTAACCTGGAAGGTATGAGCATTCCGGTTACTCCATATCCTCACAAAGTAGGGTCAGTCTTTTTAAATGTTAGCCATGTTGGTAGGAGTGTAATGGTGTCTCATTGTGGTTTTAATTTCTATTTCCCTGATGACTAATGATACAGAGCCCTCTGAATATCTTCTGTTCAAATCTTTGCCCATTTTTAATTGGGTCATTTGTCTTTTTATTATTGAGTCATAGGAGTTTTTATATTCTGGATTCCATTCCTTTTCAGATACATGTTTTGCAGATATTTTATTCCAGTCTGTCATTTGCCTATTCATCTTTAAATGGTGTCTTTCGTTGTGCTGAAGTTTTAAATTTTGATGACGTCTACTTTAGCAATTTTTCCTTTCATGGTTAGTGTTTTCTGTGTCCCATCTAAGAAACCTTTTCTTACTGTCAAGTCATGAAGATAGTCTCGTATGTGTTTTCCTAGAAGCTTTAGAGTTTTAGCCTTTATGTTTAGGTCCCTAATCCATCTCAAATTAATTTTTGTGTATGGTGAGAGGTGGAGGCAGGGCTTCTCTTTATGAAATGAGAATTTATAGTTGTTCCATCACTATCTGTTGAAAAGACTTTGCTTTTCCCATCATATTGCTTTAGCACTCACATCAAAAAATCAATCGACGTACAAGTATTCTATTTCTCCACTTTCTGTTCTGTCCTTTGGAGCTATTTGTCTATGCCAGTACCACACTGTCTTGATGACTGTAGCTTTAAAGAAGGTCTTGAATTCAGGAAGTGTAAATTCTCCAACTCTCTTTTTTTTTTCAAGATCACTTTGGATATTCTAGGTTCTTCAAATTTCCATACAAATTTAAAAATCATATTGTCAGTTTCCTCCAAAATAAAAACACCTGTTGGAATTATGGCTGGGATTAAACTGAATCTATGTATAAAATCAGGGAGAATTGATATCTTAATACTATTGATTCTCCTAATCCATGAATATGGATGTATTTCTACTTATATAGATCTTGTTCAATTTCTCTCAACAGTGTTTTATAGCTTTAAGTGTGCAGATCTTGCCTCTTTTGTTAAATTTATTTCTAAGCATGTAATTTTTATGCTATTGTAAATAAATTTTTTTAATTTTCTAAATTTTAGCTGCTATTATGTGATTCACTTTTGTGATGTGTATGTTTGTAAGCTAACTTTGCTCAGCATTTATATTTTGTAATTAAAAAAAAACAATCTAAAGCCTGTTTTATTCATCCCTTCAAAGAGAAAGAGATAGCAAGAAAATGGGATGGGTTTAGCTCCAGCCTGCAAGCTGGGAGCCCAAACTGCAGTCCCAGTTTGCCTCTCGTGGCTGTGTGAACTTGGCCAACAATGACAATGGCAAAATAAAAATGAAGAGATGAATTTTTAAACGTAATGTTTTATTTGAGATATAAGAATTGTAATTTGGGGCATATGTATAGACTGGGTGGTTTTCGGTGTGTTTGAAGAATAAAGAGAACGTTGGGGGCTTTATGTAAAACAGAAATGTTGCATGTTGTATTTTGAGAAAGTTTACTGGTCTTAGTCAGATTTGGGGGAGTTGGCAAGTTTTTATTGGTGGGTAAGGATTGTGGGCAAAACTAATTTTAGAGTTGCAATAGGTTGGTTTAGTAGTTATTAGATAAAACTGGTTTCAGTTACAGTAGGTAGTTTTAGTGGTCAGACTTGTAGAGAATTGTACTTTTGGAGTGATGTTATGTGAGTGCTGCTTCTCCCTGGCTTCTCGACTCTGTTCTAGTTGAGTATGACAAGAATGGTCCAATTCATATGATCAGTTTCACAGTAGAACTCTCTCCCCACTTCTGCTGCCACTCAACACAATCAGAATTTAACTCACCATTCAATGTAGTCTTTTCTGTAATATCTGTAGAGATGAAGTTTTTAACTCTGGTTCACTGACCTCTTGGGAAATCTGGCAGAGGCCTCGAATTTTCTCCACAGAAAAATGTACACACACACAAATACATACACATGCACACGTGCACAGAGTTTTGTATACAATTTTAGGATGTTCAGGGAACTTCTGAAGCCTGTTTGTCAGCTGTCTGGGGTCCACTGACCCCTAGCTGTGGACCCCATTCTAGAGTGGAAGCTCAGTGAGGGTGGAGGTGCCTTCCTTTCCCTCAGTATCTGCAGCACGAGCTTGGTCTACCGTGGTTGCTCAGTACACGCCCTGTGCGTTTATAGAATGGCCCACGATGCCATATCATGGCCTCCTCTCCCAAGTAGCTCCACGTGCTCGGCTGACCTGGACAGCCCCACACCAGTGGACCAAGCACGTCCTGGGCCCAGAGTCTCGGGACTCCCCAGGATCATCACGGGCGTGATTGTGCAGGGGCAGATATGGACTGAGGGCTGCCGAGTCTAAATCCTGGGCTCTTTGTGGAGTTTTCTAGGCAGGGAGGGGCTTGGGGAAGCCTATAGATTTCCACACCCCCAGAATTTGACCTGTCATTCTTCCACCATGAGATACTCTGTTCCCCCGGGGACACAGCAGTGGGACTGTTTGGCTGGAACCAGCTCCTGCCAAAGCCCCTGCTCCTCCACGACTGTCGGTGAGATCAGCCTGGCAGCTCCCCCCAAGGCAGCTGTCCCTGGTGCCCTGGAACAGCTCCAGGTGGCAGTCTCACTGCAGAATCCTCCGAGCTGTGCTCAGCTGCCTGGTGCCTTTGCAGACAGCCGGGCTTCAGCGCCAGCCTCAGGAAGACTCTTCTCGAAGGGTTGCAGGTCCCCGTGGCGGCAGGTGCTTAGTGACAAGTAGCATTTCAGGGCCATCCCTTTCTCTTCCCACAGCCTCCAAGGCTGCGTTATGGACAGCGCATCCCTCTGCTGTCCCCTCCGATGACTCCTGAGAGCACACTGGCTGTGACGGTGACTCTGTGTGTATGCTTCCTCCACACAGGTGCCGGGGACATGGGCAACAAGCCGTCCACGCCAGGCGGTGATGCCACAGCACGGTCCCCCAGGACGGAAGGCATTCATGCTGCATACAGGCGGGGAGACCTCAGCAGGGCCTGGGACCTGCTCAGAGAGGCTTGTGATGACAGCGAGTCCCAGCTGGAAAAGGTATGGAGAATGCCCACCCCTCAGGCCACAGCTGCGGTCCTGGGCTGGATGAAGGTCACTGCTCAGATTTTTGCTCGTTATTGTCATATATAATGAACCTTTTTATTGCATTCTGGAAATACTTCATTTGGCATATAAATGTGCGGTTGCCATGCCTTTCGAGTTGACAGTTTCTCAGCCTGACATCACCTAAGCAGGCCCCTCACCACCTTTTCATGTGAGGCCTTTGAGGGGCATGGGAGGGGGCTCACTTACATGCTAAGAACAAAGTGCCATCTGAAGGTTTAACCTATAATATTCTTTTATACTTTTTGTCATTATAAAAATAGCACATGCTCAAACATGAAAATTTGGAAAACATATAAATGTGGGGGAAAAAAAGAATAAAAAAGTTATCATATTCCTAGTAATACCCAAACAATACCACTTAACAGTTTGGGTATATTTTCTTCCAGCCTGCTGATCTGAGCACACGTTGTTGTTATTTCTAATATAGACATGGTTTCTCTCTCTGTATGTTTTATACATAGTTTTGCATATACTGCTTGTTCTCACATCATATCAAGAATTTTTTTTATGAGTATGAATTCCTTGCAAGCATCACCTTCAATAGCTGCACGACATTCTATCTCATAGAAAAACAATAATTTACCCAGCTATTCCTCTTGGTTGGATATTTGGATTGTTTCTAATTCCTTATGAATATGAATAATGCTGTATCAAATATTTTTGCCTAATTATTTTCTTATTATAAGACTATTTTCTTAGCATAGATTTGCAGAGATTGAGAATGTAGGTTTTGCAAACATGCCAAACTATTTTCCAAAAAGCTTGTTCAAATTAATGCTCACACCAACAACTGGAGAAGGCCATTGCCACATTCTTGCTCTTGTGGAGATTCTTCCTGGCTGTCATCATGAAAGCACTTTATTGATGTTTTATTTGCATTACTTTGATTCACATAGGTTAAAATGTCTCTATTTAGTCAATAGTTAGAAATAATTCAGTTCCTAAACCTCCAGCCTGTTCTCAGAAGTGTAAGAGATTAGAGTTGGTGGGGTGCAGTACAACATGCTTGAAGATCATTGAGGGGAGGGCATTTGGGATGCCTCCAATCATGAAGTCATGGCACACATGGCAAAGGGCCACCCTGCTGCACGGGGGGAGCTGGGCTGTGTACACGAGCAGATCAGAGCCGTGGGCTGCCTCCAGCAGAGAGGACCTGTGCACAGCAAACAGATCCTGGAGTCTGTGCCAAGTGGCCAAGCAGCCGGAGATGGTGGCTTATTTCAGAGCTGTGAGTTGCCCCATCTGGCGTGGAGCAAAGATTCGGGCATGTGGCAGCAGCAGGAGATGCTGAAAAGGGGACAGGGAGCAGGGACCTGAAGAACCGGGGGCTGGAACTTCATCTCGAGGGTGCAAGAGTCACTAAAAGGAGTGGTATGATAGTTTGCAAATGGGCACTCCAGCCAATATTTGAATAAAGGAAAGCAGAGTTTTGGGAGTGGGTCTCTTCTGCCTGGCATCGTGGCCAGTGGCAACTCAAAATCAAGAAGGTCCCTAAAAGGCTGCTTCTCCCTTGCATCCAGGACTGGTGAAATCCCAACTGATTGGACTAGGAGACAGTGTTCGGAAAAAAGATGGATAAGTCTGTGTTTTCACAAAAATGCAACACTTAGTTAGAAAAATATACCATAAATAAGAGTCAAGGATTATGACAAAATAAGAAGGAATATGGCTAATATCCTTAATTGACAAAGAGCTTGTACAAATTACAGGTCCAGATGGTTTCACTGGAGAGTTCTACCAAACATTTAAAGAATTAACATCAGTTCTACACAGTGTCTTGTAGAAAATAGAAGAGGAGGGAACAATTTCCATCACTTTTATGAAACTTGTATTATCCCAACACCAAAACCAAAGATGTACAAAAAAAGAAAAGTATACAACAATGTCCATCATGAATAATAAAATATTAGCAAGTAGAATTCAGCAGTATATAAAAGGAATTATAAGCTATTGCCAAGTGGGGTTTATTCCAAGGATATAAGGTTGGTTCACTGTTCAGTAATCAGTCACTATAACCCTCCATGTTAATAGACTAAAAAAGAAAAATTACCTTATAATATTAATTGATGCAGAAAAAGCATTTGACAAAATTCAATACCATTATAAAAAATAAAACTCTCAGAAAATTAGGATGAGAGGGGAACTTCCTCAACTGGATAAAGAACACCTACAAAAAACCTACAACTAACATCATACTTGATGGTGCAAGACTGCTTTGCCCCTAGGATCAGGAACAAGGCAGGGATGTCCAATCTCAACATAATACTGAAAGTTCCATTCAAGAATAATTATGACATCATTATATTCAATATAATACAATTCAATATATTCAATATATTACTGGAATAATATAAGGCAGAGCAATAAGAAAAGAAACAAAATAAAAGACAAACAACCTGAAAAAAAGAAATAAAACTGTCTCTATCTGAAAGAAAGAAAGAAAACTGTCTCTGGATCACATAGCAGTTTACACAGAAAATCCATTAAAATGATCCATAAAAGAAAAAATTGATAAACCAGACCTCATCAAGATTAAAAACTTTTACTCTGAGCAACACCTGTTAAGACAGTGAGAAAAACAAACCACAGGGTGGGAGAAATATTTACAAACTACATATCCAACAAAGGACTCCTATTTAAAACATATAAAGAACTCTCAAAACTCAACATTAAACAGCAGACAGTCCAAATACAAAATGTATGAAATACAAAACCACTTTGCTGAAGAACATAGACAGATGGCAAATAAGCAAATGAAAAGATCTTCAACATCACTAGCCAGCAGAGAAATGCAAGTTAAAACAATGATGTCACTACACACCTTTTCCAACAGCAAAAATTAAAAATAGTGACAATATCAAATTCAGACCAGGATACAGAGAAACTGTATCTCTGATGCGTTACTATGAGAATGCAACATCGTTCAGCCACTCTAGAAAATAGTTTGGCAGTTTCTTAAAAAATGAAAAATACATTTATATTATGATCCAGCAGTTGAACTCCTGACATTTATCCTTGAGAGATGAAAACTTACGTGCACACAAAAACTTGTGCATGACTGTTCATAGCAACTTTATTTGTAATAGCCAAAAACTGGACATGACCAAAAACTTTCAGTAGTTGAATAGTTCAACATACCGTGGAGTACTACTAAGCCACGTAAAGGAACTCTGTTGAAATATACAACAACTGCGATTTCCTTTGCGGAGAGGAGTTGGGAAGTGGAGGCCTACTTTTTATTTTTATTTTACACTTTTCTATGCTGTTTGGTGAAAATAAACACATACTACAGAGCCTCTGGGCTGTCTCCAGCCAGAGAGCCAGCTCTGACCTTTCCCACCCTCTGGGTCCCTCTCGGCCTTGGGCTGGCTCCTATGACATCACTTTACCACCTCGTGAGGATGGGGCTTTTAAGCCTCTAACCGATGGTCTGGACAGCTGTTAGCTGTGTGCAGTGAATCATTTGATCAATCACCGTGGCTTCTCTCCATAATGCAAGTGCTCTCCTGGAATGGCTGGGTGCTGGGCCCCGCCCTGGGCAGAGTGGCAGGTGGGTGGACTTTCTTTTCTGGTCATACTGAATATATGACTCTACTGTCCTCCAAATAGTTCCAGTCCCTTGGACTGTCCCTCACCTTACCTGTCAGACACACCTCCCACCAGCAGCCCATTTGCTCCACTTACAGAACC
>CM052438.1:14514743-14531598 GCA_028533085.1 Varecia variegata
CTTTTTTTTAGAGCAGTTGTAGGTTTATGGAAAAATTGATTGGAAAGCAGAGTTCCCATAACCCCCCAAGGCCTGGGTGCCCTTGAGGAGCCAGAGGTGATGCCTTCTTTTCAGGGATCCCCAAGACTTGCTCTGTTCTAATGAAGAGTCCATGCCAGCTGACCCAGTCACCTAATTGTACAGCTAACATTTATTGAACATCGCCAAGTACTGAGAACTTGAGAGACAAAGAGAATTTTTTAAAAGGTGTCTCAGCCCTTTAGTAGCTCCTGGCCAAGCAGGGGAAATCAAGGCAGAAAGGAGTAACTCTGTGCAACATAATCATGCTGAGGTTGAAGTATTTACACAGAGGTCTGGGGACACACGTTGGCAGATGGTCTTATCTGGATACAGGATAGAATCTTCTGAGGGAGCCTGACATCTGAGCTGGGCTTTGCAGGATGAATAGGAGTTTACTTGGCAGGCAAGCAAAGGAATGGCTTGGATTGCTGCTTTTGTAGAACAGGGAGCTCAGCTGAACCTCAGTGTGGTTTTCAGCTGCTCCTAGGGGCATCCTATCTTCAACTCAACTCCACGCAGAGTTGCTGAGGACTGAAGGATTCCACAGCACTGTGCTGGGCCCTTCAGGAAATGCAGCAATGGGCAAAACTTCATGAGCCCTCTGGGAATTCTCAATCTGGAGGGGAAGGCAGCCGTGGGCAGAAGTGAGATAAGACCAGAAGACAGACAAGGCAGCTAGAGAACAAGAGGGAGGGATGAGAGGCTGGTGGGGGCGGGTCCTTTGAAGCACGTCTTCATGAAACTCCTGGTCTCTGCAGCTGAGCAGGGGAGGAGTGGTGGGGACCGAAACGGGGCTCTCTCTTGGCGCTGTTGGCTTTAGGCCTGGGAGAATACAGGTAGGGGGTTCGTGTGGTTAAGAGAGCACCCTTTGGTTTGAGACCAAGTAGGGTTTAAGTCTTGTCTTTGTCATTTACCAGCTGTGGGATCTGCAGCAAGTTTCTGAACCTGAGGTTTGGTTTCCTCATCTTAAAATCATGGTCCTGCCTCCTAAGATTGATGCATTTACATCTCAGCAGAAGTCAGTATCATGATTACTGTATTTCTCTTACCTAGGTATCCTTGCGGTAAATGAACTAGGGAATCACCTGTTTTCTGTTACTATACCTGTGAATCATTAGTCCTGGTTAAGAATAAAGGGAGAGGAAGGGACATTGACTTAGCACAGGCTCCAGCATAAGTCCTGTGCCAGCTGCCTTATTTGGGGAATTTTACTCCCTGCCATCCTGCCCTGTTTCTGGGTCAGTGTCCTATCACGGAAGGGAAGGTCACTCTCTCCCCACTTGAGAGCCTTATGGTCCCTAAGGACTTGTGCCCCTGGAAATGAGACAATGTTATGATCCAGTTGGGAAGTGTCAATGCAGAAAATGAGGTAATTTTTTCCATGGCAACTAGACCTAGAAGATATTGCACTATTTTGAACTTGAAGATATTGTAACACTTCAGCCCACACTGTCCCTGTTGATTCCATGTGCTAAGTGTTATTTCATCCTGGAATTAAGTAGGCGGTTCTTTCAGGGAGTAATTCTCAAAGTTTTATGTTGGGGAGTTAGAGCTATTTCTTTCATCAAAGCTTTTATTATTATTATATTTATTAAAGCAATGTATGTATTTTACAGATAATTTGGAAATGCAGAAAAGTGCTAGTACTCTAATAATGTAATGACATTAGGATTTATTGATCCCGGCACTCAATATACATTATGCTATGTAATCCTCACATTAAACTTGGGAGGATGGATGTTATTATTCCCATGTTACCAAAGGGTAAACCGAGGCACCGAGGGATTAAGAAATTTGTCCAAAATCACACAGCTGAAATATTTTAATCCTAAGCTGCCTGTCTCCAAAGCCCATACTCCTGCATGTAATGCTACTGTAGGGGCGGGGCAGGGGCGGGGACACAGAAGGGGGTGTGGGAAATGTTCAGAATCCCACTGCCCAGATATAATACTGCAACACCGGGGTGGTTCTTTCTGGTCTTATTTCCACACGTCCATTTTTATTCGACTAAGATCACACTGTACGTGCCATTTTGAATTCTGCTTTTCTTCACTTGGCATTAAAGATGTCACATGCAGTTCAGAGGGACTACTCCAGAAAAGACTGTCAACCCCACAGAAGCGACTTTCAGTTGGCAACAGGACAGCTCGGTTTTATTAATGGTCAGAGGGAAGATGAGAGTGGGAGCAACCAGCACCCTTCAGTGGCACTTCCCCTTTGTCCTGTCGTCTCCTGCCAGGTCCCTGCAGCCCCCAGCGGCTGCTGAACTGGATGCTGGCCTTGGCTTGCCAACGCGGGCACCTGGGGATCGTGAAGCTCCTGGTCCTGACACACGGGGCAGACCCCGAGAGCTACGCGGTCAGAAAGAACGAGTTTCCTGTCATCGTGCGCTTGCCGCTCTACGCGGCCATCAAGTCAGGTGGGTCTCCCACCCCACCCCGAGCCAGCCCTGCCCACGACACTGGTGTGGCTTCTGGATGTGGGACCGTGTCCTCACCCTCACCCCTGGCTCTCAAATCACTTCTGTGGAAGACCTCTGCAACTCCTGTTCTCTGTTTCTTTATCAAAATATCTGCACCCTCACTTGTGTGACAGGGACCAACTGTGGCAAATGGCACTGTTGTAGGAGGCACACCAAAGGGCAGCGTCCCACAGAAACTCTCCCACTAACAGGAACTTGCTGCATCAGGGGCGTAAGAGAGAGGTGCAACCAGGACAAGTGCCTGGTCGGTTTCCATTCCCCATGTTTGATCTGCCTTTCCGCCGGCTGCAACGCTGTCTGCATCTGAACGCCCTTAGCTTTCTGTTCTTGTCCCTGTAGGGAATGAAGACATTGCCATCTTCCTGCTTCGGCACGGGGCCTATTTCTGCTCCTACATTTTACTGGACAGTCCTGATCCCAGCAAACATCTCCTCAGGAAGTATTTCATCGAAGCCAGCGCCCTGCCCAGCAGTTATGTGGGGAAAACAGTGAGTAGTCACTGCCTGTGGGGTGTGTCTTCCTGCGTTTGTGCTGCCATAACAGAATCCACAGACTGGGTGATTTATAATGGACAGAAATGTATTTGGCTCACGGTTCTGGAGGCTGAGAGGTCGGGGAGCATGGTGCCAGCATCCCATGGCAGAAGGCAGGGGGCAAGAGAGGGCCCACCTGCACAGCCCACTCTCGAGATAATGACCCCACGCCTGTGATAACAGCATTAATCCATTCATGAGGGCGGAGCCCTGATGGCCTAATCACCTCTTAAAGGTCCCACCACTTAATATCATACAATGGCTATTACATTTCAACATGAGTTTTACAGGGGACACTCAAGCCATAGCGGGGTGGAGTCTGAAATCTGCGCTTCATATACTTTCTCAAGGTTTTCTTTGGCTTTTCCCCAAAATTGAGTAAATATACCATAATTTTTAGCAATTCCTTTTTAAAATTTCCTTTATTAATTTTTTTGTGGGAGTATTTTTTTTATTTCAGTATATTATGCGGGTACAAAAGTTTAGGTTACATATATTGCCCTTGCCCCCCCTCCCCCCCAATCAGAGCTTCAAGTGTGTCCATTTATCCCCTAGACGGTGTGCATCGTACTCATTATGTATGTATACACCCATCCCCTCCCTCCCTCACATCTACCTGACACCCAATTAATGTTATTCCTGAATGTGCTTTTAGGCGATGATCAGTGTAACTAATTTGATGGTGAGTACATATGGTGCTTATTTTTCCATTCTTGGGATACTTCATTTAGTAGAATGGATTCCAGCTCTATCCAGGAAAACACAAGAGGTGCTATATCACCATAGTTTCTTGTAGCTGAGTAGTACTCCATGGTGTATATATACCACGTTTTATTAATCCACTCATGTATTGATGGGCACTTGGGTTGTTTCCACATCTTGGCAATTATGAATTGTGCTGCTATAAACATCTGAGTGCAGATGTCTTTTTTATAGAATGTCTTAGTTCTTTTGAGTAGATGCCCAATAATGGGATTGCTGGATCAAATGGTAGGTCTACTTGTATCTGTTTAAAGTATCTCCATATTGCTTTCCACAGAGGTTACACTAGTTTGCAGTACCACCAGCAGTGTATGAGTGTTCCTGTCTCTCTGCATCCATGCCAGCATTTATTGTTTTGGGATTTTTTAAATTACAAAAGTTATATGTGCTTGTTTTAACTAATGAAAACAATTGAGAGATGTAATAAAAATTATGAATCTACTCCCCTTAAATAATTTAACAACCTGGGAAGGATCTTTGCACAGCTTTCCATATGCAAAGCTATTTATAAACCTAGACGGGGTCTAGTTTTAGTTAACTTCCCATTTGAATAAAAAAATATTATTGCATTATTTATGTTATCTTCAACTTAGTTTTTTAAATTTAGTGCTTTATCATACACTTCCTCTAGATCAGTGGATGTGGCTACAACTCATTCTTTTAAATATATACCTTAAATCTACAGAATCAGTGTAGCTTAATTGACTCAGCTTCTCTCCTATTGGTGGACATGTGGATTATTTCTGTTTTCCACCCCTTGTAATGTAGCCTGATTCGCTAGGGTGTATTTGCTTATGTAGATCAAAGTCCTAAAAGTGGACTGCTTTGGAATCATTTCCCCCAAAAACTGGCGGTTCACATTTTCACCAGCAAGATGTGGGACTCTCAGCCAGCATTAGATATCCTGAAGCCTTTTATGTTTTATCAGTGTGATGGGGGAAAGTGATATTTCCTAGTTTTAAATAATATTGAATAGCTTTCCATATGTTTATGAACTATTTGCATTCCCCTTATGTGAACTGCCTGTTAATGTTTGTTGATTATTTTTCTAAAGGGTCATTTTGTCTTTCTCACTTTGGATATTTTTATACATTAGGGATTTTTTTAAGCCTTTGTTTATCATATATGTTGCCAACATTTTTCCCAGTCCATTATTTTTCTTTTTTCTGTTATCTTTTATGATAACAAATATGTAAGAATATATAATCAAATATGTTCATCTTTTCTTTTATGGTATCTAGTTATATAAGAACTAGACTTCTGTTGAAGTCACTTGTCAATTCAGGTTGTCTGCTTTCCCTTATATGCAGTTGGGGAGATTATATTTTGGTAGAAAATTATCCATTTCCTTTAGATTTTTGAATTTGCCATCATGGTGTTGCACTGATGTTTTTCTTGTAATTCTTTTCTTCTATATCGGTAGCTATATTTCTCTGTACATTTATGATGTTGAACAGTTTTACTTTTCCTCTTTCAAACTGAATCAGACCAGCCAGGAATTTATGTATTTTAGTGGTCCCATCAAGGAACTTACTAGGTTTTTTAAAATTATTTGTTTATTATTTCATTAATTTTAGCTTTTATCTGTATTAAACCCCTTTTCATATGTTCTTCCTTGAGTATTTTGTTGTTGGTGTTGAGGTTAATGGAGGCTCTGGTATGAGGCTTCACTGCTCCAGGACCTTCTTCCAGTACTTTCATTCCCTGTGTCTTGGTTTCCTCATCTGAAAAATGGAAAGAGCAATGAAGTATCTGTCTCGGGGGGTGCTTGACAATTAAACATGGTAATAGTTGTAACATTCTAATAGCAATGCCTGGCACATGGTAAGTACCTAATAGATGGTACCCGTTGTACTTCTGTTTCAGATTTCTTGAGTTGAATATTTGTTTATTTCTGTCTTTTTTCTCTAACTTTAGCTTGTTAGTTGCATTATTCAAGCCCTTGATGTGCTGCCTATTTGTGCTGGCTTTCTTTATCAGAATCTGAAATACAGATATACACAGAGAGATACACAGATATAGAGATGTACAAGTGTACATACATCTATGTCTGCATAGAAGTACATATATATATTTTCCACTTCTGATTTTTTTATCTCATTCCTTTTATGTTTCTACAAGGTTTTGCTTCATATACCTGGTTTATGGCTTTATGACCCATAAGTACCTATTTTTATTATATCTAATAACCACTTTTATCCTGCTGATATCTAAGTATTTGAAATTGAGTTTGTCTACTCTTCAGATAGCTACAGTGCCCTCTTTTTCTTTGCATCGACCTTGGTATATTTTCCCACACCTTTCAGTTTTTTTCTTTGTCTCTTTGTCCTAGGTGTATTTTTTGTAAGCAGCACTGAGTTTTTAATCCCCTCTGACTGTGTGTCTTTTGAAAGAGGAATCCACCCACTTCACATTTGTGTAGAACCTGTCATATTGGTATATTCTTTTCATCTTTTAAAATTATATTTATTGCTATTTACTCTTTACCCCACCCTTATTCTTGCTGGTTTCCTACTTTCTAATGAATACTAATATTCTACTTCCTGTACATTGTTACTTCTCTGTGCCTTGGTTAGTTTTCTCAGTTGTAAAATAGGGATAATTATAGTCTCCACCATTGAGGGCAGCTGTGCTGTTAGCACAGGGTCTCGCATATAGTAAGTGTTCAATAAACATTAGTAACTATTATTATTAGGCTCACGTTGCAAAAGGAAATAATGATCATCTAGCCCTTCCATTTATGTAGTGCTTGGTATTTTTCCATGCACTCTGTTATAGTCTTGGATCCTCAGAACTCCTCAGTAAGAACTGCAGGGAATATAAACTGTTTTACAGATGAAAACATTGAGGTATAAAGACATTATGTTACTTGTCCATGAACAACCAATATGAAACAGTACTGATGCCCAGACAGGGCTTTCCCCTTTTCTCGATTCCTAAACCGTACCTCCCAGGTGGCACGGAGACAAGTGACTCTCACCCTTTTCTGCACATCGGAATCCCTGGAAATTTTTTAAAATCCTGATGCTGAGGCTACACCCTACACTGATTAAATCTGAATCTCTGGGGTGGGATCTGGCATGGGGGGTTTTAAAACTTCTCCACAATGTACACCCAAGGTTAAGAGCCAGTAGCTTCCATTTCCTTGGCCTATAGTTAAAAGCAGAATGGTCGGTGTGTCTGTCTGTGATCTTTTCTGCAGGGTAACTCCTGCTCCATGCGCTAAGATTGGCGAAGAACACGGAAGTGACTGTTGCATTTTGTGAATGAGAACCAAAGAAAAGACAATGCTGCAGTTCCTTTCCTTGGCTCTACTGGGTAGAATTAGAAAAGGAAATGAAATTTCAGCACAGCCTGAGTCATAAGGACTCCTTGGGCTTCCCCAAAGCAGATGGTATTTTTATCATTCAAGTGAATTTCAAAGACAAGTACTTTGGAATGGGTGTGTCTGGCCCGTGATCTCTAATCTGAGAAAGAAAAAGCACATTCCACCGGTGCTGCTGGCAGAAGAGAGAGAGGGGAGGGCAGCCCAGAGGGGTCCAGCAGTCAGGAACAATGGCTCAGGAGCCAGAGGTAAGAGCTCCTAGCTTTCCAGGTATCCGGCGGGACTGAGCTGAGTTTTTTGGTTCAGAATATTAGACAAGGGGAGGCATTAAAGGAGTGTTTTGCTGACATGATACATGGCCTGAAAACACCCGTGATTGTGCTGCCATTCACAGCAGTGACCTTGTTGAAGCAACAGTCCCACCAGGGCACACGTGACACAGGTTGTTGCCTTTAGTGCTGGTGCAGCAGGTGTTCCCGGGTCACGCAGTGATATTTTGGGGAGATCATCCATGTGCCATCCTGTTTTTGTGTGTTTGTGCTCTGCCTCCCCCAGCAGTCCTTCGGTACTTTTTAATGTAATAGCTGCCTGTGTGGAAGCCACAGCTAGTCCCGGCACAGCAGCCGCCTGTGTGTTTCTGGGTCGGCCATCGCCTGGTTCTCTGGCTGCCAGAATCCATCTCTGCCCGCAAGTGGGAAAGTGCATAGAAGCCTGGATTTGTTCTCCACTGGCAGCCCCTGCTGCTCGGGTTTTGTTGGTGTTTAGTTAAGGAAGGTTCCAGAGGCTACACCGTATGGTCGGGACCTCTCAGACACACTTTTAAAAGAATAAAAGTGAAGTCAAGTCAGACCTGGCCAAGCGGTTTCCCTGGCTGCGCAGTGCTGCTCTTGAAGCTGCCAAACTCGCTGAAACATCTCATGAGATGGCCTGTGTTCATGGTGAACATCCCGTCAGTGTTTAGCTGTGTTGCCATAAGAAATAGCTTAATGCTTTGATGTTGTCACACCCGGAAAGGAGCAGGAAAACTCAGAAATGCCAGGAAAAGCCGAATCAGGTCCCAGAATAACCATGATGTTCGGCCTTGTTCAGCAGATAGAGGGCCCGGCGGGAGGGCTCTCTGGGGCTGTTTAAGTGTTGGAAGCAGACAAGAGCCGAAATTAACTTTCCAACAACCCAGTGGGGAAATTGTTAATTTCCTTTTAAAAGTCCCTAATGATTTCAAATCTGGCAGCTAACCTAAAGAGGAAAGGACATCTATTATTATGGCTATTATTACTTTTCAGATCAGCTCTGGCTTACGTATTAATAGCTTAAAAGTTCCTGGTGACCCACCCTTCCCATCCCTGTGTTGGTGCCTGAGCACTGACATGCTGGCTGCACATTTTCAGAGCCAAAGCGGGCACTTCCCATCCGTGTGATCTGGTGGGTCTGAGCATTTGTATTTGGGGGATGCTCAAAGAGGGCAGGAGGCAGCACTGTGGCCTCTCTGCCATTACTGGGGCCTTGTGAGCTGCTGATGGAGTCGGCAGAGCGAGGGCTGCATGCTCATGAGAGTGCCTGATGGCCCTGGGACACCTCAGGCCTCTGGGGAACATCCTTGTCCTAGGTTGGGCCACATATTCGGTGCAAAGGGTTTTATTCAAGAGTATTATGCTTTTCAAAGCACTTCCACATACACTGCCACCATCTTGGTACCTCACGCCCTCCTCCCAGCTGGCACAGCTATTGCATGGAGCAGATGTGGGCATTGGCATTCCCAGAATTAAGTCTC
Source organism: Varecia variegata (assembly GCA_028533085.1). Lineage (NCBI taxonomy): Eukaryota > Metazoa > Chordata > Mammalia > Primates > Lemuridae > Varecia > Varecia variegata. The sequence continues at coordinate 14,523,677 of CM052438.1, forward strand.
TGGACCAGCAAGGCCCCTGTGGGTAAGAGGCAGTGCTGAGGCGTGGACCCTGTGTCCCTGGGGCCTGGCCTTTTCAACACTCACTTGTGTGAGCGGAAGAGAAAGCCTTTCAGCTCCTGAAAGTCACAAAGGCAAGCTCAGGATTGTGCCAGGCATCTTTCCACCAATTCCACTTTTCTTGTGCCCTGGTGAGGAATTCAGCCCATTCTTCTACATGTGTGTCTATTTTCTCTGGTTTCCAAATACCAGACCGTTCCCAAGTACCAGACCATTCCCTGTCCTCATCCTCTGTTCGTGTGCTCTCCCCATGAAATGGGCTCACAACTGGAATGCTATCCACAGGCATGGCAAGCACTTCACAGAACTTGGGAATGGACAGCCAGGATCACGCAGTCGAATAAGTCAGCAAGAACACCCCACGATTTTCCAAACAGGTGTTCATCTTGTCCTACTGGATTTTAAGACATACTCCAAAACATCAATTATATAAACCATTTGTATTTAGCTAACAACAGAGAAAATCGTTAATAAAATAGATATGCAGAAATAGTAAAACTATTATTTGAACTTACATGAGAAACTAACAAGAAAAAGAATAAGAAACATTATCAAATGTCATTGAAACCATTAGATATCAGCACAGAGATTTAGATACACTATGATGTAAATAGATTCCAGACACGTTAGAGTTAAGCATTGAAAACTCATCAGAATAAATATATCTATAGATATATACATTTAAAAGCACATTTATACCAGCAATAAAAGGGAAATGATTGCATTTCAATTTTAAAGATATATGAAGATATATAACCAGAATTAATATGAATATGTTTAAATATTAAAGCAAAAGTCCTTATACCAAAATGTAATATAAAGAGAAATATAAAACATAAAGGCAATAGAAAATATTTCAAAGAAAGAACTGACAAACACTTAAATCCAAAATAGATCATTGATGCAATTCTTTGTCAGGTGACGGCTGGATTTAATTCAGCCAGTGTTTATAGATCACCTGCTCGGTGCTTGGGACTCAGCAGTGACCACGCCAGACCCTCACTCTGGCCACCACATTGCTTACAGATTCCACCAGATAAGAAGCTGAGAGAAATAAACAGTTAATTTCCATGTAAGAAAACACAGACAGTAAACCGTGGCACAGAAACAAATACAGCCTTATTGGCAATTACAGAAATTCAAATTAAAACAACTTGAAAGTACTGTCACACACCTATTAAACTAGCAAAAATAAATATGCACACTGAGTAAGACACTTGGCAGGGCTGTAGAGCCACGGCCATACCGATGTCTTGCTGCTGGCACTGTAAATTGGTTCCATATATGCAGACAGTAATTGGCATCAGGTGACAAAAGCTGTAAAACTCTTTTCGGCCAGTAAACTGTTCTGCATGTGGTATTTCCTTTCTGAAAGATACCTCCAAGGCATAATTCAAAAGAGATAGTGATTGGCACAAAGATGGTATTTATGATAAGAAGAAATGGGGAAAGAAACCAACATGTCCAGTAACAGGGAGAGAGTATACTGTCCATGCTATACCAGCAGGTGGACCCCACCTAGCCAGGGAAAAGTGAGCCTACCTCCTCAGCACTCAGCACACTGCTGCTCCTGGACCCCAGGACACCCTGCAAATCCCCACACAGCAGCCTTAGGGGGGCCTTCCTTAACCTGCAGGCCTTGTCACTCCCCTTTCTCCCCACCTTATGTCTCTCAGAGCTTCCTGTCTGATTTATTCATAACACGTAACAAAGTTTGAATTGTCTGATTGTCTGAGTGACACTGTTATTTAATGTCAATTCCTCCACTTCACTAGGCATTTCCTGAAAGCAAGGACCTTGGCCACTTTTGCTCACCCGTGTTTGCTCCTCAGTGTAGGGCCTGGAACAGGATTAATAGATGGTTGCATGGATGGATAGGTGGATGGATGGATGGATGTGGTTATATGGGTGGATGGATGGGTGGGCGGATGGATGAATGAGTGAGTGGATGGCTGAAAATTTTATATGCAGAAACCTCCCTTCCTTTTACATAGGACTTCATAGCTAAAAAAAATACTCTGCCAAACATTCTATTTTAATCTCTTACACAATCCTGTGGGGTAGAAGTTTTGTCTTTATTTTAAAAATTAAGGAAACTGAGAATTCTCTCAAAAGTAAGTTAAGTAGCTTAGTTAACACATTGCCACACTAGAAAAAAAATATTTTTCGTTGGGGTCATGGTGTTTTATTATGAAAATGGAATAAAAACTTCAAAAACCAAACAATCCTTTCTAATTTAATGAAAAATTTGTTATTTTTTATTGTTTTCTGTGCATGAGTTATATGCAATCAAATTGTAAATATTAATTGTAACAATATCAATGAACCATATGCTTACATATGCTTCACAAGGCCCCAGGCTCAAAACTATCATGAGTTAAATACAATCACATGGCAGTTAATGTGTCAACTGTAGACACAGTATTTTTATTTCTTGTTTTTTTTTTTTTTGTCTCTTAAATAGCTACCGGCAAAATTCCTAAGTTGGAACTAGTGACGGGAGGTTTCTTGTAAGTTTCCTATTTTAAAAAGAAATGATTGAAATACTATGGGGGGAAGTAAAATGTTGATTTTTTTTTTTTAAAAAAAAAAACCTCTTTACCTATTTTTAAAAATTTTAGCAAAGAAAAAGTTATAAATTTTATTAAACACACCTTTTAGCCTTCAGACGATAAAAGAGGATCACTGTGTTCCCTTTCTTTGATAGAAGGTGCTATGGTTTTCCCTAATTTACCAACATGCTGTTGTCCTTGTATAGACTCTACCTGGCCACAGAACTTAAATATTTGAGTTCAGTTGTTGTATCCTATTAAAGAATATTTTGTTGCAGTTTTTGCATCCATGTACATACAAGTAAGTGGCCTGGAATTTTAATGGCCCTTGCAAAATAACTGGTTTTGACTCATAAAATGAAGTGAGTCCCGTATTAAGGAACCATTTATATAACATAAGAACTATTTGTTATTTGAAAGATTTGATTGAAAACAATTTATATTGAATTAGGAGCCTTTTGGGGGTGATTCTTTAGTTATTTTCCTTGTTTGTTTCATGAATTATTTTGGGTTTTTTCTTATTGTGTCACTTTGTGAATTTTTATTTTGGTAAGTAAATCTTACATTTCAACATAGTTATTTGATTTGTGAGCTCTGGCTGAGGACAACATCTCCCATAATTGATTTTGCATTGGTGGTTTTAGTGTCATTTTCATTCCCAAGTTATTATGGTATATTTCCTTTTATTTTTAATATAGTCAATTGATTATCAATTACAGTATTTTTTCAAAGACTCTTGAATTGGTTTTTATTTATCAACTTTCTTATTTTTCCTCCATTTTGATTTTTCTATTCTAGCCTAATTATTTTCATTTTCCTGCTTTCTTTTAGCCTTCCATTCTAAGTGAGTCAGGGCTAGTTTATTATCTTTCACTTTTTATTTTTTGTGACCATGATCAGAGTTGTGCATTCTCTTTTCCATGATTTGTGATGCTTTCATTGTTCTAAATACATATTCTGCTGTTGTATTGGTTTTTCTCTCCTACCCAAGCATTATTGAAAAGAGTATGTTTTAACATCTAGACAATTGGACACCTTTAATCCTCCTTTTTATCATGATTCCTTCCTTTACTTTGCCTTTGTCCAGGCATAAGGTATGTAGGATAAGGGATAAGACATGTAGGATAAGGGATAAGACATGTAGGAAGCTTGCCTTTTTTATTTGCTTTCCTTCATATCTCAAAATTTAATCAGTTTATAGGGAAATCTGTTTGAAAGCAGAATTTGTTTTCTTGCTATACCATTTGGTGGTCTCCCAATGTGATCATAGTATGTAGCTTTATAATTCCTCTGTTCATTCTTTGCATATTTGATCTATCATATTCTATTAATATTTTTCTTACATTTTTATTCATGTGTCTTTTACCTCTTTTGCCTTGTATGGTTGTATTTTTGGGTTGTGGTTGTTTGTCTTGTATCACTACCAAGCTGCCTTGGTTCTCTCTCCTGACGCCTTTGAATTGCTCTGCTGACTTTTCCACAGTGCACAGTAGCAAGGGAACCAGACTGAGCACCAGGCATCAGAATTGCCATCCCACTCTGGTACCTCTCTGAGGTTGTTTCTGTGCAAGTTTTGTACCCCTGATAAGGTTACCATGAGGGTCCGTTGAAAACATGCTCACGAAAGCGCTTTGTGTGCACTGCGAGGAGTTGCCAGGAAGGTGTTATCCTCTGATCAGAGCTCAACTTCCAGACTGTTCCCCTACAGAGTATGGTCTTGTTTGTGTCCTCAGAGCCACAGATTGTTGTGTGTTGATTGTTTAATGCACGACCAGAAGTGTTATCTTGTAAGTTATTTTTGCACTTACATTTCTCATTTATCTGGTTTCTATGGGAATGTTTCCTTTCTTTGTTTGTTTGGTATTATGTTGGGAGCTGAACACTACTAATTCTGATATTTACAGTACCTTTAACAGACATGCTTTTGTCAGAACTGATTTCATTTTATTCTCTCATTCGGTCATTTGTTTAACTGAGTAAAACCTCCCGAGATTGAAAGGAAACTGTCCTCCCCTTTCTTTATCTCCCTTTCCCACTCCCTGTAGTGTTTATTCTCAAGCCCTTTTTAACATTCTCCTTTGATACCGCACAATGCTAATGGGCTTTCCCATAATTTAATGGCTGATTTTTCTGTCATTTTCATTACCTTTTAAAATTACAGTTCTAATCTGCTTATCTCAACAGGCATCCTTTTGGCTTTCAAGAATCTGTTTCTTTCTTTTCCATTTTTAATCCGTGGGTCTCTGTTGAAGGAATATCCCAGGTTCTCAGGTCCTGCCTTCGGTCTTCCCGTGACTCCTTACCATCTGTGTGCGTTTCCTGGGGCTGCCGTGACAAAGTACCAGAAACAGAGCGGTTCGAAGCAGGAGAAATTTATTCTCTCGTAGTTCGGAGGCCAGAAGTCCAAGATCAAGGTGGTGGCAGGGTTGGCTCCTTCTGGAGGAAACTTCCTCGCCTCTGCCAGCTTGCGGTGGCTGCTGGCACCTTGGCATTCTCGGCCTGTAGATGCAGTCACATAGCCCTTCCCACTGCACGTGTCTGCCTCTGTGTCCAAACTTCTCCTTTTTCATAAGGACACCAGTCACACTGGCTGAGGCCCCCTAATAACCTCATTTTAACTTGATTATCTCTGTAAAGATATAATCTCTGTTTTTAATTCGGGTCACATTCTGAGTTACAGAGGCTTGGGACTTTATATCTTTTTGGAGGGACACCATCCTTGCAGCCATCACTTCATTGCCCTTGGCCTGGGTCCACCCACCAAGGAGCACCTTATGTGCCAGGTAGATGGCCAGTCAAGGTACGGTGTTTTTCTTATCCTTCCATTTAAAATGCCCCCTCTCCTTGAGAGCCTGTCTCCGCCAGAGTGCAGGGACCTGAGAAGCAGGTGTTTAGAAGACGGGCACCAAGGATTTCTGCTGGGGGAAAAATGAGACACAGTCTGTTCTTGTTCTGTTGCAGCCTTTGCTGCACAAGGAGGCTGGGACGGAGCTGCTGTCTCCAGCATTGCCGATTCTGTCGCAGAATCCCTGTCTCTCAGGACCCCTTCTGGAGGTCTGGGCTCCCAGAGAACATTTGCAGGCTTGAAATTTGCCCCCAGCTTGGTGCACAGACTGCTGTCTGTAGCCATCGTCTCTTCCCTTCTGCAGTCGTTGGCATCAATCACTCGGGTGGCCGGGTTGAGCTGTCAGATGCTGTTACTGAGCATCTTTGTTTTGGCGTGTTCTTTTGGCCCTCGAGTAAGTCTGTTCGTTTTAGATTAGACCCCTTGATTTTGCAGCTTCTCTGGTTGTTTGGTTATTCTTATTATTGTTCCTCTGCATAGCAGAATATAGCTCTTGTCTTATTGGCTGATTCAACAAGAAGAAGGCACCATCCCAGGAATATTTGTTTAACTACAAAAAAAAAAGCCTTGGGGTTTATACGCCAAGAATTGATAAATTCTAGAATTTTCTATGGATTTCCCCCCTATTTTAACATGTGTGTCTTAATTGAATAGACATCTGTTAACTGCCTTTTTTGTGTCATCCCCTGCTGTCACTGCGCTGTAGTCTGTCCCTCAAGGGATTTACAGTCTCCAGGAGGGATGATTCTTACTCAATTAGCCATAAGTGAAGCCCCGACCAGCTGACAGGAGCAAGGAGTTGGGAACCCAGGAAGAAGAGCTTTGAATTCCATGTTGTGGGTGGGTAGAGACCTAGTAAGGACTAACATTAGAGCTTCACCCTGGCAAGGCTGCTCTCAACCCCACAAAATCATAGTGAGGTACACCTGTGTGCATACGTCACATGGGCCAAGAATCCGTTTCTGTGTCTGCACTGGGCCGGTTGCCAGCCTGTGTCTGCTGAGCGTCAAAGCCAGGCTAAAGGCACTGTAGACTCCAGCTCTTCATTGAACAATTTTTTCTTCAACTATAAGGTTGTACTGACGTAAAAACATAAGAGATGTCATTGTGCCCTGGTGCCTCTTTCACTGTGACATTTTATGGCTAGTGTCACCAAGAAGCATTGTGTAAAAGTGGCTAATTGCCCTCCTGGACCGCAGCTTCCGTCACCGGTCAAGGAGACCTTCCTTGCACATCACTCTCTGTAATGAACCAGTCGCCCTTAAATACATCAAATCCTTCTTGAAACAATCCGGGTCACTACCACTGCCTGGGAAAACAAGTTTCTGAAATCATTTGACTGTGCCTTCTGGGGAAAGTGGTACTTCTTTTTATTTGGCCTGAAATTTAAAGGACTCCTGCTTGAAGACAAACACGAGCACATTCTCCATCTGTCCATGCCGGGGTGGGCGTGCCTAACCACCGCTCTGCTGAATTGGGAGAGTCTCCGCAACCAGCTGTCTTTGATTGTGCGGCTCAGTCTTCATGGATTGGATTATACAATCGCTGGCTTCGCTCCCTTAGAACCTTGTTTATTGTGATTCTGCCTGGACTAAACACAGCAGAGTAACGAGGACTTCAGGGCTTGCTGGGCTCGGTTTCCATGTCAAGAGTATGGACATCTTAACCAGTGTGTTCTTTCTCCTTTCTCTCTGCCATTTTATGAACACCTGGGCACCCTGTAATATCTAGGCACCAAAAAGAAAATGACTTTTGTTAATCAAAGTTTTCAAACCAACCCAAGACCAGGTAGAAATCTTGGATGGTTTTCAACCTCCATCTAGGCCAGAAATATTTCACAAGCATGTCTGTATTCTAAGTGCATTGTCATGTTTCCAGACTTCTGCTTTTTACCACTTCTCTCTGGGCTTCGGTTTATCAGAAGTCAGTCCTGCAGAAACTCAGTGGGTGTTAGACCTAGAAAGAGCTTTAGGAAGTGGCAACATCTGCTTCCCTCTCTTCCTCATGTCTAGGGAAGTCAGTGGGACACACAGCCATTCATTTCTTATTGATAATTCTCTTCTGATAGAACAATCCTCCCAGAAGAAGCACAGGAGGTTTCTTACTTGGTTGAGTGGCCAAAATCAAATGCTCATTTCTGTCCATGAAGATCAAGAAACCTTTGTGTTAGGGCAGCCAGATGGGCACACACAAACACACGTGCACACACGCACACACAGCTCTTCCCTCTGAACCATAAACTCCCTGAGTGTGGGTTCCATCTGCAGCATCTGCATCTTCACATCCACCCCAATGCCTGACAAGACGGTTTACAAATAGCAACACCCAAGAAAACACTGCTGAATGTTCAAGCACAAGTTAAACACGATGGCATCCCTGGTATATTACGGTAACATGCTCAGACTCAGGGCTTGTAGGAGTGATAGGATTTAGATGGGAGGGATGGGGTGATGAATTCCAGCAGACAG
>CM052438.1:14532098-14594807 GCA_028533085.1 Varecia variegata
GAGGTTAATATTAACATAAAGGGATCTGAGCTGGACAGAGCCTGAGAAACTGCTCACCTCCCCTGCGACTTGCCCAGGACCCACATGGAGTTAGTTAAGCAGCCGGAGGTCGAGCCTCACTCCTTATGCAGTTCAGGGCTCAGCACCAGCTCACAGGACATGGAGGAGGTGTCAGGAAGGAGGTTGCCATTGTAGGGACAGCAACATCTGAGCCGATTGCTGACTATGCCTAGTTCATTTGTGCCACAGTTGGTTATCACAGTAATAATCTCTTTTCTGTTGTTTTATTTTTGATGGACCTGCAGAGTTTTATTTACATGACTTTCAATAGATGCCTAAATTTGCCATCATAAAAGTCAAAACCAGAACCAGCTGCCTTTCACTTTACCTTTGGCTGCTGTTTCAGTTTGGGTCCCAACCATTCTATATCAAATGACCATAAAGGCCACCCAGGGTGAGTGGAGAGAGTTGGATTGTAACCTGGACACGTTGGCTGGCCCTATGGGTCTGTGGAATCCATGAGTCCACAGACCCCCAAGACCTGGGTGTGTCCCTGTGAGCCCATGAAGCAGGAGCGTCCAGGCCCTGCAGAGCCTTCTTTGACTTGGCATTGCTAAGGCTGCGTGCCGGCCTTCCTCCGTCTGCCGCTGGGCTGACTGTCATGCTTACCCGAAGCGACCCCATGGGAGGCCACTGTCCTTTGGCAGTACCACCAGCCAGAAAAAATCCTGGGTCCAGAAGTGACCTAGACATCATCTTGTTCAAACCACTTATTTAACAGATTAAAAACAGCAACAGCAAGCTGAAGGGTGATACAATTATGAATTATGGAAAGATTAGGAAAAAACCCATGTGGCTGGGTTTGAATTGGAGGCATCAAAATACACTCAGGCTAAATATAGAGCCGTGTCTGATCAATGAGCAGAGAAGAAGACACCCTAGTAGTGAGGACCACACCTAACACCAGATCTTGGTTTCTAAATACCAATTTCCACTAAAGCAAATAGGGGCTTGGGCTTGGAAAGTTCCAGAGGAGACTGGAGTATTTTGTTTTTTCAGGAAGTAAGGAAGCACCCTCAAAGTGTTAGGGATATGTCAGAGGAACACAGGAGCCCCCTAGATGGGAATCCCTCTGGACAAACTAGGGGTGACTTGGGCATCAAAAGAAATAATAATAATAATGATGAATTATAATACTTGGAATAAAAAAGGATCCATGAGTTCATAGTGATACTTAAAGGGGAAGGGGACCCTCTTCTGTACAGAGAATGCCAGGTAACCAATGTAGAAAGAACAGTAGTTTTAGAAAAATCACCACTTTGCAACTGCCACTGTCATTGTCCTAATTGATGCAGGCCAGAGTTTGCAGTGGATGCTAAACCCACTGGGTGAAATACATAGGAACTCAGGATGGTCACATAGTCTCGGATTACTGCCCCACAGATTGTTTACTAATCACAAAGGGTATAATGTGCCTTTACAAAGGAGAGATCTGACAGACACCACCTTAACCAAGGACCAAACATGGCATCACCGACAGTAGACTAATCCGACATCAGGTGCCCCCTGTTGGGATTCGGTGGGAAGGACTCAGCATTGTCTCTGAGATCGCTGCCAAAAATAGTTAACTTGAATCTGAACTTTAGGAAACAAATAAATTCAGACTATGGGATATTCTATAAAACAACAAGAATGACTGGAAACATTGCAATGCCAGTGTCAAAAAGACATTCAAAGGCGTGAGGACTCCTCTAGATGAAAGAAAAGTAAAGGAGCGTGACAGCTGTGTGCGATTCTCGACAGGACCCTGAATCAGGACGCAAAATAGTTATAGAAGACATTTCTGGGATAATTGGGAACATTTAAACATGGACTGTGGACTTAATAATTGTATTGATGTTATATTTCTTGAAAATGATTGTATGGTTGTCACGTATGAGGATATTCTTGTTCTTCAGAGATATGTGCTGACGTATTTAGGGGTGAAGTGTCGTGATGTATAAGTTACTTGCAAATGATTCAGCAAAAAGTAGAAAGTGTGCGTATTTGCATGTGTGGGTAGAGAGAAACGAGCGAAAGCAAATGTGACAACATATGAACAATGATGAGTCTAGGTGAAGGGTGTATGAATATTCACTGTGTCCTACTTCAATTTTTCTGCAGCTTTTAAAATTTTTCAAAAAACAAAAACAAAACCAAAAACGTGGGGCAGGGGGAACAGTAACAATAGAACAGGCCCAGGGAAATTGTCTAAAAATACTGTCTTTAAAGCTGAAACAAAGATTCCACGTTCTTGACCCTAGATCCAGTACACCATTGCCCATCTGTCCCTCTTCATCCAGAAACCTGGAGAGACAGACAGAGTCCCTCATCCCCTTGGCGCAAAGACCTGAGCTTTGAGAGGGTGTAGACTCAGCCTTTCCAAGCGCCAGGATTTGGGGCAGGTGGAGATAGCGACAAGGCGCACACCGCCATCTAGTGGCAAGATAGGGACATCTGTCAACTGCTGCAATTCTGAAGGCAAACTTATCCCACATTACTGGTGCCTTTCCACCGCTTCTGCTGGGTTGTTACATTTTTCCATTTGCAAAGCACTAATCTTTGTTTATATTTCTGATCCTCTAATTTTTCAATACGGATTTCCAGTTACTTTGGAGAAACAGACCAAAGAGCAGATTTCCTCTCCCCAGAAACCTAATTGAGCCCAGAATCCTTTGAGAATGAAGAAGAAAAAGTCCTCCTTGCATGTATTTTACCAGATCCCTTCTACTCCCCACCCCAGCAAACTGCTGGCCTTCCTGACTCCCTCTTGTGTAAATAAACGAAGACCAACCAAATGAGAAAAGCGAAGGCTATTTACACTGGCCTTCCGTGGCAGGGGAGTCGGCCACCGTCACCTGCATGTGGCAGAGACCCAAAAGCAGGCAGAGCAGTGGGAAGCCTTTACAGGGGGACAGAGGGAAGGCCTCAGGTGTGCCCTGGCCGGAGGCTGTGAGCTGGGCCTCCTATGGCATTGGTTAGGAGTGCAGAGGTGGCTCTCTCTGGTCCTAAATTGAAAGCAGGAAAAAAAATTAGAGAATCTCTATCAGTTATTAATCAAGTCTTGGCCATTTTGGACTGATTCCTGGGTTGTTACTAGAGATAACAATCTGGCTTCCTGCAAGTCTGCCTTAACAGCAGGAGGCTTCCCGGGCTATTTATTATAGACAAGGGATTGGTTTCCTGCACAGGTTGCTGCAGGGTGTAGGTCAAAGCTCTATTTTTATATATTATGTGGCCACTGTCCATTTGCATGTTCAATCTCTCACTGTGGAAGCAGCCTGTTCACCAAGCTCCCTGGCACAGGACAGGTGGCTGCAGGCAGCAGCTTCTCTAATCACAGGGAAGAGGCCCCTGAAGGGAGGTCAGAGACCCAGGTTTGGGTGCTCAGCCTACAGAAGGCTCCTCCAAGCTTCCATGGCTTCCTCTGTACACAGCAACTCCTGCCTCGCTCCTTCCCTGTGATCTGCCTGGAAGGGGAGGCACTGAGCCCACTAGCTCCCTCTGCAGGCTGGATGGTGACTCACTGGAGCTGTGCTCAGATGACCTGCCAGGTGCAGGTGCAGATGGGAATGGGGCGCCCCTCTGTGCAGCCAGCATGGCAGGTGCTGGGGGCATGAGGTGGACCTGGTCCCAACTTCTTAGGACTGCAGCTGGGGCGGGCACATAGACACACACTTGAATAAACCGTTGCTTTTTTCCAAGCCCACACTGGCCCTGGACTCACCACCCACATGTGCTTTTCCCTTTTCTCCACCACCAGGCACTTCGTGTGAAATGGTCCCATCTCCGGTTGCCCTGGGTGGATCTAGACTGGCTCATAGACATCTCCTGCCAGATCACAGAGCTTGACCTTTCTGCCAACTGCCTGGCATCCCTGCCCTCGGTCATCCCCTGGGGGCTCATCAACCTCCGGAAGCTGAACCTCTCGGACAACCACCTGGGGGAACTGCCTGGCGTGCAGTCCTCGGACGAAATCATCTGTTCCAGGTGGGTCCCCGGGATGTGAACAGGCCCGTCTGCACCCTAGCTGCCACCACTGTCCTCCTGCATGTGCTCCCTGGTTGTATTTTGTGTTTTTGAAAACAAATGTTGTGGCTAACATGAGAGATGAAAGTTCTGCCCTCCTGCCCTTATGCAAGCTCTCGGGAACAAGGTCGCTGCCCCCTTATTAGGTGAAAACAGAGAGGTTTAGAGAGATGGTTTGTCTCTCCTGCGTCTACACAGCTCACCCATGGCCGTGCAGAGATGCCTGCCCAAGATGCCCATCTTGGTCCTGTGCAGGACTCAGAGGAGGGTAGCTGAACCTTCCTGGGCAGGTGGGCCCTGATGCGCCAGCTTTTCCTCCATCTCCTAGGGAAAGTGGGAAGAGCCTCAGAGAAGGGGTTAACCCCATAGGACTCTGGCAGCAGGTGGGCATGGTGGGCAGCCCCTGCCTGCTTTTTCTGGAGCCTTCCCCCTGAGGGTGCATGGGAAGGGGAAGGAGGGAAGGACCATACTTAATTGATTTATTTAGGGTACATATCTGCAAGGCCTCATTCCATAAAGGTATCGAGCTGATCTCAAAAACGGAGGCTCTAAGTAAAGTGAGAGAGAATGTTGGAAAGAGCTTGGGGTCAGAGTAACTCACAAGCAAGAATAGGAAAGAAGCCAGCACGCAAAAACTTAAAGAGCAAGTGCCATCTGAGAGGGGCCCTTAACCTGGGCCAGATGGACGGGTCCGAAAGGTTAAAAGCCCTGCTCTGTGGTCTCCCAGAAGCTTTCAGGACACTGGCTTATTTTGCTGTCACGTGCATGAGAAGGGTTTGAATCCCTGTTGGTCAGTGGGACCAAGGCCCACCAAAGAGAGATTTGATTTTCTTTATGTACACAAGACATGGTAACAGTTTTTCAAATGAATAAAAATTATATGTGCTACATTTTCAATGCATGCTCTTTAACCTTGTGGAGGGAAACAAAAGAAAAAATACACACCTCCATGTTTACAGAAAAATATGTCAAAGTGTTTAATCTCATTCTTCTGATGCCTTAACTTCCTTCTTCCCCAACCCCAGGCTGCTTGAAATTGACATTTCCAGCAACAAGTTGTCCCACCTCCCTCCCGGATTCTTGCATCTCTCAAAGCTTCAAAAACTGACAGCTTCAAAAAATTGTTTAGAAAAATTGTTTGAAGAAGAAATTGGTATGTTTTATCATCAGTGACCTGACTTAGTCATTTTCTTCTCGACATGGATATGTTTACCACCTCATACTTTTTTTTCTCCTAGCCACTAACTGGATTGGTTTGAGAAAGCTACAGGAACTTGATATATCTGACAACAAACTGACAGAACTCCCTGCCCTTTTCCTTCATTCTTTCAAGTCACTCAATTCTCTGAATGTCTCCAGAAATAACCTGAAGGTGTTTCCAGATCCCTGGGCCTGCCCTTTGGTTAGTATCATAGCAAAGTCATGAAATCCGCAGTCAACTCTGCACCGCAGTGACCCTCACAGAGCCCTTGCTGTGCCATCTCACCTCATCCCCTGGGCAGCCAAGCTGGGCAGGATTCTTGTTCACTCAGCACGCAGCAGTGCTAAGTGCTCAGGCAGGTAACTCACCTAGAAGCCGGCCTGCCTGGCTCTGGGTTTGAGAACCACACGGTGACACCCGCAGAGGTTTCCACAGCGACAGCTTGCATCCTGGCACAGGAGGAGTTCTGCCCAAAAAGGAGGGCTCTGTTCTTTTAGGACAACTATAAAGTAAGAGTAAGAAATAGCGGATCTGCATTCCTAACACTGCTGATTAAATGGTGTTTTTGTTTCTTGGGAGCTTTTCTTGTTAACACAGATGGAACAGCATAAAGAATATGTGTATTTTATTGCTGTTGGTTTGAAACCAGGAAAGTCTCTATCACTAGCACTAACATTTCTAGTCTGACCATATGTGTGTGGGAAACCGGCTTCTCTCTCGAGCACAGTCCTGAATGGTTCCATTATTTCCAAGGACAATGGGTGGGATGTTCTGGAATGAAGGAAAAGGTCTATGAACCACCTTTGTCTCCCCCAGGAAACCCTACTCCTGTCCCTTCCTTGGAGAGGGGTAGGAGAGCAGTGACAACGGGAGCTTGTAGCCTCTTAACCAACACTGAATCGTATTTATTACAGAGCCTTATAGTAATAGTCTTATTTTTAACATCAAATATGGCAACAATCTTCTGGGCACCGCTGCATTTAAAGAGCTAATTAATATTCATTCTCTTTCTCATCAAACTCCTAGAAATGTTGTAAAGCGTCCAAAAATGCCTTGGAATCTCTGCCAGACAAAATGGCTGTCTTTTGGAAAAATCACCTTAAGGATGTGGATTTTTCAGAAAACACACTAAAAGAAGTCCCCCTGGGACTTTTTCAGCTTGATGTAAGTCTAATAGCACTTTATTTTTCATTTACAGCTTTTGCAAGAAAATCGTTCCACATTGGGGTGAAATCTGTGCTTTTCCTGAGCTTCTGAGATAAATAAGTGGGCGGGGGGGAGTGAAGGAAAAGTTCAGCTGTCAAAAATACGCACGTCCTGTGCAAGGATGGGAGTGCAGGGTGTGGAAAGCAGAAACACCATGTTAGGGCAGCGGTCAGGGTTTGTACCCCCAGGACTGACTTTCATGTTAAAATTGTAAGCGCAGCCCAGCGGCTTCTCCACCCTGCCTCCAGCGCTGCCCCTTCCCGCTCCTGCTGGGCCCACCGAGGCCGAGGCAGCGCTGTGGACTCAGGGAAGGGGTCTCCCCAGAGCCCCGCGTGGCCAACCCAGCTCAGGCTGTGTTCTCACTTTGGGTTGTTCGAGGGTCCTCAGGCAGACCGCGGATCGGATCCACCAGGGGCCTGACAGGCGCCTGCCAAAGGCATCAGGGCAGCCCTGGCAGAGGCCCTGTGGTGGGCGCACAGGCCACACGGCACGGGCAGAGTGACCGGGCTGCAGCGCACAGGCTTTAGCCCCCCAGTCCTGCGGCTGTTGCCCAGGCCTCACTAGCTCTCCTTCCCGTGTCCAGGGATCCCCAAAAGGAGCAAAGGCCCCTTCAACATGCGTCTTCTGGGAGAGGAGGGGCCGTCAAGTTACAGGCCCCTGGACAAACACGGGGCAAAGAAAGGGACGCAGGGCACATGCCCTACAGGGGAAAAGGAGCCACTCGGGAGGGCTGCGGGTGAGGACCGACCCACCACTGCTCCCCGCGGGGCACTCCTGGCCGTGAGCTCTCCCCCACGGCCCTCGGACTCTGTTTTCCCTTATTTCACACCAGCAACTAGCAGACTTGGCTTTCTGGCTTCCACCAAAGCCCGGAAGCTGCAAATCAGGAGGGATGGAACCCTGTGCAGAATCTCACCGTCGGGCCTGTGGGAACGCATGTTCACTCCTCCAGACTGGGGGCGGGGGGAGTGTGGGGGGAGATTGCTGGCACCTCCACGTCCCCAGTGCCAGCCCTGGGGCCTGGCGCATGGCTGGGCCTCCATAGAATTGCAGTGGGTGGGCTGGCGGCTGACACCACCACCGTGGCTCTGATGGGGGAGACAGGAGCCCTCGGAGTAGAGTCTAGTGTGGGGCAGGGAACAGCCTGTGGCCCTCCTGAGGCCACCCTGACTAGCGGTGGGATAGTGGGTGTCTTTGGTGCTGCCCTCAGGAAGGGTCACAGCGTGTCGCTCGTACTCCCATTAAAGTAAAACACGTCATAAGTCCAAGGGTGGAGCCTCGGCCCCTCCGTGTTCGCTGCGGGGTTGCACGCAGCAGGGCTGAGGGCTGGGCCACTGGTGAGGGGCTCCCAGGCCCATGAATGTCCCCAGCGTGCCCAGCTCAACCCCCACGCTGGCCAGCAGAGGGCGCACGGCTGGGGCAGGTGACCCTCGGGTCATTGCCACCCTGCCTGGCCCCAGGAGGTCACCTAGGAGGTGGCAGCATTGTGCAGCTCCCCCAGGGGTGACCCTGGGACAACAGAGTCTGGCGCTTTTCCCAGGAGATGCCCACCAATAATTGTCACTCTTAAGAATCCCTAACACTGAGAAGCACTTGCATTCCTTCCATTCCGGAATAATTGCCTCTCATTGATTTTGAGGGAAGAGCTTCTGTAGAGAAATTGTTCCATCTGCTCTGTGTGGTCTAAATTCATGAGTTTTAGGAGACTGTTGAGCCCCTGCACAAGGGGCACGTTTGCGAAGTTGAATCCGTGGTGATAGTTTGGCTGCACTTTGTCAGGGAGCTCACTTTTCTCCTTGGTCTCGCCTCCATTTTTCCATTTGATGCCATTTCTGCCTCTCCCTGCCCCCCCCCCCCAGGCCCTCATGTTCTTGAGGTTACAGGGAAACCAGCTGGTGGCACTTCCACCTCAAGAGAAGTGGACCTGCAGGCAACTCAAGACCCTGGATCTCTCCAGAAATCAACTTGGCAAGTAAGCAGGGGCCTCTCAGTCCCCGGCCGCTTCCAAAGCATGTGTGTAACTGCCGTTGGGGTGTGGTGCGTGAGTCGGCTGGGACCACTGTGCCACAGCTGGGGTGGCGCAAACAGCAGAAATGACGGCCGCACAGTCCTGGAGGCTGGAAGTCTGAGGTCGAGGGGTCGGCAGGGCTGGCGTCTCCTGAGGCCTCTCTCCTGGGCTGGTAGACGGCCGTCTCCTCCCTGTGTCCCTGTGTCCTCACACGGTCGTCACTCTGTGCATACCTGCGTCCTAATCTCTTCTGAACACTGGTCAGATTGGATTAGGGCCCACCCTAATGACCTCATTTTATCTTAGTTACTTCTTTAAAGACCCCATCTCCAAATGCCATCACACTCTGAGGTTCTACGGATTAGGGCCTCAACACAGGATTTTGAGGGAGGGACAGAACTCAGCCCCTAACGGTGTCTTTCCATTGCTAATTTTTAAAGGCTCCTGGAGAACCTTGCCTCTCACTTCAGCCTGAACGGTAATTCTGTTCAAAAGTCTTTGCCAATCAGTAACTAAGATGGATGTAGACTTGAATAAAAAGCACCCGCCCCCAAAGCCTGTCAATAAAAGCAGAGAAGCTGGGGACGCCACCCTGGGTGGTTTGCAGAGGCTGCTTCTCAGTGTCTCAGCGGAACTCACTCACGCCCCAGGAGGGCTTCGCTGGGGGCAGGTGAAATGTGGCGGCCACTGGAGTGTGCGTCCACACCAGCACTGAAGTGCTCACTGCCTGAAGTGGGAGCTCTCAAAAATGGAAAATGCCACAGTTAGGTCATCTCCAAACGTTTTCCCCAAAAGATTCCTGAGCACTACTGGTTGCATGTGAGCTGCAGGGGGCCCAAACGCCGCCCTTCTCCACGGTTCAGTGCTGTGTAGCCACAGCCACAATAGTAATGTCTTCCTCCTGCTGTCCTCAAATTTTGACTCTCCTTTCGTCCCCACAGAAATGAAGATGGACTTAAAACAAAGCGTATTGCCTTCTTCACCACCAGAGGTCGCCAGCGCTCAGGGGCTGAGGCAGGTGTGTGCTTTGATTCGGGAGATGTTGGTGCTCCAGATGGGTCTTGTTTCCTACTCCACCACGGGGGAATTGCCCTTATATTGGGCTGTCCACTTCAATGCCCTGTTGAAATGCCAGAGATGTCCATATTGGACTGGAAACTTGCAAGTGGACCGTGCCTGTTACTCATGTCATATGTATGACGTGCAAGTATCCTAAAGCCCCAGTCTCCTGTTTGGAGGCCAGTGATACTCGCAGCTGCCACGTGTGGATGATCTCCTGCCTGCCGAGCACTGCCTTAGACAGGTTACATAGGGTCCCATCTCTAATCCTCACAACATGAAGTATGGACTGTGGTTCCCCATTTTGCACTTGGGGAAACTGAGGTTCCCAGGGTACCTTAGTCTGCGTGGGCTCCCATAACAAAATATTATAGTCTGTATGGCTTGAACAACCGACATTTATTTTCTCACTGTTCTAGAGGCTAGAAGTTCAAGATCAGGGTGCCAATATGGTCGGGTTCTAGCAAGGGCCCTCTCTCTTCTGGCTTGCAGACGGCTGCCTTCTCAGCTGCCTTCTTGCTGTGTCCTTGGATGGCAGAGAGAGAGGCTCTGGTTCCTCTTCCTCTTCTTGTAAGGACATTAATCCCATCACGAGAGCCCCACCCTCAGGACCTCCTCTAAACATAATTACCTCCCAAAGATCCCATCTCCAAACTCCATCACATTGGGCATTTGGGCTTCAACATATGAATTGGAGGGGATGCAGTTCAGTCTGTAGCACTGGGGTTGACTGATTTGTCCCACGTCATGTGGCTAATCATTGGCAGAGCCAGGTTTCAGCCCAAGACTGTGAGACTCCAGCCCTGGGCCAGGAGCCCAATGCTATTATGTCCTTACTGCCACATGATGGCATCTTGCAAAGTCCACATAGATCACAGCCACCCTGGCCCTGCAGGCTGAGGCTAGCCTGAGGTTGCAAGAGGCTTGTGGTCTTTCCCCAAACTCATCAGAAACAGAACTTTTCCTAGAGTCTTTGTGCTATCCACACAACAAGGCAAATTTAGCACAGATTACTTCGGGGAAACAAGCTCTTCTTGTTCCTTACCTTCTGTGAGGTTCAGGGGAAGGCCTGGACCCATTCCTCATGTTAAACAACCAGCCCTGCTTTTGAACCCCAAAGCTAAGACCTCTAAAGCCAGGTACACTCACAGAAATATCCCTCACGATTAGGTTGTTTTAAATGTAATATAATTTTCTTCTTCAGCTTGCTAGATGGACATTGGCAGGTACCGATGGCGTGAAGTAGGGGTGAGAAGGGCCGCAGAGGCCAAAACACATTTGCAGGAGGTGAACTAAATCATCTGCCACCTGTCATACTTTTCGATGAACTGGTATGCACACATACGCTATACATGTAGATCTGTCATGTATGAGTGTGCCTATTTATATATGACTGAGAAAGTAGTATGTTGTCAGTGGAACAGATAAGAGAGTCCAAAAACAGACCTAAATAAATATAGGAATGTAATATATGGCAAAGGCAGAATTGCAGTTTAGTTAGTGGAAAAGAATGTTTTCTTGTTTTAATACATAATGTTGGTATAACTGCCTGTCCAGCTGGAAGGGAGAGAAAACACATTAGATGTCCTACCTTACATCAATTATAAAAATTTCCACATGATAGCACATTTAAGTATGTCAAAAAAAAAAGAAAACAATAACATTTAAGAGAATATATTTATAATTTGAGTATGGGGAAGACTTTTAAAAGCTAGCTGGGAAATCCAGAAATTATTTTTTTTTAAAGACCAAAATCTTTGGCTTTGTAAAAATTGAAAAGTTTTGTTCAGTAAAAGGCATCATAAACAAAGCCATAATGCAAACAGACTGAGAAAAAATATTTGCAACACAAATTGTTGCAACACAAATTGTTGCAACACAAATTGGCTTATGTCCCTAACATACAAAGAATGCTTACAAATTGATTTTAAGAAAAAAAAGAAAAAACAGACAACACAATAGGCAGAAAATGGGCAAAAGATATAAACTGTTTGCAGAAAAGGAAGTCCAGACGGCCAGGAAACAAATGAAAAGGTCCTTAACCTCACGAATGGGGAAATGCAATTATGAATTTCATAACTGACCGTCTTTTAAATGAAGGGCCTTAGGACTTTAGAAATTGAATCCAGACATGGGGACTTCACTTGGAAGGAAGGAGGAACAAATACTCTTTTCCTTGTGCCAAACAGATGATGTGCACGAAAAGAGACTCTAGTATAGATCTCCGTCATGCGACCCACTTGCTGGTGGGTTGAGCCTCATACGTTTGGGTCAATTAGAAATGTGTCTCCAATTTAGAAATGCAGAGTCCTTTCTGGAACCATGGAGAAGTGTACAAGGAGGTGGGCCCAGCACTCAGAGGCACCAGCCACTTCCTCGTGAAACCCCCAGAGAGGAAGGTCAAAGGTACACACTGAAATGCACAATAGGAACATGTACCATACCAATGTCCTGGAAGTTGACTTTGCTGGTGGCCTGCAGGAGCTTGTCTAGGGAGCCAGGTGAGGGGGCCACGCCCACTGGCAGGTTCCCTGGCAGTGGTGGATCGATTGTGGCTTTGGCTGATGACAAAAGCCTCTTGATTTTTTAAATTTCATCTCAAAAGTCAAGGCCCACACGTGAGTGAAAAGAAGGGGGTTCCTTGCAAACCCTTTTACTGAGTACGGTTATTTTCTCGAGGTTGTTGACCCTTGGGTAAGGAATTATCTATAAAAGACAACTTGTTTGCAGATGGATAGTATTAATAAAATTCCAAGTAGATTTACGTACATCCAAGTAGTCATATTTGTGCAGTGGCCTCATCCAAAAATAATTTGGATGGCCGTTTTTACGGTAAAATTCAGACCAGCAGAGTCATAAATAACTTATGAATAAATAATTACAGTTCATAAATACCTCGAGCTGCGCTCTCCCCAGCCCAGTCTCCGTAGTTTTGGACACTGGGCCAGGAGGTCTGTACAGGTGTCACCTCTGTTTGCAGTAGTAGCTCCTTATGCCACCCGCCCGTTACTTAAAGAGGCTTCATAAACACCAAGGTGAAACTTTAAAATTGGAAAGCACAGAGGCCAGGTGTTCGGAGTGTGCTCTCTGGGAAGAAAGTGAGCCTTTCTCGTTTTTGATGTTCTTTCCTGAAAATGTGAATTAGGGCAGGCTAACGTTGATCATCCTTTTTCATTGAGGAAAAAAAGAAACCTTTCTGAACATTTTCTTATGGAACAAGGTCTAACACAAAGCCGTCCTCAGAAGGCTGGGCTGCACCTTTGTTTCCGCAGGCGGCCCTGCGGTGAGTCCCCTTCACGCTGCAGCTATCGGGCACATTTTCCAGGCGTCGCTTTTGGTATTCCATTATCGGCTCTCCCGGAATGTCCTCTGAGGCCAGGTTACCCCATTACCATTGATGCGGCAGCCAAATGTGTGGAGAAAAGCCGGAGCCCAGCGGGGTGGCTGTGATCAAGGGCGCTCAAGCTTGGTTTCAGCCCCACAAAGGAGTCTGGCTTCTCTATTTTCCGTGTCTGGCAGGGAACCAGAGGAGAGGGCTTTGAGGCAGCCTTTTTATCTCGAATTCTCCGAGCTCGGGGCATGCTGTCCTGCCCGCTCTCCCTGCCCTAGCAGAAAGGATAAAGGCTTCAGAGAGCACTGCTGAAATCCACACCTCCCATTCCCATCGGTGTGCGTTCCAAGCTTGCCCCTGTCCTTTCACAACCCAAACGCCCCGGTGCCCGTGAAGATGGCAGATTTGATGTGATTTTCATGGTAATCTCATAATTAGCCTAATTAATGAAGTCACTTAAATACTAAAGAGTTGGCTGGTGTTTTAGAGAATGCCATCTTTGGAAGCATGAAACCTTAGCCCACAGTGTTGTATTTTAGTTAACTAGCCTTTTTTAATTGAAGAAGTAATACATGTATATTTTTTTAAAAATTTGAAAAGTACCAAAGGGCTCAGCATGAATATTTAGTCCTCTCGTAATTCCCCTTCCCAAAGGCAACTGTGGAATTTCATATGTCTCTGGTAACAATTGTGTTTGTGTCTAACATACACATCTAACCTACACACATACATATATGCATATAACATAAATACACACCCATCTGCATGAATATGCGTGTGTGTGTGTGTGTGCACGTCTGCTGACATTTTCTAGCACATGAATAAACCTTCTAGCTATCTGGTTCTACACCCTGCTTTTTCAGCTGACCAGTAGCTCTTGAGAATCACTTCATGCCCATACACGTAGACCTGCCCCATGCTTTGTAATAGGTGCATATTATTCCATCACTTGTTGGACCAACCTTCTGTGGATGGACGTGTAGGTTGTTCTTTATCTTTGCTATGACAATGTGGCACTGAGCATCCTTTGCTGCACACATGTGCAAGGACCATAGAATTAGCATGGCTAGGTCGGTGGGATGAGCATTTTATTCTGATAGGTTTGCCAAAATGCCCTCTGGAGGAGGTTGCACCAGTCTGTTCACCCACCTGGCCTCCATGCTGTGACAGTCCAGAGTTATTTATCAAGTACAGTCTGCTTTGCCATTTCTTTGCAGCATGTGTGCTGGAATTTCCGGCCTTCCTAAGCGAGTCTTTGGAAGTCCTTTGTCTGAATGACAACCACCTTGACGCGGTCCCTCCCTCGGTTTGTCTGCTAAAGAACCTATCAGAGCTCTACCTGGGAAAGTGAGTACACAGTGAGAGTGGCTGCACCGGCCCTGCTGGCCCAGGGAGGCAGAATGCCCTCCCATAAACCACCAGAGACACAGAGGCCAGGCAGAAAGGAGCCATCTGTTTACCAGGAAGCAGTAGTGGGATTTGCAGAACTGGGCTTGGTCAAGAAGGTAGGGGAGAGGAAGACAAGGGTAGCATCCAGTGATACTTCTGCTACTTCTCCAGGTTATAATGAGGAGAACTATTCAATCATTCATCCTTTCATTAGTAGAAGAGACAGGAAAGTTGGGGGATGGGACCCAATTCTAAGCCATGGGGATTTGCGGATGACAGAGCTGCCATTTCTAGCACTGACTCTCTAGGGAGAAAGGCTTTGGAATTCGTGTTTCAAATGAGACACTACAAATCAGGGCCCAAGGTGTGGCGCTTGGGGTGCAGGCTGTCAGTGGCCCCTGTAGGCTACAGAGGCTGATGGGAGCTGCATGTGTGTGCTTGTGTGTGTGTGTGTGTGTGTGTGTGTGTGTGTGCATGTGTATATGTGTGTTTTCTCATGGTGGGCATGTGCATCCTCAGCAACCCTGGCCTCCGAGAGCTCCCTCCTGAGCTGGGGCAGCTGGGCAACCTCTGGCAGCTGGACGTTGAAGACCAGACCATCAGCAACGTGCCCACAGAGATCAGAAAAGAAGGTAGGGCTTCCACAGCCATGTGTCACCTCCTTGGAAAGATGACTCAAGTTCACTAGTTAAGTTCTGGTGGTGGAAACAGCAGGTGACCCCTGGAGCCCAGCCCTAGCTTCTGGGTTTGACAATATGCTATAAAATCGTCCCTTAAGCAATAGTTACCAAGGGTCACTATATATTGAGAATAACCATGTGGCAAGGCTGTGACCTCCTAGGCAGCAAAGACTTTGTCCTTAGGTTCTTGACTTCTAGACTGCACTTTGGGGGTGATTAGTATCACACCTTCCCTTCACCAGGCCCAGTAGTCTTCCTCAACTGTCCCCATTAGAACACATAGAAAATGTTCCCTCACGACGGGATCTTGGTTCCCATTGCTGTGTTGGCAGCAGCATCTACTCTTTCCCTTCCTGACTCTGCACAGGCCCCAAAGCAATGCTGTCCTACCTGCGTGCTCAGCTGCGGAAAGCAGAGAAGTGCAAGCAGATGAAGATGATCATCGTGGGTCCCCCGCGCCAGGGCAAGTCCACCCTCCTGGAGATCTTACAGACGGGGAGGGCCCCCCAGGTGGTGCACGGAGAGGCCACCATCAGGACCACCAAGTGGGAGCTCCAGAGGCCGGCTGGCTCGAGAGCCAAGGTCAAGGATGGTCAGCGTGCCGGGTCCCTGTGGTGGGAGGGACGTTCCTTGGGCCCCTTATCCCTTCTCCCGAGAGAGCCCGGGATTTTCTCAGCCTGGAGTTCAAAGCCCCGGATGTTTTCGGGAGCCACTGTGTACTGTTCTAAACCAGCTCCTGCCAAGAGCAGTGAATCATTTCTAAACGTCATCTTGTAGTTTTCCTGTTACAGCTAAGTTGAGACTCTGGACCAGCGGTTCCTAACCCTGGCTGTCCGTTAGAGTCCCTGGAGGAGCTTTTAAAGATAGCAATGCCCAGGCCTCACCACTCTCTGACCCCAAAGATTCAGATTCAAATGGTTTGTGGTAGGCCCTTGGCAGGGCTAAGAGCTAACTACGGCTGCAGGCAGCAAAACGCACAGCATCTGCCCCCTAACAAGGAGGCCGAGAAAGCACGCTGAGAATTAATGCATTGTCCTCCCTAATACCTGCTTTCACCCTAAGTTCTGAAAAGTCCCATTTTTTAAGCTCCACTTGAATCCTTCGCTGGACATATTAGCCATCCCGTTTTCCAGTGCGGGGCAAGTGGAAATGAACATTGTTTTGCTCTTGAAACAGAGAAAAGAGCCCCTTGGACTATTGCGGGGATCTCCATCCCTGGGGTAGAGCACAGGCAGGTAGCTCTCTGAGCGTGAGTAACGGCCATGCGCAGACAGTGCCGTCCTTGTCTGCTGAGTTTGCGTTTCTGACACCCTCGGGTTTCTCGGGGATCCAGGTACATGGAGGCTGTTTCAGCAAGGAAAACTGAGGGGCCTTGAGGTCCAGATGTTGCATGATTTTCTCCAAAGCCCCCAAGCACAGTGCCAGCTAGAGAGGGATTTTGCTGCAGTATCTTTCAGAAAAAAACATTTTCCAAATCCAGTTTGAGAAATTAGGCATTTAAGCCGAACGTATATTCTAACACAGGCTCAGAAGCTGGTCCTCTGAGTCCTGTCTGTCAGGGCCAGAACAGTCAAATACAGTAATTAACACCAGGTCCACCCATCCCACAACACCCCAGGAGCAAATCAAGCTAACTCGTGTCCAAAAGTTCTCTAAAGTAACCAGAACCTTCTGCATTCTCTCCTGCTTTGCCTTTTTAACAATTACTCTCATTTTCTTCCTGTAGCCGAGGCCTGAGGGGTGAATTAGTACTTGTATTTTTCCTGTCCCTCGGCTCCTACTTCCTTCCTACGGTGATTAAAGTCCCCCCGCCGCCCCCCGCCGTCCTTCAGTGGAAGGACGACCACCTGATCTTGTGAATGCTGAGCCCGCAACTCTCTCCGCGGCTGGCTGGCCGTTAGCCAGCTGGGAACAGCTGTCCATTTGCCTCTTTATACAAAACCGGGTCAGCATGCTCTGTCTCGGAGGCCAAAACGCTGCATCGCGGAAATGACTCCTTGCTAGGGAAAAGTGCAGCCGTAGCCGCTCGGGCCAGACTCTGACCTCATGCACCGCTAGAGAAACCACCATTTACACAGCCGTTCCCGGCAGCCCGACAGCTCATCTCTGATTCCCACATCAGGGGAGTTTCCCGTCATCCTTGGTGGGCACTGCCCTCTGACCTGCACAAGTTCCAGGCCCCTGGCCTCCGTCTTGTCCTCCCACGGAGGGAGGGAGGGGGGTGGCGCCTCAGCGTGAACAGTGACGTGATTGCAGGGCTTGCTGCTCCAGCAGAGGGTCCTGAACCGCCGGCAGCCGAGGCGGAGCCAGGCCCACGCCCTGCAGGGTCCGTCCAGGGCCTGGCCGCTGCTCTGATAGCAGCAGATAGAAGTCCCCAGCAGGCCACCGCCATACCACAGGGCCCCTTTCCGCTGCCTGCGTGACCGACTCCTGAGAGAAACAACAGAGTGGCCGTAACTTTCCCACCATTGGTTCAGGCCTCCAAGGACAGCGTTGAAAGTTATCGGTTGTCTCCGTTAGATTTACTAAAAAAACCCTGGCCGCTAAAATGCCTCCCTGTCACTGCTTTGTTGCTCAAGTAGGTTGACTCAGTGGAGTTCAACGTCTGGGACATCGGGGGCCCGGCCAGCATGGCCACCGTGAACCAGTGCTTCTTCACGGACAAGGCCCTGTACGTGGTGGTCTGGAACCTGGCGCTGGGGGAGGAGGCCGTGGCCAACCTCCAGTTCTGGCTGCTCAACATCGAGGTGAGGACGCAGGACGCCAGCTCTGCAGCTCTCAGTCCTCAGAGCATCGCGGGGTCGGGCCACATCACTGAAGCATCCCCTGTACTGAGGGAAGAAAAGGAACTATGTTGGGGAGAAGTGCTTTGCATTTTGAGGGGCTTTCATAGAGGACCCCAGAATCATGGTCCTGCTTGCCTTTCACAGGGGAGCAATTTTAAGTGCTGAAAGTTGGTGATACTCTTGTAATTTCCTTGTTTACCTTAAATTTAAGAACCCCCACCCTTGGATCCCTGCTCTCCTCCCAGGTATAAAGGTGTTCTCCCTGAGTCCCCCACCTCAAGTAGCTGATGTCATTTCTGGAGGGTCAGAAATCCCTCCCCACACGTCAAACTCAGCTCTCCCTGTGCAGGAGGTCATGGGGTGCCTCAGACACCTCTCAGTGCAGCGGACCCTGGGGGTTCGCAGAGAGCGAGAAGTGCAGGTGCTGCCTGGAGTCACAGGCCGCGGGCGCCCTGGGTCAGCACACCTGCGCGGCTAGGGGGCTCTTTCCTGTCCCTTGTTCAGTGAACAGAAAGGGTGCCCAGCCTCGGGGTTCCCTGTTGCAGGCCAAGGCCCCAAACGCCGTGGTGCTGGTGGTCGGGACACACCTGGACCTAATCGAAGCCAAATTCCGAGTGGAGAGGATCGCGACACTGCGCGCCTACGTGCTGGCGCTCTGCCGCTCCCCGTCAGGCTCCAGGGCCACTGGCTTCCCAGACATCACGTTCAAGCACTTACAGTGAGTGTCCCCAGCCTCCTGCTGCTCCCGCCTCGTGTGCACGTAGGTCGCTGACGTGTCCATCGTCCCAGAATGCCTGGATCTACCCACTGAGGGCTCCTCAAGCTGGGGCGGGGTCCCTTCCTGGCCAAGGGTGGCAGCTCGGCCAGCTGAGCAGACTCCACCCTGGAGGGGGCAAAAACCTGCTAGATGATTAGCCAGGCAGGGCCTGGAGATGCCCACTCTGTGATTCCTTTCTGACCTCCTCTCCTGTCCCCAACGGCCAGTGCTGAGAGTTCACGGCTCCCATAGGACTAGGAGAGTGAACTCAGGCATCCCATTTATTGATCACTGATCAAGGACAGACCCGGGGAAGAGAGCTCCCAGTCCTCAGGTGGGATCTCAGTGTCCTGATAGCAGCCATCGAGTCTGGGAGGAGTAGGGGTCAGGATGGGCCAGTGCAGGTGGGACCAGCCACCCTGGGCTCCCCTCCTGTCATTGGGCTCTCAACGACAGCCCTGCAGGCTATGGGGACTGTTGTGCCCACTTTGCAGATGATGAGACTGAGGCTCAGCAAATTAAGTGTTCCCTGGTAGGAATAAAATGCACCGCATGTTGCCGCAGCTGCACCAGTGGCTCTCAGACTCCCTCACTCGGGTGGAGTGCCATGGACAGTAGTGCATGGGTCAGCCTGGGGACACATCAGCCTGGCTCAGAGTGCAGGATGGGGCTTTCAGGAATGCCTGGTGTGCCCTTGAGAAAGCCCGTGGGGTCTGTGATAACAGGAGCACTGGCTCTGGGTCAGAACCTGGGTCCAGCCTTAGTGAGTCTGCTCCTTCCCAGCTTGTGTCCTTGGGGGTCACGTACCTCTGTGCCTCACTTTCCTCCTCTGTGAAATGGGCCTGTTGGGAAGACAGACTAAAGCAATATATCGTGGGTCACCCAGCACAGTGCTTTGCACAAAGCAAGGCCTCAGGCAACTTCTTTGCCGTCTTTCATGAGTTCTCTAGACTTGGGAAAACAGAGACCCTGCAGTGCTCCCTCAGAGAGCGGAGCACGATGGGGAAGCTGGGGTCTGTTTGCACACACAGCGAGATTTCCTGTAAGAGCCTGGAAGGTCAGGAGGGGCTGCGGCAGCTGATTTTCCACGTCACGTGCAACATGAAGGACGTGGGCAGCACCATCGGCTGCCAGCGACTGGCAGGGAGACTGGTGGGTACCTCATTCACCCTATTAAAACCAGAGGAGCCTGCTTCCCGTTGTTGGGGACCCATGGTGTCCTCTCACTACAGATGACATGTCCGTGTCATGAGGCTCAGCGGTTCCGGGGAGGGCTGCGTCAGGATGGAGGGCAGGGATGGAGAGGGAGCATTCCACCTCCTCAGGCCTCAGGACCAGCGTGGGGGCTGGGCTGGGGCTGCCGGAGCTGGCGAACCTACCTTGGGACCTGAGGGGCCCCCCTCGCCCGTCTGTCCCCCAGATCCCCAGGAGCTACCTGAGCCTGCAGGAGGCCGTGCTGGCGGAGC
Organism: Varecia variegata; assembly: GCA_028533085.1. Classification (NCBI taxonomy): domain Eukaryota; kingdom Metazoa; phylum Chordata; class Mammalia; order Primates; family Lemuridae; genus Varecia; species Varecia variegata. The sequence goes on from CM052438.1 coordinate 14,552,050, forward strand.
AGCAGCACCGCAGCCAGGATGACGACGTGCAGTACCTGACGGACAGGCAGCTGGAACAGCTGGTGGAGCAGACGCCCGACAATGACATCAAGGACTATGAGGACCTGCAGTCCGGTGGGCAGGGCTGGGTGTGGGTGGCAGGGTCCAGGTGGGCACCCAGTGTACACAGGCATGAGGGACCTGGGGAGGTTGGGCAGAGGGACAGAGCCCCCAAGCAGGGCAGGGGCGGGTACCTGTCAGAAACAGAACCATCTGCACTTGGTAAGTCTGGCCTGGCTCTCAGCACAACAGAGTAATAGATTCTGAAGGAGAGATCCAAAAACTGTGTTCCTGCCTGCCTTCCTCCTTCCCTCCATCTCCTCCCCTCATCCCTCCCTCCCGCCCTTCTTTCCTTGGAGAGAGAGGACACAAACAGCTACTCTGCACCAGTGTCATGTTGGCCGCTGAGGACAAACATACGAGCAAAATGGACAGAACCCTGCCCACCAGGGCTGACAGCCCGACAGGGGACAGAGGTTAAACAACTGCACTCAGTTGTCACCATCCGCAGTAGTTATGTCCTGCAGTCGCCTCGACCACTGAGTTAGCCAGTGCTGGACCACTGCTTCTGGGGGACACACAGGACTAGGTTCCCGCGCGCGCGAGCCTCTGGGCACAACATTTTCATGAACCCATCGATGCAGAGCCTTGTTTTCTGTGTGTTTCTGCTTAAAGACACCTTATTTAATACATATTGTTGATTTGCTAACATTGAACTCACGGCCAACAGCACTTATCTAACACATGTTTTGTCCGTAAAGTACATGGAAGCATTCTCGCGCTTAGGAACACTAGACAGCACGTCAGGACCGCGCATGGGGGCCATTTTAAACAGTGAAATCACCCACAAAAAGCACAAAAATTTTAAAAATGCGGCACTACGTAGACCTTGAAAAGGGCCTTGTTTGTGGCATGAGAGCTGCAGCAGAAAGGCAGAGCCTCACCTTGTTCAACCTCAGCTGGGAACACACACGTTGGGTGGTGACCAGTCTCACCACCCGCACACGTTTCCGAGTGACCACAGGCACACCTCGAGTATTGGTTTGGGGATTGCAAATAAATTTTAGCGGGTAGGCAAATTTGGACAGAATCTGCAAATAATGCGGGTAGACCGTAGCTCCCAGGTGGCCGTCAGCTCGGGACACTGGCGAGAGTTACGAGGTGCCGCCAGAGAGCCTGTAGCAGGCTGCCATCCAGTCTGAAGGTGCAGCCTGTCGGGAGTGCCGGTTTCCTCCCAGGAAGAATTTCTGACCTGCCTTGGGAACAGGGCCACCCTCATTCCCAGAGCCCCCTTCATTCCTTCGTCTAACGCTGCTTCCTCCTCCCCGTGCCTGGGGCAGCCATCAGCTTCCTCATAGAAACCGGCACCCTGCTCCACTTTCCCGACACCAGTCACGGCCTCAGGAACCTCTACTTCCTCGACCCCATTTGGTTGTCCGAGTGTCTGCAGAGGATCTTTAACATCAAGGGCTCCCGGTCAGTGGCCAAGAACGGGGTGATCCGCGCAGAGGACCTCAGGATGCTGCTGGTGGGGACTGGCTTCACGCAGCAGACGGAAGAGCAGTACTTCCAGTTCCTGGCCAAGTTTGAGATCGCCCTGCCCGTCGCCAACGACAGGTGAGGACACGCACTGGACTGGGCTGTGCAGGCTGCTCGCTGGAGGAGGGAGGTGGTGTCTGGGGCCACTGGTGGCCTGAAAAAGATCACCATCACCCCCTAGGGACAGGCCAGCACCTGGTGATGACCTGCCTGCCTGGCCTGGGTCAGCCCCCACTGGCCACTCCCTCCTGTGCCACGGGCTTCTCTTTTCAGGGAGTTGAAAGAAATCCATTTATTGAAAAGGTGTAGGAAAACATGTAGGGATGGTGTTAAAAATAATTCGTGCTGTAATTGCTTGGCTATTTGGTGAATAAAAATAGAGTGAGTGGCAAGGAGGTGCAGTCTAATGTGACTAAATCACGGGAGCAACATTATCGCCTGCTCCAAGGGTGGATGGTGTGAGGGTCCACGTGGGGCAGTTTTTTGTCAAGTAGACATGTTCTATATGGTGACTAATCGCTGCCTCTTTCTGTGGACCTTTCCTGGGTCTATAACATGCCCAGTTCTCCCCGGTCCTAAACCACAAACAAAGAAAACAAACCTCCCTGCTCCTCTTCCTCCTTCCCTTCCTCCCCAGCACCTGCTACCCCTCAGCAGCCACCCTTTGGCCAACTCCTCACAACTCTGTGCTGGTCTCCAAGCCGGCTGCTGGGTGCCCCCGGCTGCCCCTCTCCCCAGTCCCTGCCGAACCTGCCCCAAGTCATCATCAGACCCTTTGCCTCTGGGCAGCCTTTCCTACAGTGACCCCGTCACCCTCCCCTTGCACCCCCAGCATCCTCAGGGCCCCCTCCTCTCCCTAAACCACCCTGGTCCTCCATAGCCCAAATGAGGAATGCCCAGATTTCTCAGAGCCTCAAACCTGAGCTTCCAAATTGCTGCCACCGGGGAGGCTGGCTTGGCTCCAAGACCCTTCCCTTCTCTCCTCTGCTGTCGGTCCCGCTACGCACCTCCCCTACACAGCCCTGGTTGCGGGGTGGCACTTCCAGGCTCAAAATTTCTCCCTGTACTTCAAACTCCCACTCCTTACCACCCCCCTCCACCACCTGGCCCTGCCACCTCCCCAAAATGAGACAGTTCCATTGACCAAATTGTGCCACTCATAACTGCTTCTGTTTTTTTACCGATGTAAAGTTTACTTACAGTGGAACATACAGATCGCTAGTGTCTAAAACAATGACTTTTAACAAGTGCATACAACTGTGTAACCAGCGCTTGCAGCAAGATATTAGTGTTCCCAACACCCCAGAAGTTCCCCACATTCTCTCTCAGTCAATTCCCAGCCTTACTGCCCACCATTGCTCTGATTTCTCTCACCAGAGCCTAGTCCTCCCTGTTCTTGAACTTCATGACTGCACGGAGTCATGCAGTGTGGTCTCTGACTGGCTTCTCCCATTTGAGGTCCCTCTGTGCTGCGTGCAACATGTATCAGAAGTTCATTTTGCTTGCTGAGTAGTATTCCACTGTATGTCTTTACCACAGTTCGTTTATCCACTCACCTGGTGATGGACATTGGGTGGTTTCCAGCTTTTTGGCTGTTATAAATAAAGCTGCATATAGAGTCTTAAATCTTTCTGTAGACACATGCTTTCATTTCTCTTGGGTAATTATTAGCAGTGGAATTGCTGGGTCTTAGAGTGTAAGTTTAATTTTATAAGAAACTGCCACACAGTTCCCCCAAGAGATTGTACTCTCTAGTCACTCATTTCCTCCCCAAAATTTGTTGTCTGTAGGTCTTTTCCAACTTTAGCTATTCTGGTAGATGTGAAATTGTATTTCATGGTGGTTTCACTTTGCATTTTCTCCATGGCTAATGAGGTTGAAGACCTTCCATGAGCTCTTTGGCATGTCTTCTTTTGTGAAGTGTCTGTTCAAGTTCTATGCCTATTTTAGCATTAGAATGTTTGCCTTCTTGGCACTTATTTGTAGTTCTTTATATCTTACGGATACAAGTTCTTTCTCAGGGACATGATTTGCAAATATTTTCTCCCAGTCTATGACTTGTTGTTTTTTTTTTAATATTAATGAAGTCCAACTTATTTTTTTTCTTTTGTGATTATTGCTTTTTTTGTCTTCCCTGTGAAATATTTGCTTATACCAAAAATCTTGAAGATTTTCTTATATTTTTATTCCAGAAGCTTTATAGTTTAGCTTTTACTTCTAGATCTATAATCCATGTCAAATTAATTTTTATATATGGTGTGAAGTAGGGGTTAAGACCCATTTTTTTATGTTTATCCAGTTGTCACAGAACCATTTGTTGAAAAGACTTTCCTGTCCCCCATTGAATTAACTTGGCTCCTTTATCAAAAATCAGTTGTATGGGCTTATTTCAGGACCCTATTTTGTTCCCCTGATCTCTGTGCCCCCCCTTACGCTATACTGACTATTATAGCTTTAGAGTAAGACTTGAAATCAGGCAGTGTAAACCCTCTGTATTAGTTTCCCGTGGCTGCTATAACAAATTACCATGAGTTTGGTGGCTTAAAACAACACACATTTATTCTCTTGCAGTCCTGGAAGCCAGAAGTCAAAAATCAGTGTCACTCGTACAAAACCAAGGTGTCAGCAGGACCGTGCTCCCTCTGGAGACTCTAGAATCCATTTTCTTGTCCTTTCCAGCTTCTAAAGCTGCATTCCTTGAGTCGTGGCCCCTTCTTCCATCTTCAAAGCCAACAGTGTAACAATTTTCTTCTCTTATTGTTAAAAAATATTTTACACATTTATGGGGTACATGTGAGTATGTGTTACATGCATAGAATGTGTAATAATCAAGTCAGGGTATGTGGGGTATCCATCACCTTGAGTATTTATCATTTCCATGTGTTGGTAACATTTCAAGTCCTCTCTTCTAACTACTTTGAAATATACAATACAGGTTGTTGCTAACTCGAGTCACCTAGTCTGCTATGGAACATCAGAACTTACTTTGTCTATGTAACAAAGTACGTTTGTATGTTTGTACCCATTCTCTTCATTTCTACCTCCCACCCTCACCTGTCTCTAGTATCTATCATTCCACTCTCTACCTCCATGAGATCGAGTTTTTTAGCTCCTACATATGAATGAAAACATGCAGTATTTGGCTTTCTGTGCTTGGATTATTTCACTTAACATAATGACCTCCAATTCCATCTATGTTGCTGCAAATGACAGGATTTCATTCTTTTTTTATGGCCTAAACGTATTCTGTTGTGTATATATACTACATTTTCTTTATCTATTCCTCCATTAACACTGCAGCTTCTAAAGTGGGCCGCAGCCCAGTACCAGTCCATGGCCTGTTAGGAAACCGGCAGCAAATCAATGCCGGAGCTCCACGTACACACTCGCCTCCTGCCACCACCACCATCCCCGCCCCCGCAGTTCATGGAAAAATTATCTTCTATGAATCTGGTCCCTGGTACCAAAAAGGTTGGGGACCATTGCATTAATGGACACTTGGGTTGCTAGTGTGAATAATGCTGTGATAAACATGCGAGTACATGTATCCCTTTGAAATACTGAGTTATTTTCCTTTGGACAGGTACCCAGTAGTAGGATTGTTGGATCCTATAGTAGTTCTGTTTTTAGTTTTTTGAGAAATCTCCATACTACTTTCTGTAGTGGCTGCACTAATTTACATTTCCTCAAAAGTGTTTTCTTTTCTTTGCATCCTCATCAGCATATGTTACTTTTTTTTTTGTCTTTTTGAAAATAGCTATTCTAAGTGGGGTGGGATATCTCATTGTGGTTGTGATTTGCATTTTCCTGATGATTAGTGATGCTAAACATTTTTTCATATGCCCATTGGCCATTTGTATGTCTTCTTTTGAGAAACGTCTATTCATATCCTCTTGCCCACTTTTTAATGGGATTTGGGTTTTTTTTTTTATTGTTGAGTTGTTTGAGTTCCTTGTATATTCTGGATATTAGTCCCTTATCAGATGAATATTTTGCAAATATTTTTCTCCCATTCAACAGGTTATCTTTTCACTCTATTGATTGTTTCCTTTGCTGTACAGAAGCTTTTTGTTTAATATAGTCCCATTTGTCTATTTTTGTTTTAGTTTTCTGTGTTTTTGAGGTCTTAACCATAAAATTTTTGCCTAGACCAATGTCCTGAAGTGTTTTCCCTATGTTTTCTTCTAGTAGTTTTATAGTTTCAGTTTAAATCTGTTTAAATCTGTTATTGATCTTGAGTTGATTTTTTGGCATATGGTGAGAGATAAGGGTCTAGTTTCATTCTTCTGCTTATGGATATCCAATTTTCCCAGCACCATTTATTGACGAGGGTGTCCTTTCTTCAGTGTATGTTCTTGGTGACTTTGTCAGAAGTCAGTTGGCTATATGTGGATTTATTTCTTCGTTCTCTATTCTGTTCTATTGGTCTATGTGTCTATTTCTATACCAATACCATGCTGCTTTGGTTACTACAGCCTTGTAATGTATTTTGAAGTCATATGATGCCTCTAGCTTTGTTCTTTTTGTTCAGGATTGCTTTGACTATTCTGGCTCTTTTGTGGTTCCATACGAAGTTTAGGATTGTTTTTTCTAGTTTTATGAAGGATGGCCCTGGCATTTTGATAGGGATTGCATTGAATCTGTAGATTGCTTTGAACAGTATGGTCATTTTAACAATATTAAGTCTTCTGATCCATGTTTATCTCCTCTTCAATTTCTTTAATCAGTGTTTTATATTTTTCCTTATAAAGATCTTTCACCTCCTTGGTTTAATTTATTCCAAGGTTTTTAATTTTTTTGGTAGCTATTATAAATGGGATTGCCTTCTTGATTTCTTTCTCAGCTATTTCATTATCGTTATATAGAAATGCTGCTGATTTTATATGTTGATTTTGCATCCTGCAACTTTACTGAATTCATTTATGACTTCTAAGAGGTTTTGTGAAGTCTTTTGGTTTTTCTAAATATAAGATCATTTTGTCTGCAAAGAATGACAATTTGATTTCTTTTTCAATTTGGATGCCTTTCAATCTTTCTCTTGCCTGATTGCTCTGGCTAGGACTTTCAATAGTATGTTGAATTGGAGTGGTGAAAGTGGGCATCCTTGTCTTGTTCTAGTTAGAAGAAAGGCTTTCAACTTTTCCCCATACAATATGATGTTAGCTATGGGTTTGTCATATATGGCCTTTAGGATTTTGGGGTATGGTCTCTCTATGCCTAGTTTGCTGAGAGTTTTTATCATGAAGTGATGTTGAATTTTATCAAATCGTTTTGCTATGTCTATTGAATGATCATATGGTTTTTGTCCTTCATTTTGTTGATGTAATGTATTAAACCATCCTTGCATCCTTGGCATAAATCCCACTTGATCATGGTGTTTTATCTTTTTGGTGTGATGTTAAATTCAGTTTGCTAGTGTTTTGTTGAGGATTTTTACATCTATATTCTCAGGTGTATTGGCCTGTAGTTTTCTTTTTTGGTTATGTCCTTGTTTGATCTTTGTATAAGGGTAATGCTGGCTTTGTAGAATGAGTCAGGGAGAATTCCCTCCTCCTCAATTTGTTGGAATACTTTGGGAAGGATTAATATTAGTTCTTCTTTATATGTTTGGTATAATTTGGTAGTGAATCCATCTGGTCCTGGGCTTTTCCTTGTTGGGAGGATTTTTATGACTGATTCAATCTCACTACACATTATTGTTCTGTTCAGGTTTTCTATTTCTTCCTGATTCAGTCTTGGGAGTTTGTATGTTTTCACAAATTTATCCATTTCCTTTAGGCTTTCCAGTTTGTTAGCATGTGCTCTAGTTGTTCATAATAGTCTCTGATGGTCTTGTATTTTTGTGGTATCAGTTATAATGTCTCCTTTATCTGATGTAAGTGTAACTATTCCTGCTCATTTTTGGTTTATATTTGCATGGAATATTTTTTTCCATCCCCTTTCAGTCTATATATGTCTTCATAAATAAAGCATATTTCTTGTAGGCAGCATACAGTTGGATCATTTTTTATCCATTCAGGCAGTCTATATCTTTTAAGTGGAGAATTTAATCTGTTTACATTCAAGGTTATTATTGACACCTGAGGTTTTGTTCCTGTCATATCGTTAATTGTTCTGGTTGTTTTGTGTATTCTTTGTTCCTTCCTTTTCCTCTTATTGTTTGTCATTGTGGTTTGGTGGTTTTGTGTAATGGTACCATTTAAGTCCTTTCTGTTCCTCATTTATATGTTTGCTTTACCAGTGACTTTTATACTTTCCTTGTTTTCACGATGGTAAATGTCACTCTTTTGCTTCCAGTTTATGATTCCCTTGAATATTTCTTGTAGGGCCTGTCTACTGGTGATGAATTCCTCAGCTCTTGCTTATCTGAGAAAGACTTTATTTCTCCTTCATTTATGAAAGATAATTTTGCTGGATAGAATATCCTTGGCTGAAAGGGTTTTTTTTGTTTCAGCACTTCAAATATATAGTCTCATTCTCTCCTAGCCTATTAGGTTTCTGCTGAGAAATCCACCATTAGTCTGATGGGGGTTCATTTAAAGGTGACTAGATGCTTTTCTCTTGCTATTACTAAGATTCTCTCATCTTTGACTTTAGACACTTTGACTATAATGTGCCATGGACTATAATGTCTTTTTGTCTTACATTTATTTGAGTATCTCAGAGCCTCCTATATCTAGATGTCTAAATCCCTTGCTAGACTTGGGAAGTTTTTATCTATTATCTTGTTAAAGGTGTTTTCCAACCCTTTCATTCTCTCTTTGCCATCTGAGACCCAAATAATTTGAATATTTGGTCACTTCATTATGTCTCATATACCACAAAGGCTTTGCTCATTATTTTTTATTCTTATTTCTTTATTTTTTTCTGAATGGCTTATTTCCAAAGACCTGTCTTCAAGTTCTGAGTTTCTTTCTTCAGCTTGATCCATTTTTGAAGTTTTCAAATGTATTTTGTATTTCATTCAATGAATCCTTTAGTTCCAGAATTTCTGTTTGGTTTTTATGATGTCTATCTATGGTAAATTTCTCATTTATATCCTGAATTATTTTTCTGATTTCTTTGTATTATTTTTCTGAATTTTCTTGTTATTTCACTGAGCTTCTTTAGTATCAGAATTTTAAATTCTTTTTCTGGATTTCATAAACTGATTTCTGATTGGATCTGTTGCTGGAGGATTATTGTGTTCCTTTGGATGTGTCATATTTCCTTTCTTTTTCATATTTCCTGTGTTCTTACATTGATGTCTGCACATCTGGTGTAACAGTAACTTCTAATTTGTTGAATTTGCTTTTATAGGGGAGAACTTTTTCCTGAAGACGTATCTATGGTGTTGGTTGGGTAGAGCACATTGGCTTTCCTCACCTGCTTTCATCCCTAGCAGTGATAGCCCATGCCTCACTCATGCTTCAGCCCCAGGGGCAGAAGCCCACACTTCTCTTATATTAGTACCTCAGCTCTAGTACCACTGGGCCCCAGGACAGTGCACAGTCTGTTGGGGATGGGGCTCTAAAATGGCTCCTTTCCATAGCAGCTTAGGTCTTGGGCAGTGTGTGGGACCCAGTACGAGTTCCCTTCCTGGAGCAATGCCATCATATAGTCTCCCAGCAGCTCCCTGTGTTGGTTTCAGGACCCACAAGGGTCAAGAGGCTAGAATTCTGTCATAGCTAGGATTCCAGGAGTCCATGGTGAGAATGTGGACCACTGAGGGTCTCTCTCTTACCCTTTGCTCGCATTGGGGAGTCTCTCTTGGTTCCCAGCCAATCTGACCGAGCAGGCTGCCTCACTTCCTTCTCCTTCCTTGCTTTAGGTATTTCCTATCACTTTTCTGTTGAATTCTAGTGTTCCCTCTGGATAATCTATTCAAAGTATGATTATCTACTTACTGTCTTGGCTCTTCTTAGTGGAGGAGGCAAGTATGAAATGCCTCTAGCCAGCCATCTTGAAGCCACTCCTTCCCAGCAGTGTGGCATCTTGCTCCAGTGGTCACATTGCCTTCTTCTTCCTTGTCAAATCTCTCTCTTCCCCCTGTCTTATAAGGACACTGATTGCATTTAGGGCCCATCCAGATAATTCAGGATAATCTCTCCATCTCAAAGTCCTTAACTTAATCACATCTGCAAAGTCTCTTTTACCATATAAGACAACAGTCACAATTCTAGGGTTTAGGATCTGGATATTTTAGGGGTCATTATTCAGCAAATAACACCATCCAATGTTGTTCTTTTTTTTTTCAAGATTATTTTTTACTATTCTGAGTCCTTTGCTATTTTACTATTATTGCTATTTACTATTGCTATTATTTTACTATTCTGGGCCCTCTAAATTTTAGAATGAGCTTGTCTGTTTCTACCAAAAAAAAAAAAAATTGTGATTTTTATTGAGTTTAAATTGAATCTACAGATCAGAGAGCTGACCTCTTAACAATATTGAATCTTCCCATATGAACATAGTATATCTCTCCATTTATTTAGGTCTTTTGAAAATGTCTCTCAATAATGTTTTGTTGTTTTCAGTATTCATATTTTATGCATCTTTTGTTAAATTTATGTGTACATATTTATGTTCTTTGCTATGGTAAATGATATATCTTCTAGTTAGATTTCTAATTTTTTATATCTACCTTATATCCAGAAACCTTGCTAAATTCACTTATTAGCTCTAATAGATTTTGTAGATTTCTTAAGATTTTTTACATATATTTCTACCATAAAAAAAGATAGTTTTACTTTTTTCTTTCTAATTTTTGCATATTTTATTTCCTCTTTTTGCATAATTACTTTGATTTGGATCTCTAATGAAGACTTAAATAGAAGAGATGAGAGAAGATATCCTTGTTTGTGATCTCAGGGGGAAAGCATTCAGTCTTTAACCATTAAGTGTGATGTTATACGTAAAGCATTTTTTATAAATGTAAATTTTATCAGACTGAGGAAATTCCCTTCTATTCCTAGTTTGCTGAAAGTTTTTTTATCATGAGTGGATATTGAATTTTATCCCCAAAAAATTGCTTGTTCTGCCTCTATTGAGATAATTTTTTCCTTCAGTCCTTTTTCTGTTAAATGAATATGTCAATTGATTTTCAAATGTTAAACCAACCTTGTATTTCCAAGATTAGTTATCAGGTATTCATAATTTATCTTTTTTATAGATTATCAGATTATAGTAGCTAATATTTTATATAAGAATTTTTATATCTATATCCATGAAGGATATTGGTATGTACTTTTTTAAAATGTCTTTATGGGTTATCAGATATTTGCAGTCTTCATAAAATGAGTTGGGAAGTTTTTCCTCCTTCTTTATTTTCTGCAAGAGTTTGTGTAAGATTGGTATTATATCATCCTTAATTATTTGATGGAATTCATCAATAAAACCATCTGGGCCTGTAGTTTACTTCATAAGAAGGTTTTTATTACAAATTCAATCTATCTAATAGATAAACAGTTAATAAAATTTTCTATTCTTATATCAGTTTTGGGAAGTTGCTTTTTTTCCAATGAATTTTTCCATTTTATCTAAGGTAACGAATTTATTGATATAAAGATGTTTATACCATTCCCTTAATGACCTTTAAACCTTAATGACCTTTAAATGTCTCTGGGACCTATAGTGATATACTCTCTTTCCTGATATTGGTAATAAATCTTTTCTTGTTTTCTTTCTTGATCAGTCTTGCTAAATGTTTGTCAAATTTTTAAATCTTTTGAAAGTACCAAAATTTGTCACTGCTGATTTCTTTTGTCATTTTTATTTTTTATTTCATCAATTACTGCTCTTTGTTATTTCCTTCATTCCTCTTGCTTTGGGTTTAATTTGTGCGTCTTGTTCTTGCTTCTTAAGGTAGAAGCTTATTTGTTTATTTATTTTATTTGTTTTTTTTTTTTTTTTTTTTGAGACAGAGTCTCGCTTTGTTGCCCGGGCTAGAGTGAGTGCCATGGCGTCAGCCCAGCTCACAGCAACCTCAAACTCCTGGGCTTAAGTGATCCTACTGCCTCAGCCTCCCGAGTAGTTGGGACTACAGGCATGCACCACCATGCCTGGCTAATTTTTTCTATATATATTTTTAGTTGGCCAGATAATTTCTTTCTATTTTTAGTAGAGACGGGGTCTCACTCTTGCTCAGGCTGGTCTCGAACTCCTGACCTTGAGCAATCCACCCACCTCGGCCTCCCAGAGTGCTAGGATTATAGGCGTGAGCCACCGCGCCCGGCCTAGGTCATTTATTTTAAACCTTTCTTATTTTCTATAAAAGTGTTTAAAGCCATAACTTTAAACACTGCTTTATTTGAAAAATACAACATATTTTGCTGTGTTGTGTTTTTATTATCATTCAGTTTGAAATATTTTCTTACATACCTTGCTATTTCTTCTTTAATCCATTGGTTACTTAGAAATGTGTTGTTTTATTTTCAAATACTTAGAGACTTTATACCTACCATATTGGTGTTTATTTTTAATTATTCAGTATTTCATAATTTATTGAGACTTTTTATGAGCCAACATATAATTTTTATTTGTGAAAGTCCCAAGTGCACAAAAAGTGTGTTCTGTAAGTGTGGCTGGAATATTTTATAAATTTCAGTTAGCTCAAGGTGGTAAACAGTGTTTTCAAACCTTCCATATTCTCACTGATTTTTTTTATACTCATTCTATCAATTACTAGAGAGGTGCTAAAATATCTAATGGGGGTTATGGACTTGTCTATTTTTCTCTCTAGTTCTGACAAGTTTTACTTCATATATTTTGAAGTCACTATTAATTACATATACATTTTTAATTGTCTGTATAATGAAGTGATCTTTTTTTCATTATAAAATGTCTCTATCTCTGGTAATTTGCTTCTTTTCTGGAAGTCTGTTTTATCAGATATTGAAATAGCCACACCAGCTTTTTTTATTCTAACTTGATTTTTTTCAGCATCCTTCTATTAGCAGCTTATCTGAGTATCTGTATTAAAAATGAGTCTCTTGTTGATGGCCCATTAGCCAATCTGACAATCTCTGCCTTTTAATAGTAATATTTCATTCATTTACATTTAATGTAATTAAACATATAATTGGGTCTCAGTCTACTATTTTGCTGTTTTTTATTTGTACTATCTATTTTGTTATTTTGTTCATTTGTTACTTCCTTCTTTTGAGTTAATGAAATTTTTTTTTAGCATTTTCATTCCCTCTCTTGGCGTTTTAGCTATTCTTCTTGGTCTTGTGTTTTAGTGGTTACTATAGGGATTAGAATATACATCCTTACCATCTCACAATCTACTTATAATTAATATTATACCACTTAATATAAAATGTAAAAACAGCACAGTGTAATTATTAAATACATTACCCCATTACTCTTATTGTCATCCATATTTGTTCTATACATTGCCTGCTTTATCCACAAGGGTACATTTCAAGAACCCCAGTGGATGCCTGAAACCACAATAGTATTGAACCCTATATATACTATGTTTTTTTCCTATACATACATACCTATGATAAAGTTTAATTTATAAATTAGGCACCGTGAGAGATTAACAATAAAAATAAAATAGTATAATTATAACAATATACTATAATAAGTTATATGAATGTGGCCTCTCTCTCTCTCTCAAAATATCTTAATATTTTTGGACCAGTAACTGAAACTACTGAAAGCAAAACTGAAGATGAGGGGGGACCACCATATATGTTGTGGGCCTCACAATACAGTGTTATGACTTTTGCTTTAAACAATTAAACAATCAATCGCCTTTTAAGAAATTAGGGGAAAAAATATGTTGACCATTTCTGGTGCTCTTTGTTCCTTCCTATAGATCCAAGTTTCCATCTGATACCATCTCTTCAGCCTGAAGTATTTTGTGTAGCATTTCTTAAAGTCTGAGTCTGATGGCAACAAATTTTCTTTTTCAGACAAAACTTTTATGTGAAAATGTCTTCATTACACTCTCATTTTTTGATGGATATTTTCCCTGGATGTAGAATTCTGGGCCAAGTTTTTCTGCCAGCCCTTCAAAGCAGAGGTCCCAACCTTTGTGGCACCAGGGACCAGTTTCATGGAAGACAGGTTTTCCGTGGATTGGGGATGGAGGGCTGGGTGTTGTGGGGGTGGTGCAGAGCTCAGGAGGTGATACGTGGGCCGTTTCCTAACAGGCCACTAACCAGTAATGGGCCGCAGCCCAGGGCTTGGGGATGGCAGCTTTAAAGACATCATTCCATTATCTTCTGGCCAGACAAGCATATTCCTCAGTCTTCTTCACCCCTGAAGCCTCCCTCAGGACCCTCTGACCCCGTGCCACCTCCTCTCCTGTAGCCCGGATTGCCCAACCACCCTACTCTGCTCCAGTCCAGGGACCTCTGAGAACCCTCCTACCCCTTCGAGAGCTCTCCCACCATCCTCCTGTGGCTTTTCTGCCTCTAGATTCCTCCACTCGTCACCCCTTACCCTTCTGCCCAGACCCCTAGGTACACTGTCAGCCCTTGAACAGCACACTTGACAGCACACTTGAATAGCACACTTGACAGCACACTTCTCCGCCTCCCCAGTGCTGGCGTGTGCTCCACCCCGCACTTGGCCTGTGGAGGGCAGGGGAGCAGCAGTGAGGCCCCCTCGTCTTACTGGCAGGGTGCTCTGCCCAGGGAACTCATGCAGACTCTTCATAAGCTCTTACTCAATTTACTTAAATGTCTTTCCCATCAAGTTCTCACTGTCAAGGCTTGGTTTTCAACAACCGTGTAATGTTGGCTTCTTTCCTCCCACTATCATCTGCTACTCATCTTCCCGAGCAGCTGAACCAGAAAGACCCACCGTCTCAGGGGTGAGGTTCCTGAGAGGGCCAGGGCTGGGGGCAGCACATGAGGGGTCAGATTCCAGGTGACGCTGTGCCCCGAACCAGCTTGGTACTTGGGGGCCTCCTTGTCTAGTTTCAGTTTCAGTCACTTCCTGGGTTTGATGCTGACGTTGGCAGGGAGGCTGCATCCAGGATCCCAAATCCACAGATCTTTGCAATGCAGCTTCCATAGGACAGGTCGCCACTCTGCTCCCCCAATTGCACATCCCTGCGTGTTGCCCACTGGAGACCCCAGGGCGCTGGCCTGGACCCTCTGTAGCCAGCAGAGACTCCTGGGAGTCTCGGCCTCCTGGGAGCCAGCCGGGGCTCCTGCACTGGAGGCCACACCCAGCTTTCCACTTGGCCTCGTAGGTGTGGGAGGAGGCCTCAAATCCTCGCTGCTCCAGCCCTGCAGTATCCTGGAAAGAGAAACCCCAAAGAGGATTTCAAAATCCCACAGCCCCACATACCATGCCCCAGGGGGTGTCCTTGACTTTTATCCACAAAATAGCTCAAGGTAGGGCAGCCTGTGAGTTTATAACATTGCCAAGATCTGACAGCTTTCAGGTTCTTTTACCAGCAGGTTAGAGGAGTGAGAAGATATTAGTGCTCAATAAAAGCAAGTCAGTTTATATATAAAGCAGTTTATATATATATATATATGTATTTTATACACATATACATATATTTATAATATACGTTTATATATATATATATGTATTTTATACACATATACATATATTTATAATATACATATATATACTTTTTTGGTTGGACAATAACATCAGCCAGATCATTGCCAAGTCTTCATGGAGGCTTATTGTACAGCGGGTTAGAACATGGAGCCAGACTGCGTGAGTATGGCTCCCAACTACCTTCTTTTACCTCATCTGTAAAATGGGGATAATACTATTACCTACAAGTGTGATAGTTATGAGGATTAAATTAGATAATACATGTAAAGTACGTAGAACAGTGTCTCTCATACCTAAGCTCTTATACCTGCAGGCTCCCAAGACATCAGGTATCAGCAGTACCAATACTGTTACTATTTCTTCCTGTGAAGTACTCACAGCCCTGCTGTCTGGTTCTGTGCAAACCCATGAATAGAGAAACATGTTTCATCTCAGCACAGGCATAATGGTTCCCTTGTGCCCTAGGCGAGTTCCAGCTCCTTGCATCATAAGCTTTTATAAGGTCAGCCAGGCTGCTGTGATCCTATGATCTCTGAATCAACGCGAGCAAATGCATTCGCTGCTCCTTTTAGAGCAACGGCTTCCACCTGCAGTCCAAGAACCCCTTCAGTCCCCTGGCACACCTTCAGGGATCGGTGAACCCCTTGAAAGTACACAGACACTTGCGAGCCTTTGTGCTTCTTTCAGGAAGGAAGTCCTTACGTCTCAGCAGACTGTGGGAAGGGCTCCAGCCCCACTGTGTGGTGCAGCGTGAGCCAGCATCTCAGTGTGGACTGCGCCCTGCTGGGTTTTGCATTGCTTTATGTTCCTCAAATGCATGAATAATTTGAATAATTCACCTCTTAAGTCCTAGCGTGCTGACCCTCTGGCTGTTCCCTGGGACAGCCTTTCCCATCTGGTGACTGCCCTCAAACCCAGTGCCAGTGGTCTCGCCAGGGACTCCACGCACCTTGAGAACTGGCTTCTGTGGCCAGAGTTGGAATCTCTTCATTTGCCACGCTGGCTTCTAAATCTTCTCTGCCCTCAAGAGCATCACTGAGCACCTCTTCCGTGTGCCACTGTGCTGCGTGCTGGGCCGCCTGGGGGCAGAGAATGAATGCTCCCTCCCACGAGGAGAGAGAAGAGTGTGGAAGCCACGTGAGAGACCAGGCTGAGGGAGAAGGTGGGAGAAGCAGGGGGCAGCGGCAGCAGGCATGGATGAGGGGATGAGGGCCTCCTGTTTGGGGGACGGAGGGTGAGCAGATAGAGAAGAAGGAATTTTCAGCATGTGAAGGAATAATGCTGTGATGGAAAGGCCTGGGGTGGGAGAGAGGCATCTAGCCGGGTGTTCGGGAATATCCTTTCACCCAGGTTCTGAAATGGCTAAAAAAGACGTAGCACTTGACCACCTGCACCAGCTGGGTCACCTGCACAGCCCCTGTCCACCCTTCACCAACCTGCCAGGCAGGTAGGTAGCCTTTCTCTTCCCACGTGTGCCCATGTGGCAGCGCACCAGTCAGAGCTGGAATTTGCCTCTGTGTGCTTGGCCCACTGGGCTGTCACTGAATCCTCCTTGTATAATATTTTAGGGAGTCTCTTCCAGAAGGTTCTAAAGGCATCTATTGGACCAAAACTGATTTATTAAGAGGATTAGGATAGCTAAAGGCAAAGCCTTTGTTAAGAAAAGAGTCCAGGGTCTGCACACCCAAGGGGCCGCCCTGTGCCTGTCCCCTGCCTGCCCCAGAAGCTCCACAGCACATAGACAGTGCTGGTTTTCAGCACACTTTCGGAGGGACCTCCCAGGCTTCAGCTGTTTAAAAATGACAACAGATGTGAGCGCCTCACTGACATGGTGATGCAGCATTTTTATGATGACCAAGAGTGTTCTCATAAAATATACCTCTTTTGCACAGAACAGCCTCATTCTAACTTGTAAGGCAATTGTGTTGTCTCAACCGGCCAAGAACAATAAATAGCTTCGAAGGCCAAAAACATTACTCTGACCCCAATATCTGCACTGTCCTTGGAACTGCGCAGCTGTATTTGTTTTTCCTTCACCAACCAAAGTTAATGTTAAGTGATTCCCCAACCCAGCTTACAGAGAATCAACTCCAATTTGCTGCATCTGACATTTTTAGGACCACAGATGTTTTCTTGTCTTCCCTTAGTAGTGTTCTAGTCTGTATTCTCTAGCTCAGAACCCTTGATAAATATATTCACTGTACCCATCTTCATTTTCCTTTGGAGCATGTATTCTCAGCGTATAAACCACCCTTCTCTTTCTAAACGTAGAATTGCAAAGGCCCCCGGAGGAAGAAACCCAGGCGGCCTGAGCTGTTCCCACAGGGCTGCCCCCAGGCCAGACTGTCTGCTGGGCAGCGCCTACAGCAGGGCTTGGTGTTCACCAGTCCCCCTTGGTGTGTTTCAGCTACCTCCTGCCACACCTCCTTCCGTCCAAACCTGGCCTGGACACCCACGGCATGCGGCACCCCACGGCCAACACCATTCAGAGGGTGTTTAAGATGAGCTTTGTTCCCGTTGGCTTCTGGCAAAGGTTCATAGCGCGGATGCTGATCAGCTTGGCGGAGATGGACCTGCAGGTATCGGGGGTTTCTTCTTAAGGGGATGCATGGGCGGCTCCTGCAGCTGCACCCTCCCTCGCAGGAGGGACCTGACTGAGATCGTCTCCCACAGCGATGTCACTGCTGTAGGGCCAGGAGGCAGGCATGGCACAGGCTGCTGGCAGACCCATTTGAACCGGCCTGTGAACACCAAATCAGCGCCCCTCTGGCTTAGACACTCCCATTTAGAGCAGTGGTTCTAAATGTTAGCCTGTTTTAGAATCCCCTGGAGAGTCTGTATGACACAGATGGCCGGGCCCCGCCCCAGAGGTTCCGATTCAGCGGGTGTGGACTGGGGCCAAGAATCTGCATTTCTAACCACTCCCCAGGTGATGCCACGGGGCCAGTGACCACACAGGGAGAACCACGACTTTAGAAGCATGGTTTTGCCATCCTGGCTGTACCCTAGACTTAACTGTGGGGGGCAGGGGGGACTCTAACAGATACAGACCACACTACAGACCAATCAAATCAAAATCTTTGGGTGTGGAACCCAGCATTGGTATTATAAAGGCTCCCAGGTGATCCCACTGTGCACCCAAGCTGGAGAACCACTTGTGTAGAACTTCAAGTTGATCTGGTAACAGTGAAGACTTAGCCTAAGGAGTTATTTTCTGTGGGTTCACCGGGGGCTATGGAAAGGAGTGCCAGCTGTCAGTCAACAGTAATTTCATGCAAGACAATAACATGGAAGCAATTTAGCCTAGAGCAGTGTTTCTCAAAGTGGGGTTCCTAAACCAGCAAAATCAGCCTCACCTGGAAACATGTAAGAATGTAAATTCTCGGGCCCCACCCCAAACCCACTGCCTCAGAAGCTCGGGGTGGAGCCCAGCACTGTTTTCACAAGCCCTCCGGGGGATTCTGATGCACTCTACGGTTTGTGCACCCCTGGCATAAACCCTGACTGTTGAATCCTTGACATAACTAAACTCTGTATGAGTTTACTTTTGCCACATGCTAATTAGAAAGCCCTTACTGAATTATAACATTTTGGCTCAATAAAAATGTTCTTTGATCTTCCCGTTTTACTGAAATGGTAAGAAAAATAAATGCAAGAGACTGAAAATCAATCGTAGCCGTTGCGGGCTGTGTCAGCAGGGAGGGAGATCTGTTTATAACGCCAGGAGGCTGCACTGCTGGAAGGGTGGGCGCAGGCGCTGGCTCTGCTGGGTTCTGATTCCACCCCCTGCCCTCCCTTTGAACTCCGCCTCCCGCCACCTCGTAAGTGGAAGGTCGCAGAGCACCAGCATCGTGGGAGGCTGAGCTCACAAGTGGGAACCAGCTGGGCAGCAGCATCCCTCATTAGAAATTAGGATAGAAGTCCTGTTGAAATTCAGATGGGTGACAGAGGGAGGGGAGG
Organism: Varecia variegata; assembly: GCA_028533085.1. NCBI lineage: Eukaryota > Metazoa > Chordata > Mammalia > Primates > Lemuridae > Varecia > Varecia variegata. The sequence continues at coordinate 14,571,103 of CM052438.1, forward strand.
GTTCGGTCTCAGACTAATCAAAGGCATGCAGATTCAGGCAGCAGTGAGATGCCACCATCCAGCTGGCAAAATAGCAAGAAGCGGAGCCATCATTCCCAGCCCCAGGAGCACGAAAGGGAGCCCTCCACACGCTGGTGGTCAGTGCTCATGATAGTCTAATCATTTCGAAATGTGATTCCTCAATATGCATCCAGAGCCTTAAAACGTTCAGATCCTTTGACCCAGCAATCCCACTGCTAAATATCTGAACTAAGGAAGTCATTTGAAATCAGAGAAAGTTTTGTGCTTTTTTCATGTTCATCAAGGTGTTTTTGAGGGAGCAAAAGATTGAAACCAACTTAAACATCCAAGAGAAGAGAATTGGCTCAGGAAATTACTATACTTAATAGAATATTAAGCTTTAGAGAATAAATTTTCTGTGCATTTTTAGTAGCATAGGAAAAGTAAAGTTTTCAAAGTATACAGAATTAGAAATAAAATCTGGCTTCAGCTGTTCTTTACACATATATGTAGATGGGAAAAAATCCCGGAATAATATATACCAAAATCTTAATGAGCTCTCTGCTTGGTGTGAAATTGGTGTTTTATTTTCTGTCTGACATTTTTCTGTATTTTCCACATTTTCTGACATGAATTTTTCCTTGTAAAGTCAGGAAGGGAAAAGATTTTAAAAAGAAAAGCCTATTTTCAGTCCTTTCAAAAAGCTGTGTTTCCAGAGTATCGCGGGGACCCTGTGAGATAATGTAGCATTGAATTCGGCATCGAGGATGGGCCCGGGAGGAGGGTGGGAAAGACGGGGGACATTTATCAAGATGGGGCCTGCCCAGCCTCTTTAGAGCTCTGCTCAGGGCCAGCGAGGAGCCCGGAATACTTAAGCAGGGTCTTTTCTCTGTCTTTCAGCTTTTTGAAAACAAGAAGAATACTAAAAGCAGGAACAGGAAAGTCACCATTTACAGTTTTACAGGAAACCAGAGAAATCGCTGTAGTACATTCAGAGTGAAAAGAAATCAGACCATCTATTGGCAGGAAGGGCTCCTGGTCACTTTTGACGGGGGCTATCTCAGGTAGGAACACCTGGAAACCCCCTGCCGGGGTCAGCAGGGGCCATGGCAGTGCCCCCTGGGGCCACCTCCCTGGGCTGCCTCATCCTCTTGGTGTCCAGAATTCTCCTGAGAGCTGCTCATCCAGGCAGCTCCCTAAAAATGTGGGATCCTCCCCTGAGTGACCCAGAGGTTCCCCTCTCCTCCCCTGTCCTCTGCTCCCCTTGCAGGCAGGAAAGCCAAGGGCAGGTGACATGGCCACAGCTCAGGCCCTGAGGGAAGTGGACGGCCGCTGAGCTCAGGAGGTGCCCTGAGCCCTCAGGCACCTCCCACGGTCACTTAGGTGGGCCCTGGATGGTCCGTGCAGCCACCCAGCACCCCCTTCTTCTGAGAGAAGAAACCAAGCTGTGGGGGGTCACTGGGCCCCACAGCCCCCATCTCCCACCACCGAGTAACCCGATATCTAACTCAGCTCCCTGCTCCTTCTTGTTTTTATTTTTTGAGAGAGAGACAGACATAAAGTCAGCTCAACAGATTTCATGAATGATAAACACATAAGATTGTTTTAATATTCACAATGAATTTTTCAAAATATTCTTCAGCCCTGTGAGAAGAGGAGAAGGGAAAAGGGGAGGTGACTGCTTGGAGGGCCTGATCGGGGCCTGGTGCTGCCATGCGGGTGTTCTCACTGGAAGCCCACCGCTGCCGCTTGGTGGACGGGAACACCGGGCTTTGGGGCCGTGCAGGAACTCCCTCCTCGGGGCCACACCTGAGGGTCAGGTCCTAGTCCGAGCGCTCCTCTCCGCAGAACTTCCCCCATGTCCCCTCACCGCGCTGCGGGCAAGGACGGGGCAGGGCCCCTCACGTGGCAGGTGCAGGAGGGGCAGGGCTGTCATCCCAGGGCCCCCCCGAGCCGGGCCGCCACACGCCCTTTTCTGTTTCTGGGTTGCAGTGTGGAATCCTCTGACGTGAACTGGAAAAAGAAAAAAAGTGGAGGCATAAAAATCATTTGCCAGTCAGAAATGAGGGACTTCTCAGCAATGGCTTTCATCACGGACCACATCAATTCCTTGATTGATCAGTGGTTTCCCGGTAAGAGAACCTCCTGGAACCAAGCCTTTGTTCATGCTAGTATTTCTTTATGGAGCGGAGTGGGGGGTGGGGGGAGGGGCTGCTTCACTGGGGTAACAGAAGTCCCACTGGGATTCAGCCCAAGAAAGCCAGGGGGGTCCTCACAGCCCTTAGGTGGGCGTCCTGGCCCCAGGGGAGTCCAGCTCTGGGCGCGGGCAGGAAGCGCTGTGGGGAAGACGTGGGCTCCGACCCCACAGGGAATGTGCCGGGACTTGGCCCAACGGCTGCACACGGTGTGTGGGCAGAAGATGACACTGAGTGCCAGGCATGGTCCAAGGAGATGCTCAGTGTGAGCCTCATAGTGCCTTGTTTACAGAGTGAGGGCTGTGCGGTGAAATTGGGGGGAGCTGGCAGTGGGGGTTATCCCTGTGCAGGAAAGGAGAGGGAGGGAGCCACAGCTGCCAAGAGGCCTTGTTCTCCCTCCCTGCCTGCCCCACCCTTCCCGGCAGTGATCAAACCACCCACACAGCCCTCCTCGGACCCTTGGGATCAGCTTCCTCACTGCCGGTTCACCCAAAGGAAATGCTTTTTGAAGTGAAGCTTCTGAGGTCCCTGGTCTGTTTTGCTGCTGGGGTAGGGCACCCCGCAGGGAGGAGGCTGTCTGGGCCACCATGAGGGGCAGGCAGCTGCAGGGAGGGGGCTGCCAAAGAGCCTCAGAGCCTCTGAAGACCGGAGGCTGAGCAAGTGGAGAGCAGGTTTGGAATCCCAGCGCCTCCACCTGCAGTTTAGGTGAAGGTGGTCCAATGTGTGAGTTGCAGTGAGTTGGAGGGTGCTTTGCCATCCAAAGGGGACCCCTAGGCCCATATGAACCCTTCTGGATAGTTTGTGGCTACTTGCCAGCCTGTGTTCCCCCTGCATCAGGATGGGCGGTTCGACAGGTGGGCACAGTAGACAGTCATCTGAGATAGAAAGGACTGCTGGGCCCCTGAGACAGGGCTGCCTAGAGCCAGCACCTCCAGCCTGGAGCCCCTCCCAGCAGGGGGCTTGAAACACAGGCCTGCAGATCTCAGATGTGCCCAGAATGGTCTAGGCATCCATCTCCTACCCTGCACAAAGCAGGCTGTTGGCCCGCCCTGAGGGTACCTCCACAGGGCACCTTGGCAGGTGTTTCTGTGCACTTCCTATCAGAGGTGTGCAGGGGAGCCCATGCCCCGTGACTAGGTTTTGTCTGTTACAATTCGTACTCTCTCCCCTTGCATTGCTCGTCACGGTAATCTCAAGCCTTGTGTTTCTAATTTTAAGAATGGCCCCTTACGCAATAGCTGTGGTTCAGTTGTTGGAGTGTTGCTCAGACCCAGCCTGCAGCAACCTATTGGGGCCCAGCCTTGCAGAAGGGAGCCCACCCTCCTCTCACCAGTATCAGCCAGCCTGCTCAGGTCCAGACCACCGAGCAGGTCTCCGGAGCATCCCCGACCGCTCCTTGTGCACATCTTTCAGGACTGATGAGCAGGCTCTCCAGCAAAGCACCCAAGTGTGGCACCCAGCTTCAGCCCCTCCCTCAGGAGCAGGCGAGGGCAGGCAGCCCCCTGCTGTGAAGGGCAGCCCAGCCTGGGGTTATGGGGCGCTGCTCGGGGACCCACCCACAGCTGCCTTCTTGCGAGCTGTCTTCTGCTCCATGCCCATTTAGCCCTGACGGCCACAGAGAGCGATGGGACCCCACTCATGGAGCAGTACGTGCCCTGCCCGGTCTGCGAGACATCCTGGGCCCAGCATGGGGACCCCAGTGAGAAATCAGAGGACGTGCAGTACTTCGACATGGAAGACTGCGTGCTGACGGCCATCGAGCGGGACTTCATCTCCTGCCCCAGACACCCCAACCTCCCTGTGCCGCTCCAGGAGCTGGTCCCTGAGCTGTTCATGACCGACTTCCCGGCCAGGTATGCACCAGCAACCCCCAGGACACAGGTATAAGGTCTCGGGGCGGTGCTTGTAGGGGGGCAGCTGCCCAGGGATCTCCAGGGGACCCCTCCTGCCCAGCCACAGCGCCACACTGCGGTGGCCCAGCGTTGGGGTTGGCAGCCACTCCAGCCATTGCCTGCCACCAAATCTCAAGTGACTTTTAGGTACCCGTCCTAGGCTACCGGCAGGGAACCAGGCTGTCAGCTTTGCATTTTGGAGGCCTCAACAGGCCCAGCACATGGCAGGTGAAGCCATCTGGGTCATTCAGGAAGGAGAATGTTCCTGAACCTACAGCCTCATTTCCTTTTTTGGCAAATGCTGACTCCCAACTGCAGCCCTAACGCTGAGTGTTTGGATCCCCTAAATCTGTTCTTAGAGCTGATTCTACCTAAATAATCTTAAAATGGTACCTATGGAGAGAATGCTGGAGGAAACAGGAAATGTTCTGTGGTCCCATCCAACAGGAAATGGTCACAAAGTCCAAAATAAAATGTGCTACCTTCTCTAATCAGGGGAAACCAGAATCTGTGATTTCGTCTCCCTGGAGACCATTCGACACCAGAGCATACCGGCTTTCTTGGAGCCATGAAGTCCTGTTGTGTTCTCATTCAAAGGAATGCTATATCTGGTTTCTTTAAAAAAAATTAAATTGGGGGAAATAAGATTATCTATATTCTCATTTTTCTAAATTGCTCTAAATAGATGTGGAGTACTCTGTGATATTGCAGAATTGGAGTTCCAAAGTATGCTCTGGACGAATCTATTAAACTAAGAAAATATTTCCTGATGGGGTGGGTTCCTTCATGGTTTTTTCCAGCATCCCCAGTTACCTCTTCGGTGGAATGACAGACACCACTATTCTGCAGAATGACTTCCCTTTGTCCCCAGATCTTTAACATGAGGATGTCCAGTTCCCAGGGACCACTGCAGTTGCGTATATGTGTGTGTGTGTGTATGAATTACATTTTTTTGGGGAGGTGTGTAATTAGGCACCTCCAAAGTTTTAGGATTTTTATGTATTTGCTAAACCTTTTTATGTTTTATGTCTCAGCTTAGAGACCCCAACTGAATCTGGGCTGTGGAATTTGCCGTATGGAATTTGCAAAGCCCAGTTGGGTGGTCCTTGTTGGTTTGGATCTGATCTCAGGCTCTACCATGGTTCCCAAGTGAAGTTACTGGGCAGGGAGTTGAAAAGCCCGATGATCTGAACAGGATTCACTGTAGCAGAGGCTCCCTGGACTTCAGCTGGGGCCCAGCCATGGCTGAGAAGCATCACACTCCCCTGATTTAGAGTGTGACAGGCAGAGGGACCTGGCATCCCCGAGCCCTGCCCTGTGGCTCCTGCTAAAGCGGGCACCTCCTGAGTTTGCAAGGTCCCAACAGAAAGCCCCAGAGGGATCCCTAGTGTTCCCGTTGCCCGCTGTGCCTGTCCACGTGGGCTCCTGAGCGCCCACCGTTGCTGAGCAGGTGGCTTTGTGGGCACTTGGAGAACAACCCCAGCCCATCCTCTGCTGCGCCACCGAGGGCTGCAGGGGTGTTGAGTGTGGTGCGGGTGAGCTGTGTGGAGTCTGGGGGACTGCAGAACCCGTTCCTGAAAGGCGTGGGAAATAACTGCCGCTGCAAGGGCCGTCGCCTGTGGGGCCAGGAGGGCTCAGGTGGAGGCTCTGCCTTTGCCTGGATGGCGAGGAACCCAGGTGGACTCCGCAGAGCGGGGAGGGCCTGCAGGGGCTTCAGGCTGCCTCTCCCTCCTCCCTCCCTCCACGCTCTGCCTTCTCCTTTCGCTGTTTCTGAAGGAAAGGAGGAGGCTCAAGGAATAAGGGGCAGGGTTAGAGGATGCTTGTGAGGGCACAGAGATGGCTGGGAGTGAAGGATGTCCACCAAGCCTGCGCCTTGCCTGCTGCCCCAGGAGTCCGAAGGCAAAGCACATGGAGGGCCTGTACTCCCGACACCCCGGCCTGGCCTCCATCCACGCTGCCCAGAAGGCTCTAGGCCTCTCTCTGGGCCCATGCAGACCTGGGCTTCTTAGTCTAGAGCCTCCAGGTCCAGAGGGATCTGCAGAGAAGGCTGAGGGGTCCAGGAGCAACCTGCAGGATTTCCTAAAGCCCAGGAGAAATCTCCCTTACCTAGGATTCAAACACACAGAGCAGCCAAATGGCCTAAACTCTCTGCCCTTGCGTGGAATCCTAGTCACTGATTGTGGGGACAGTATCGTGCTAATCAGAAGCTCTGTGTGGCAATGTGTACAATATTTTCTTAATAAAAAGAAGGCAAGAAACAGCTAAGCTGGCAGTAGATCACTGTGGTTTGTCTAATGGATACTAGCTCTCAAAGCACAAACTCTTTTGGAGGAAAACACACACAGGGCCCCTTTTCTTTGCCCACCACTTTTGGAGGCTTTACCTTGTGCCAGGAGGCATCATCGACCCCTCTGAGGCAGTTCCTGTCATGAGCCCACCTTACAGAGGGGGTGACGGAGGTTTGCAAGGCTGTGTAACCTGCCCCAGTGTGCCCCCCGGCAAGCAGAGGGCTTGGGTCAGCCAGACCCGTCCGGCCTCACAGGTGAGCTGGCAGGTGGGAGACCCGGGTTGACCCTGCGGTATGTGTGCGGCAGGCTCTTCCTGGAGAACAGCAAGCTGGAGCACAGCGAGGACGACAGCAGCGTCCTGGGCCAAGGCGGGAGTGGCACTGTTATCTACCGCGCCCGGTACCAGGGCCAGCCTGTGGCTGTGAAGCGATTCCAGATCAAGAAATTCAAGAACTTCCCCAATGCCCCAGCTGGTAAGTAGGTCCTGACCCAGCAACATTTTTTTCAGACACGTGCTTCCTCAGTCCAAGCTCCGTGCCACACATGGGGCAGGAGGGAGGAGAGTGGCCAGGCCAGCGCGGGCCACAGTGCAGCCCTCTGCTTCCTGCCCGGCAGGTCCCGGGCTGGGCGAGGCTTGGAAGTCGCTCTGGGAGCCGACCCTCTGGTCTAACCTGAGCCCCTGAGAGCAGGGACCATCCTGACCATGCTGCTCTGGGCCCGGCACAGGCCTGGCACACAGTGGGCACGCAACCCGAGGCCAGGCAGAGCCTCACCTGCCACCTCCACCACAGCCATTGAAGGTGTGTGCTTCTCCCCCACCACGCACCCCACAAAGGAGGGAACCCCCTCTTGCTTGGCACACTCGGGCACACCCATCGTGTGTGGTTCAGGCTTGTTCTCCACCTGGTGGGAACTGTCACCACGTCGAGCCCAGCCAGGGCAGGTGCCGAGGCCTCCTCACTCCAGCCAGCCAAGCAGCACATTCCCCACAATCCCCAGGCAGGACAGGTCATCTTTATGACCACAAAGGACACTGATACTCTTGGCAGAAAAATGAGAATCCTAGAAAAATATAAAGAAGACAGATCAGAAAGGAAGAGACAACATCACAATTATCTGAAGAGAATGACTTTCCATACAGAAAATTAAGAGACTCTGTCGCCATGCTGACAAACATCAGAGCCATGCGTTTCCTGAAGTTGTTAGACACGAGCCCGACGTAAGAGTTCAGCCGTGTGCCTGCGTGCAGCAGTGACCATCGGAAAATGTTCTCCACACCAGCAGTGGAAACCATAGGCATTGAGGAATAATCAATTTATCATTCAATTTAGCCCTCACTTGAGTCCCAACGGGGCGTGAGGTGGGTGTGGGTAAGTGTAATCCGACTGACTGTAAAATCTATGTGAAATGATAAAAGTCCAAGAACAGCCGAGAAAAGTCTACAGTGGAAGACACAGGAAAGAGGACCACCCACAGAAGTCATAACCTGTAAATCTACAAGCATTAAGGCTGTTTTCTCCTGGGGCAAGGACAACCCTGTCTAGGGAACAGAGACAGCCCGTGTGCACGCGGGAAGCCACACGTCACAGAGGTGACATGGGAGGTGGGAGGGGACAGGCTGGCTGTACTCACTAAATAGGACTGAGATTTGGATCTGACCTCACACCACAGTAAAAAATAAATTCTTAATGTGTTAAAGATGCAATGTGAAAAGCAACACTTTTACACTTAAAAACCGAATGACCAGCCCACACACGGATCTGGCGCAATCAATGCCTTTTAACCGCCAAGGTTTTCCATGCTGTTTGAACCTCCATGTCCAGCAATCCCCAATTTTAAGATCTGGTCATAAGAAAGGACAGAAACAGGACACAGAGGACCAGTGAAGCCTGGCTGCAGCCTGCCTGGTGGCCTCAGGGCCAGCGCACCTGTGGGTGCTGGCTACGGCCTGGTGGCTGCGGCTCATGTGGGCACCTCACATGGAGGATGAATTTCAAGAGTGTTGGGATAAGGTCACAGCATGGGGCTGCACACTGCCCACCACTACCCATAGACCTTTCTCCTCTGGCCTGAGATGACATGTCATAGGCGGTGGCTGCCCCACAGGGCAGCTGTGGAGAGTTTTCTCTCCAGCTGACAAGAGAGTGGTGATGTTTCCACTTTCAGTGGTCCTGGCTACTTGGTCAGGGATAAGGTGACCAGCAGCGCCCAGAGCCTCAGCATCCCTGAGGGTGGAGAGAGAGGCAGGGGCTTGTCACCTTCCAGGCAGATGTCCTGAGCCCGGCTCTGGTGAGATAGCAGCGATGCTGAGGGAATAGGATTCAAAGGGGACGCTTGGTGGCTGGTAGCAGGTGGGGCGAGGGCCATGGGAGCCATGTCTGGGTGATGAGGATGGGGACACATGGCAGCAGTCCATTGGGGGGTCTGGGTGGGCCTCTGTGGGTGCTCAGGAACTGCCAAATGTGACAGGGCGCACTTAGCACTTGAGGAAGAGGGGGCTTGCTATCAGCCCACAGTGCCACCCTTTGGGACCAAATTCTGGGCAGCAGTATGGCAGCCCCTGTCACAGTGCCTTAAGATGTAAAGCCCTGCCCCGCTCAGCCCCCCAAATCCCTGTGAGGCAGCTTTGAGTATGGCAGGGCACCCCACCCTGTGTGGCCCTTGGGGGGCCGGGCCTGGGTCCAACTAGCCCTGGGTCCAGCAGGACAGCCCATCCCCCGCACCCCTTGTCCTTCCCGGGTGGCTGACAGCGGAGCTCTCCCCCGGCAGACACCATGCTGCGGCACCTGCGGGCCACGGACGCCATGAAGAACTTCTCAGAGTTCCGGCAGGAGGCCAGCATGCTGCACGCGCTGCAGCACCCCTGCATCGTGTCGCTCATCGGCATCAGCATCCACCCGCTCTGCTTCGCCCTGGAGCTCGCCCCACTCAGCAGCCTCAACACCGTGCTGTCCGAGAACACCAAAGGTACCGCAGCTCGGGGGATGTTCTGCAGGGGTTTGCCTGGGGCCCCGACTGACCCAGCCGCGGGGCAGGGGCAGGCACGGCAGGTCGTGGGGAAGTGGGGGTGGTCCCTCCTGCCTGGCACACATGTGGAGCGGCAGGTGGCCATCTCCTGGGTGTGAACCAGACGCCTCACCAGCCTAAACGCTGCGTGGTAGCCTTGGCGAGGACGGACGGGCTCACACTTTGGAGTCAGGCAGAACCAGGTTCCAAGTCCTGTGACTTTGCCACAATCCAGGAAGTTGCTGAATTGACTTGCCTGTAAAAGGAGGATAATCACAGCCCCTGTTAGCCGCGTAAATCACTCCCTTAACCGTAACACTTCACACATGCCCAACGGTGCTAAGACCCCTGGGGTCAGTGATACCGTATCTTAATTTTTAATGAAATTTTAAAGTAATTCTCCTTGATAAATGGGTGATTAAACTCCAAAGAGCTGCCGGAGGTGGAGAGGTAACTGTCTTTTGACTAGGCAAGAAAAAATGCTATTAAAATCAATCACTTCTGCCTCAGTGGAAGATTTTTTATTTAATGAATTCTTGTACCTGCAACTCACCCCGTGACGGTAGGGCAACCTTGGCCCAAGATGAACTCTAGGGATTTTGAACCCTTGCTCTTTTAGTAGAAATGCCAGCAATTCCAGGCATGAGATACCATGAATGAGCTATGATGCCAATTTCACTCACCAGCGTTACCCTCCGTCCCTTCTGGGATCCGGCACGGAGAGTGGTGAAAACGTGTCCGTAGAACATAAAGCATTTGGGGAGATAGTAAGGAAGATAGGAAGATAGTTGCTATAATCACAGTTTGATTTTTTTCTTTGCAAGATTCTTCCTTTATGCCCCTGGGACACATGCTCACCCAAAAAATAGCCTACCAGATTGCCTTGGGCCTAGCCTACCTACACAAGAAAAACATCATCTTCTGTGACCTGAAGTCGGACAACATTCTGGTGTGGTCCCACGACGTCAAGGAGCCCGTCAACATCAAGCTGTCTGACTACGGGATTTCGAGGCAGTCATTCCACGAGGGCGCCCTGGGCGTGGAGGGCACTCCCGGCTACCAGGCCCCCGAGATCCGGCCTCGCATCGTGTATGACGAGAAGGTACCTGCCCAGCCCAGCCCCACAGTACAGGAGCCCAGGCCCCGTCTGAGACCAGCCAGGCAGTCCTGGTGGCACCTGTGGCTTCAGGGCTTGGTGTCCCCCCATGCATACTTTGTCCTCACCCTGTGCTCAATGCAGGAGGCTCTGGCTTGAACCAGAAGGGCACAGTGGCCTAACGGTCACTTCTCCTTAGCTTCAGAATTCTAAAACCTTGGTTCAGAGACATTGTGGAGGCTGCAAACAGTGGATGAAGAGTCCAAGACAGAAATAAGTCTGGATTTGGATCCCCATTCACGTTTAGATGTGCAAAATGGGGACACAGGACCAGCCTTGCAGGGAGTTCATGAGGAGCAGACAGAATACGGATGGGAAAGGCTCCCGGGCTTGCGTACTGACCACAAGGTGCTGTCCAAGTCACATGCCAAGCCAGGAGAAGAGGGTGAATTCCGGCAGGACAAGCATGGCCTCCGTGGGGAACTGCATGGCCAGCCTCAGTTGAGATGATGACTAAATGTTTGTCTTCTGATCACAGTTATCCCTGATAGCCATCTGATAGGGACAGGCACACAGACAACTTGAAATCATATCACAGTGCAATGTTGCATCTGGCGCCAGCCTTGTTAACTAATCACCCAGCACTGAAATTCCCCTTGTCTGTAGTTTCCTGTTCTTTGGTGATTTTCGGATGGGTCATTGACTAGTTGCTTTAAGAAGTGACCTACGCGTGTGTGTGTTAGCTCAGCACCTGTGACTATTGCCCCAGAAAGAAAAGACAAATCAAAGCAACAAAAGTAAGAGCTTTATAGTAGCAAGTAACACAGACAAGCTGTTGATCTTGAAACTAAAATTATAACATAAACATTCACATTAAAATTCTCAGGTCTATCTCAACCATTCTCCTGCTAAAAAGTTATTTCTTGATCCATATGGGGGTCTATAAAACTCTTTCCATACTGGGCCTTTTTATGACAATTAAAATTAGAGGAGACAACATGTTGCAATCTAGGAGGCACTCCCTTTTTATGAGTTGCGTACACAGCTCTTCTAGTACCAAGCGTGTTAAACTGAGGATCTGCGTTTTCCTGCCTTGTCTGGATATTCAAGGGTAAGGACCATGGCTTCCATGGAGTCCTTAATCAGTGACTGACAGGAAGTTCGTAGTGTGTGTTGGATGGATGGGTGGATGGATGGATGGATGGGTGGATGGGACAATGAGTGAATGGACAGTATCATGGGCAGTCAGGTGGATGGATGAGTAGATGGAAAGAAGGAAAGGTAAGAAGATGGATGGATAAATGGAAAGAAAGACATGCAATCAGATGGACAGGAAGGTGGTTGGATAGATGAATGGGTAAATGTGCAGAAGGACAGGCAGATGGATGGATGGATGGGCAGATGGGAGGATGGACAGACAAATGCACAAAAGGATATGGTCAGATGGTTGCTTGGATGTTTGGACAGATAGATGAGTGGACAGTGATGATGGTCTCCCTTTGGACAGGGCCCATATTTTCCTTGTCTAATTGAGTCTCCCTGCTCCCTCCCCCTCAGGGCCAGCCTGTGAAAACCCCAGGGCCCAGGCAAGGGACATGATTTGGTTTGCTCTCTGCCCAGGTAGATATGTTCTCCTACGGAATGGTGCTATATGAGTTGCTGTCAGGACAGCGTCCTGCACTGGGCCACCACCAGCTTCAGATTGCCAAGAAGCTGTCCAAGGGCATCCGCCCAGTGCTGGGGCAGCCAGAGGAAGTGCAGTTCCACCGACTCCAGGCACTCATGATGGAGTGCTGGGACACGAAGCCTGAGAAGGTACCTGGGGCTCCGGGACCTCCTGCCACATGGTGGGGCTGTGGGTCTCCAGAGTGTGCATGTGTGGCTGCCCGCCCTTCTCCAAGAACAACTGGGCCACCCTTCTCTGCTCACCTCTTCTAGAGAGCGATATTTACTCTCCTAACATACCCAGTTTCATTTTCTTTGTGGGTGTGTCACTCGTAGGAAACATGAACTTTCCCTCCCAAATTTTATGTTATTTCATCATGCAAACAAAGTATATCCACCCCTTTATAGCAATATAGTCCCTGTGCATGAGCAGAGAGAATATGTCTCCTTGTAAAGTAGTAAAGAAAGGCTTGCTCATGAGAAGCAGGGTCATATTATAGTGTTAAAGTTCATATTTTATTGTTGGTTTCTTTTCTTTTTTTTTTGGAAGAGGCCAGTAGTTTCAAGGTTAAAACTCATTTATCAAATCAGACAGAGCTAGTTTAATGTATTTGGGAATAAATGGAGTATTCTTTAGAAGGGTCTATGTCGTTAGCCTGGTACAGTGACATGCACCTATAGTCCCAGCTACTCAGGAGGCTGAGGCAGGAGGATCCCTTGAGCCCAGGAGTTCAAGGCTGTGATGCTCAGTGATCTGTGAATAGCCACTGCACTCCAGCCTGGGCAACTGGGCAGACCTCATCTCCAAAACACACACAAAAAGAAGAATGTATGTCCTTGAGTATGGGGTGAAATACTTGGGGTTTACGCTAACCTGACCAACTGAGCTCAAGTTGCCAAAGCCGATGGTGACCCAGACACCTGGATGGGATTGTTTCTGGCGTCTGAAGCCCCTTGCTTAGATCTGGTCCCGAGTGAGTAGACCGCCCTCATTTCCCCCAGTTAGCGCCGGCTGATCTCCTGGGTGGAATCGCACCGATCTGCTTGTAAGTGACCTTGCTCATGCCCTGGTGTCCTCTCTCCCTCAGCGACCGCTGGCCCTGTCAGTGGTCAGTCAGATGAAGGACCCGACCTTTGCCACCTTCATGTATGTGCTGCCCTGCGGGAAGCAGACGACCTTCTTCTCGTCCCAGGGCCAGGAGTACACCGTGGTGTTCTGGGACGGGAAGGAGGAGTCCAGGTACCTCCTGACACCTGCCCTGCTGGGATTCAGGGTGGGAGGCCGCCGTGGAACTTGGGAACGTGAGTCAATGATAACCGCAGGGAGAGCTTTTAGGGAACAGTGGGATCCAAAGCCTGGTTAGAGTCCACTTGAGAGAGAGCAGGGAGAGAGAAAGCTGGGTCCGCACAGATGGACAGGCATGTGTGGTTTTGGGATTAAGAGATGCCAGAAATGTGTGGTGTCTGCCAGGGGTATGGGGGCGCGAGTCAAAGGAGGGTTTGTTAAGCTGAGAGCCCTTTGCAGATGGATTATGGTGGGGGGCAATGATGCTGGGGGTGGGAGAGAGGCCAGTTCCTGGAGTGAAGTGGCTGCAAAGTGAGACAGAGAGGGGACACAGAGCCAGGCAGGACGGTTACCCTGACACAAGAGTTCGTGGGCATTCCCTACTTGCAAATCTTTTTCTCAGCAAAGTGGCAGAAAGGATGAGCGAGTGGGGAGAGATTTGGATGTTCGAGGAGAAAAGAGGAGGTTTGAGTCACCTGGAGAAAGCCAGGTGCCTGCAGACATCACTAGGGCCTGCTGGGGTGGGAGGTCGTGTGTTTGAAATGAGAACCATCCACCTGACTGTGTGCCTTTCTCCAGCTTCAGATCATGGGAGAGGCATTAAGGCAGTTTTGAGCAGAGCTGCGGCTTTGTCAGGAGAGAGGAAGAGGAGGGAGAATTGAGAGTGTTCCCAGGGAGTGATTATAAAGATGGACCATGGGACCTAAGTGAGGCCATAATTTGGGGGGTGGGGTACAATGGAAAGTAGAAAGGCCCCTAGGTCATGGTTGAGTAAAAGCTCTTGGAGAGTTATGGCACTAGGAGGCGTGAACCAAAAAACTAGGAGTTGTTGGTCAGACAATGGGTGCTTGACACCAGGTGGGTGGGAGGGGCACAGTCAGGAGTAAAGGTGGGATCTGTTGGGCAACCTGGGGAGAGGTGGCTGGGGCAGAGTGGAGGAGAAATCACCGAGGGACATGCAGGAGGTCCCACGAGAGGCCAGGGTGCTGGGAAGATGGCATCAAAGACTTGGAGATCTCCACGAAATCCCCATCTTATGTGGGAAGCCTCAGCCCTAGCCAGCGTATGTTGCCTCTTCCACTACCTGGTGTAACATCTGCAAAGGCAGAAGAGCATTTTGTGGCAATAATAGTCTCCCAGTGGGTCTCATGGCACACATTGGCAAGTGCCAAGATCAGACAAGGCTCAGATAAAGTGAAGCTCAAAACCCAGGCTTTTCAGTGTCCTTTGGGTCAGTTTTAGTGAGTTGACATCATATTTTATGCCATTGGGACCAAGTATTGTGACACAGACACTCTGAGAGATGATGCCCTAAAAGAAGTTGTTCTTGAACAGCAGTGGGCCACGCCTTCCCGATGGAATGCGCTGAGGACAAAGCAAAGAGCAAACATACATATTAAACAGTTTTCAGTAATTACATTGCTGGTAGTAGTGTTATTGTTATTGTAAGATGTTGCTTGTGGTTGTAGGGTAGGTTAATGAGTAAATGTTGCTGTCTTTGGAAACTGTGGTTTTCATCATGGGCTAAAGGGGAAATGAGGGCTGTCCCGAAAGTATCCAGCCATTGTTAATATAACGAGAACACATTATATGGCTGGATACTTTCGAGACAGCCTGTAGATGCAGACTAAGTTCTGAATTGATTGGTGGCCTCAAGATATATTTAAAGAAAAGTAAACTCCTATTTCCTAGCTCTGCCCATTGAGAAGGCCTGAAAACAAGGACCAAGCAAACACCAGTGAGCACCCCTAGGACCCAGAGGGTGGTCTCTAAGGACCAGAGGGAACCAGGGATCATGAAATGGCTGATTCCAGGTCTGAGGCAGGGAGTGGGCCTGCAGCATCTCACATCCCAGAAGCAAGGACAACGTCAGAGATTTCTGAGGGCATGTCAGAGGGACTCAGGAGCCAACCTGGGCTTGCTGGTGCTGGGACAGGCCCTGCTGCACCCCCCTGGGGACACCTGCTTTACCTTTTTGGTCTTGCAGACGCATGTCAGATACCTGAGACAGTTCTGCTCAGGGCACAGAAAGCTCTTCCCTAGTAGGAAGAGAGAGCCTCTCTCTGTGGTCTATGAAGTCCTTTAAAACCCACCTCCAGCCTGAAGAAGGGGCAAGCTCTCAGGGAGTGGGGGGCTCCTGGCCAGAGCACAGGGTGGTGAGACTGCGGAGTCGGAGGGAGGTGGAGCAGAACTGCAGACTCGTCCATAAATTACGGGAGGAAAGGAGGAGGGAAGGAAGGGAAGCCCAGCAGACAAACAAGGTCCATACAGGACAAAATTCTGGTTGGAGGAAATAAGGAGGGGTATATTATCCTTTATGACTTTCTATATTTTTAGCTATTTTTCAAAGTAAAAGCTATTTAGAATATCCCAATTTTGTTTTTAATGCGTTTTATAAAACTGAAAAAAGCAGACATATAACTTTGAAAAAGTTTTTGTTTGCTATTTTTTCCTACCATTTCTATCACCTGCAAATACATGTTATCAATGGTGGCAAAGGTTTCCAAAATTTGATGGCAGGAAAAACTTGACATTGAGAACTCCTATCAGCTAGCTTGATGTGTTCTGTGGATTGGGGGGCGGGAGAGAGCTGTGTCATGTGGGGCACAGAGCTCCCCACCCGCCAGCTCCGGGCTCCTGTCCCACGCAGTGGGCCTGAGGACGCCTGCCGAGGGCATGGGGAAGTGGCGATGGTGGGGGCAGCGGGCTCTGGTGGGCTAATGGCCAGCTCTCATAAACAATGGCGTTAGTTCTCAGAGCACCCATGAGAGGGGCACCTTTTGAGCCCACCCCGCACCACCCCAGGCTACTCCAGAATTCACCCATCTCATCTTTAGCCTTGGCTTTTTCCACTCTGCTTCGAGGGCCTCCCACATTACTGGGGTGGGGAGGACACTTCCAGAGGGAGGGTGGTACGTGGTCTTGGTGGAAGACTCCTTCACGCTGGGGGCAACTGTCTCAGCCCTCAGAGGTCACAGAAAGAGGAAGCGTCTTTCTTCCCACTGAGAACACCCTTTCTCTGCCCATGACGTTCAAGCATTACCCGGCAGGCAGAACCCGGCTCTGCCAAAGCCACAAAGGATGGTTCTTGATTGTCACCGAACACCGGGACATGACCAGGGGGTGGAGGAGGCTGAAGCTAACAGGCCAGGCTGGGGGAGGCAGGCCACTGGGCACTGACTCCGCAACTGTTGCCGATTTAGGAACTACACGGTGGTGAACACAGAGAAGGGCCTTCTGGAAGTGCAGAGGATGAGCTGCCCGGGGATGAAGCTGAGCTGCCAGCTCAAGGTCCAGAGCTCCCTGTGGACGGCCACCGAGGTAACCGCCTCCCACAGGGCCCTGGGCGAGGGGGCCTTCACCGGGTACACCCCTGGGGGGATCAGGTTCACAAAGATCCAGGACACCAGGTCCACTGGACTTTTGGATAACCCTCAGCTCAGCAGGGTGCCGCGCCAGAGCAGTGGCATCAGTCCCATGAAGCAGCGGCCTGTCACCAGGGGCAGCTCAACCCTGCCAGCTGCTGGCTGGTGGCCGGGATTCAGGATGAAGTGTTTTGGGTGTGGAGGCCGAGCAGGAGGAGAAACCCAGGAGGCTGGTGCAGTGCCTGGGCTTCCCGTCACGCTGCTGGGTCTACACAGCAAATCCACTCGCCTCTGAAGCCCTTTTGCCTTCACATTGGGGGAGTCACTGGAAGGCCCAAAGAGCCGTCTCCTGAGAAATCCGAGAGGAATGGCCAAACACAAATGCCCTGAGGCTACGGGTTGGGGGGTAGGTTGATGGAACATTTCTGGAGGGCAGTTTGGAAGTGTGGTTCAGATATGGATCCGAAATCTCAGAAGTACTCACACCGCTTAAGCCTCAGTAATTTCAGTGTTAAGATCACACACACACACACACACACACACACACACCTCTATAAGAATGTTCATCCCAGTATAATTCATGGTAGTAGAAACTTGGAGACAGAATAAACACCTGACAACAGATTAGCCAAATGATGGTCCACCCACGTCACAGACAATCAACATCAGCCCCTTCATCATTCGCTCGTGGAATAGTGAGAATGGGGGTTCTGCCCGATGTATCATCATGTGTGAAAGGAACAATGAGAAGTCCACTTCTGCTGGTACCATGCACACACACAAATACCCACAGAAAACTTTGGGGGCTGTGCCCCCAAACTCCAATAGTGATTTTCTCTGGGCAATTTTGTTTTTTTTCATTAGACTATTCCATACTTTTCAAAGTTTCTACCAAGAGCAGAAATACATGAACAACCAACCAGAACACCTCAGTCCATGTTACTTTTCAAGACCCATGGGGGACCCCCAAGACCAAATGTGCCCCCATAGGAAATGCCAGGCACTTTCCAACCCGGGTCTCACAGTGGGCTTGTCTGCCTCTGCAGGACCAGAAAATCTACATCTACAGCCTCAAGGGCATGTGTCCCTTAAACATGCCCCAGCGGGCCTTGGACACTCCAGCTGTGGTCACCTGCTTCTTGGCAGTGCCTGTTATTAAAAAGGTGAGGTAAGAGGGGCGGCAGGTATGCATGCCCCTGACCCCCTTCCCTGCTGGGGTGGGTCTAGACTGGGGCGAGAGGCGGTGGGAGCAGCAGAGCCACCCCTTTGGGACCACCTGGCCAGGCCACAGCCTTAGACAGACAGGAGGAAAGATCACGTTGGACTGGGCCATCATGTGTGCCCTTCCAGTTTGTGCAAACCTAAGTGCCTGGCCAGACTGAGGGCTGCGTGGAAAGCCCCCTGGTCACATGCAAATGCCACACCCCAATTCGGGCAAAATACTTGTTGGTGCAAGTGAGCAGTTGTGGGTGTCTCCTTCCCTGGCTGACAGCAACGGAGAGCAGTGGCATCAGGAGCCTCTTGCCTGGGCCAGCATCTCCCCACGGCCACTCAGTCACCAGGCCCTGGGGGTCCTGCCCCCGACCCCCGCAGGGCACCTGTGTCTCCTCCTATCCACCTCTGCTGCCTCTCAACCTCTCACTGTCTGCCCCAGACCTCGGTCTCTCTTTGTTGTGCAGATTCACCTCTAACCTCCCGCCCTGGCCTTTCCAAATGAAGTCCAGGTGGTGCTCTCCCCAGTCCCAGCCCAGCCAGCTCCCCTGCACCTTGGGATTAGACCCGGCCTCTGCAAGGCTGCACCCTCCCTGCCCTGGCCCTGCACCCCTCCCCACCAGAACCACATTCTGTGCCTCCCCCGACATCCCAGCCCCCCTCCTCCTCTCCCACACCGCCTCCTATTCAGAGAGATCGAGAGCCGTGAGAAGCTGCCCTTCAGTGCCAGGCGGCCGCCTGGCTTTCCCAGGCTCTGCTGCCCTCCCCGGACTCGGGCGCTGCTCAGGCGATACTGGTTTTGTCTGCCCTGAGGGGCCTGCTGGCGCATTCCAGTTTGCCCATCTACAGAATGGGGACGGTACGACACGGCGAGGTAGATCTCTGGGCCTAACATACCCAAGCTCTGGGCTGCACACTTGGTAAATGTGAGCATTATTATTACTTCCTGACAGTCACGAAGTATGTGAGCTCTTCTCTCCACCCTTCTTCAGTTTCATCTCTTAAAAAAAGAAGAAGAAAGAAAAAACAGATATGAAATGAACCTTAGAGTCATTTATGACCACGGCCCCACAGGCGAGGCTGGGCAGCTCAGGGCCCGGCCTGCAGCAGAACACAGGAGAGCACGGCACAGAGTGTTACTGAAGGCCATCGCTGGCCAGAGCCCCCAGCCAGGGCACCACCTCCCGCACGACCGGAGGGAATAAAGCCGGCTCTGTGCAGAGCCTCCTGTGCAGGCGGCCCGCCCTGGCGGAGGCCGTGCTGCCCACGACCGTGCAGGGCAGACCTCACATTCTTGCACGCGCACACGCTTTCACACCCAGCTGGGACGTGGCGTTCACCACCCTGGCCCGGGCCGAGCCAGGATTCCAGGTAGAGACTTCAAGCCTGTTTGCCTTGGCTGCCCTCTTTCCCTCGAATCCCGAAGATGGATTACGGCAAACTTTCTTAGGGCTTGTTGCTCTGGATGTTGAGCTACATACAGGCCGGCCGCTTCATGACCTCAGACAGCCAAGCCCCCGAGTTCTCCCAACCCCAACAAGGAGGCTTCCTGCCGTGCACCCCACCTGGCGCAAGGCCTGGCTGCCTGCACTGTCCTGGCTCCAGCTTTGCTCTGCAGACTCTCCCCACCTGCGCCACAGCCCGACCTGGCCTCTGGGCTGCGAAGCTGCACTCTGTTCCCCTCTCTACCCTGGGAAGTGCTCTGGGGGGCTCTGGGGGCGGGCCCAGCATTCAGCATTGTTCCTGCAACTTTGGCCTCTGCCCGGTGACCTCTGGTGGCTGCAGAAGAGCTCATGCCTCATTGCAGGGTGGGGGGCACCCTGAGGACCCCACCAACACGAGCCAGACCACAGACATTTCAGACTAGATATAAGCTGGAGCGTGGGCTCAGTGGGCCGAGACGTGCCTCCACAAGAGGGTTAAGTTAGAAGCAGTTTCTTCCAGAATTAGTTCAGCAAACACATACTGTCCATGTGGAATCACAGGGCCACCGAGATGAATGAGACTTAGCCCTTTCCTGTGCCAGGTCAGCACCGAGGGGACAGTGGTGGGCCCAAGACCAGCCGCTGCTCCCACAAACTCTCCCCTAGGGCAGGCGCAGGCAGGAGGCAGTGCGCAGACGCCCACCATGCCTACAACTGCTGTCACATTAACCAGCGGTGTTCACAGGAGGGGGACACCACGTCCTGCCTCTGAAGGAGGCCTCAGTGGGTGGCCTTGAGGAGAAGGCAGCTCCCTGCTGTTCAAGCAGCAAGAAGCCAGCACGCATGGAGGCAGGGCCATGCGGTCCAGGCACCTCGCTGGTGCCATGGGCCTCTCTCTACCGCAGGGAGGGTGGCGAGGCTCAGCAGGGCCTCCTTGGGAGCTGGCCCAGAAGCTCCCACTGGCAGCCGCGGCCTTTGTAAGAGCTCTGCTCCTCCGGGGCGGGTGGGTGGAAAGCGGGTGCCTGCCTGATGTGTACAGAGTTGAGTCTGGTGCCACTCTGCGTCTCTCCTGGGATGCGTGAGGCCAAAGGGCATGACGCAGCCCTGTCTCGCCCCCGCAGAATTCCTACCTGGTGTTGGCAGGCCTGGCTGACGGGCTCGTGGCTGTGTTTCCTGTGGTGCGAGGTGCCCCGACCGACAGCTGCTCCTACCTGTGCTCGCACACAGCTAACAGGTCCAAGTTTAGCATCCCCGACGAAGACGTTCGGCAGAATCCCTACCCGGTGAAGGCCATGGAGGTGGTCAACAGCGGGTCCCAGGTCTGGTACAGCAACGGGCCAGGCCTCCTCGTCATCGACTGCGCGGCCCTGGACATCAGCAGGCGGCTGGAGCCCTACTCGGCCCCCTCGGTGGTCACGTCGGTCGTGTGCAGCTCTGAGGGCCGGGGGGAGGAGGTCGTCTGGTGCCTGGATGACAAGGCCAACTCCTTGGTGATGTACCATTCTGCCACCTACCAGCTGTGCGCCCGGTACTTCTGCGGGGACCCCAGCCCCCTCAGGGACATGTTTCCCGTGCGGCCCTTGGACACGGAACCCCTGGGCATCCATGAGGCCAGTCCGAAGGAGGGGGAGCCCATCGCGGACGTGAGCATCATGTACAGCGAGGAGCGGGGCACGCAGATCCTGACCCACCAGGACTCGCTGACCGACTACTGCTCCATGTCCTCGTACTCCTCGTCCCCTCCCCGCCGGGCTGCCAGGTCCCCCTCAAGCCTGCCCAGCTCGCCGGCGAGCTCTTCCAGCGTGCCTTTCTCCACGGACTACGAGGACTCAGACAGGCTGCACGAGCCCAGTGCTGCCTCTGACAGGTCCGAGCACGACCTGAGCCCCATGGACGGGGAGACTTTCAGCCATCACCTGCAGGCCGTGAAGGTCCTTGCTGTCAAAGACCTCATTTGGGTCCCCAGGTAAGTTTCCCAGGATGGGGGTGCCATCTGGGGCATGCCTACTGCTCCTGCTGTGGGGGTGGAGCGAGGGGAGCCCCGTGGCTTCCTGAACCGTAGCATGGCCGTCCGTGGGGAGCTGTTCTTCCAAGGGGGCTTTGCTCCTTCAATTTGGGAATCTGGGGTGATCTCTTTAGCAAATCTAAGAATGGCCGCTCTAAAGCTCATCTGCCCACCAGAGAACTCAAGGAACTACAAAAGGAAAGCCGCGGTCAACTGTGATTAAGTTTCCACTGGGAAAGTTCTCCTCTGCCTCGGGTCCGTACCCTCTCCGTAACGTGATCCGTTAGCAGAAACTCATGTTTGTTCCCCACCTACGTGCCTTTCTGCACGCCGGCTCCACTCCCCTGGGGAGCACAGCTGCGGACAAAAACACTTCCCCTTCTCTGTTCTGGTTTCTCAGGCGCGGTGGCGATGTTATCGTCATTGGGCTGGAGAAGGACGGGGGCGCCCAGCGGGGCCGAGTCATCGCTGTCCTAAAAGCCCGGGAGCTGACCCCGCATGGGTAAGACTGAGGCGTCGCTCTTTGGGGCCCCAGGGAGCAGCACGGGAACCTAGGGTCCCCCCACCAGGTGCTGCGCAGTGGCCCTGCTGCCCTGTTCTCACAAATAAACAGCGGCTCCCACCAACGTGGCCATAAGGCAAAGCAAGAACCAGGCGGAGTCCCCCAGGCAGCTCCTAGGGGCTCGGCACTGGCCATGGCTGCCTGTTTCTGGGGTTCCCAGTCACCTGCAGACCAGGTGCCCCACCTGGGTTATGTCTCCAGGGCCAGAGTTCAGCTACAGTCGAAACAGGGATCCATCCATCCAGGTGATTCACTGTTATTCCTGCCAAGCAGGAGAGCCCTGCCCAAGGTGCCCCACCTGCCCGTGCAGCCCCAGGTGGGGCCAGATGACAAGGGCACACCTTGCCATCTCCACTCCTTGCCATTCCCAAGGATGGGAATGAAGCTGGGTCCCAAGAGCTGGGTTGAAGCTCTTGCCCATCCTGGGCTCAGGCGCGGCTCCGGACCCGTCTGCAGATGAAGGCCAGTCTCCCCAGGGGGCGTGCTGGACAGGCCACCCTGCCCCAGACAGGGTCTACATGGCTGGGGCAATGTGAGCCTGGTGCCACACGCCACTCTGGCTACTGAGTCCCACGCGGTAAATCTCCCTTATGAAAAGCCTCTCCATTCATACGTGTGTGTGTGTGTGTGTGTGTGTACACTTTGGAGCACTTTCACTTCACACTAGGCCTGTTTGTCTGCAGCATGAGTTATCACCCATCCTCGGGCAAGTAGGTTTTTCTCTCATCTGGAGCATAAGGGGTGAGAAACCCCATTCGACCTGTTCCTCCCAGAGCAGGACCAGGGCCAGGGAAACATCTAGACAGTTCCACGCCCTTGCCCCCAGCATTGGCCTTTCCCAGTGAGTCCTGGGGCAGTGACCCTTGCTCTGTAAGTGGTTCTAGAAACAAGATCTGGGTTTGTTCCTGAGCCCCAGTCGAGTATGGGTGGCAGCCTTGAGCAGAAGGAGTTCCCACCTTGCCGGTCTGGCTTCCAGAGTAAGTGGGTCTGTAGAACCCAGGTCGGTGACCTTGGCATACCTGCCGTTAGTGTCCCTTAATTTTATCTGGTGTTCTTTTTCGTATTCGTCCCCAAAAGCCTGGTTTTGTCTCTTTCTCACTGTAAGAACAAAGAGGGTCAGGTGGCCAGCTGAAAGGAAGCCCTGGCAAGGCCACAAGGAAATCAGAGGCCTCTGGACATCCTGGTCTGCAGGTAGCCTTGGTGTCATGCAGGGCGCACACTGGGCACAGAAGGAGGAAGTGCAGACAGTACGTGCTCAGAGGTGGCCCCTGTAGGGGCACCACCGGGCAGGGAGGCCACAGGGAGCTGTCCACTGTGGCCACAAAGGACACTTGCAGTGCACCCACTGGTCCTGCAAAGCAGCCCCAGCCTCAAAACATGTATGTGGTTAGGACTTTTGGGCAGCAGGTCTTCTGCCTAATCTATTACCCTGTGTTTCCTAAGCACGTGGAAACAGAGTGGGAGAAGAATCACGTGAGCTCAGTGGCAAGGGAAGTAAGTTAAAGCTTAAACTTGGTCACTCCATTCACGGGCAGGAATTCAAGTTGATGGTGTTTCCAGACGCTTCGGCGTCTGAGGCGAGGTTGCCTGCTCTGATTGCATCCGTGGCCTCCCAGGGAGTCAGACCCTTACAGACAGTGCCATGAATGTGACTTGATTGCTCTTGGCCCTGCTTTTTTCTTTCTTTTTTTGGAGACAGAGTCTCACTCT
>CM052438.1:14595307-14616685 GCA_028533085.1 Varecia variegata
CTGGGACCTACTAATCCTTGCACTGTTCTCAGCAAACGTCCTCAGAACTTAGCCACCAAAGGCAGCAAGGAGCATGTCCACAATTCATGCTTATATCAGACACACAGAAACTGTATTCCACAAAGGACACCCTGCCCCTTACACGAATAGGTCAGGTTCTGTCCCAAGGCCCCTAAACTGCAGCCACAGAGGGGAGACCATCCACAAAGGCAGCTCTGGGCCACCAGGGGCTCATGGGACCTCATGCTGCTTGCCTCTAGGATGAGGCTCTGCCTGGCTTCCCTCACTCCAGGACCACAAACTGAGAGCCAAGAAACATGAAACCCAAAGCCACATGAACAGCCATGGATAGTAAGGGATGCGGGTCAGACCCAGGCAGCCCTGAGTGGCCCTTTGAGCTCCTGTTAACTGTGAGCTTGCCTTCTCCATGCCACAGGGGCCCAGCTCATTATTAGGCCTATGAAGGACCCACCCGGCAGCTTAGGAAGAGAAGGTGGCACTGGAAGGGCCTGGCCAAGGCTGTCTGTGCAGCTGGACTGTGGCCAGGGCAGAATGGGAAGGAAAGCCAGGGGGTGCTGTGTCAGAATGTGTTTTCCAAAGATGGCCACAACAGTATCTCTCATCCTGTCACCCCTCCTCTCAAGAGGTGGGGTTCGTGTCACCTCCCCTTGCATCTGGAGGGCTTGAGACTTGCTTGTAACCAATAGAATGTGGTGGAAATGATGCAGTATGACTTCCAAAGCCCAACCAAAAAAGACAATGAAGGAGGCACTTACCTCTGGAGCCCAGAGCCTCCAGGTAAGAAGTCTGTCTGTGGTGAGCCGCCATGCTGTGAGGGAGCCCAAGCCACATGCAGAGGCCATGTGTTCTGGCCAACAGCCCAGCTGAGGTCCCAGCCAACAGCCAGCATCCTGTGGGGCAAACATAGGGGAAGACATTTCCAGATGATTCCAGCCATGGAGTCTTTGCAGTTGAGGTCTCAGACACCATGGGGTAGAGATAAGTCACCCCTGCTGTGCTCTTTCCAAATTCCAGACCCACAGAACCATGGATACAGAAAGACAGTTATTGTACGGTACTAAGTTTGGGGGTGCTTTGTGACAAAACAACAGTAACTGGAACAGATGGCCAAGGAAGAAGTCCAGAAAACTGTGTCAACAAACCTTCTTGCTTTTTTCACTTTTGTGGATGCTGCTGGGAGCTGGGAAGCCACAGGTCTTTCAGAGAGCTGCCCTCTCTAGCAAGTAATGAGCCTGGCTCAGGGGCCGTGGGAGCTGCCTCCTGTAGGGCAGCTTAGCCACAAGCCCCCACGGCCCCGGGCCCAGGGAACCGAAGTCGGCAGGCCTTGCCAGGCAGGGCCGGCCTCTTCTTCCCAGGCCTGAGCAAGGCGCTGGCGGCCGAGGACTGGCCATTCATGCTGGCTGAGCTCCAGGGCTGGATGTGCCAGGCCATGCTGGTGTTTCTGGGCCCAGTGGGTGAATGGGGGCTCAAGAGTCATGGGTTACTATAGCAACCGACTCTTCACAAGGGCCAAATGCACGCTACTGCGGCTGCAGCATGGCGAGCCTGGAGAGGAAACACACTTTGCCCTTGCCACTTGTTGCTGGCCTGGGCTTTGCACGGTGCTGCTGGGAGAACACTCCTCTCCATCTCAGGAGTGGACTGATGGACGGAAGTTTCCAGGAAAGGGGAAAACGATGGTGGGCAGGTCCCTGTGGCTGTGGAGGTTGGTCTGGGCAGGGTGTGGGGTGGCCTGGACACGTCTCCCAGCTCCGGGGTCCCAAATGGCCAGCCGCCGCCAAAGCCACAGGTGGTCAGCAGCTGTCTTCATTGGCCATTAGACTATCTGTTTCCAGGCAAGAGGCCCCAGGAAGCCACAACACAGACGCCTTTATTCTCCCTGCTGAGATGCCAGCCAGGGACTAAAGGGCAGGAGAGTGGCCCGACGGGTTTGGCCTCCCAGAACGTGGAGCCGGAAACGACCTTGACCTTCTCCCATCCCCATCATGCACTTGAGAAACAAAGGCCCAGAGAAGCAGCCAACCCAAAATGTGTCGTCGCCAGGGGCAACCTGGCCCCAGTGCTCCCAAGCCTGGGAAAAAGTTGTGCCTCAGGGGCTGGGGTGGGGTGGATGTTTGTTTTTGTTTTGATTTTCCAAAAGCCTGAACCAAATCAGCTTTTTAAAATGCTGCTCCAGGACACAGCGCTACTTGCAGACGGCCTGAAGGGGCAGATCCAGGCAGAGTCGGCAGCATCGAAACAGAAACCCTGGCAGATGCCAAAACATCCCTGCAGGGCTCCTGCCCCAGATGGCCCCGTTCAGTCTGTGGCCGAGACCAAACGGTCAGGCCAGTATCTGTCCGTCCCCTTCAATCAGCTTTCATGTAGGAATGAAGTTAAAGGATTGAGTTCTTTGCCTGTGATCCCGATGCAGTGGCCGTATTTTCTCTTCTCTGAAAAGTTAGGAAATCTTGACATCAAGGAGGTCATTTGTCATGATTTCATGTTGTCACATCAGAGCAAAAGGCAGCTTTAAACCAGCTATGTGTGACAGGACTCCAGACTTCTTGGTGAGGGATGGGGAACATGAGGGCAGAATTCAAGCTTCCTTGGTTTCAAAGAGAGTAAATTCATCTTCAGGAGGAGCTTTCTCTTAGGCTGGAAAGCTTAGTAGGTGCCCACGGCGCGGGTGAAGACCGATTTCTCATGCAGAGATTAAGATATATCGAAGCAAAATTTATTTTATCTTCTCAGAGGAGAGAGAGAGCGTGAGAGAGTAAAAGAGAGAGAGGACGCGGGTGGGGAGAGGGCAGGGAGGCGGGGTGGCATCCCAAAGAAAGGGAAAGGGGACGCCAGCACCGAGCCAAGGGGCTGATTTTAAGGGGGACAAAGAAGGAAACAAATCGTACATATGTATAGTGATGGCAGCTGATAACAAAAGCAGCAGCAGGATGTCAAAGTCTAAGACTTGGTTTCCTGCCTTTCCCTGGAGAAGAGATTATCACAGATGTGACTCTGTCCTCAAGATGTGGTTGAGGCTGTAGCTCGTTCTCCTGCTGTTTCCTCTGGAACTCTGTAAAAGCAGATTCTCAAAAAAAGCAATTTTGAAAGAGAGAGATTCACATCTCTTTTTCGTCCATTCAGTTCTTTTCAGAAGTTGTGCAAAACAGAACTCCTTCAGGGCGCCTGTTAGTGAGGGAACTCAGGATTGATCTTTGACCTTACTGCGGAAACTGTGGGATTAGGTATTTTCCTGTTATTTTTGCAAGGCTGTCCCTTTCACCTGCCCGGCACAGGTCTGGGCTGGGGGCCTGTCCATCATTTGGGTCCGAGCATCTTACCGGGGCTGACCTGAGCAGGGCCTAGGTCTCTTAGCTCCTGAGCCCCGACCGTGGGGTCCAGGCCCGGGCAGCTAGCTCCAGGCCCTGATTCAGCCCCACGGGGCTGCGGTGCCCTCCGCAAGCCTCACTTCTCACGCAGCCTGACCAGTGCAGCCTCCAAATCCCACATTGCTTGCGCCTCCACTCAGGCACCCCCAGGTCTGAGGACGGGCGGCTCTCCAGCATCCATCTGCAAGAGGACGGAGTGAGGGGAGGTTAGACAAGGGCAGCCACGCGCCACTGTGCTATGCTCACACTGCTTACTGGACTCACTAAGGATAAGCATGGGGATCCATGCTCAGGTTTTAAGAAGAGACAGAGAACTCAAAGTAGACTGAACCACTCCCACCAGCCATTCTACACCAGCTCCTGTGTGGCCGTGGCTCCCACGCGTGTGAATTCCCTGGAGCGCTCCCAACCGTGAGATGACGGCGGTCGAGGAGAGCCTTAGGAGGCAGCGGGGGCCGACAGAGCTGGTAGCCGGACTCTCAGGTCCGTGGGCTGTCACTGTGACTGGACCCCACTCTAGTCTGTGCTGGACAAGGCCAGGAGAGCAGGCCCCCACCATGCTAGGCGGGCACACAAAAGGATGAGATGGCAGAAACTACAAGGTAGAGTGTCAGGATAAAAATAAAAATTAATAAGCCCTGAAATGAGATCACCTCAAGGTAACTGATAGTACAAGCTTTGGTCTCCTGCTCCTGTCCCTAAATTCTAAAAAATGCAGAAAAGGTGTTTAAGAAAATAAATTAATTCCTGGCAATGCTGGGGAAAGGGGGGGGTGAAGTAGATTGTATTTTCCAAGGTGGCTACAGTAAGACCTTCCATTCCACGTGCTTTTCTTACAAGAGACTCTGACAGTCCTCCTATGCAGAGCTGGGGGTTGAGGGGGGTCTCTGCTCCCTCTTCTGGAACCTTGCTGGGTCTGTAACTATAGCAGAAGTGATGCCATATGACTAGCTGGGTCATAAAGGCTGATTCCATTTCTGCCTGGTCCTCTGAGCAAGCTTGTTCTTGACACCCAGACTCAACGCTACCAGGAAGCCCAAGCTACATGGAGATGACACACGGGGTTCCATCTGATGGCCTGGATGGGTACAACCCCCGCTGACTGCAACCCCGTGAGAGCCTCTGAGCAAGAACTGCCCAGCTGAACCCACTCAGCTCTCAGAGCCATGAGAGATAATAATAAAATGGTTGTTTTAAGCCACTAAATTTTAGAGTGATTCATTCCTCAGTAACAGATGATTTCAATGGGCCAGAAGTTGTGAAACCGTTGGGATCAGAGTGAGTCAGGAAACCATCGCCCAAAATTCTGGAAATGGTGGGTGCTTCCAGTTCAGCAGGGACAGGTTCAGGAGACAGGATAGAGCCCCAAGTTACGTTTAGGGCTCTTTGGGATGCAGGGTGCTAAATGCCTGCATCCAGAAGGCTACACACCGGCCCACCCCACCTGGCAGCACATGCCTGCCTCTCACTCACAGTCACTGGAGGTAAATAGAGACACTATTTACAGATGTGCCAACAGGAGATTGCATGGAAAGGCAGGGACTCGGACAGATACCTGTACACGCACATTCATAGCAGCATGATTCACAATAGTTAAAAGATGAAAACCAAGTGTCCATCAACAGACGCATGGATGCACAGACTGTGGTATATCCATACAATGAAGTATTAATCAGCCTTATACAGGAAATAAATCCTGACATGCTACAATATGGATGAACCTTGAAAACATTATATTAAATGAAATAAGTCGGTCACAAAAGGACAAAAACTGTAAGATTCCGCTTATATGAGGCACTGAAAGTAGCCAAATTCACAGAGACAGAAGCAGAATGGTAGTTGCCAGGGGCTGGGGGTGGGGGAAATGGAGATTTATTATTTAATGGGTACAGAGTTTCTGTTTGGGACAATGAAAAAGTTCTGGAAATGTATGGTGGTGATGGGTGTGCAACATTCTGAATGTACACATTATGAATTAATGCCATGGAATGGTATACTTAAAAATGGTTAAAACAGTAAAATTTGTATTACGCATTTTTTACCATAATAAAAGAATTTTTTTAAGTTGTAAAGCATTCTTCTCACTTCTGTATATAAACACTCTTGGGAACCCAGGAGAAAGTCAAAACAAGATGGTGTGGTTTTGCAACGCGGCTCACAGGGCCAGCAGGCTGAGGGGCCTTATACCCAGGCTGGCCTGAGACTGGGACAAAAGACTGTGCAGGTGGAGGGGTCTTCAGGCACTCCTTGGGAAGTTCCTGGCCCAGGTCCTTCATCCCATCATCCACTGTGGGAGCAGCAGGCCTTCCACTGGCACGTCCTGCAGGTGGGGACTCCATCCTTCCCCCTGCTAAGCCCCCATTCCACTCTGCAACTACCATGGTCTGCCAGCTACGGTAGCCCCTAGGCCACCGATGGGCCTTCAAAAATCATACCTATTGGCAGCCTAGAGGAACGCAAAGAGCACAGTCTGAGGTGTCAGACCCAGATTCAAATCCTGCCCTTGCCCTTCCTGTGTGCTGACCAACCTGGGCAAGGCCTGAGTTGCCTCGACTTTCTCACCTGTGAAATGGGCAAGACAGCATCTCACAGGACTCCTGTGACGGCACGGTAAGGAAATGTGTGTACATCCCCTGGCCCAGAGGAGGTTTGAAATAACACGCTAGGGATTTTTTCTTGTTGGTTCATGAATCACACAAATTTAATCTCAGGAATGATATCCAGGAATTAACTCCAACCTGATGAGCGTCCACCCACACACCACCTGGTCAGGAGCCTTCCGTGTGGCAATCACAGAGCTGAGCCCCTGGAATGGAAGGAGCCATCTCAGAGATTTTGCAACAGAAGAAAGAGAGAGAGTAAGTCACCATGGGGCTAGCCAGTGGCCCTGGCATAGTCACTACCTGTGTGGCAGCAGCAGCATTCGTGACAATTGAATGCCAGAGGCGAGAGAGTCACAGATGAAGTGCCGGGAGTCCAGATGCTACCACACACACGTCAGTTGCAATGGCCTCGTGTGATTTTGCCAGTAAGAAAACTGCAGCCCGGAGGCCGGGTGACTCGCCTGTGATCACAGTGAGGGCAGGCTGCGAGTGCAGGTCTCTGTCCCAATCCCGCTGGAAGAGTAGCATGAGAACCAGACTCCTACACTCAGGGCCGAGGGCAAAGGTCTTTCTCTTGGGATTCAGTGAAGTGCTTTGACCAGCCTGATTTGGCTTGTCACACCACCTGTCACACCGAACACAAGTGTTCAGCCCCAGGTGTGGCTCTCGGAGAAGCTGAGCCCTCAGATCTGGGGTGGAGCCGGGTGAGCACGTTCAACAAGCACCCAGATGACTTCCGAGCAGGTAGTGTGACAGTGTGACAAGTGTGGGGAGTGGACAGGAGGAGGGGCTGGAGTGTTCCAGATCAAGGTCTGAACTGAACCGCTGGTAGGAGTTGAAAGTGGAAGTTGAAAATGGGTATTTTTATTTTTATCTTTTTTTTAAAGTCAAGGTAAAACCTACATAGAGTAAAATGCTTATGGGGCAAAGGTGCCTTCCCAGAGCATCTGTGCTGAGAGCAGCGCAGGCCCAGCTGTGGGTGGCAATCAGGTTCAGGGGGCCGTGCTTGAATAAAAGCACAAAGGGATCGTCTTCGAGGCTGTGTGCTGGGAAGAAGCCACGTGGCATTGCGCTTAAGAAGCCCTGAAAATGACTCTTCTATTTTACCCAATAACTCCAGTCTAAGAAGTTCTTTATAAAGAAGTATTTCAAAAGAAAAAAAAAGGTTCCATGCATGGAGAGGCTCACTGCAGTGTCATCTATTCCAGGTACAACGGGAAATCGGGGCAATGCCTAGCAACAGGAGACAGGAAATATGGTGTGTGCACCTGCTAGAAGAGCAGCCATTAAAGAAATAATCATAAAGATCACAATAAAGAAAAACATAAAATGGAAACAGTTGCATGGGGATGCTGTTGCTGTGACTGCCTTTCCTTTGCTTCTTCTGGTATGTACCGCACACTCAACAGCATGACAATAGTGATAGAAGTGTTTAAGGGTCACTTACTGTCTTTATGACACATTGCGACATTGTGCAATTTTTAAAAATTGCTGCCTGTGCTTTCAGCCCAGAAAAGTCAGGAGTCAAGGCATTAGTTGCTATTGTCCAAGAAAATAATATTAATGGCAACAACAAGGGGATTTGATTGCTTTGTAAAATAGCACAAAGAGCCCAAGCACATGTTGGCAATCTCAGTGAAAGCACGCCAGTGTATGCTAAGGCTTGGAGAGAGTTTCTTGGAGAGAGCTTTATTGATTTATTTACTTACTCATGTATGCCCAGGACTTCAAAATTCTCCTCACAAAAATAATCCATCCCATCACTAAATATCATGAGAAGCTAGGCCTGGTATTCCAGACCCTTATCTCTACTGACATGGAGTTATTCACTCTGTAAATGGCCTCGTGCACAATTCATGAGGCAGCCTTTCAGCACAGCCTGGAGGGGCCCCCGACTTTGGGGAGCCTCAGCCAGGTGCAAGGTCCCGGGAACAAAGGCCTGAGACCCATCACTGTGTGGCCCAGGCTGGCCAGGTGCTGTGGCCCTGGGGACATGCGTTTGGTGGCTGGTTTATCTTGGGTCCTGGCTGGGATCACTGAAAGCCAGCCAGGGAGGGAGGAACAGCTTGGAAATGTCCGGAGCCAGGAAGGAGGCCCCAGGGCTCAACAGCAGCTGCTTGGGGGGGCCCCATGGCTCCCGTGGGTGCTGGCAGAGGGCGGAAGGCCCTGGCCCCACTTGCCCCACAGGATACTGACAAAAGCCTGCTGATCGTGGCCTTTTCTAAGGGACATTTCCAGGTCCCAATTGCAGAGAGACAGAGTCGCTTCTGCCATCCTTTACCTGCAGCCCAAAATTCCAGCTCTCTAACGTGGCATTTGGAACTCCCCTCAGTGTGCCCTGCCTCTCCTGGTGCTTCTCCTACATACACCATCTGCCTCTGGCTCCTACCCCTTTGGTGGCCCCTTGGCACCTGCCCAGCCCTCACCCTGCCTCTCCTTCCCTTCTGGGACCTGCTTACCTCCCAGCTGGGCCCCATCCCCATCCTGCCCTGTCGTGACCTCCCCAGGCCCACTTCGGCCACCCCCCTTGGGATCCCTCCTCCATTCTCCTTACTCACAGCCTTCAGCTTTATTGGGGGATACCCAGACACCCTGACTCTCCTGGGGCCATCCCCATCTCAAAAACTCCATTCCGGTGTCCCTACGTGTCACTAAACCGTGTGGATACTACATGGCTTTGCTGACCACAAACAGAACCACTAAGGGGAAAGAGTCTGAAGCTTGGGCAGGCATCTCAATGACGGGGGGCAAAGCCTTTTCTGGGAAGACACCTAAGGCCAGGTCTCATCACCCCCGAGACTGTGACTTAATCGGCAGGGACCTGGGCACTGGGGGTTTGAAAAGCTTGCGGTGGTTCCAATGCATGGGGCCGAGGGTTAGAGGTGCGCCTCTGGGGCCAGCCAGCCCGGCACGTGCCGGGAGCCTGAGGAGGGGAGGGGAGCTGGCATCAGCCTGGCCTCCGAGACTGAGCCCGCCTGCCCGAGGAGAGCTTGGAGACTGATCGCTGGCAGGCGGCTGCCCACTCCAAAGGAGGTTTGAGGGGCTCACTCACAGGACACACTGGGGCAGCCTCCCTGCCACAGCTGTAGGGACACAACCTAGAGCAGAGCATGAATGTTCCAGTGGGTGTTTTCAACTGCACCAAGGGATATGTGCATTAGACCCACTCACCCTACCCCGCAGGGGACCCGCCTAGGGACAATTTTAGGGCCTAGGGTGGGCAAGGCGTTCCAGATCCCCAAGGCCCAGCCCAGGCAGAGCTGGGCACTAGTCTGGGGTCTGCCAGCCCCTCTGCATCTGGGGCAGGGTCCCCAGGCCCTCAGAAGGGCTTTTCTCCAGGCGTTTTCCTGCGCAGTCCACTGGGCCAAGGGCTGCCTAGGGCTGGCTTAGTCACTCGGGGTCTTGACTTATCAGCCTCAAGACAGATGTGACATCTGCACCCAGATGGGTGGGCCCCCTCCCTACTCATTCATTTGTTCCACACATGTGCCCTCCAAGGGCCAAGCACAGAACTAGACCCAGGGACACCATGACAGATGCCACAGATGAGGTCCCTCCTGCCACGAGCATCCATGCCGGTGGGAAGACTGACATAAACAAGAGCACAAAAGAGGCCGGGCACAGTGGCTCACACCCGCAATCCTAGCACTCTGGGAGGCCAAGGCGGGAGGATCGCTCTAGGTTAGGAGTTCAAGACCAGCCTGAGCAAGAGCAAGACCCCATCTCTACTAAAAATAGAAATTATATGGACAGCTAAAAATATATATAGAAAAAATTAGCCGGGCATGGTGGCACATGCCTATAGTCCCAGTTACTCGGGAGGCTGACGCACGAGGATTGCTTGAGCCCAGGAGTTTGAGGTTGCTGTGAGCTAGGCTGATGCCATGGCACTCTAGCCCGGGCAACAGAGTGAGACTCTGTCTCAAAAAAAAAAAAAAAAAAACAAAAAAGAGCACAAAAGAATGAGCTCGCGTGCCCAGTCACGACACGCGATGCTGGTGGGGACACAGGTTTCTGGAGAGAGGCATCCAATATCAAGCTGTATGGTCAGAAATCAGGAGGAGGTGGCATAAGCCCAGTGTGTTTACCAGAAAAGTTGGGGGTTCACTCTGAGCAGGCACCCCAGATCCAAAGGGTAACATCCAAGGAGGCCAAGACTTAGCCAGCCCACACTCACCTCTTTCCAAGTGTGCCATCCAGGGTCAGAGCAGGAGGCTGGGGGCCTGCCTGGCCTGTGAGGGTGACGACACTCCCTTTTGAGCTGTGATGTTCACCCAGGCTACCATAGAAGGTCTTAGGGAGCGCTGAGCACCCCTGACACCCAGGCCACGCTCCGGCCGGTGGGTTAGGATCTCTGGGGCTGAGGTGCAGGCAGGAGCCTTTTTCTAAGCTCCCCAAGGGATGCTTCAGGGCAGCCAAGGAAAGCTCCACGGGCACCACGGGAAGGCAGCAGAGCCCCGCAGCAGGCCTGAGTTTTAATCCTAGCTCTCAAGTTCTTAGCCTCTTGACCCTCAGTTTCTTATCTGCAGAATGGGTTGATACCCTGCCATGGTATGAGGCCTGAACGAGGTAACACAGGTCAAATGCCAGGCACGGGGCCTGCTCCCGGGCATGTAGCGTTACATGCGAGTGTCCTTCCCTGTTCCAGTGTCATGCATTGAAGAGCACCCAGGATTGTGGTGCCTGCAGCCCCAAACCTCACCTCTACTAGCTTGTGAGCCTCAGTTGCCTTGTCTGTAAAGTGGGAGAACCTCGATCTGGCCTCAGGTGGTGGGGGCAGCAGCAGCCCAGTGCCCTCCTAGGGTAGACTCGCCAGCTCCTCCGGCCTCCCACAGCGCATGGCATCTGGGCACGGGGAGCCCGGGGTTGCAGAGATCACCTGCAGCCCCATCGGCGGGCTTTCCGCTATTGTAGAAATAGCTGTTTTCACGTAAAATGGTGGTTTTAGCAGAGTGCCTCTCGCCTGCACAGAACTTCTCCAGGGCCCCTGACATCTCAACTCCCAGAGCTGATGTTTATCAGTGAACTCAGCAGCCACAGCAGCAGTGACAGGGAAGCCACCAAGGGAGGCAAGCCCGGGCCCCAGGACTCACCCACAGTCTGGCCGTCGTGTCTGAGAAGCCCCCAGCCCTGGGTGTGGCCTCCGTCTGGGCTGGATTCTGCTCTGCAATACCCCGAGATCAATGCTCTGGAAAGATCTGGAATCCTGCAGCGAGGCAGGGAGCCCCTCCCAAGTTCCCTGTCTCCTTCTGGCTTCCACGAAGCTCCCACAGGAGCCACCTCCCCTCCCCTCCACGCTTCTGTCCCTCCACCCCAGCAGCACACCAGGGAGAGCCACATCTCTCCGGGCTAGAGGGGGACGAGGGCTTTATTTTCCGAAGGGCCCCCTCCTCCCACCCTCAGCTGCCTGCCCCGCCTGGCATCACCCTGGAGCCACATAAACGGCCTCCCACATGAAAGACCCTCCCTCTCATTCTCATCCCCTCTGGGTGGGTGGAGAAGAGCCCCAGTGGCAGGGACAGGCGGCTAGGACACACCACTCCCCCCACCCCACCTCCAAGTTCCCAGGCTGTCTTGGGAATGAAGCAGCAGTGGAAGCTGGGAGGTCACGGCCCTGGGTCTGGTGGCCCGGCTGCAGGGAGGGAGGAGAGGCTGAGCACCAAGGCAGCGTAGGCCAGGACTGCTGCCTCAAGGACCCTCAACCAGGCATGGGGCCTGGGAGGGACAGCTTGTGGCCAGGGAAGCTGGGGCATCCTCACTGAGGGTCACTGTGGGCCTGCTGTGTCCAGAACCAAACCCCAGGAGGTGCCGGCAACCCAGATCCTCACGGGCCCCCCACCTTAGGGCCACCACAGTGAGAGGAGGCCACCCTTAGCTGAGGCTGGAGGCACTGCCTGCTCTGTGTTTCCTCCAGGATGCTGGGAGCGAGTCCCCATTGCAACCTCAGCTGGGTAGAGCCAGAGCCACGGCTGGGGCTGTCCATGCTGGACCCCCACCACACCTGCTGTCAGTGAGGGGGACACCTTGTTACTGGGCCTGTGCTCAGCCAGGGGTACCACGCGCTACAGACCAGCTTTCCAATCTGTCCAAGCCTGGCTCCACCAAGCAGTGGGTGCCTCAGAGCAGGATACCCTGAACACCTCTGCACCTGCAGGCACTGCCGACTTCCGGCCCTGGGCTCAGCTCCTGTCAGGCAGCTGTGACTCCACTTTGCAGAAGGACATATGAGGCCCAGAGAGGCTAGCTACCCTGCTCGAGGCTGCACAGCATACCCAGGCTCTGAGTCTCCAACCCTCACAATCTCCTGGGGCCCAGCAGCTCTCAGGCCTTCAAGATCATCAAGGCCAGGCCTTTGAAAAGTTTTGCTTAAAAAAATCTTTTCTGCCGGGCACAGTGGCTCACGCCTGTAATACCAATGACTCGGGAGGCTGAGGCAGGAGAATTGTTTGAGGCCAGGAGTTCAAGGCTGCGGTGAGCTATGATCACGCCATTGCACTCCAATCTGGGCAACAGAAGGACAAGAGTGGGCATGGGGTGCCCCTGAGCACTGCTCACCCTGTTCTGAGAGCTTCGGCAGGGCCCCAGACCTCCAAAGAACAGAAGGAAATCCTCTGATTGAGCCCAGTGTACGGATGCCCATTCTACAGGTGAGGAAACCGAGGCCTCCGTGGAGGCAGGGTGTGCCGAGGCAGATGTGAGGGCTGCTCCGCCCCACCCTGTCCACACTGGAAATCATCCACCCGACTCCTGCAGCCTGCGGACTGCGCTCTGGCCGGCTCCTGCCGGAACCCTGATGCGTACCATATTTCTGCTCTGACAGCCAGCCGTTGTAAAACTGAGCCTCCTTCTTGTAATCGCCAATAAGTCTCCCCCTGGAGAAGTTGACTTTGAACTTGCAGAGAACAAAGACCCCCTTTGTGACTCACTTTTGTGAAGGAGATGGGGGGAGAATTGCAAAAATAATATGAGAAGCAGCAACCCCAATTACATTTTGTAACCACTCTTGTGAATATGAAATAAAAACCACTTTATTTGGGAAGCTGCAGTGCAGCCAAGTTTCTCCGGCCTGGACGTGGGGGCCCAGGGCCCAGGGCTGGGTCATCAGGACAATCACTGTGGTTTTGGGGGCAGCCGGGCCAGCTGTGAGCACATCTTGCTGCCGTCGCTCCGCTCACAGGCGAGGCATTGTAAAACATGGCATGAATCGATTTTTTCCCAGCTGCAGGAAGTCCAATTTGTGCAGAAGGAGACTCATTTCTTTACCATTTGGGGCTGGAAAGAAAATGGCTTTCTCCCCTCCTTCCCCCACCGCTGTTCTCAACCATGCGTGTCTTCCCGGTTTCCCTCCAGCCTCCTCCTGCCAGCACTCGCGGCCGCAGGGCCAGCCGGGCCCCTGCAGGAGCGGGTGGGGACCGCAGCTGTCCCCGCCGCCCCGCCCTCCCCAGCACGGCCCAAGGTTTCCTCACACACTCCTGTTCCGACAGCTACGTGGCCCGTGCCCGCACGTCCTCCTCTCCCTCTGGCAAACCCCGTTATTCCCTGGAACTAAGACGTGTGTCACCTCTTCTGGGAGGCCCTCCCAGACTCAGTGGCTCCCGCCCCACCCTTCCCCCAATACTAAGCACAGGACAGCGTGGCTTTGTCCTGTGTCTGACCTTTCAGTCAACTGAGGCCCTAACTGATGACAGAGTTCCTCCCTGTGTCCCCGGGGCCTGACGCGACAGCAGGCTCTGGGTGGGTGCGTGAGCAAGTCCCAGAGCTTCTCACTCTAGCGGAATGACAGAATGACGCCTGGTCTGGACTCAGCTACAGTCCACCTTCTGTAAGGAAGAAAGGAGGGGGCAGGTCACAGGTTAATGTAACCGAGACCTCTGAGTAGATGGCGTGGGCCAGGGCCTCTCTCTGTCTCACCCTCCTCACAGGCACCCCATCCCATGTGAGAGGACGGCAGCCACCTGCAGAAGGACAGCCCCTCTGTCCCATAGCTGGGCAAGGCACATGCTCTGTCCCCACCCAGTCCAGGGGACCTGGGGGCAGAATCTTTCCTGGGAGAGCAAATGTTCTGGCGTCCTCGCGAGGCAGAGAGGTTGAGGGTGGAGGTTCAGGAGACACAGGAGACGTTCTCTGCAGCTCCCTGTGCTACCCGGGATGGTTCTGGGTGTGAAAACACGAAGGTAATACTTTACATGTCCACAATTAACAGTAGATTCATCATCTACTTCCAAAAGAGGTCCAGGTCACAACATGACACTGAGCGTCCAGAGAGCCCTCATGCAGCTGTAGCTTCCACAGAGAGGGAGTGGAGGGACTGGCTGGAGGCCACCAGCCAGCGAGGCCTTTGGGCCAGAGTGCACCGTCACCTAACCCAATATTCGCCTCCTGAGGCTGAAGAGCTGCTTCCTTTCCCACTGTCCCAGAGGAAACGAAGAACAAACAAA
Source organism: Varecia variegata (assembly GCA_028533085.1). Classification (NCBI taxonomy): domain Eukaryota; kingdom Metazoa; phylum Chordata; class Mammalia; order Primates; family Lemuridae; genus Varecia; species Varecia variegata. The sequence goes on from CM052438.1 coordinate 14,609,738, forward strand.
ATGCAAGTGCCACGGCCCAGGCCGGCGTCTGCCTGTGACCCACTCCCCACCGGGGCCACACGGCGTCAGCCTTCTGGCAAGGCAGGTCCTGGTGCCCCGGGCACCTGGGGACAAGCTCGCAGTTTCTGTGGTTGTTATTGTTGCTGCTGTTTTTAGCTTGCTAATGAAACTATATCCATGTGTGTACATGTAGACGTATACACATATATGGAACGTATGTAACTAGAATCAAACGCAGAAGATCCACACTACCTCGTGGAATCCACACATGGACCCATTTCACAGATTAGAAAACTGCTGTCCAGAGAAAGTGTCTTAGTTTGTTCAGGCTGCTATAACAAAATACCTTAGACTAGGTAATTTACAAAGAACAGAAATTTATTTTCTCACAGCTCTGGAGACTAGAAGTTCAAGATCAAGTCACCAGCAGGTTCAACGTCTGGTCAGGGCCTGGTCTCTGCTTACAAGGTGGTTCCTTATTGCTGCTTCCTCCGGAGGGGACAAATGCTTTGTCCTCACATGCTGGAAGGGACAGAAGGGGACATTTTTATAAGGGCCCTAATGTCATCCATGAGGACTTTGCCCTCAGGACTCAATCTCCTCCTAAAAACTCCATGTCTTAATACTGTCACATTGGCCATTGAGTTTCAACTTGAACTTCCATCTGCTGGGAGGCCCTTCCCTGTCAAGCAGTCTTTCCTGGGGGCCTGGCCGCCCGGCTGCCCTGACCTTCCTTCTTGGGGGCCCAGGGAGTGGTCGGGGCAGGGAGGGCCTGCAGGACCTCCAAGGCTGGCAGCAGCCAGTGACACAACTGGCTCTGGCACCGAGGGGCCCCGGTCAAGCAGCAGCCTGCAAGACAGGAGTGTCATTCTGATTTCATCCTCTCGTATGTGGCCGCAGGTTGGAAGCCACAAGATTTTCCTGCCACATTCACTCTGGGCAAAAGCTTTCCTCACCTGCGCCCCCTGGCCTCTCCCCTGCTCGGCGCCCATGACTCCCCGCCACGCTGGGCCCTGGTGTTTCTCGCTCCAGTCCTGCCCCAGCTCTCCCCTGGCAGGGGCCCCATGTCTCTGGGGCGCTGCTCAGAGACCAGGACGTAGGCATAGCACTAACACAGATGCAGACACAGACCTCAGCTTCACCACCGTGCACTGTGCAAACAGCCCTCAGAGTTTAGGTAAAGACAGTGGAGGGAGACCCACAGGCCCCAGGGGCTGAGCCGGAGGGAGCCGGCGCTGAAGGAGATGCAGTCTTGCAGGAAACAGTGTCATCCGTCTCATTACGTTAATGTCGTTCATTTGAATTTCCTTCCTCTTTTTATTCTGTTTGCATGTAATTTGCCACTGGGTCTTGCGGTATGGTCTGTGACATCTGTAAGCATCAGGGGGCGACGCCTGCTTGCATGTTTTTATGTATTTAAGTAACAGTATAATAAAAATAATTTACATCAACACTAGGAGACCAAGAGAATCTTTCCCTCTAAAATGGGGTGGAGGGGTCACCCTACATTATATGAGTTCGCGAATCGCTGTGATAAATCAGTCAAGCCCCTCTGAGGCTCCAATAGCTATTAAGTGACTTAACAAAGAGGTAGTCCCGAAGAGGGTTGCAAATGCGGGCAGCTGTGGGTTTGAGCCCTCACTCTGTACAAGCTCTGGCCTGGGGAAAGGGATTCGGCTTCTCTGAACCAGTTCTCACATCTGAAAATGGGAGTCAGGGCCTCTGTGTGGGGGCCGCTGTCACTCATGGCTTCCTCAGTGTGCAGGGGGCAGACACCTGTAGCTCCCTCCTCGGGGCCTCCTGCACCCCCAGGCAGGCCTGCTGCACCCAGGGTCCTCTCACAAGCACAACCTTGACTTCTCCAGTGGGGATGCCAGGCCCTGTGACAGGCAGGACAGGGGACGATTTGGCTGCAGGCTTTGGAACAGCAGCCCCCAGGACCCACCAGGGCCAGCTTCCCACGGCCCAGTGGTCTCAGATCCCAACCAAGAGTGGACGCAGACCACCCTCATCCTCCAATGCCAGCATGGAGGGATCACCTGCCCTCACCTTCAGGGCCTGCTTAGGTTGGAGCCAGCAGAAGGGCGACCAGAGAGCCATCGGCCCGAGCTGAGGTCGTGGAGGTCAGCACGTGCCTGTGTGAGACCCGAGTCCGCTGGTCCTGGCCAAGGGACGGGCCAGCCAGTGACCGGCCCAGCGTGAGGCCAGTAAGCGGCACAGGCCAGGCCCCAGAGGCCGGGAGAGAAGGGCCGTGGTCTCCCAGCGAGGAGCTGCGGTCGCAGGCCGGCCTGGCTCCTGGCGGGCCCCTCGAGTCACTGGCCAGAGTCCACCCAGCAGGCCCAGCAGGGGCTGGTAGGATTTACTGACAAGGCGAAGATCTGATTTATTTTTACTTTTCAGGGTTGCCCCCACCAAAATGAAGGCTGCTATTTAACCAGCAGCCACCAAAAATAAATATTTAAACACCACATTTGTGCAGCTGGGCCAGGCTGGGCCGCACCTCGGAGGCAGGCCGTCTCCCTCTGCCGGCTGGGACAATGACGCCCTCACGCCTGCTGCAGCCCCAGCACTGGAGGGGACCGGCCTCAGCCCAGTAAGAGGACAAACCCTGATGTCCGAGTACATCCTGATTTCCCGGTGTCTGGGGAAATAGCGGCTGGTTAGAGAAGAGGACAGAAAGAGACCGAGAAAGGAAATGCCTGGGCAGAGTGCAGCAGCCCCGAGACCCGCCCTGGCTGTCCACCGAGTCCTTGTTCCCTGCAGCCATGCGGACCCCAGGGAGACACAAGACAGCACCGCCCTAGCCAGGGAGAGGTCAGAAAGCACACACGGCAGGGGGTCTGTGGGACAGCTTAGGCCAGGCCCCCAGCTGGGACAGAGCCTGGAAGGAAGAAAGTCCCCACACCGCCACCAGTGACCTCCTGCTATTTCTCAACCCTGAGCTCTCCCAACACAGCCTTTATCATTAGCAGGCCCGGCTGCAGCAACGACTCTGCTTCGGCATCTGGAATGAGAGAGAGAGAAAGGGCTGGAGAGAAACAGAGAAACAGACAGTCAGGCAGAACAGAGACCCAGAGAGGAGAGAGAGACAGAAAGAGACGAGAGAGAGTCACGGAAAGCAAAGACAGAGAGAGACGATAGAGAAAGAAACACTAGAGCGAGGGAGGAAGATAGAAAGGGCGGGGGGGCTTGCTCAGATGCAGCAGGGTAGGCGGGAGAGAGACTGGGGCCCCGGAGCTGCGTCCCCTGCACTGAGCACACTCAGGGGGCTTCCCCGGGTGACCAGAGTCACACAGGCCTTCCGGGGGTGCTGAAAGAATCTGCTCTTCCCTCAGTGCCCGTAATCTTGGGGTGACTATGAAATAAGGTTGTTGATAGTTTGTGAATAGCACAAATGTTTTCCTCTGTGTTTTTGTAGATTAAAACACTATCAGTTTGTTAAATGTAAACCTCAATGCTTATGATCCCGTTCTGTCTTCTACTTTTTTTTTTTAATATACTGAAAGTCTCACAAAGCAACAGTGGCCAGGACCCACCTCCACCTGAGGCTCACCTGAGGCTCACCTGGTAGGCTGGTGTGGCTCTGTCTGTGCCCCGGCTCAGGGCAGGACAGTATTCCCACAGACCCCGGAACAGAGTCCAGGGCCTAGAGCAGTCCCATGGACAAGCCCTGCACCTCTCAAAGTGCCTTTGAACTTTGAACTCTGTTGCACCTTAAGGAGTCACTCAGGGACCCTGAACATCATGGGGGCTGTAGGGAGACAGCCAGCCAGCTGCAGCACATGGGAGGACTATCCAGCTGGGGCTGAGCAGCCAGGAAGGAGGGGACTCTGAGGCAGGTGCCCAGCACACCTGCGGGCGCTGGCAGAGGTTCCCAAGGTAGTGCCAGCTTTGGGCAGCAAAAGTCAATAGCACTGAGACACTCAGGGGGATGTGGCATCCCAAGGCCTGTTCCTGCCCTTGACCTAGCTAGGTGTTATTAATGAAGTTGTCTCTTTTTCTGCCCCCTCCCACCCTCTGGAAACATCTTGAGAGAATCAATGATGAGAAATAGTCCCCCTCACTATTATTCATAAGACAACCCTTTTATATATTTTATCCCTCTTGATGTTCACAACAGCCCCACCCTCACTCCCATCGCATGGGTCTCTGTGCTGCTCCTCAAACACACCAAACCCTTTCCTGCCCCAGGACCTTTGCACATGCTCTTCCTACTGATGAAAATACTCTTCCCCACACCCCATTCCCTCATTTCCTTCAGGTTTCTGTTAAATGTCCTCTTCTCTGAAAATACTTACTTTACAATTGTATGGCTATCCCAGAGAATTGCCTTGTGCTTAGGAGATACACACTAGCATGTTTAGAGATTGTGGTGAATTAATAATGGTCAGAGATTCTTTGCAGATTCTTTGCAGCTTCTCTCATCAACAGGCACAATCCATTTCTCCACTTCTGTAGTCTGGGCAAGCCTTTTGACTTGCTCTGACCAATGGAGAGTGGCACAAGAGACACCACATGACTCTAAGCAAGGCCTCAAGAGGTCCCCATGGAGAAGCCTGAGCCAGCCTGCTAAAGGGGCACATGGAGGAGAACAAAGGCACCAGGCCAACAGCCCCAACCAACTACTGGGGATGTGAAAGAGGACAACTGGGGCCAGTCACAAAGTTTAGAGTGATTAGGGCTCACACTTATAATCTTAGCATTTTGGGAGGCAGAGGAGGGAGGATCACTTGAGGCTAGGAGTTTGAGACCAGCCTGGGCAACATAGTGAGATCCCACCTGTAAAAAAATTTTAAAAGTTAACCAGGTGTGGTGGTACATGCCTGTGGTCCTAGCTACTTGGGAGGCTGAGGCAGGACAATCACTTGAACCCAGGAGTCTGAGGTTACATGGAGCTATGATCCAGCCACTGCACTCTAGCCTGGGCAACAGAGTGGGACCCTGTCTCTAAAAAGCAAAAGTTAACACAGAGTCTCCATATGACCATCAATTCCATTTCTAGGTATATACTCCCCAACAATGAAAACATTTATTCAACAAAAATCTTATAGACACTTCATAGGAGCAAAATTTATGATAGCCAAAAGGTGGAAATAACCCAAATGCCTACCAGATGAAGAATAGATAAACAAAATCTGGCATATCCATAGAGTGGAATATTACTCAGCCATGAAAAGGAAAGAAATTCTGACATGCTACCATATGAATGAACTTTGAAAACATTACACTAAGTGAAAGAAACCAGACACAAAAAGTCACATAGTACATGATTCCATTTACAGTAAATGCCCAGACCAGTCAAATCCATGGAGACATAGATTAGTGGTTGTCTGGGGCTGGGGGCAGTGATGAGTGACTGTAACTGTATGGGGTTTATTTCTCAGGTGAGGAAAATATTCTAGAATTAGATAGTGGTGACAGTTGCACAATCTTGTGACTATACTAAAAAACACGGAATTGTATACTTCAAATGGTGAACTTTATGTCATATGAATTATATTTCAGTAAAAAAGCTGGAACATCTGCAAAAGGTAAAACTTAACCAACTACTACATTTTCTGTAATATTTAATTTTCTTCATTTGTTGTTTAGTTTTAAATTAACAATTTAAAAGGAACACGTTTCCATTTTAAAGACATAGTTCCAATGTTATACATTCATACAGGAATTAAAATTTGCACTCGCCTTGCAGTTTGTACTCTGAAACAGTTTTAGATCTGAAACACAAAAACGTCAGTGATTCCCATAGGATGACAGAACTGAGGTAACTCAAGTTCCTTATCTTCCTCTTTTCAGTCACTGTGCTATAGTTTGGTCAAATCTGCTGTTTACCTGTAGGAATTCATAGTACCCTGGCTTGGAGACAGGAATTATGCCCAAAGCAACTTCAGAATCCTCACAATTTACTTTTGAAAAGCATTTTCTGGACCAACTGTATACCTGGGAGTTCTCCAAATTAAATTGCACGTAGAATACAAAGTTTATTAAATGATAAGAAATAAAATCTCATTTTGTAGCATATATATACACACACACACAGTAACCCATGTAATTGTTTAGAATTTAGACCAATACAAGATTTTCCCTGGGAGGAGTATTTTATCATGTCTGATGATTTAAAAATGTAGTTATTTTTCACTTATTATTGCCACTTCCTATACCGTGCCTCCCCCGTTGCCTGAACCCAGGCAGACGGCTCCCACCACCCACCCTTACTTTCCATTCCCCTAGTGCTTTGGAATTTTCATTTTATTTCACCTCAGGAGCAGCTGATGAGGTTAGCTACTGTAATCCCTATTTCACATGTGAGGAAAGAGGCCCAGAGAGGTAGGAGGCTTGTCCAAGAGCCAGCAGGAGGGATGGAGCCTGGAAGCCGGTTCTGCCTTACCCCAATTCTCAGCTGTTTCAGTCTCAGGCTCAGCTCCCCCATGGCGGGGGGGGGGGGGGGGGGGGCATGCAGACCAGCCCTTCTCATTGACGCCCCACCCAGTGCCCCCTCTCCACCCCTGCACATAGTTCCAGCTGTCAGACTCACCGAGGCTGCACCTCACTCCCAGGAAACTGCCTTCCACACAGTACCTGCTCTCAGCTTGGAAAGAACCCAGACATTCATTTACACTAAGGTGCTGAGCGCTGCTAACCGGAGGTGTTTGCCCTTAACACAGGGCGTTCTCCTTGTTTAGCTACAGGATGCCTCTACAGGTTCAATGCCAGGCCTTCTCCCTCGGCTGCTGGGATCGCCTCTGCACACCCCTCCTCTTCTACCTCGCCTCGGGAGCAGCCTGCTCCCCAAAGATGAGCCCCGACTAAGGATAAGACACCCCACAGTCAACCCAGCCTCCAAGTGCATTCGAAGTAACAAACTAAATGGCACGTTCTCATGACTTGCGTCTGGTCATGTGGGACTAAGAAAATCCAGCTTCTCTCCAGCTAGTGCTGGCGTCCTGC
>CM052438.1:14623774-14638452 GCA_028533085.1 Varecia variegata
GTCTGTGTCCCTGAGGTAGAATAGAGAAAACGCCACTCTCAGAAGGCTTTGCAGCCAGGGCACAGGCAAGTGACATGGCTCCACCAATCAGATTCAACCTCATGAGCCATCATCTGGAAGGGAGGCTCCAGAGGGCAGCAGCAGTCACAAGTTGACCTCTAAGCACCAAACAGAGGCTGGTGCCGGCAGCAGTGTCAGTTGCAGTAAAGTCAAGCCCCAGGCAACAGACAACACACAGTAGCATTTGGTGCTCTGTAGGGTGACAGTGGTTTCCTCTCTTGCAGGTTCTGTGAGGTTGTATTTTCGGCAGTTTGTCCTTGGGACTTGTTTTTGAGTATGCTACTCCAGTCTTCCCCAAAATTCCTTTAAATAAACTCCTGTTTTGTTTAAGCATCTTGACTTAACATCTATTGCACCAACTAAGAGCCATGCCTGATTTAGAAAAATAAACAGAAAGAAAGCAACAGCTTGAGTCCCGTAGGGCCCCCTGGATGCTGGACCAGCCCTAGACTTGCTGTTGCGTGAGATCAGTAAATCCCTCCCCATCGATCATGTTTTCTGTTGCTTGTGGCCAAGTGCACTGCCCACTGAGCCAAAATCCGGTGGCTGGCAGTGGAGTGCCACAGGAGTGGCTGAGTAGGGCAGGCAGGGGCAGGTGCTGAGGACCCCAGCATTGCAGGGTAGAGTGTCAGTCACCCCTGCTCTGCAGCAGCAAAGCATTTGGCCAGTCACCGGCCGCTTGGTGAGACACAGACCACATGCTCACCAGGGCTGCAGAGTTGGGGAAAAATCAGGAAAAATCCAGAAAGGGTCTCTTGCTGGCTAATTTTGACAATGTCCTACAAGAGAGGGATGGATTGAGACCAAACACAGCCAGATGTCAAGCCGTGGTAGAAGGGATCATGACAATGCTAAGAGAGCATCCTCTGCTGGTGGCCTGCAATCTGAATGGATTGAAAGTCTGTCATTTGGAGCCTTGCAGGATTAACGTCGCCCCCACCTCACCACACGCACAGTTTCTTTACACCAGACTGAGGCAAATCCTTGCCCACAAATGAGAGCCAAAACGGGAGTCATATCTGGGGCCTAGACATTTCTCTAGAACTCTCCATTAACAATTCCATCTAACAGAGAGGCCCTCAAAAGAGAACAGATAAAGGGGTTGTCTCCCCCCAAGGCCATTGTTTTGAATTATGCTCAGAACCAGGCCAAAGGCAAAGCATGAGCCCACTAGATTAAAAAAAAAGAATTGTCATGAATGAGGCTTAGGCTGGAGGAGGTCTTTAGCTATGGGTACTCTCTCATGGAACTGACACTGAAAAAGACTGAAAACCAACCAAGTTTTTGAGTAAATGTAAATTTACCCAAATGTAAAATTACCCCAAATAATCCAAGATTGGCGAGTAATAGCCAATACCCGAGGCAACCTCCGGGACCCCACACTCACACCAGCAGGAAGCAGGATGGCCCCCAGGGATGGCGTGCCCCTTGAGACCCACCTCGTGGAGAAAAATAAACACAGAGGACCCCTCCAGAGGGCAGAGCTGAGTCCACTGAGGGCAATGGCTGCAGTAAATCCTCCCGAGAGCAGAGCGGGGCGCCACATGGTACCCAAGGAACAGGGTGTGTCCTTAGCAAGACTTCAGCTGCCTGCTCCGGTGGCTGTTGAGTGCCTCTCCTTTGTTCTGATGGAAGCTGCCTGCAGTTTTCCTATTTTATTTTTTTTTTCGTTTTTTTTTTTTTGTTTTTTTTTCTTTTTTCTTCTACTACTCATTCTGCACAGTTTTCCTATTTTAATCAACCACTGATCCTAAGTATGTTGAAGCAAATAAGGCCTTTTAATTTCAAGGTCACAGGGCCACAGGGCGCCCCACATGGGCCTTACGGAGAAGCCTGCCCTGGAGGTAGTGGGATGAGACTTTGGCTCTGCTTCGGGGGACACAGACGTTTTCTGTGTGCGAGAGGAAGGACTGCATGAGTGTCGGACAGCACAGGGTGGACTGTGTGGCAGTTACTGCTAGCTACCTATCCGGGATCTGTCCCCTTCTTTACTGACAGAGCCCTGATTTGGGAGGGGGTAAAAACGTGCCTCTTTAAAATTCTCATCATCTCAGTTAAAGGTGGCCATGTGACCAATACAATGTAGGTGAAAGGCTCTGTGGATAAGAATCTTTTCTAAATATAAAGTCAAATCTTTACTAGAAGAAAGACCACCTTTGTCCCTTTGCCTCTTCCTCCTTCCTCTTCTTCCTGCCTGGAAAGGCGATGTGATGCTGGTGACGGAGCAGCTGTCTTGTCACTATGTGGTGTGAAGCGAGGTCATCAACCGGTGGGAGAGAGAAGAGCTGTGAAGTTGTGCAGCTTACTCGGAAAGTCAGACGTGGCCCCACCCTCAAGGAACCAAGGCAGGACGTGTTGAGAGAAGACCACACAGCCCCACGGGAACGTAGAAGGAAGAAGGAAGGAGGACAAGGAGGAGAAGGAAATTCGTTTTTCTGAAGATTGCAGCCCAGTGAAACGGGTGGCCTTGAAGGCACCCCTTCTCTGAAACAGGAAGAACATCACCATCACTAATAGTCACAGTGCAAGGAGCTTGCAATTCCCCTAGTCTATTGAAATGGAATAAAAAAATAAAGCTGAAATCTAAATCAGCATTAAATTTTTATGATGTTAATAAATATCTCACTATTGCTTTGGCCAGGCAGACTGATTTTGCTGCAGGACAGGAAAGTCATGAAGACAATGAAGTTCCTGGCCAGCCCTTTTTGGAATTCAGAAGTGAATCCGGACATGTGCCCTGGGCTTGCAGACCGGCTGGTCGCTAGGGCCATCTGATGAAATAACGGAACTGAGAGCAGGACATCAGGTAGCTCGATCACAAGTCCCTGTGGCAGGCAGGAAATCGCTGGGAAGCATGACCTTTTCCCCACGGTTCCGCATCTTCTGAGAGGCCGTACACAGAGCACCGGCCTTGTGCAGCAGAGTCCTATGGTGCTGTGTCCGTTTGTGCTTCCAATCACTGTTTTACAACTGCTGCCCTCGCGCCCAGGACAGTTATGGGACTTTCTGAGGGCATCTGGGAAGGAAGACCAGGGATGGGAACTCACATGTTTGTGAATGGGATTGATCTTGTTTGGTTCCCACAGCGCCCCCTAGCCGTATACTCCCATTTTACAGACAGAGTAACTGAGGCTACTAGCAATAGATTAACCAACCAGTCCCTTGGCTGGTAGGCAGCAGTGCTAGGATGAACTCCCAGGTCTACTGGCATTGGAGCCCCCGCTCTGCCCCCACCTTCAGGTTCTGACACCTGTGAGTTTCTTTGGGTGGGTACATGTGTGGCTGTTTGTCACCTTACAACACTGAAAGGCTGCACAGTGCGGTGATAAACTCACGGGCTCTGGAGCTGGACTGCCTCGCTTTTAGTTCCAATTCCACTCTTCACTGGCTGTGTGACCTGGGGCAAGTTTCTTAACATCTCTGTGCTTCAGTTCCCTCATCTGTAAAATGGGGGTAATGAGGGTAGCATCTGCCACATACTTGGGATGTGAAATCTCCTATAGAATTTATTGTTATTTCATGATTTTTGTTGTCATTATGTTGTTGGCGTGTTGTTGTTGTTGTTGCTGATGCCAGAGAGGGTGAAGGAGCCTGTGAACCTGCTTGGCTAAGAGGGACAGTCCCGGGAAAGCAGCCTGAACTCTGCTAATCCCGGAAGCCCCCAAAGCCCACTTCAGTGGTGGCAGGCGTGGAGGGCAACACACCAGGCTCTGATACCCCACACACCACCCTCCCAGGAAGTGGTTTTGGTTTTGTCTGATATTTGTTCTGAGTGATCAGACACAGCCCTGTTGGCCTCCTGTCCCCACATATCCTCCCACCCTGTTCCCCAGGGGGAAGTGAACCTGCCCACCGTCATGTCCTGGGCAGGCCCCTGCTGAGGCCTGGACCTCCCTCTCAGGCGGCCAGAAGTGTGGGCTTGGGTTCCCGCCAGGCACTTGCACGTGGTCAGCTGGCCCTGTGGGAGGAAGCATGTGAGTCTGAGGCCCGGCCAGTGTGGGGACACTTACCTCCTCATTCCTGAGCCACGGGTCTCTGTCTGCCCCTGGAGAGGCCCGGGCCCCAGTTGGGAAGGTTCTGGGATGGCAGGGGTGGGGGTGCCCCTACACTGCTAGTCTGCCTTCTGCACCGTGGTGCTGACTGAGCTGAGAGCCCTGTTCTGCGTGTACCTCTGAGCCCCAGGGCCAGGCCAGCCTAGCTGGGCACAGGCTAGGCTGTGACACCCACCTTCTCAGGGCACCCTCTGGCACTGGCCAAATCAGCCTTGCCTGCAACCCCCGAGAGGCCAAAGACGGGTCTGATACGGCTCTATGCCAGGTCCCCAAACCCAAGCCCACTCAGCAGGCACTTAAACTGCCCAGAAACAGCCCCCAAGTAACCTTATTGGTCAGACAGCTGGAAACCTTCTTGTCCACCCCAGCCTGGCCCCACAAAAATAGAGCTGCTGATTAGAACCTTCCAGAAACACTAAGCCTGAAGCCTTCCAAGGGCTGAAGAGACCCTCTGGTGAATTTTTCCTGTCCTACTTTATCCAAAAATTGCAAGAAGTTTATTTAGGGTTTTGCAAATTAACACACAGCATCTTTCAAAACAAATTTGCCACTGTCTTTAAGAAACACCATAAAAATATCTATCTCCTTTTACCCAGAAATCCCATTTCTAAGAATGTAGCTTAAGAAAATAATAGAAAGGAAGAAAAAAAGTAATAGTTAAAGCTACCCACTGCAGGGTTTGTCTAGAACATCTAATCTGACCCTGGAAATGACCCTGTGTCCAACAACAGAAAGACAGCTATGTCAGTGCGTGGCTAACCATCCAGTGTCCCGGATGGCGGTTAAATATATGAGTGGCAGGCCAGGTGCGGTGGCTCACGCCTGTAATCCCAACACTTTGGGAGGCTGAGGTGAGAGGATCGCTTGAGGCCAGGAGTTTGAGACCAGCCTGGGCAACATAGTGAGACCCTGTCTCTATAAAAATTTAAAAAACTAGCCTGGCGTGGTGGCACACACCTGTAGTCTCAGCTACTCAGGAGGCTGAGGCAGGAGGATCACTTGAGCACAGGAGTTGGAGGCTGCAGTGAGCTATGATGACACCACTGTACTCTAGCCTGGGTGACGAAGCAAGATCATGTGTCTAAAGAAAAGAAAAAAAGAGTGACAAAGGTACACAAACGGTACATGCCTGGCTGCCATGAAATGTGCCCATGTGTGACCCAGCAGGAGGCCCTGTGTTGGGATATTGGGGGTGCAAGCCACTCTCTCTCCCTCTGCCCTTTCTTGCTTTCCTTCTTTTCTTCCTCTCTCTTCTTTCCTTTAACTGAGGACTTTGAGCCTTCTGCCCCGCCTTAAGGGGCAGGAAGAGAGCCCAGAGCAGCACTTCCTGGTCCATGGAGAGAGGGAGAAATGCATGACATTTCCCAGCTTTCTGCTCATTTCCAAACCTTTGGTCTTCCTCTCAGCCCCTGTGGACTCCAAACAACAAAAAAATGTCATCATCATCATCATCATCATTGTCACCATCATCGTTGTCGTTAATCCCAGAACCAAGCTAAACCCCGTCCCTAGTGAGTCCACGTTTTCCTCCAGGCCCCGCCCTGAGTCTCCAGCTCCAAAGAGACCCTGCCCTGGACAGCACCCTCAGGAGCGACCTCCAGCCACTCAGTGAGGCTCTTCTTTTCCCCCCAGGGAGCAGAGGAGCTAATGTCCCAAAGGAGAAGTCACCTGCTGGGTTGCCCAAGGAATACAGGTCAGTCCAACTAGGAGGAAGCAGGTTGGACAGAAAAATAAAATTGCAGGCCCAAAGGAGGAGCTGACGAGGGTGCAGGGGGGAGACCTGCGTGGGGTGGTGAGCAGAGCGGGCCTGGGGCCTCCAGAGCGAGGTCAGAGCCAAGAGTGCTCTGGCAGGGACAGGCAGGGGCAGCATCTCCCGGCTCACTGTGGCCGTGGGAGGCTGAGGTTGCACTGGCAGCTCCTCATGGGGAGAAGACTGGGTGCCAACCCTCGACCTTGGGCTCACTACCCAATGTCCAAACCACTGTCTGCTCCATGTGAAGTGGGGACCTCAGCTGACAGAGGGTCGTCAGGCACAAAACACAAAAGCACCGACCCTAAGGAGAAGATCGATTAATCTAAGCACATGACATTTAAGAACTTCTGCTATCAAGGGCATAGTAAAGAGGGTAAAGACAAGTCACAAACTGACAATATTTGCAATAATTATAAGCAACAAAAAATTAGTATTTGAAATATAGAAGGAACTCCTCCAGTCCTACAAGGAAAACTTAAAACAAAATCTAACCGCAAACAAGGAAACTCAAATTACAAAGAACCAAAAGATGCTTAACCTCGAATGCAAAAGAAAGTCAAGAGGAGGCTGTGCCGCCGTGGGGTCCTCTGCTGTGGGGCTGGGACTCGCCATAACCGCTGAGGGGAACAGTCCGGCAGCAACTGACAGGGGGACACACACCGACCCTATGACCCAGCGAACCCGCTGGCCATCGGAAACCGTAGCAACCACTCAGGCACCAGTGCACTAGGGACAGGGAATGTTCATTCGGTGTTATCCAAACACACAGCACGGACAACGATCCAAATAACCCTCAAAGGTAGACTAAATTATTTTTTTAATTTGTACATTCATTCAATGAAATCCAGCATTCACTAAATGGATAAGTATCAAAAACATAATTTCGAGCAAAAGTGGGGAGAGAGTCACAGAATTAAAAAAGAATACCTTTAATCTGATCTGATTTATATAAAGTACAGAAATAAGCAAGCCTATATAATACATTAGTTGGAGATGGAAACATACATGGGTAGTAAAGGCTTAAGTGTCCATTTTATGGCTGCTGTCCTGCTAGTATTTAAAATGTCCCTGAAATGATGTTGGTACAGTACAATGCATTGCACCATTGTCTGAGAGACAAAATACTGAAACAACTTATGTCCATCTGTAGGCACTGGCTCAATAAATTAAGGTGCGTTGTGCAAAAGTAAAACAAAAACCACCACGCAAAAGAGGCTCTCTGTAGGAACCGATCTCCAGTATATATTGGTAGGTGAGGAGACATAAACCCAAGCTGTAGAACAAGCTGTATGGCATGCCTTCTTCTTCTAAGACAATGAGGAAAATAAGAAAACATATTCTTTGTTTATCTTTGCTTGTTATTGCTAACAAACACCAGGGTGACTGGTGTCCCCATCTCAGTTTGTGACGGCTGTCCTGGCATAACTTAATCGCCCCTTTCACTCTCAGTGAAGTCCTGGTTTGCAGGATAAATCTCACCGGTCACCCTAAATCAAAGCGCATTTCATCTTTGTGCTCAGCACACAGGTAGACTATATTTCTACGTCTCTCCTGCAGTTGGGTTTGGCCGTGAGAGTGAGTTCCAGGCAATAAAGTGTAAGTGGAAGTTACGTCATGGTTCTCAGGCCTGGCTCATAAAACTCTGCCATGTGAGATCCTTTCTCCTGGGGCTGGCTGGGTGTCAAAGCCCAGGGCAACCTTGGAAGCCCCAAGCTGAAAATGGCAGAGGCCCTGGCAGCTGGGTCCCTGAATGACTGGCTCATAGCTGCCCTCCTTCCCTCCCTGCCTCCGCTGACCTGCACTGTCTAGGACTGGTTCAGTGAGTAGAAATAAACTTTGTTGTATTTGAACCATTAGGCATTTTGGAGTCTATTTGTTACAGCAATCATCCTAACTAGTACAACTAATTTCTTATTACAACACAAAATAAATGTACTTTTTTTTTTTTCTTTTTGAGACAGGGTCTCACTCTGTCACCCTGGCTGGAGTGCAGTGGCATCATCATAGCTCCCTGCAACCTCCAACTCCTGGGCTCAAGCGATCCTCCTCCCTCAGCCTCCCAAGTAGCTGGAATTGCAGGCATGCACCACCATGCCCAGCTAATTTTTCTCTATTTTTAGTAGAGATGGGGTCTCACTCTTGCTCAAAGCTGGTCTCAAACTCCTGACGTCAAGCAATCCTCCTGCCTTGGCCTCCCAAAGTGCTAGGGTTACAGGCATGAGCTGCCATGCCCAGCCCGAACATTTTTTATATACTAATTTGTAGGATATATATATATATATTTTTTTGAGACAGAGTCTCACTCTGTTGCCCGGGCTAGAGTGCCGTGGCGTCAGCCCAGCTCACAGCAACCTCAAACTCCTGGGCTTAAGTGATCCTACTGCCTCAGCCTCCTGAGTAGCTGGGACTACAGGCATGTACCACCATGCCCAGCTAATTTTTTCTATATATATATTTTTTAGTTACCCAGCTAATTTATTTCTAGTTTTTTTTTTTTTTTAGTAGAGATGGGGTCTCACTCTTGCTCAGGCTGGTCTCGAACTCCTGAGTTCAAATGATCCAGCCCACCTCAGCCTCCCAGAGTGCTAGGATTACAGGCGTGAGCCACCACGCCCGGCCTGTAGGATATATATTTTACAGGAGCTGGCCAGGACCAGTTTTGAGGCCACAGTGGGAGCGGACATAGGCTCCTCGAGGTGCCGGGGTGGGCACCTTCCCAGGCTTTAGGTTTAGGGCCCCAGGACTGGGTTTTCTCTCCATACCTAGGAGACCGTGGGACTGGAATGTTCTGCAGAGGAAGGGGGATTGGGAGGCTAAGAGGTAGGTGCCCAGGGCTGAGAAGAAGAAACTGAGTCTTGCTGGCTGGCAGAGACTCTGCGAGGAGCTGTGGTCACATATGTACCCATCTGTGGACACTTGGACGAGATGAACCAAACACATGCACAAATGCACTTCACCCACACACTCGCCCACATATTCACACATATGCCTGTGCACGCACACATACACACACACACCTGTGCACCTACACACATGCCTGGCACACACACACTCACACACACCTGGCCAATGACAACAGAGGTGACTGGGGCTGTCCCTAGAGGCAGCTGCCGGCCCCAGGTGAGAAGCACCAATTGGATCAGCCTGACATGTCCGCATGTGGGAGTTTTCCCTCTGTAACTCCAGCTGCTGACGGAACATGAGATAATTCTCTTTTCCAGTGAGGCGGGATGCACAGGAGGAGCTGAGCCCACCTCCTCGGGCCTCCCCTGGGCACCCAAGCCCAGGTGCCCGGCTCCTTGGCAGCAGAACCTGTCGGGCCAGGGCTGGAGGGCGGGGAGGGCCCGCCAGGTCTTCCTCCTGCTGGAAGCGCCCTCACCCTGGCCCCCAGGGCCTCCACCCACTTAGAGGAGACCCAGGCCCGGGGGAAGCAGGACGAGGTCTAGCAATTAACTGCCCACTCCCTCACTTTTTAATTTCTTTAAAACTCTTAACATGCCCTTCTCCCCCACCCCCAAATTATTAAAGCAGTGGGTGCTTTTTGTATGGAATTGTGAAAATATATTAAAGTTCAAGGAAGAACATTAAGATTTCCCCAATCCCATCCCCCCAGAACAACCAGGGGGCTTCCAGGGGCCACGTGCTGAGTGCAGAGCCCCTGCAATGCTGGGGTTCTCTCTCTCTCTCTTTTTTTTTTTTTTTTTGGTTTGATTTTTGTTTTCGTCTTTGTGGCAAAATATACAGAACACAAAATTGGCCATTTTAACCATTTTTAGGTGCACGGCTCCATGGCATTGAGCACATTCACAGTGTTGTGCAACCATCACCACCATCCGTCTGCAGAACGTTTGCATCTTCCCAAACTGGAACTCTGCACCCATAAAACACCAACTCCCCATCCCCCCAGCCCCTGGCACCCACCTTTCCACTTTCTGTCTCTATGAGTGTGACTACTCTGGGGACCTCACATAAGTGGAATCATGCACTATTTGTCCTTTCGTGCCTGGCCTATTGCACTCAGCGTCGTGTCCCCAAGGTCCATCCGTGTTGCAGCCTGTGTCCGAATCTCCCTCCTTTTTAAAGCTGAGTAATATTCCAGTGTATGGATAGACCACACTGTGTTGATCCACTTGTCCAAACCCTGGGTTTTAATCCGAGTATTTCCTGTGGCTGTTCCTCCCTTCTGACATGGTGCCACGAGCACCATTTTTCTCTCCCAGCCCACAATAAAGTCTCAGAGAAGGAGCAAGACCAAGAAACGGAAAGATGCAGACATGTGTGTGCAGGGCCAGGTGAGGAGGCCCCTGATGCCGTGGAGGAGAGGCCAAGGTCAGTTGAGGGGAAGAGGTGGGTGCTGGAGTCATCGGGGCAGCTGGAGGGGGGCAGGGGACTCTGGGCCGGGCAAGGCCCAGGGCGGACTCTCCAGTGCTCTGCAGACACCCCTCTGCCCAACAGTCCTGGACACCTGGAGGGGGTGGGGGTGAAGGGAAGCCCCTGCCCCTGCACAAGATCACCGGGACCGAGCGAACCAGGGAAGTTCTCAGCAATCTCCTGAGAGAGGCCCTGGCGGCCACACGGCCACCGTTAAACACTCGCACACACCTACAGCTGAAACCCTCCGGCCAACAGTGAGGGGGTTAATTGAAAAACACGGTTCAAGTGGGAATCATTAAATAAAACCACTGTGATAATTTAAAGCTTTTAACTGAAAACACACTTAGTGACTACACTTTGATGTAAGTTCAAGGTCTGGTAGTTGAAAATGAGCCACTCGGTGGGATTCCACATCAGCTTTTTTAATTTTTTGGTATAAATCATATCCATAATGCGTACCTACGTTCCCAGCTTGGTTTCCTTTAAAGGGGAGCCAGGACTTGGAGACGCGTGTGAAGCCGCAGCCCAGGGGCCCCTGCGGCGGGTTTCCCTGGCCCTTCACAGCTGTCTGCCCACGTCGCACTTGACAATGACTCACCTGGATAAAGGTTCCAAAGCATTCAGCTCACACATCATAGAAACAACAGTTCATTCTTATTACCCTCAGATCTCATTGGTTGACGCCAAATTTAATTAGATTATGTCATTATTATAACAAGTGCAACTGGCATAAACGAGTTTGGGAAGAAACCCGCAGACTCTTGGGGGCGGCTTCTCAGGGTGAGCCGGTTAAGAGGGGCTGGTCACAGCCCATGTGCAGCTGCAGAGGTCACAAAACTGGGATCATTCTCAATATCAACTTTGAAAAAAATTAAATCTCACCATTGGTTGGTAAAAAAAAGCAAAGTAGGCTGGACACGGCGGCTCACACCTATAATCCTAGCTACTTTGGGAGGCTGAAGTGGGAGGATCGCTTGAGGCCAGGAGTTTGAGACCAGACTGGGCAACACAGAGAGACTCCATCTCTACAGAAATTTTTAAAAATTAGCCGGGCATGTTGGGAGAGGCCTACATAGTCCCAGCTACTGGGGAGGCTGAGATGGGAGAATCACTTAAGCCCAGGAGTTTGAGGTTACGGCGAGCTATGATCAGGCCACCGCACTCCAGCCTGGGTGACAGAGCAAGACACTGTCTCAAAAAAGAAAAGAGAAGAAAAAAGAAAGAAAACCCTATAAAAGGACATACACTAAAAGGCATGTCTCCTTCATAGTTCAACCTCGGTCATGTTCAGGGTCACACAGGACCCAGGGGCTGATTCCTTCTGTAAAATTTGGGTAGGGCCTGGCTCTTTGTCCACTGGGACTGGGACCCCAGGCCTGTGCCACAGGGGTGGGCTCCAGCCTCCACATACATCGCACACGCCCCACTCCTGGCCCCCAAACGGGGCATGGTGCTCATGCCCTGGCCTACACTCGAGCAAGCGCTATCCCTGCCTCCTCCCTCAGGTGGCCCCATTCCAGGGCTGGGCGACTCCCCTCCACGCCCTCCCAAAGCGCCAGCCTCCATCCTGTTCCATCCAAGCCTCCGGCCCCCACCAAGGACCGAACCACCAAGGCCAGTTGCTCCCTGTGGGAACGGCTCAGCCCTTTCCGACACCCGGAGGCGGCTTCCCCTTCCTGGGCCGGGGGTGGAAAACCCTCTAGGGAGAGCACAGCTGCAGAAGAATAAAGCCACACACCGAAGACCAACACGAGCCACCAGGTCAGTTTTTCCATCATCACTCACCTTTTCACACCCCTCTCTGGAAGCCCCTGAGGACTCCCAACCCAGTGCTCCTCAGTCAGGGCTGGGCCCCTGCCCAGGGCTGCCCCAAGGTGTGGGTGGAGGATGTTCTCAGGCTGCCCCAGGGGCCTTGTGGGGCCTGGGAAGGAAAGGGCTGCTGAATGGCTTCCTGGTCAGGTCACACGGGCCGCAGCGGGATAATTTTTCTCTTAAAGACTCACATTGTCACACAAGGTATAGACAGCGTAACACAGAGGTTCCTAAGGGGTGGGGCAGGCAGGAGGCTAGAAATCAGAACACCTAGAGGGAATGCACCTTCTTTTCATGCTGGAGGCTGTGTCTTCCAAACTTGCAAAAAATATACAGTAAAAAACTAAAAGAGCAGCTGGAGGCCTGTGTGGTGGCTAAGGGTGGCTCACGCCTGTAATCTTAGCACTCTGGGAGGCCGAGGTGGGAGGATCACTTGAGGTCAGGAGTTTGAGATCAGCCTGAGCAAGAGCAAGACTTCGTCTCTACTAAAAATAGAAAAAATTGAAAAAATTAGCAGGGCGTGGTGGCACATGCCTGTGGTCCCAGCTACTCGGGAGGCTGAGGCAGGAGGATCGCTTGAGCCCAGGAGTTTGAGGTTGCTGTGAGCTAGGCTGATGCCACGGCACTCTAGCCCAGCTGGAAAGCCACCTTCCCACCCCCTGACTACTGGGGTTCCCTCGAGGGAGCAGCCCTTCAGGCCAGCCATGAAAGAGGAGAGGGCAGATCCGAGCTGGGCGAGATGAAAGGCAGAAGCATGGGCGGTGGACACACGGAGGGCCGGACCAGGGAAAAGGGATTTGCATTCGTCTGAATGTTCTCTGTTATCAATGACAGAAACCAATGCGGAGAAGCATGGCAAAAAAAGAAAAAAAAAGAGGGGGGAATCAATCTATAGGCTTATGCACCTGAAATATCCAAGCTGGGTTGCTTTCAGGTATGGCTGGATCCAGAGACTCAAGCAATGATATCATTCTGTCTCTTCACTTTCCTTGTCTCGATTTACCTTTCAGTTCTGTGTAGACCTTTTATTTATTCCTGCAGAAGGGTTATTGTTGTCAAGGAAGAGGCTACCGGTAGCCCAGGCTTCTATCATCCCAGCTTGGCAAGCCAAGCAGAGACATTTCTCTAATACCCACATAAAGGCCTGATTGGCCTGCATCCCAGGCCCTCTTTGGCCAGCCCCCGATGCCAGGGTGATGGGAACACTAGCCCTGGGCAAGCTTGGGTCATGTGCCACTGATATGGCCAGGAGCAGGGGGACACCATGACCCACAATCCCACCAGGACCGTTTCTGGAGATAGAGGAGGGCGATTATGCACAGAAAAGAAAAAGTCAGTCTGCCATAGCTGTTGATATGGCACCAACAAAAGGCCAAGATGGAAGCCGCCAGCCAGAGCAAAGCATTCTTCCTGGGAGAAGCAGGAAATGAGGCGGAAGGTGGGCCAGGGCCACCCCACAGAGGGCTCCACCCCTCCACCCAACACCCTCTCACTTTGCCTTCTGTCAAATCATCTGTGGATGCAACTCAACAACAAAAACACAAACACCCCAATGCAAAAATGAGCTAAGGACTTGACTAGACATTTCTCCAAAGAAGATAAACACATGGCTGATTAGGTGCTCAACATCACTACTTATTAGGGAAATACAAATCAAAACCACCTGAGATAGCACTTCACCTCCATTAGGATGGCTACTATAAGAAGAAAAAAGAAAATAACAAGTGTTGGTGAGGATGTGGGGAAATAGGAACCCTGTGCACTGTTGGTGGGAATGTGAAATGGTGCAGCCTCTGTGCAAAACAGTGTGATGGTTCCTCAAACACTTAAAAATAGAACTACCATATGATCCAGCAATTCCACTTCTGGTATATGCCCCAAAGAATTGAAAGTAGGGTCTCAACAAAATATTTGCACAGCCATATTCCTGGCAGCATTATTCATAATAGCCAAAAGGTAGAAAGAATATACATATAAAGGAATATTATTCAGCCTTAAAAAGGGAGGAGATTCTGACACAGGCTGCGACATGGATTGACCTTGAGGACATTAGGCTGAGTGAAATAGGCCAGTCACAGAAGGACAAATACTGTATGATTCCACCTATATGGGGTACCTGGGATAGTCAATTTATAGAGACAAAGTAGAACGGTGGGTGCCAGGGGCTCAGGGGAGGGAAAAATGGGGAGTTACTTCATGGGTATGGAGTTTCAGTTTTGCAAAATGAAGAAGTTCTGCAAATGGATGGTGGTGTTGGTAGAACAACGTGAACCTGGTTGTCTTAGTCATCTTGGGCAGCCATAACAAAACACCATGGACACTGGGTGGCTTAAGCAGCAGACATTTATTTTCTCGTAGTTCCGGAGGCTGGAAGTCCAAGAGCAGAGTGGCGGCACAGCTGAGGTCTGATGAGGTCTCTCTTCCCACTGTGTTGTCACGTGGCCTTTCCTCACTGCAAGCCCGAGGAGTGAGCTCTCTCTTCCTCTTCTTCTGAGGGCACTAATCCCACCCTGAGGGCCCCACCCCTATGACATCACCTAAACCTAACCACCTCCCAAAGGCCCTCCCTCCAAATACCATCCCACTGGGGGTTAGGGCTTCAACATGAGAATTTGGGGTTGTGGGGG
>CM052438.1:14638952-14806826 GCA_028533085.1 Varecia variegata
GGTTTAAATTGTGTCCACCTCCCTACCAAACTCACGTGTTGGAGTCCGACCTCCCTGGTACCTCGGAATGGGACCTTATTTGGAACTAAGGTCATTGCAGATGTAGTTAGTTAAGTAAGATGAGGTCATACTGGAATAGAGTGGACCATACTCTAAAACCACAAGAGTCCTTATAAAAGGGGAAATTCGGACACAAAGACACACTTGAAGGGAGGACAGTGTGAAACACAGGGAGAAGACGGCCATCTGCAGGCTAAGGAGAGAGGCCTGGAACAGATCCTTCCCTCATGGCCTCAGAAGGAGCCATCCCTGCTGACACCTTAGTCTCAGACGTTCAGCCTCCAGGACTGAGACACGAAATTTCTGTTGTTTAAGCCACCCAATTTGTGGTACTCTTTTCAGCACCCCTAAATCCCCTCTATTAAATGCCTTAGTGCTGGAAATGCCTCTAGTGGTTTCCACTTCCCACACTGAATCCTGATTGATAGAAATAATTTGGTAAGTCTTATTTCAGACCTTTCTGCAGAGAATTTAAGTAACATGCATTGGTTCCCTATTTATTTTTTTACTTATTTTATTTTTTTGAGGCAGAGTCTCACTCTGTTGCCCGGGCTAGAGTGCCGTGGCATCAGCCTAGCTCACAGCAACCTCAAACTCCCGGGCTCAAGTGATCCTCCTGCCTCAGCCTCCCAAATAGCTGAGACTACAGACATGTGCCACCATGCCCGGCTAATTTTTTCTATATATATTTTTAGTTGTCCAGCTAATTTCTTTATAATAATACGTTCTTTGCTTTTTTCAGTAAGTTTTACTATCTTTGAATTCATTTCTAGACAACAGTGTGGAGTTTGGCTTTTGAAAAAATTTTATGTACATAGAAGTAATATCTTTCTGTTGGCTTCTTTCACTCATTTGCCTGTGGAATTCATCTATTGCTACACATAACAATAGTTTGTTGGTTTTCTTTGCTATATAGTATTTCATTGTATAAATATACACTTACCTTAATTTATTCATCCGCATTTATTTTTTGTGGACCTTTGTGTTATTTCTGATGTTTGGCTGCTATGAACATTCTTCCATATGAATCCTAGTGTACATGCCACACATTTCAATTGGGTAAATATAATAATTCAGAGGGACATTGCCAGATCACAGAGTGCCTGTGTTGTCACTTGATCAGATAGTGTCAAACTGATTTCCAGTGAGTTCATACCAATGCACACTCTCCTTGGCAGTGGGTGGGTTCCCTTCCTCTACATCCTCAATAGCCCTAGGGACCATTAGACTTTACAGTTTTTCCAGTCCAGTGGTGTGTGGTGGCATCTCATTGTGGTTTTAATTTGCAAACTCCTGTTTACTAACGAAATTGAGTATCTTTTCATGTTTATTGGCCATGTGGCCTTCCTTTGCTGTGGAATTGTTATTCAAAACTTTTGCCTGGGGCCGGGCACGGTGGCTCACGCCTATAATCCTAGCACTCTGGGAGGCTGAGGCGGGAGGATAGCTTGAGGTCAGGAGTTCGAGACCAGCCTGAGCAAGAGCGAGACCCCGTCTCTACTAAAAATAGAAAGAAATGATCTGGACAGCTAAAAATATATATAGAAAAAAATTAGCCGAGCATGGTGGCGCATGCCTGTAGTCCCAGCTACTCGGGAGGCTGAGGCAGAAGGATTGCTTGAACCCAGGAGTTTGAGGTTGCTGTGAGCTAGGCTGACGCCACGGCACTCTAGCCTGGGCAACAGAGCGAGACTCTGTCTCAAAAGAATACATAAATAAATAAATAAAATAAAAATAAATAAATAAATAAAACTTTTGCCTGTTCCCATGGGTCAGCTTGTTGCTGTTATTGGCTTATAGGAGTGCTTTTTACATTCTAGATGTAAGCCCTTTGTCAGTTATATGTGCTGCAAACATCCTCTCCCACTCTATGGCTTGTCTTTTTGTTCCCTTTATGATGTCTTTTGGTGTACATGGATTTATTAGTCTTTTCTTTTACAGTTAGTCAATTTGGAGGTCTCGTTTAAGAAACCCTTCCTTACTTCAAGGTGAAGAAGATACTCTACTAATCTCTTTCCTAAAAGTTTTATTGTCTTACTTTTCACATTCAGGTCTTTACCCGTAATTACTTTGTAGATCATATAAGGTCAGGGTCCAATTATACCCAGTTGTCCCAGAACTATTTGTTGAAAACTCAATCTTCTACAGATCTGGAAGCCACCTGTGTCACATTTGGTATCTACATATGTGCAGACCTATTTCTGAATTCTCTAGCCTGTCCCCTCCATCTGTCTGTCTGCCCCGGGCTTTACGTGAGCAGTCCCCTGTTACAGCACAGTGTGGCAGAACTACATTTTGAAAACAAATGTTTCCCCCACCCCACTATTTCCTGTTAGCCCTGGCCGCTCCCTCCTCCTGGCAGCGGGCCTGGGAGACATCCATTAACTCAAGGGATGGTTGTTGCAGAAGAACACAGATAATAAATAGTCAAGTGCTTGACTTTTAAATTTCAGGAGACTACAGATAACTCAGAGTTAGTATCTCACACTTGTGAGATTAAATAAAGATTCCTTGGATGACGCTGAGGAGTGAGGGGGAGGGAGAGCTTGGGGACAGGGTTCCTGTGTCTAGGTCATGTCTCTTGACTCCTTGGATTCTTGGGAACCAAAGAGCAGTGAGAACTGGTAATATTTCAGGTATTAGCCGGACCCCAGATTTACCCCCGTGCCTGGCAGTGTTGGAGCAGTGAAATGGAAGAGGCCCCAAACGGTGACAAATGTTTCCTAAATGTGGCAAGCAGCACTGCCAAAACGAGAAAGGGCACCCCATGCAGGGAAGCCTTGCATTGGAGTTGAGGGCATGGTAGTGACTTGTGCGGCCCACGGCCAGCGCCCAGTGGCCAGGACACCTCAGCAGGCACTCCTGTCACACAGCAGGTCTCCAGTCCAATGCCAAGTACAAATGGTGAGAACAGACATCCTTGCCTTGTTTCCAGCGAGAGAGTAAAGTATTTGATACTTCACCCCCAAGTATAACATTAGCTCTCAGGGTTTTTTGTATATACCCTTTATCAGCATTAAGAAGTTCCCTTCTATTCCTAGTTTGCTGAGTTACTATCATAGGTGAGTGGTGAATTTTATCAAGTGCTTTTTCTGCATATGTGATTTTCCACTTTATTCTATTAACATGATAAATTCTA
The DNA here is from genome assembly GCA_028533085.1 of Varecia variegata. Taxonomy (NCBI): domain Eukaryota; kingdom Metazoa; phylum Chordata; class Mammalia; order Primates; family Lemuridae; genus Varecia; species Varecia variegata. The sequence continues at coordinate 14,642,152 of CM052438.1, forward strand.
TTGACTGATCCTTGAATGTTGTAACAACCCTAAATTCCTGGCACAGTCATCACATGTTGCTGGACTCAATTTGTTAATATTTGACGAAGCATTTTGGTGTTTATATTCATAAAAGATATGGGTTATTTCCTTTATGTGATGGAATTTTCTTTTCCTGTGATGTCTTGGTTAGGTCTTGGTATTGAAGTTATACTGGCCTTTGAAACATAATTGAGAAGTGTCTTCTTCCTCTATTTCCTAACAGAGTTTCTGTGAGATTCATAGTATTTCCTCATTAAATATTGATAAAATTCACCAGTGAATAAAGCCACCTTAACCTAGAGGTTCCCCCCAACCCTGGGTTCAAGTTTGGTTATTTTAAATTACAAATTAAATTTCTTATTATATATAGAGCTATTCAGATTATCTATTTCATCTTGTGTCAGTTTGGTAAACTATGTTTTTAAAGAAATCCGTCCATTTCATCTACATTACTGAATTTATTGACATACAGTTAATCATAATATTCACTTATTACTCTTAATATAATAGCTTCAGGATATGTGGTAATATCCTCTTTCTCATTTCTGATATTGGTAATTCTTGTTTTGTCCATTTTTTCCCATTAATCAGTCTTATAGGGCTTTGCTAATTTCATTAATCTTAAAAAAAAAACCTCTTGCCTTTTTCTGAATATGCCATTAAGTCCATTCAGTGAATTCTTCATTTTAGATGTCTTTTTCATCCATGAAGGGCTTTTTTCTATTTTCTGTTTCTCAATTAAGGTTCCTCGTTATGGCTCATTAGGACTATTTTCCTTTATGTCCTAGAATATTTTTATAATGGCTGTTTTAAAGTTCTTGGCCGGGGATAGTGGCTCATGCCTATAATCCTAGCATTCTGGGAGGCCAAGGTGGGAGGATCGCTTGAGGTCAGGAGCTCGAAACCAGCCTGAGCAAGAGCCAGACCCGGTCTCTACTAAAAATAGAAAAAAATAGCAGGGCATGGTGGTGTGTGCCCGTACTCCCAGCAACTCAGGAGATTGAGGCAAGACGATCCCTTGAGCCCAAGAGTTTGAGGTTGCTGTGGGGTAGGCTGATGCCATGGCACTCTAGCCCAGGCAACAGAGCGAGACTCTGTCTCAAAAAAAAAAAAGTTCTTATCTGCTAATTTGACCACCTGGTTCCTCTCTGGGTTTCTATTGCCTGATTTTTCTCTTGACTGTAGGTCACATTTCCCTGTTGCTTCACACATCTACTAAAAAAAAGTTAATAGTCTTGTGTGGCAGCTAGACAACCATCAGATCTTGGTAAGAAGCCCCTGCATAAGTGCTGGAATTCACAGCGTTTGGTGTTGAGAGAGTCTAGAGTGAGGATGGGGAGCTATGACTAAAACTCTTCCCAAGGCACTAAGAAAGACTTTAATGAGAGAAGAATTCTGGGCATCATAGATGATCTGTTGTACAAGCTCTGGATTATGTTATCTTCCTTTAAGGAGTATTGATTTTTGTTAAATTCCTGAATAATTATCTTGATTTTATGGAGGCTTGGTTTTCACAGTTTATTAGGGAAGGTCTGTTTGGGTTTTTCCATTGGTATTAGGATAAACATGAGCCAGAATCTTTGTTCCTAATATATAACCCACCTGGTGTTTCGATGGAAATTGGCCCCTCTAATTTAGTAAGGCTCTAACTCCAAACTCTGGCTCTCTTGCAATGGAAAGCAGCTGAAATGTCTGATAAGCTTTATCCAGCCATTGCTTTCTTCTAGGTTCCTAGGAGTCTCCACTGTGCAAACATGGTTAGGAGTCAATTGAGGTTGAGAAAGAAATTAATATGCAGATTTAGGAGTTTCACCCTCTGATCTCCCTCCTTCCTGGGATTTTCCTCCTCCTCTTCCAGCTTCTCTGCCAGCTCTAAACTCCATCCTATAACGCATCAAGCCAATACTTATGGAATTTTCTGAGTTCTAACCCCCAAGTGCTCACTGCGGGAAGGTCTGTGTAAACGCTGTGCATCTCACCCACACAGTGCCCTGTTTCAAGAGTCAGATTCCCTCCGGTTTCTACCTGATCTTGGTTATTCTCTGGGTCTTTTAATAGTTGTTTCTTTGTGGGTTTTTTTTTTTTTTAATTGTTGCTACTTTGTCCATAGTTTAAATTATTGCTATTGGTGGGAGGACTAGTCTGATACCAAATACCCCACTATTCTTAGAATGAGAATTTTATGAATACTGTGAATTTTGAAAAAATGATTTTACTGCATCTATATTAGATAGCATGTTTATGGAATCTTTTAAAAAATTCAACCTTTTAAAAGGCAGAGAAAAATTAAGCAGGTTAACTATCTATGAGCTCTACATTTTTTCTGCGGTTCTGAAAACATCCGATGCAAGGGGCTGCCATTTCCTGGTAGTCTGTGAGCAGACTAAGTTGAGGATCTGGAATCTCCCTGACAAGTAGATGCACTGCATTTTTTTTTCCCTCCCGGAATTGGATTTTGGAATAAGGCTGATCTGGTATGAATTTTGGATCTGCCATTTGTTATTACAGCTCTGTGACCTTGAGCATGTGACCTAAGCTCTCTGGGCTTCTTTCTTCATCTGAAACCTGAGTTCAGGAATACTGACCTCACAGGGACTGAGGGAGCAGTAAGTGAAGGAACATATATAAAGTGCCTGGCACTTCGTAACTGTTCCATAGACGTTAACTTTATGATTCAAGAGGGAAAGCATTCCATATCTGTGAAGTAAGGTTCTTGTTCTTATACCAAAACTGTTTGATTGTTTTCACCTAAAAACTGAATATCTCAGCCTGTCTTTATAGAAATATTTAATCTTAACTATTATTTTCCTTTGGCAAATAACCCAGCCAAGAGGCTAGAAGTAAAGGGTAACTAACATTGCCCGCACACTGTGACCTTCCAGGTCCCTGCTGGGTCACAGAGCCGAGTGTGCTGCAGTCTGGGCCGGGCTGGTGTGGCAGCAGGCAACCCGCTGCTGGAGACGCCAAGTCCCCATGTAGGAGAGAGAACAGCAGGGCACGGGCAAGGGGCCCTGGCATGGGGTGAGGGGTGTGCCTAAAACCCTGCCTCAGGGGCCCAGAGCAGCCCCACCGACAGGGTCACACTGCCGCAGAATCTGCAAGGGAGCCCAGGGGAGCGAGGGTGGGCATGCCAGGCACAGGGTGCCACATGGGTTCAGCGCGGGTTCTGGGAGGGATTTCCTGGGCTCCTCTTTAGGAGGAGGGAGTGCGCAGCGGGTGTGGCGATCGGGTGGGGGCCATGAAGCACAGATGAGGTTGAACTGGAGCAGTGTCTGGGCAGGAAAGCCGAGATAAGATTGTTTTTGTTTTTAAGGAAAAGGCTGGACTGGAGGCGCAGGAAATGGGCAGAGCGCCTGTAAATGCAGCTTTGCCAGGAGATGAGAGGACAGGTGGAGGGGCCATCCTACAACATTACCCAGGAACGATTCATGGGATTTGATGACTCACCAGACCTGGTCTGGAAGGAGTTTTAAGCAGTTGACATTTCTAGGTGGGAAGATAATGTGGGGGGTGGTGACAATAAGTTGTCAGGTTCTGTCCATTCTTGGGAGGGAATGATAACTGTGCCCATTTTACAGAGGAGGAAGCCGAGCCCTGGCACATGTAAGCTATCCACGGTCACACAGCTGCAGGCAGACTGGCACAGCGCCTGATCCGTCCTCTGTGGAGTTGATCCAAACCAGTGCTATGCTGGTAAATCCAACCCCCCAAAAAAGCCTGCTTTGAAGCACTTGCCATTTCCTGTGGTGTAAATACTCCCACCTCGGCCAATTTCAGACTCCCAGGGTGATGTCACTGCATGTGGCGATGGGAATCAGTTTTCACGAGCCGGTCCCTAGCCAGCTCCAGCCCACCACTGACTCCAACCCAGGTCAGCCCAGGTCTGAGGCCCCTTCCTCTTCCACAGCTCCAAGCCCACGGCTCGAAGTCAACCCAGGTCTTCGTATTTTTAGTCACTGCCCTTCACACCAATCTCTCATGGGTTTATATCACTGCAGGTTGGCATATGCAATGGATAGGAAAATGCCAAACAGCACGGTGGAATCGCTATCCCTCGTTCTGTGCCCGACCCCGGGACGTTCTGCTGAGGCACGCAGGAAACACTGCGGCGCGGGTTTCATGCTCAGTGCGGTATCTGGTTTCATGCTCAGTGCAGCTGGGCAAAGCTCCTGCACGAGCAGCAGCAGATACCTGCTCACCGTTCAGAACCCAGACACAGCCATTTCTTGTCCCAAGTAGGAATTGTTTGATGGCAACTTCGGCAAGTGGATTCAATTTGCACAGCATCTGTATTCACAGTTGGCAACTCTACATTCCCTCAATTCATTTCGAGACAATGTGCAGCATTTCAGTACCAGACCTATGAAAGTCCACATGCGTCCCATTTTCTCCCAAATCCGGGGCTTGCAGGGATATTCCTGCTAACTTGAAACTGACTGCCGTGGAGGGAAACGCGAGGCAGATCTATGAAGGCAGGAAAAGAGGGCAGGGGGCCTCATGGACGGGGCACTGGGGTGAAATGGAGCAATTCCGTGACAAACTCAATTCCCAGCGCAACTAGGAGGCAGCTGGCGACAGCAGCAGTGACTCGAGGGAAGGCTGCCGGGCTGTGGGGAGAGGAGGGCAGCGAGACAACACTGCAGGTCATTAACCCAGGCCACAAGCTAACTGTAGGGTCCCCAAGTCAGGTGGGCAGTGGAAGCCAAGTGTCCTCCAGGGGAGGCTTGGCAATGGAGACCCGGCTTCTGGGCAGGCAGAGAGGCCACGGCTGCCCAGCAAGTCCTGGCAGGGCCACGGGAAACCAGCTGGGCTCACAGGGCCTGCCCAGCCCGCCGAGCTGACGGAACATAAATGTCACATCCTCCTGAGGACGTGGCCCAGACGGTGAGTGTGCCGACAACCCACCCAGAGAAACTGGGCCTGGTGAGCTTTTGCTGGAAGGCACATCCTCTTGGGAGAAGGGCCCATCCCCAAATCTAATTTTAAAGGAGGCCTATGAATCATAATCCAAACTGCTCATTACCCAGCGACTGCGTGGGGAGCCGCCTCAGACCTTTCGGCTGCTCTTGCCGTCGGAGAGCGGCTAAGGTACATGCTATTAACAGTTACCCTCCTGGAGCCCCGGCCCCTCTTGGCCGTCCGCAGCTCACCAACGCCGGGACAGGTGCCTTCGAGTGCCCTTTCCTGCCAGGAGATGCACCATATCTTCCCTTCATTGCCTTGGTAACCTACAGGCCATGTTTGGCAGGCTTTTAAATTAACCCGCCTGGTGAAGGTCTTATGATTTATGACTTAAATGCTGTCCCTGAGTAAACAAATCTTATTGTGAATTCTTTAAACTGTTGACATACTGATTAATACGTCACCTATTGGTACTGATTTAGTTATTTATTTGTTGTTAAATCATAAAGTTTTGCTGATAGTCTTGCCTGTAGAACATTTTATAGCCTGCATGTTATAATCTGTAGCCAATGACTCTAACCTCTAGATTGTAGCCTCCAATGACAAGGACAGCTCTGCAATGAGAAGTCCCCCTCCAGTCTTCTAGGCTTTCCCATAAACACCTTTCAACTTGTAGCAGACCCCGGAACATGCTCAGCGTGGTTGGTGTCTTCCCAGGTCGAGCCTCACATTTGGCTTCCAATTAGCCTTTATGAAGTCATTTCTGCCTCAACAGCCTTCATTTCAGTCAACAGCCTGTTCCTCCTAGGAAAGTGCTCATTCACAGGCTCTCCAAGCCCCAGGACTCTGATCTAACCCACAGCCAAACACTACCTGCAAATCTAATAATGTAGCACAGAAGCTAAATAACTTAGAACATATATTTCGTATCTGACATTATATAAAATATATCGTTGATCTCGATCTTTGAAAATTGCCTAGAATGTAGGTAAGGGAGGTCAGCAGTTTCATCTTTTTTTCTTTGTTCAGAGTCAGGGTCTTGCTGTGCTGCCCAGGCTGGAGTATAGTAGCCTCATCGTAGTTCACTGCAGCCTTGAACTCCTGGGCTCAAGTGGGAATACCAAAGCCTCCCGAGTAGCTGGGACTACAGGTGTGCACCACCATGCCCAGCTAACTTTTCTATTTTTTATGGAGATTGGGTCTCACTCTTGCTCAGGCTGGACTCGAACTCCTGGCCTCAAGCAATTTTCCCACCTTGGCCTCCCAGAGTGCTAGGATTACAGGTATGAGCAACCAAGCTCGGCCCAGTAGTTTCATCTTTGAGTATCAAAATTAATTCTCATCTGCTTGCAAATGGACACTCTCCCCACCAGAAAGTCATCCTGGCTCCCCACGGGCAGCCTGGTGCCTCTTGGTCACGTCCACCCCCACCCAGCCTTGCTGCCGCCTTGCTGAGTCCGGAAAGAGCCACTCTTATCTTGAGCCGCCCCTCTCCCGGAGGAGCGGAGTGTACCTCTTTCCAAAGAGGCCCTCTGCCTGGAACTTGTCTTTCCTCGCTCCCTGAGTCATCGCTAAGTCTGTCTGCCTTTTTCTCACTTTGCTGTGACTCAAGTCTTGCAGTCACAGTGTGAGGTTTGTGGAGTTGCCGCTTTCACAGGGTGAGGCAAGCCAGATACTGGGTGCCATTCTCCAACAGTATTTCTTGAAGGTCATTTCATTGTTCAGGTTTATTTTTAAAAGGTTTTATTAGAATTGCTAGTAGGTATAAAATGTCAAGGTTGACCAAATAAAATACCAGATGACTTAGTGTTATATCAGAAGTGGCCAAATTCCCAAGTCCCTTGGCCCTAGCAGTGGATGATCCAAAGTATGAAAAGAGCGACGTGCAAAAGATGCTCCTGTCCTGTTACTAAAGGTGGAGCTCCAGGGCACTGGAGGTGATCAGTTATTAGGGAAATCCTCAACTCTGGGAGAGGAGGCGGCCTTTAGGGTGATTTTAAAGTACCAGTGTTTTAAGCAAAGGAAAAAAAAGAGCAAGATGCCAAATTGCATGTAACCGTCACATGCAGCTACACATGCGTGCAATTCCCCAGGGAATCTGCCAGAATGGGAACAAGGTGGCAGAGAGGAAGGGACTGTGTCTTTCCTTCCCCTTCTCTACTTCCTGATATATGTATCTTTGTGTATTGTGGTTACGTTGTTATTTACGATGGAAGAAACAGAATTCACTTAAAAATCCAAAATGTGTCCTTCCCCACACGGTTGGGACCATTTGGAAGTGTACCCATAGAAACGGTTCCTTTCTAGCTTCAGACCTCAGCATTTTGAGCATATGCGAAACTACCCTTTCTGCCACAAGAAGTAAGCTTTTGTTTGCCTAAAGACTGACCCAAACTTCATTCAGAATCAAGGAATTTGAAGGTCACCTTGAGGTTTGGCTGGAATCGTTCTCTTTTCTCAGATGGGAATGTCTGTGGAGCAACAAGGTAGGTGTGCCCAGGGCCGAGGCTTGAGCGGGGTGATGAGACACAGCAAGTTGGCAAGAGGGAAGAGGAGGTGGCAGCCCGGGCAGGAGTGTCGCCAGTTTAACCATGAGGGACCTCTTAATGGAGAGCAGCTCATTACAGACACTCCAGCTTCATTTAAGGAGATGCCAGAGCTTGTTTAATTTTTGTTATCTTTGATTTGATCAATTTCTTATAAGAAAGTGTAGCTAGAATGTTCTTTAAAGGACACAATTTCATTTCTGTCTGTATTAGTAAGAAATGAAGAGCCTCATAACTGAAATATAATTAATGGTAAATTAAACACATTAAAAACTATCTGATGCCAGACATGTGAGTGGTTTAAGTGCACTGAGGACAAGCCAGCCCCTAATCTGGTGGGCCTCACGGTTTCCGGTTGAAGATCTACACCCACCCCCTCACCCCCACACTCCTGCCCAAAACCAAACCAAACTGTGAAGCATATTCTTTCTACTGAAAGTCATTCGAATTGAGTTGCTGTAATTTGACCCACTGCCTTGTAACTCTACGTTTTCATTGCATCCATAACAAGTCACAGTAAGCAGATGTGGTGCGAGCATTTTCAAGTGGAACAGAAAGGGACATCTTTTGAGGGGTGGGAAAGCACAGTAGGACCCGCCAAGGCAGGCAGCAGCCCTGTGCAGCCGTTTAGCCCACAGACCCCCCAGCAAGCTCCCCAGCCACTGGAGCACATAAGCTCCTTTGCACCAGAGATTATAGCAATTTATACAGCAGTAATGCAGCCTAATTCCCCAGGGCGGGCGTCTGAGCAGGTGCGGGGAGGGCTGGCCCTTGGTTCCTTCCCTGACAAGAGAGCAGAAGAAGAAACTTTAGACACATGGGGTCCAGTGGGACCCCTCAGCCGCTGGCGAACAGTGCACCAGGCAGGCGTCCTTGCAGGTGTGTCACCTTCCTGGAAGATGGGTCTTCAAAGGCAAGACCTGGCAGCCTGAAGATGCCTCCTCCCAAGACGAGACGGAGTGTGGTGACTGCAGCTCACGGGCACGTACATCTGACTCCGTGAACACAGAGTAATAAACAAAGGCGGCTGCAGAGAGCGCCCAGACCTCTAGGTGATCCATTAAGGGCACAGGAAGGAAGCAAAACATGACTGTCATTTAGCTGGAGTCAAACACCATGACAAACAGCGAGTGACGGCTCCAAGCGGGCCGGGGGCAAAGGCACGTATCAGCCACACCCCCTCTATCTGCCGTCTGGGAAAAAGAAACCCCACGTCCACTCCCGGGGTGAGTCAGGGTCCGGGCTTTGAGGCCTCTGTAAAATAGGATGTGGTCAGAGCGCGAGGGCAGGAAGGAGGCTCGGCAGACTCTGCCCGCAAGGCTCCACAATGTGACTGCGGGATCGGGGAGTTCGTGGGCAGCGAAGGGGCCTTGGGGGCTGGGAGCCTCCCGCACTGCAGGTTCCCCGGCACCACGCCCCTCTCACAGCCAGGGCCTGCCTGCTTGTGCAGCCGAGACGATTGTCTCCTGACTTGCGACACGCGGCCCTCGTCTCCTAACACGGGGGTCTCAGGATGCTGTGGCCCACGGCCATGCTCTGGTCTCACCCGGGCCCACAACAACAGTGCTTGGGAAGGTGACCTGTCTTCGAGAAGCGAGGTGCAGGTTCCCTTGTCTGCCCCACGAGACAAGGCTGTTCTGGGCCCATTCCAGGCAGGGCTCCTGCATGTCCAACAAGGCTGGGGAAGCCCAGCAGCCCTCCCCTCCCCACACTCCTCTGCGGGGTCCAGGGAGAGCCCCGTCCACCTGCCCTGTGCTCCTCAGCGGAGGCTGGCAGGGGCTCCCCGCCCAGGTCCATGTGCCCAGACGGGCACGCGGCTCCTCTCGTTTGTGTGCATACATTTTGAAAGTGCTATCTATGCTAGTCCACATAAAATTCACACACACACCTCTTCCTGACCCTGACGCACACAGACTCGGTGGTCTCTCGTGGGGAGGGCCTGAGGCTGAGAGAGGAGGGAGCTTCCATTTCCACGCCTCTGCGCGCTGTGATCGCCTCTCCCTCTTCAACTATATTCACGTATTAGTCTCAATTTTTAAATATTGTTCACAGCGGTTATCTGGTGTGTGGGGTTATGGGCCATTCCATTTTCTTAATTCATTTCTGGATGAAAAATAATGTATGCTGAGGTATACATAGAGAGTTTTGTTTAAGGGGAGAAGTCTCAGCCCATCCAGGGGCAGAAGTATTCCTCTGGGAGGGGCGCACAGGTGGGGACTGGCCCGGGAGGGAGCAGGGCACCGTGGTTCCCAACACACCAAGGGATGCCAGGAGGGGACCCAGGCCTGCCCTGGAGGGGCTCTGGTGAGGGAACACCACCACATGGTTATGGAATCAGTCCACTGTGTCACATCTACACAGGAAGGGTCCAGGATGGCATCAGAATGGACAGTGGGGTGTTTCAGCTGTGTCCTGGAGCACAGTCGGGCTGGCCAGATGGGGGGGAAGCCCAGGCCCGAGCAGTGGAGATGAACACCCCACTACCTGGAGCCCAGCACGGCCAGGGAGGTGCCCAGTGGAGTCGGGGATGACAGACGAGGGGGCAGTGGGGGTGGGGCTGAGAAGGGCCCCTGGGTGCCAGTGGGACTTTCAAGTCCACCTTCAGGGCAAAGGGAGAGCACTGGAGTGAGCCAGTAGCGGCCAGGAGGGGTGAAGCCTGGGGCCAGCGGGCAGAGTCAGGACTGCATCTCTGGAGACAGCCTTGACGGGAGGTGGCGCTTCTGTGGACACCAACACTGCTAGCAGGAGGAGGCACAGCTGAGCAGAGTGGGAGCAGGGAAGCGAATGGCGAGTTTAATCAAGGGTCACCAAGATGCTGGACGGAAACAAAGCATGATAGAGCTGTCACTCACGCGCCATCCCAAATCCCTACAGTTCACTATTAGGATAAATAGAAGAGAATTTAAATCACTTTGTCATCAAGAGGCGTATTATGCTCTTCCTTACTGAAGAATAAAAATGTCTCTGCTTTTTTCCAAGAAAAAAACTAAACACACCCACAGAGTAAATGGCAATTAGGCTGAATTACAGCAATTTCTTTCCGTGAGCACGATGTCATTATGGTGCGACTTAACTGTCATTACACTGTAAATACCTATCCTAGGAGTGTAGTTCTCATCCACAAAAGGTTGCTACCTTGGCATCAGAGATCTCACTTTTTTTGATTCTTGGATTAGAAAGCAACCGGATGCAATTTATCCTCTATCTAGAGCGATTCCGAAACCCTGAGAATGTTTGTGTGCACACAGCGTCAGGTGGGGCCCGGGAAGGTACATTTGAATCTTCCAGATGGAGCCTGGACCTGGTTTGAAGACCTTTGTCTCAGAGGACTTGGAGGCAGTAAGCTGGGAAGGAGCAAACAAAAAACGAGTTCATTCTAGGAAAAAATAGAGGAGGAGACACTCGAAAGTTAGTTTCATTTCACTTCCAACTACAGCCCACAGAATATTTCTCTCAAATAAATTGAAGACCTTTTTGAATCCATGTTTTAAGTTTTTTACTGTTCAAATGTAATACAATTCTTCAGCTAAAACAGGAATAATGAGACAAAATGGTCCTGAAAAGTACAATAGAAAAATATTGTTCACTGGTTTATTTTTCCAAATGAGCAATAGGCTATTTACAAATAAGCAGATCTCCAATGACGTATATTAAAATGGCAAGTCTATCACCGGTTGAAATCTAAATGAAAAAAAAAAATTATTAAGGCACATTTGATCTGTGAGTTTAAAACAAACTTTCCGGTATAATGACAGATTCATTTTACTTTTGTCCCCAAAACACATGAGCACCAAAATTGTCAAAGAACACTTAATATTTAGTAAAACAGTAAGGAATGTAAAAATTAAGGGGAGGGGGAAGCGTTTTCAAAAGGAAATCTTTGGAGATCAGTTTACTGCAAATAAAACATACTAAAACACACTCCTGATACACATAAATACTAATAACTAACAGGTACTCAAGAAATGGCAGAGCTCTGAACAATGGATATTAAATAAATTAAAGGTATTTCAGATACAAAGGATAAAAAACAGCAATTAAAGAACGAAAACCATCTCTACGAAAAATCACACAGACAGGATGAAATGAACAAAACCAAATACACTTTTCCCCAACGATTTCATTAGGGGGTGTGTGTTTGTTTTAGCTTGAGTACATTAGGTTTATTACAATAATTCTTCTTTGTCATTCTAAACATTAATATTTTACCCTTTAAGGAGAAGGGTCAGAAAGAGAAAATATCAAATCCTTCTTGAAATTTAACGCCAGGTCCACTTAGGCCACATGAATTGCAACAAGAACAGCCACACATCTATCTTACTGAGCTTTCCTTACTCCTCTTGCTTTTAATAACCTACATGACCATGATGAGCAGAGTATAGTTTGGGGCAAATGATCAACTTTGGAAAGGTCTCCTGAAAATGATGATATAGTTATTATCACATTTCCTTATCTTACAACTGGAACATGAAATGGCTTTTTTTTAAAAAAAATTGTAAAAAAGACAAAAGGTAGAATCTGTGAATGTTAACAGTCACAACAGAACATTTACCAGAGTTACAGTGTTTTGTTACAATAATACTTTGCAGGAACGTTCATGTTTTCTGTCATAGGATGTAGCAAAGGGGTCTGAAGGGATAAAAAAAGTTTTGTTCATCAGGTACATTTCAAGTCAAAATTAAGCAGGTCTGCTACATAACGTTCAGCAAGAAGATGTGTTCAAGGCAAACATTGATCACATTCTTGTTCAAAAAGCCCAATCTTAAAGGAGTCCTATGTAAGAAAACCACTTGTAAAATATATCCTTGTATGGACTTCAAAAACTGATCATACAAAAAATTTTTGAAAAATAAATTAGATAATTAAAAACGTCTTTTCCAGCAGAGCTGGACATTAGGCTGTCCTCACTGAGCCATTATTGCTGCTTTTGCTGTAGTTTGGATCATTTTTTTCTAGCCACATTTCAGCCAGCTGCTGGGTAGACCCATACGTTGATGCTTTGGACCCCAAGCACATCTTGTACTGTTTGGGATCTAGATTGGGATCACAGAAGACAGGATGGTGGACATGGACTACTCCTACCTCTTGGCTCCTAAATGTCTTCAAACCTGCCTGGACAACCTTGTTGAAAAGGTCCACATCCTCCAGCCCCCAGCCTTGGATGGAAACATCAAAGCCGCCCACTCGGACAAGATCTCCCTTATAAATACAAGTGATGCCAAACCCATAGTTTCTCCAGAAGCCAGTTTTTTGAGTAAAGGCAAAATGGTTGTCACTGGGAACTTTCCCACTATAAACAATCTTTGGGTCATACTGGCTAAAGATGATTGGAAAATATATCTGTTGGCCCAGAACTGTATTTGCTCGACATCGCTGAAGGAATTCTGTAGTAAAGACAAGGTCAACATCACAGAAGAAGAGCAAAGACTCATTATTAAACTGGGATGATCCGACTTCCAGGGCTAGAGCTCTTGAAAACTCTCCAGACACAGGCAAAATCTGCATGTCAGCTTTGGGATACTTAATGCGATAATCTCTCATCAGTTCAACTTGTTTGGCCTTGTCGGGGTTGGAGTCAGAATTGAAAAGCAGAACAACGAGCTTGACGTTCTGATTGGGGATAAGACACGTCTTCTCGAAGTTTCCCATAAATCTCACAAACATATCAAAACGTCCAGACAAAGGAATCAGTATATTTATCTTTTTATCTTTGGGTTCTTTGTGCTCATTTTTCGACCCAGGGAGCTGAAAGGGAACAAGCTTCTTCAGGGAATTTGAGAGAAAGGACAAGGATCCAGACTCTTGATTGATTTTCCTGGCCAATTCCTTTGCATCCAATGCCTCGTGCTCCACAAACTGGATCTTGCTGAAAGTCTGCTGCAGATACGCGTGCCTCCTCACGGGAACCGTCATCTTCTTCCCTTTGTGCTTTTTGTACAGAAGCAGCAGGTCCAGGATGTACTCGGCCCCGTACATGGGGTTCACCCGACGATAGCCGTACTGGATCTCCTTGAAGTCGATGATGCGCCCTCTGGTCTTGGCGTTGGCATTGATCATCTCCATGACCTGCATGACAATGTCGTCCAAGGCTTCCCTCTGAGCAGAGTCCATGCCCCTTCGAGGGGGCTGGCCGTCAGCCGCTGAATACAAGTATTTCCCAGTCAGAAACTCCCATTCCAGAATCTCCTCTCGCTGGCGGGCCTGAAACCTCATAAAGGAAGGAGGGATTCCCAGCTGGAGGTCTTCTTTATGAACCTCGGTGTTGCTGTATTTGCTCATCAGGACGATTTCTCGGTGGAGCTGTATCGTGCGATGACGAAGTTCGGCTATTTTGCGGCTGAGCATGTAGCTGTGGAGTCTGTACTGGTAGGGTGGGTTTTTGTTGGGGTGTAATGTGATGGCTCGGTGAATTTTACTGTTATGGAGATCTCTAATGTACCCCTTTTTGTTCTGTTCATAATTCTCATAAAAAAGCTGCTGCATCTGTTAAGAAAAAAAAAGATTACTAATTTAGTATAACATGACTGAGTGCTAGCATACTCTAAAAAAAAAACTTCACATACTAGAAATCTTTCTAAATGGGCCATACTGCAGAAAAGGCCCTAGATAAAACCCAATAAACAGCAGCCTAATGAGATTAGAAGATATAAACTGCTTAAAAAAATAAGGCTTCAGCAATAACCAGAGTTGGCCACTATAATTTTGCAGGCAAACAGAATTACGGAAAGTTTTTCCATAATGAAAAAGGATAAAATTAAGATCGAAGTGCACCACACTGAGCATGCCTGAAAGAGACTGCCATCCCCGGTCCCCATCAGGCCTGCAAAAGGGATCCAAGAGTCAAGGGTCCCTCGCTGAAGACGAGAATAGCAGACTCTGCAGCTACCTGTCTACGGGAATAAACTTCCTCCTGATGGGGCCAGAAGGATTAACAGTGCTTCCGGGAGCTAAGGTAAAGGCAAGGCCGTCAGAGGCAGCAAGAGACCTGCTGCTGGAGGGGTGTGCTGCCAGGGCGAGACGAGCTTCCGCAGAGTCTCTGGAAGCGAGCCCGAGCTGAAAACCCTCTGCATGCCTGCTTGTCCCCCATGGACGTGGACCGTGCTCCTGCGTGCTCAGCACCAGGTCTCCAGCACCAGCAGAACCTCGTACTTGTGCCTGGGGGCCCAGAAAGTGCCGGCAGAGGGGAAGGGCGTGGAACGAACAGGGCTCATTGTCCCACAAACTCTCCCTCTGTCCTAGGACACAGTGGGACACAGGTCCTGGGGGAGTGTAAGCCTGAATCCCTCAGGAGGCAATGTGCTTAACGCTCAGTACATTTGGGGAAGGAGATGATGTTTTCACAAAGCCTTCTAGAATGAAGAATAGTATTTCACACACGCAAAAGTTTAGATGTTTAATAAAAATACCGTTTGAGGTTTGCATCTGGCAAATCTGTTCTGTTTCTTCCATTTGAGGGTCACAGTTTTGTTTTTTGTTCATATTGTCAAGGGACGATAGGATTTGGGCTGACTAGTTCATTTGCCTTTGGACAGCCACACTTTTGACTTTTTCCCCCGAGTCCCTTCAACTACCACAATAACAGAAAAATATAGATTGGTATATTTATATTCCACTTTCTTTTCCTATCCAATACTATAAGCTACCAATACATAAGAAAAATAAGAGTGAAAAGAAGGGAAATACTGTCAAAGAATGGAGTAAAGGAAAAGGAGAAGAGGCAGCTCCCACGCAGGGCTTGGGCGGCGCTGACCTTCCCTCCTGGACGCCCCTGGAGTCGGCCTCAGAGCAGGAATTAGAAGGGAATGACAATGCCACCCTCAACGTGCCGCTACTGTTTCTGACGTTGCTTCCCACAATGTTTCTGATCCACATGTGAGATACATATATGGAATTACCCACAGAAGTCATTGCCAAATTTTACGATTAATTAAAAAAAAAGGAAGAGGGGACCTGAGCCTCCCTAATGACCACTGACTCTGACCTTTCTGTGTGCCCAGAGGTACCAGGTGCTGTGGGGCCACCGCGGGCGACCAGCAGCGGATACTTGTTAGGTGGAATTTTACATACCTCTTCTGCTGCCTGCTATCAACTACAGGAAAGCAAACCTCAAACTCTTGCTTTAAATGACCTAAAGGAAAGACATAATCTGGGGCTTGCTGAGAGAAGGCAGGAAGTGACTAGTTCTGGGACTCCGTCAAGCCCTCGATGGACTGGCCAGATAAAAACTACACTGAGATAAATGTGCACTGCGAGTTTGGACGACCATGATTATTTCTCTCTTTTACTCTGCTCCTGATGGGGGGGTCACAACAATATTAGTCTAATGAACTTCCTGCCCAGTGTCCTGGCTGCTCATCTTCTGGCTGATTCTTGGGTGCAAACTGCAGGGCTACAAGGTGACGAGTGAGTGTAGTCTGAGGATTCAAAAGATGATGGAAGGTTTAGAAAAATTCTTTGTAAGACTAAAAGTCTGAAACAAAGACAGTCATTTCACAATCCTGGTGGGACACTCACTCCTTGTGTGCCCCACCAGTAACAAGAACCTGCCGCTGAGCCTCAGAACATGCTCCCAGGCTCCAAGAAGCCATTCTTCCTGTCTCACCGAAGCCAGCCTTCACAACATGAATCAAGTAACTGTGCACGACACTGGCCTGTGATTGCGCCCGAGGACACCACTGTGTCAGGAAGGCTCTGCCACAGCGAGGAAACCATTGATCTACCTGCTTTGTAACCGGGGACTCGTAAAATCATTATTGTCTGCCATGTGATGGAAAGCTAGATAGTAATTTTAGCAGAGATTTTTATATATATTTGTTTCAAGTGTGTGTGTGTGTGTGTGTGTGTGTGTGTATTATTTCCATTTCATTTGCTTATAACTTTCAGGGTTTTGACAATGAACATGAAAAACCACAATATTTTTTTTTGGAAGGTCCCTTCATTTCCAAGAATGTCAATGCACTGAACCATCAATTTGGCCTTACAAGTTGTTTTCCAGAATTAGGTAAGAACACTCTGAAGAGTTCCTTCCTCTGTCCCACAGATGGCCTTCGTGCTGACAGTCTCATCTCCCGTGTATCTAGATCTTTCTTTCTGGCCCCACTGCTTATGCCACAGCCTTCCTATGGGTCTCCTTGCAGAATGCCGTGTTTCTTTCCTCAATTTCGTTCTTGACACTGCAGCGAAAATGCTACTCTTAGAATATAAATTGGAGACTTATTGCTGAATTGTAGAATTTTCATGATTTTCTCCCCTCTTCCCAAATATAGTTGACACTTGAACAACTCGGGGGTTGGGGACACCAACCACTGCGCAATCAAAAACCCACAATAACTTTTGACTCCCCAAAAACTTAACTACTAATAGTCTGCTACTGACTTGGAAGCCTTACTGATAACAGTCAATTAACACACATTTTGTATGTTATATGTACTATATGCTACATTCTCTTACAATAAAGTAAGCTAGAGAAAAGAAAATGTTATTAAGAAAATCATAAGAGAAAATACACTGACAGTATTGTACTTTATTAATCAATATCGTAAGTTTACATCTTCTGTTTACAAGATGAATTGTCCTTCTGAAATGGCTGGCACCCACAGCTATAGACCTCAATCTACTGTACTTATCAACAAATTCAAATTTCTCTTGTAATGTCATGACTTTTCTGTTTCTTGGGAGCACTTCCAGCATTACTAGTGGCACTTTGTATGGGTCCCATGATGTTATTGGAGGCTTACAGTATTGCACTAAATATGATGAAAAATACACAAGAACCATGAGACTATTTTTTACTGCAATATGCAATTCACTGGAAAGACAAATTGCTCACATGGAGATGATTAACATCACAAGGTATTTGAAAGAGATTTTTGCAACTCTTGAACTCACCACAATAGCAACAGGAGGTGGCCATTAAATTATTACAGTAGTATGGAATACAGTACTAAAGTTAATTTTGCGCAGTTATGACTTAATACTATATCTCTACATTTGTTTACACTTCTCTCAACTTTGAATTGTGCGGCCTGTAAGTGTAGTGTGTGTTGTTTTGATAAATTTTAACTTTTTATAATAGATTTGTATATATTTTATAATAAATGATAAAATAGACTAGTATCTACATACATTTTATGTATTCGTGACATATCTTTTTCTTGAGTTTTTTCATATTTCTAGGCTACACAGTTTGTCTTCAAGATTTTTCAAATTGTTGCAAATCTACAAAAAATTTTCCAATGTATTTATTGAACAAAATCTGTGTATAAGTCTATCTATACAGTTGAAACCTGTGTTATGTGAGGGTCAACTGTATCTCTAAAAGGAGTATAAAGAAATATAAAAGGATTAAACCCATAAAGATCAAAAGAATGAGAGAGGAGACACAGCAGACAAGAGATGCCCCCAAATCCTAGGAAAATGGAGAGTGAGTGAAGGAAGATGAAATCTAACAGCCTGCTCTGAAGAGCACGCCAATTCACCTGTCAGAGCCCCATGAAGGACACCTGGCTGCCAGAGGTGGGGTGAAAGCCCAGTGCAGACCACAGGGATACTGGGAGAACTGGGAATATGGAGCAGCGAGATCCGGAGCTCCCACCAGCACAGCCAGGGACCACTCTCCCTCACAACCCCCACAGGGCAGGGGGTCGGAGGGTGGTGGTGGAGGCCCAGCATCCTCAAAAACATACTCGGAGTTACTCTGCCATCTAGATCAGCAGTCCCCAAACTTTTTGGCCCCAGGGACCGGTTTCATGCGGCGGGGCAGGGAGGTAGAGCTCAGGTGGCGATGCACAGCCCTGTGTTCCTAACAGGCCACGGACTGGTACTGGGCCTCGGCCCAGGGACCGGGGAATGCAGAGACTTTTGCCAAACTCACGTGGGATTGCCTACCAATTGTTGTAACTAAATTAGCATTAACAAGTCAAGAAAACTGGAGGTTTCATCAGTTACAGTAGTTATTCCTTAGTGTTCACTGTCCACAGGCTATTTTCCCTCACTCCTCTGGGGTTATTTCCTGATAAACATGTAACTCTGATCCCCTTGACCCCCTCAGCTTGGATGACAATGCCTTTCTCTAAAAATAAATAAATAAATAAAATTCAAAAATTAAAGGAAAAAAACCATAAACAAAGCCAAATCTATGCCCAGACTGGCTGGTGGTCTCTGCGTTGTCCCAAAGGATTTACTAAGCACACTTACTAACATTGCTGCAATATAAACATTTTAGACAAAGAAGCTACCCACCTAACAGACTGGATGGAATATATAGCTATAATAATCTTAAGAAAAATCTAAATAAATGTCAAGGAAATAGCTCCTTTTCTAAAAGGAGGTAACATGGGCTTAAGCAACAGGTGAGGGTGTGTACCTCCACCTTAACAGTGTAGGTGATACCAAGGTGGCCCCAAATTGGCTTCGGATGGCACCCTTCAGTCAGTTAGCACGGTCAGCAACCCCCTCAATTTCTGTGCAAAGCCTTATCATAAATGGCTCTGGTGTAGGGGCAGGGAACCATTTCTTTGCATTATCCTTAGTGTGGTAACATGGAAGAAGAGGGGGAAATCAAATATGTTCTTCAGACTTCCGAGAAAACCTTTAAAATTAAGAACAGGAAATATAAAGTATAATTCACAGCAAAAATGTCAATGAGTTATTATGGCCGGGTTAGGACAGGAATCCAGACGTCATGGGTGGTTCCTGAAACGGAGGCAGGAGGGAAACCCAGAAGGCCCGGACCCCATCCCACCAGGCCCCCGGGGCCAGCTCTCACGCGGTGCCACCCACCAAGGGCCCTCCATCCTCTTTCACCTCCATCGCAGTCACATCACGCGATCTTGGTGCTTTTGGATTCGCTCTCCACCTTAGCAGTATTTCAGCCATTTGTATTTGATTTTGGAATCCTTTGCAAAGCTTTCCTCAAATTATCTTATTTCTTCCTTTGTTTTTACCCTGACAAGTTTCTAGATTCTCTCCTGTGATTTGGGTTTTCCCTACTCCCTACATTTTTTCCTTAAGGACACCTGATTGTACTTAAGAAGGCATGTGGTAGGTGACATGAAACTGAATAGTTTTGTCCTTAGGCACATCAATGAGAAGTGGCTGGTCATTAAGCTGAACACTGAACATTGTCCCTCTTTCCCTCACATTGTGGCTAATTCACTGTTCACCACAAGGTACCCATTAAGCAGGCAGGATGCAGGTAAGATTTCACTTCTGAACTCCAGGCAATTTCCTGCACTCAACAGGTCTGAAGTCCCTGTCCCTTAAGAAGTATAATCATATGACTAAATCGAGTGTGCAGCAATGTTATGGTAATAGAAATAAAGCTATTATTTCTCTGAAAGAAAGTTTAGAATATACCACTTTCAAGAATAAAAGTTGAGAAATAAGACTGTATATAGACATTTATTGCTTATATGCTACTAATAAATTTTAAGACCTTGGACAAGCCACTTGAACTTGTCAGGTCGCAACCTTTCTCCTTTATAAAATGACTATATTGTACTAGAGGCCTCTTCAAGGTGAAAGATTCAAAGCTCTTATGGGACCATGTCAGAATCAGCCACGTTCTCTAAAGCAGCAGTCCCCATTCTTTCTTGGCACCAGGGACCAGTTTCATGGAAGACAATTTCTCCATGGACCAGACTAGGGGCGGGGTATAGTGAGTGATGAGTGATGGTGATGGTGAGTGGCTGTGAATACAGACAAAGCTTCACTCCTTACCCACCACTCACCTCCTGCTGTGTACCCCATTCCTATCAGGCCACGGACTGGTACCAGTCTGTGGCCCGAGGTTAGGGGAACCACAGCCTAAAGCCTTGCCCTGAGGTTTTTCTGCCCGTCCACTCCTGATACGGCTGAAGCTGCAGCATTAGGTTACCTTCACCAAGAAAAACTACAATTGAGGCATTAAAGGGTAATAACTCATTCCCATTAACTGTTTCCATCCTATAAAAACAAATCTCCAATTCTTCTGTAAAATCAAAATAGTTAAGAACATGAGATTCCTAACAGTTCATTTTAGTAACCCCAGGAGTAACAAATATATGATGACTTTTTTGTTATAAAAAATATTTTGAATAGCACTAAATCTAGCATTTAAGAGGATTTTATTATCATAAGGTATTTCAATAATCTATAATTTGGCACATTATTTAGAAGAATATTATAAAACACAAAGTTAAAAGGTACTGCAGAAGAAAACACAAGTCAATGCACACAGGTTATTTAATAATCACAAGGTTATTCCTTGCTTAAAATAAACAAAAAAACTTCCTGAAGAAACCTTGTTAAGATGCATACAGCAGCACCAATGGTTTCATTTAATTTCCACTGTTCACTAGCCCTTGATCTTTGTTCTGAAAAGTACCTCTATAATCTTCAACTCCAGCAAACCACCTCCCTGACTGTGAGATGTTTCAGGACCCTGCGTCATTCAGTGGCAAATCTGAGAGGGGCTAATACCAAGGTCACGCTATTCCCAGGAACTTCGAGCCCAGCTGGGAATAACCATCAACTACCCACATCTAATCTGCTGTTAACAAATACCTTCCACGGTCTTCATCAGCAAATGTCCTTCTTGTCCTCTGCAAGGAAAGCCAACATTCTCATTAAGTCCCCCTTCCCATTAACTGTTTCCATTGCTGTCCTTCATTACATACACAGTTTGGCCACATCAACAGATGATCACCGCTCGGGATCGACAGTTTCTCATACAGATTTATGCAGTGTTTCAATTCATTACAGAGAATTTGTTTTCTTATCCTTTTGTCCTGAAAACTGGTTCAAAGAAAATATGGGTTGTCTAAATGTCAAGAGGCTGTAACTGCTGGAAGTTTCAACAGCCAAAGTTACAAGTTTTTACATATTTAAATTACCATTCTCATATGCCTACAGGTAGGATTTCCAGATAATTTACTGTCCAAAGGAGGATGTTTTGAAATGGAAGAGTGGGTCTGTTAATAATTAGGCCAAGACCACCAGCATAAACTGGGCCTGTCTCAGGCTCTCGGGACATATGGTTACCCTACATGTCCCTATTAGGTCTCTCCTAATTAGTTTTGCGTGGGCTTTGCCAATTTTCATCCAATTAAATTCAAGATTAGGTTCTTTGTATTTTAAAGACTCTATTCACAAAACTAAAATTTTCATGGAAATTAAACTGGGACTCTAGTGGTAAAAAATAAGAATTATATGAATGAGTATTGAATGGTTAGTGTTCAATTCTGAAATCTAAACACCTCTTAGAGAAGCCTGACTCATTTCAAAATAATAATTGAGAATTAAGCTTGGCAAAGTAAAATAAAAGCTATTGGTAGTGATTTAAGCCTTCAGCATAAGACAATGCGTGATCAAGCTGAAACGACACATTTTGCAAGTGAATATTGTGTGGTGGTTTGAACAATCAGCAGCAGCAAAAGTGGTAGGAGACCCCTTATCTGGAGTCAGAAAACTGTATCTACACCTTATCTTTGCCCTTTATAAATTTCCAACCCAGGCAGTCACTTGAGTGCTCTGGGCATCACCTATTTTTTTTTTTTTTTTAATAAAGCAGCAAATGTGGCACCATTATGCAGAACAAATATAGGCAGAAATATCTTTAAATGAACAAAGTCCTGTGCAAATGTGGCACCAAATATTTACTGAACACTCATGTGAAAGACACTGTACCAGGCAGTGAAAATCCAAAAGGCCACCTTCAAAGAAAGAACAAGCGTGCACACAAGATAAAGCAGGTGACTGCCTGGTGCCGCAGCCCAGTGCTGGGCGTACCAAGAAGGAAGGCTAAGAAGGGCTCTCTCCAAAGCTGTATTTCTAAAACCTGGCTCCCCCAAGGGCCTGGGTTGGGCCCTGGCCTCCACTTCCGTGCCCCCTGAGCGTTCTCTCCTACTCCAGTCAATGTGGACCCTTTACCAACGCCACACATGATCAAAAACATCTCTGTGTATTAAAATGATGTAAGCTCTAATCTAGGGGACTGCCAAAAAAACAAACCAAGTCAAAAACAAAACTATTGCGGAAAAAAAAATCCTCAAATTATCTATGTTAATGTAACACAAGCAAGGGCCTGAAAAAGGGCAAAATGTATTACAAGTTGTCTCTTTAAAACCTCCCCCACTCTTTTGGGGAATTAAAACCTGCATTCCTGCACCCGCCAGTAATCAGAGGGGCAGAAGAGTGTTCTTTGTTTTAAACCACAGGTGATGGCTCAATGGAATTGTCCAGTTGAAGGGCATGAAGTCATCTTCACTGGAGGTGAGGCCAACCAGGACCACCCACCGTAAACAGCAACAGCTCAAGGCTAAACCTCCCCTTAAAAAGCTCTGTATTTTCGATCAAAAGCAGGGCGATGGTTCTTAAAGATGAGAGTCTGCCATCCTCCTCATTTGCCAGCAAATTAATAAACTTTTCTTTCCTTTTCCTCAAACTGTTTGTCCTCATTCTTCTTGTTCTGTCTCTGGAACAAGTACCAAACTTCCACTAACATTAAGTAGATTCTAGGGGAAAACCATAGTCCTTTTTCTCTGGGTTCTTACTTATAATAAATTCTTTCATTCATTCCTTCATTCATCCATATACCTACTCACTGCTCTGAGCAAAACAAAAACTTTATAGAAATATATAAAATACATTAAACTTCAGATCCTTTGTGGAAATAGGTAGGTGGTAATAAAATGCAAGTAATTAACAATTCACAGTGACTAAGATTTTTTGTTCTTCGAGACAGTAATCTAAACTTAAAAGCCCCATATAAAAAGGAGAAATATTTTTTTGAGCACCTACTATGAGACACCATGCCTCTCTCCCATCTCTCTCCAAATCTAAGCCTCACAATTTTAAACCCCTTAAGGGCAAAACCCATTTTATTCTAGGTGCCTAGCGTAACTGCCCAATAAGCAGCTGATGAATAGATGAACAAATTGATATTACCTCTCCCATTTACAGCTAAGGACGAAAAGACTGATCCTGGATAACAATGCAAGTAGATCCAGTCAATACTTAAACAGCACAACACAAGAGAAGCACCACACTCAACCAACAGAACAGCTAACACCTCAGAAAACAGAACACACGTTCAGCATACCACCTTTGCCTGCTCAGAAAAGACATCCCGTCCCTACCCGCTCAGGTTCCCAGATATGAGGGGTAAATGAGCCAAAGGCAAGACAGACGCACCCTGCCTCTGCTCCCACCCCCCTACTCAACAAATATGGCAATGAGAGTTAAAAGAATAGAACTTTAAAATACAGAGAACGAATATCCTCAGAGAGACACAAAAGGAAAAACATCCTTAGAAGAGTATCACCTAGAATTCTCAGAATTTACACCGCCCCCCCCCATTTGCTCCAGTAGACTGAGGCTCCTTGAAGGCACGTCTCACATGGTATTTCTGTAGCCCTAGCATGTAGCAGAGCCTGGCACGTTATTGTTATTCCCTTAATAAACATTATCCAAAGGATAAAATGTTAACAGCTGAGAAATTGAGTGTACTAAACAGATAACCACCCTGTATGTACTTGTAAAATAATCTACTTCCCTAACCATTCATTCATTATAACCCTCCCTTTTAGCTAAACACTAGGCAACCTGTTTGAACTGGTAGCCAGCCCTTTAACCTTTCAGAAGCACTTGATTAAAAAAGAAATGCTTACTACCACTCTTTCCCCCACTGAAGTTAAACAATTTATGTAACTTTATAAATAAATAAATAACATCTCTCGGCAGCTATACCAAGCATTTGGATGCTCACAATAATGTAACCCTATGAGATAGTTCTATTACTATCCACATTTTACACATGGGGATATTCCAGTTTGTGTGTTCAGCAACTTGCCCACTCCCTGCACAGCCAAGCCAGGCTGGTCCTCAGCTCCATCTTGGGCTGGCTCTTAACGAGACAACTAGAGGTGCCCACCTGGCAGGCCTTGTTCTAGGCCCCAGTCCACCCAGAGGGCAGGAGGTGGCAGCCCTGCTGGGGAAGCTCCCCCGCCACGGGAGAGACAGGCAGTTTACAACAAACGGGTAACGTGTCAGACGGTGACCAGAGCTTTGGAGAACCATGAAGCAGGTGAGATAGCAGCTAGCAACAAGGGCAGGGTTTAGTTTCACATCCTTGGGTCAAGGCAGGCCTCTCTGGCAGGGGAAAACTGAGCAGAGACCTGAAGGCAGTGAGGGAAGCATTCCAGAGGGAAACAAGCAAGGGGCAGACTGAAGAATATGCTGCACTCCCTCCAGACGTGCAGTCCCCAACCCTTGTTCTCAGTCAGTCTGTGGCCTGTTAGGAACTGGACCACACAGCAGGAGGTGAGCAGCGGGGAGCAAGGGAAGCTTCATCTGTATTTACAGCTACTCCCATCACTCACACCACCACCTGAGCTCTGCCTCCTGTCTGATCAGCAGCAGCATTAGATTCTCACAGGATCACGGGCCCTACTGTGCATGTGAGGGATCTTGGCTGCACGCTCCTTAAGAGAATTTGTCCAAAACCATCCTCCCCAACTCCATACCCCCCCCCACGCCCTGGTCCGTGAAAAAATTGTCTTGCATGAAACCAGTCCCTGGTGCCAAAAAGGTTGGGGGCCGCTGCTCTAGAACATTCATTTGTTCAGCAAATCCAACCCCTTACTCTGGGCAAGGGGCCATACCCAGAAGCACGGACCAGGCACGATGGCTGGGCTAGTGGCCTGACCATCAAACCAGGAGCAGGTGGATGCACTTTCCTTTCCAGCCACCGCCACATCCTACTTCTACCCTCCAGGCCCGGTGGCAGTCTCTCTCCCCACCAGGGCGAGTACCCAGTGTGTGTGTGTGTCTGTGCATAAGAGGGAACAGAAGAGTGGAAAAGTCCCCTATTTCAAGTGTGTACAACACAAACGTCCCTGGAGCTAAGGAAGGCGATCTGGGGACAGCGCCATATTCCACACTGGGAGGATGTGCACCTTCAGGAACCCTCTTTGCCTAAGAAAACCCACTCTCCTGGCCATGGAGACCACGCTGAGGTCATTTCTGCTTTGTGAGCGGGTGGGGATGCTGAGTCTCAGAAGTGGAGGTGCCAGTAAAGGAAGGACCGTCGTTGAAGATTGCCACATCTCCCTCTACCTGCTTCCTTCCTCCTCGTGATTACGGGCAGTAGGCTGCCCTGGCCTTGGCCCAGCACCAGGACAAAGTGGGATCCAAAGGCCACTCAGCATCTTTTTAAGGTGGAA
The DNA here is from genome assembly GCA_028533085.1 of Varecia variegata. NCBI lineage: Eukaryota > Metazoa > Chordata > Mammalia > Primates > Lemuridae > Varecia > Varecia variegata. The sequence continues at coordinate 14,667,824 of CM052438.1, forward strand.
GTGACTCAAAAGCACTAAGTAACTTTCCTGGCGCCCTCTGAATGTAGTTACTTGAGTCTTCAGCAGGAGGGTCATTACTGGTAATAATAACCTTTAAATTAGAAAAATGAAGAAAATAGCTCTTAAATCTAAGAATGGGAAACTTCTGTTTTATTATTAACATTAACACATGGACTGCCAAGTACCATAAACTGAAAAGAAACAGAATTAAAAGGTTCATTTAAGGCAAACCTATCTCAACTAATTAAACGTGTCTATTCCTGGTTTCTTTCTTACTCTGTTCAGAGGTCTGCACACATTTCACACGGGCACCTCAGCTGAGAAACAGTTCAAGAGGCTAGGCAACACTTTAAAGCATTTCAAAATGATGTTTCACTATTGCATTTTCAACTGTAACTTCTGAATTAATTTTAGCTCTGAATTATGTGGCCAGTACAACTATCTGGCCATCAATTTTTCCCTATATTCCTTGTTTCCTATTTGGTATTCTGCACCATTAGACAAAACTGTTAGTATGTAATAATCAAGTGCTGAATGGCGGAGAACGGAAGAGCTGCTTCTAAACACCAAATGCAGTGGGGTATTCAATCAATCACAACCAGAACTTCCTACTCCCACTGGAACAGAACCACTGCACATACGTGATCTTCAAGTTCCTGCACAATCCCATTTTCTAACCTTACCTCTATTTCTAAAATAAATCACAAACCCTGCCTTTCTGTGTGTGTGGGTTTGGTTGGGAGACAGGGAGAGCTGTGAAGGGCAGGAAGATAAACATCAGCAGTCATAAAAAGTCAAAATTCTATTTTTAAGCGTACACTTCTGAAAATGATGCCCAAAGGATAAGATCTCACGTCCTTCTTCCCAAAGTTTTGAATAGATTCCACAAAATGTGTCTTAGACTGGCTACAGTGAAATAAAGGGGGATTCATGAATGAAGGGTGGTCCTAGAAACAGCACTTCATAAAACAATACCCATAAACATGTACCTCCTAAAATGCCACCCAATAGAAATATTTACATCACTTATGATTACTATTTTTAAACTTTATCATTATAAAGGAATATAGACTCATTGTAAAATACTGGAAAAGGGAGGAATCACTCATAATCCTACTCTGACATCTGAAAAATGTTCATTCTAACGCACATATACACATATAAGGTAACAAAACTAATTATACTCTGCAAACCATATAGTGCTTATATACTTTTTTTTTCTATTTTATACAGCCATTGTTAATATAAGTGCTTATATACTTTTAAGTACATCATGCCTGAGTAGTAATTCTAATTGTGACCATTTTCCTGAAATAGTTAACAACATTAACTGCTAAATAAAATCAAGGTATTCTACTATTTGTCAATCAGGACTTCAACCAAAGAAAAAGAGACACTAAAATTATAAGCTATAACAACAACAAAAATCTCACAGATGTGGGGAAGCTTAAAGGCTAATGGCAAAGGAATAAGTCAGGTATCAACCAAAGGCTAGAAGTACACATTTTTTTCATAAAAAATGGTATGGTTTGTTTGTGTGTGTTGGGGGAAGGGGCAGTTAACAGCAAGAGAGACTATCACACAGATTCAAATTTCAGATACACAATATCCTGACCCCCAGTTAGTCAATATAAACTACGTATATATGTAAAAAGTAGACGTAAATGTAGAATAAGCACACTCTAACTAAACAATCCCCTAAGTACAAATTACACTTGAAGAAATGAAACATCTTTCCTTCCCAGCCTCTTGGTCAGGCACTTTCTGGTGTTCCAAGCTAATGTTAAGGGCAGGGGTCAGATGGTACTGAGCCATTGCAAACAAAGGGGAGGGGAAGGTTTACTACACAACCCATATTCACTGGCAGAAACCAGGAAGATTCAGGTAAAAAGAAACACTAACCCTATTCTTACTTCCCAGCGATAACCACTGTTATTATCTTAGGGTACAATTAATGTCAAAAGCCACTGAGAAAAGCCACAACATGGTAATGCTACCAAGTGGTATTATACACTGAGATTTATGACTAAGACTATGAATATAAACTATAAATTACATAAATATGTAAACTACAGGACAATTAGCCAATGTGAGCAATAAAGCCATAATTTAAATGTGAATGTTCTGGGTTCTTTTCAAGTGTATTTATCAGTGCATATTCCTAGAATAAAAAGAAGCAGAGCATGTTTAGTTTTAATCATTTTAGCCTTTGTTTTATCTGACTCATAAGTATCTATGCAAATACTCAAGGACCATAAATTTTGCTTTATTTCTTTCCAAAGAAGACAGCATTATCCAATTTGAGATTTTCCATCAAATTACTGTTAAATTTGGTCACATGCCTATTAATTATGTTCCTTCTTTAAAGATCAGGTTAAGCTTTGATAACTAATAATAAGGCATTTCCATGCCCCCCAAGTACAAGTTTAACCACAAATGCATTGTCAAGCTTAGTGTTATGGCAGAGGTAAAGCTAAAAGCCACATAACATAAATTTAAAGGAAGATACCCTAAGGAAAACTTTTCCATCTGGACTGCTAGTTTATATTTTGTTAATATTCCTGAGTCCTGATATCTACTATTAATATTACAGCCAGAATAATTTTCCAGGAGAGAAAAGTTCAGGTTAAGTATCTACGGACATCTCAAATTACAGCGTTTATGATGTTAAATTATAAATAACTTATAATGTTAAACGATAAATGTTAAATCACTTATATAATCAAATTATAAATTTATATAATATTAAATTATAATACAGCAAACATAAAACCAAAACTACAAATGGAATATACTAGTGACCATTTCCTAACAAGCACGGATTCTTGTCAATGGAAATGCTTATGAGAAGACTATTTGGGTCTCAAATTAGGAGCATTTTAACCTAAAAGTCAATTAAACTGCATTGCACAATTCTATCTCTTAAACATCAGACATTTGTGCACTGCCATGAATTCCCGAAGTGATATTTAGACGCCTTACACTTGCAACCTGAGAGACAAAACCCAGTCCACGAAAGGGCAGACAGGCTGCTGCAGATTCACTAGGGTGTTCAGACTTCTTTTGGTCATGTGGCGCTGACGGCGACCTGATTGCCAGTATCTGCTCTCCTTCCCTGGGTGCCAGACTGTGGCCTGGCTCTGCTGTCTGGCCTTCTGTCATGAGGTGTGGCCCAGGACCTCCCCAGAGAAGTGAGTGGAAGTGGCGTGCTCCCCTTGCAGCTCACGCCTCCTTAAGATCTGGCTCTGGGCTCTGTCTCCCAAGCACAGCAGCCTGCTATACGCTGAGCAAAATGCCAGAGGAGACGGTGGGAACGCAAAACCTAAGTCCCTGGATCCCTCAAATGACTGCGAAGAACAGAGTCCCCTGATGTCCTGGAATACTTGGAACAGCCATCCTGTTATTGGACAGAGAAATTAACATTTATCTCCACTGCATTTCTCTGGTGTCTGTTACAGTGATTTAGCCCTTTTGTAAGTCATGTAAGTTATAAATTTGCTCCTATATTAAACATAGGAGCCCATGAACAAACTATGATTTAAATGCCATTGTTTAAAATCATGTTTCACAAAAACGCAACAGTAACTTCTACTTTCTGAGCAGCATTTTACGTATGACTTCATGTATCACATGCCAGACACCTTGTTATTGTAGGTACTAGTCCCAATTTACAGAGGGGAAAATGAATTTTGAGAAACTGAGTAACTTGACAAGGAAACAGCCAGTAGTGGCAGGCCCAAGGTCAAAAACCACTCACATTTCTAACCTAGAACACAGGGGTGGGCATGCTATGGCCCGTGGGCCAAAATCTGCCTGCTGCCTGTTAGCAGTTTTACTGGTACACAGCGACACTCGTGTATTTAGTTACTGTCTACAGCTGCTTTTGCACTACAATGGCAGAGCTGAGTACTTGGGACAAAGATCCTATGACCTGTAAACCCTGAAGTATTTACCATCTGGCTCTTTACGGAAAAAGTCTGCTAACCCCTGATCTAGAGCCTTTCACCTTTATGCCAGTGCCCCACTTACTGGATATAAGCCAGGCACGTGTACACTCTGCCTAAACAAATCCTGTTCCTAAATATGTGACTCCTGCCTAAGCAGTCTGCATTCCCATCCATAGCTGAGCTTCTCCCTGCTCCGCTCCGGCTGCCCAAACCACCATGCTTGACCAGCATCAGGCGGTGTCTTCCTGACACCAAGACACCTTTTTACACCTGTGGACGTTACACCTCTGGCTTCCTACCTTCTCAATTCTAACAAAACTCCTCCAAAGAAAAGGAACCTGAGATGAAAAAGTTCCAGAGATTGGTGGCACAACAATATGAATATACTTAACACTACTTAAACTACTTGAATTGTACACTTAGAAATGGTTAAGATAGTAAATTTTATGTTTTGTGTATTTTAACAGTTAAAAATAAATTTTTAAAAACACAATTTCAAAATTAAAATTTTATGCAAGTTCTCAAAAAAAAATACATTTGATTCAAGTTAAATGAAAAACCTGAAAGTAACAACACTAGAGCAGAAAACACATCGCATCAGATTCCGCGTGGCCTTATACTTTGTGGTATACATTCATTCTACTTTGGTTTTGTGCATAAAAGGCAGTTTCAAGAAACTAAAAACAGACATAGCACTCCCCAAAATAGAACCCTCAAAGACCACGAACAGCAGAGCATGTTCATTTTATCCCTGTTTCTAACCAGCATTACAGCTGTATCAGCAACTGGATGTAAATGAGTCACAAAAGCTCTTGGAAGCATCATTCTGAATAAGGTAAAAGAAAAAGTGACTTCTTTCACAATTCATTTGACAGCAAATACTTTCTGAATATTCACCGTATGCCAGGCAGAGATGTACAGTTATCCAATACTCTACAGCATAAATTTTTTAATTTTTAATTAATTCCAAATATTCATTATCATTCAGGCGATGACGATCTAAGCTAAATAAGACAAAATGTTGTAATTGTATAGAATAGTCATTTCATGAGCTGGTTTACGTCTAGCATTATTTTTTGATGTTCATTTTAATGAGTATTGAGGTAAAAACTAAAAGCTGTCTTTATACAAAAGTGCCAGCTATAGACAAAACTGCTTGGGTTTGCAGCGCTGTTGCAGTTAGCATGACTGCTGAAGACAATGCAAAGCAGAGACTGGGGAGCTGGAGGCCGCTTGGCTTCTCACAGGCTCTGCAACCTTTAGCAAGTCTCCTGGCTGATTTGGCCAGAAGAGACATGGAAGTCTCTTCTGGGGTTACAATTTAGGGCACATTAAAGGTATGAACAGGGTGAGGAGGATCGTTGGAAGGCTGTTTTCAAGTACAATAAAAAAGGGCAACGATAAGGACACGTGGCTGCGTCCTGCCTCCCACCTGCGCCCCCAAATTGGTCAGGGACCCACGCCTTGGAGATGCAGCTCCTGAGTCGATCCCATGTATCTAGTCTTCTGCAGCCCACCAGCAAGGCTCTCGGCTCAGACCCTCGTCACGTCTCACCTGGCTGCTGCAGACATCTCTTGTCTCCCTGTCCCAGCCTCTTCTTCCTCTGAACCTCCTGTAAGGGTGGTCTTTCAATAATACGGAAATCTGGCCATGTTGCTTGCTTGCTGGGAGTAATTCAACCCACCCAAACTGCTCTGGGTAACCCCTGAGTCCCCTTCACATTATGGCCACCTCTCCTCCCTCTGCCAGGCCTGATGCTGTGGCCATTCCGTAGCTGAGCCAGGAGGTTCTTCCTCGCCATTTGTACCAAGTCGGCCTCCCTGGGTAAATCCTGTCCACCTGAGACTCAGTCCTTCCCTGAATCAGCCAGGGTCTGTGGGCTCCAACAGCCCTGTGCACCTTCTGCCACAATATCCCACAGCCCAGTGCAGTGGGACCGGGGACCTCCAGGGTGTGCCTACTGGGGAAGGGGGCGTGTGAGGAGGGGGATGAGGAGAGACAGCAGACAAACCTCCTCTAATTCCTTATAGAGCAGTGATTCTCCACCAAGGGTACATGGCAGAATCATCTGAGATTCTGATGCATGTCTCTGGCAAAAATCCATTTTATAAAGAATAAAGTGAGGCTGAGGTTAGAGAACAGGTGGCCTATTACTTCCCCTGGCCTTCCAAGAATTTCAACACTAAGGCAGGAGGAAACATCACTAATCCTGTGGAACAAGGTGGGGATGCATGAGCAGGAGAGCAAGAACTGCATAAGAAAAGTGTCCTAAAAACAAGCAGGAGGCTGGCAAGCAATCCCAGCCTAATTCCTTCATGTCCTTTTGGAGCTAATCTGATCCATTTGACCAGTGAAGAAATGGTGCTCCTTTTTCCATCAGGCCACCAAGCGGGTGGGGAGGGCGGGCAGAAAGGCACTGAGTTGGAGGAGCTGAAGCTTAGCTAGGGTTGCAGCCGTGAGTCACTGGATGGAGAGATGACAGAGAGGTCAGAAGAAATGCAGACAGGCGTTCCCTGGCAGCTTGTGGCCCTGGGCTGGAAGGGCTGCCCTTCTCTTTTTATTCCAGCCAATGCATTCTTAGAGAGTCCAGGCTAACCAGATAGAAAGGAAGGAAAGGAAGATTGTCACCCTCCACCTATTCTGAACTGTGCCCAAGAAAGAGCAGGAGGGGTTAAAAGCAATCTCCAGGCAGCAGCAAGCCAGCCGGGGAAGGGTCATTATCACAGCTGAGGACGACAATCCTCAGGCCTCTGAATACCATTTAGCCTTCAATCTGAGTCCTTTTAATGGATCAGAGCGCATTCCATGAGCTTTAGCAACTTTGGAGTGACAAGTGCTTGCCAGGCAGGGTGGAGGCAGCAGAGTGAAGGCTGAAGTGGGGGGCTAAGGGCATTCTTGGCCCCTGGCAGCATTCATTGGTATAGATGGGAATAATGTGACTCCTATTTAGGAATTTTTTTTTTTTTACTTTAAGAAGATTGATTTATAAATAATAGTTTGCATGTTTAGGCATTTTGGAGAGATGGTTAAGACTAAAGGATAAAGATTATAAAATGAAGACCAATAATTAAGAAGACCCTATTTAATGGAAATCAAGCAAGGAAAAAAAGCCGAAGTATTAGTGAGATAAATTGCTTTTGCATGTCTGACAGCTTTTTTTTTTTTGGACGATTATGAACCAGTTATAATTTGGGGGAGATGCTATGGTCTTTGGGCACTGGATGTAGACCTAGATTCCATATTTTTAAAAATGCATTTCATACTGCTAGAGAAAGGTCACTTGTTTCTAGAAGAAAACATTACTAGCACTGGTTAGCAATATAAAAATAAAAAACATGACAACAGGATTCGGTAACAGCTATTTTAGTAAACAAACAAGAAAACAATCATAGATCAATTTTATTAACAACTGTTTAAACCCGAAACCAAGCTTTACAGTAGACTGTGCTGGGTTCCAGAAGCCACAAGCCCCTGAAACAGGGGGCTGAGGGATGCAGAGTGCAGAATGGCAGAGTGGGCACTCACAGCACAGTCACACACACAGTCAGCACCTGTCCACAGTCCCGGTAGGCCGAGCCCTTCTCCCTTTGGGCCACTCATTCCCCTGGTTGAGGCCATTCATCCAAGTGAATGGGAGGAGAGAGGACAGGGGAGACACTCATTTCAATACAAAGGCTTCTCACATTTGTACCCATTCAAACTACTTCTAAGAAAGTAAATCATCACCAAAAGCCCCCATATAAAGCTGCTCAGTACAAAAATTACCATCTGGTGGAGTTAAGAATATCACTATTTGACAAACATCATTAATCAATTCAGGTAAAAAATCAATGGATGCCCAAATTAGTGGATGATGGTTACAGGAGGAATAGGATATCTCAGGGTCTCAAAATCTCTTCCTATAAGATATTAATTACAGAGGGAAAAACAGTAATTTTACAGTGGATAAACTGGCAAGTGATCAAAGTTAACAATGCCTGCACGGATCACACTGAAATCATGTGCTCCTGATGTGATTTGCTGAGGACACAACATCATTCAGCCTGGGGGAACATCAGATAAACCCAAATTGAGGGACGCTCTGCAAAATAATTTGTACTATTTAACAATGCCAAGGTCATGAACAGCAAAGACAAGGTCAAGGTTAAAGGACACTTTTAAGAGACATACCAAATAAATGCTCCATGTGATCCTGGTATACACCCTGGAACACCTGAAGTTTTGAGGGTTTTTTTGGCTATGAAGGACATTATTGGGACAATTGGTGAAATACGAATAAAGTCCGTAGATTAGGTAATAGTATGATATCAATGTTAATTTCCTGATTTCGATTATTGTGCTGTGTTTGTGTAAGTGAATGTCCTTGTTCTTAGGACATACACACTGAAGTATTTAAGGGCAAAAACGAGCACTATATGCAACTTACTCTCAAATGGTCTGGGAAAAAATAATGTACCTATACATTACAGAAAATGATAAAGCTGATGTGGTGAATGTTAACAATCAGAGAATCTGGGTGACAAGTTTATAGGAGTTATTTTCTGTTAGGTTTAAAATTATTTCAAAATAAAATTACCCTAAAAAAGAGTAGTTAAAAACGACCATTTGGTGGAGTTAAGAATACTGCCATTTCACAAACATTATAGAAATTAATTTTTTTCAACAGTACATACTCCATCTACCAACAAATCATGAAATTATGGTAAGGATTCCTTAAAGGTTCTTTAACTATTCAAAGAGATTTTCAGAAGTATAAAGCAAGAAGTTTTTGATCTGTAATCTGTTTTATTAAGCCTAAAGTCTCAATATTTTATTCTTTTTATCTTTTTTCTTTTTTTTAAAGTAATTGACATTGGCAATACCTCATCATGTACTTTGAGGTTTCCTGGACAAAAACCTGTTACTATTTCTGTCTCTAATTCATCCTTTTTGCTTGCTGTGTTGTGGCATGACATCAATTTATTATAACCAATACTTTACAGTGCCTCCTAGTCACTAAATTACCATCATACACACATGATTCAGAGGAAAGAAACTAGTACGTACTACTAGAACCTGCATACTCTTCACTTGTTTAAGAAAAAGCCTGGTCCTTATATTTCCCCATAATATAAACAATGTAGTGATCAATCTATATAGATTCTACAAAGTTTCCTGATAACTAGAGAAAATATACAGCTCTATCAGAATTTTATACCTACTTTTTTAAGATACATGCTCAAACCTGAGGAGTATTGAGATAACAAAACCGTAATGAGCCTGGCATTTCTTTTTTTTTTTTTTTTTTGAGACAGAGTCTCACTTTGTTGCCCGGGCTAGAGTGCCGTGGCGTCAGCCTAGCTCACAGCAACCTCAAACTCCTGAGCTCAAGTGATCCTACTGCCTCAGCCTCCAGAGCAGCTGGGACTACAGGCATGTGCCACCATGCCCGGCTCATTTTTTCTATATATTTTTTAGCTGTCCAGATCATTTCTTTCTATTTTTAGTAGAGACGGGGTCTCGTTCTTGCTCAGGCTGGTCTCGAACTCCTGAGCTCAAACAATCCGCCCGCCTCGGCCTCCCAGAGTGCTAGGATTACAGGCGTGAGCCACCGCGCCAGGCCAGAGCCTGACATTTCTATTAAGGACTATTAGTATTAGCATTCTGCCATTTAAACACACAAACACATACATGCTCATTCTGCTCAAGGGGAAGAACTTTAATTTTGAAAACACTTTACTAATTTGCTCTACCCCCATGCTCCTGGTATGGTACTGTTTTCTATTTCAAGAATCTATGGGTAAATAATTTTTTTTTTAAACCATCATGTACTATCATGAACCAGCTATACTGAAATTATGCGCCATTCTTATGTGTGCTGCATAATGTTTACAATACTAAATGAGAAGTTTAATTTCAAACCCAAACTTGTATTTGTTCTCCTTTCTCTCCCCCTGGGGCAGTCTCCAAGGGAAGTGGTTTGATTTAGGAAGTAGAACTGAGGCCACAGAGGCCTGAGATGAGACAGACAAGGGAATACCTAACAGGTCTCAAATCGACATGAGAACCAATTCCCAGGTGTTTGTTTTTAAAGAATCACATGATCCATGAAAGTAAGCAACTCCACCATAGAGATGGGGGAGGAGGGGCTGGGAGTGAGGGCATTTCACAATATCCCCAGACAGGAAGCAGCACTCCCCATCAACCAGTTTGTCATCAGCAGGGCTCTGAGGGTGGTGGTGTACTAAGTGATAGGATCACCTCGGAGACCTGTCTCCTAGGAAAACAGTTTGGAAAGAAGCATTTATGCAGGCTGACTTTATATAAATAACACTTTAGAAAATAAATGAATACTCACCAAATCATTCACTGAAAGAATATGTTGTCTATAGAAAGTTAGTAAACTGTGGAAGCTAGAAGAAACAGCAGTGTTAGACATTACTAAATTGGCTACAGGAAAAAAAATGAACAAAATAGACTTTATAACCTGTGAGAAAACATGTAGTTCCTTCATTTTTTTCCAACACAGAAGTAGGCAAAGAAGAGTGGATGAATAATCACATGATTTGGAGGCACGGCCTAAAGTAGTCCTCCAATCAATATTAGCTTTCTTTTCTCATTCTTTTCTTACTTTTCATTTTATTCATTTATTTTTGAGACAAAGTCTCACTCTGTTGCCTAGGCTAGAGTGGCAGTGGCGTCATATAGCTCGCTGCAATCTCAAACTTGTGGCCTCAGGCAATCCTCTCATCTCAGCCTCCTGAGTAGGGATTACAGACGTGCACCACCACGCCCGGCTAATTTTTCTATTTTTTTGTAGAGATGGGGTGTCACTATGCTGCTCATGCTGGTCTCAAATTCCTAGCCTCAAGCGATAGTCCTGCTTCAGCCTCCCAAAGTGCTGTGCTGGGATTACAGGTGTGAGCCACCACGCCTGGCCTCTTTTCTCATTTTCAATCTTAAAAAATCATATGAATGCTTTAAAAGCTCTGTACCTGCTCAGAGGCAGGACATTGATACTTTCAGACAGGAGTCTGCCAAGCTCCTCATTTGCCGGCAAACTAATAAACTCCTCTTTCCTTCTCCTTATAAAAAAAACCCAAAAATACAAAAAAGCCCCACACAAAAATGATACTCTAAGATACCTGTGTTAATCTCATTATAAAAATATCACTCCTGCTCCCAAATTTCAGGTAAAATTAATGTTCTAGAAACATATGCTATGATTATCCACTGACGACTCAGCACCACCCTAGCATATCAGCACATACTCTACCTGGTTCCAAAATTAAAACTTTATTTAAGAGAAACAAGACCAAACAAAACAAAATGAAACCAAAAAGAAACAAACAAAACCTAAAAGGGGAAAAATCCTAATACAATAACCAAAACAAATCTTGTCTAATATATTTCTCAGAAACAGTTCACTCTTGACAAATGTTTTTTATATTAACATAGCACTTGAAGTCAAAAAGAAAAAGTAGCCACTCACTACCCCAAATGGGAATAAAAGGCTTTTCTTCTATACCTCATTTCTGGAAATAAAAAGTCTTTGGCTAAAAGAAGAGGAAAGAGTTACACCCATATAAACCTTCAGAATGGGAAGAATTAGTATCACCAAGTGCTTCTCAACTTTGCCAACTAACAACAGTATTTTAAAAACTGTTCGTTCCAATTTTTAGAGTACAACTCATGATTCTGGCTGGCTGTCAACAATAATACCCTCTAGTACTTTATATAATATTTCATTTCAATGTTAGCATAACATTTTTTCTTAAATTTCAAGGTACATTTACCATATTCTCTCTACATATTAATTTATCAAACATTTAAGTGCCTAATGTATTAACCTCTAAGAGGAATACAGAAATGATTAAGACAAGTCACAGTCTACTAGCAAAAAGACAAAGTTGAACATTTGGCATGAAGAAACACTCAAAGACAATAGATCGTCAAAGAATATACTATCAAAACAAATATTCTTTTTTGCTAAATTTACTGGTAGGTTTTTTAAATACTCTTAAAATAAGGGCTATGTTGCCATGTGACACAGTCAGGTAGTACCTAGAACCAAGTAATTAAAATTAAAAGCCTATTTCAAGATGGATTTAGGCTTCCTGCCCCTTTTTCCTGAAGTCAGGCAAGGCAGGGACCCATGATGGGGTGAGGGCAGACAGACACAGTAGCCCAGCACAGGGCGTTAGAGCCCGAGCAGAGTGAGTCTTCTATGCTGGGCTCCAAAGTCCCAGTAAGGAAAGCACTGGGGAGGAGAGGGTGTTGCAGCAAGAGATTGCTCACATACAACGGAAACTGACGCAATAAGGAAACATATCTGAGGATAATAGGAGCATTTCTCAACTGTCAAAGAAAAGAGTTACAGACACGGAAAGGAAGATTAGGAGAAAGAACCTTTTGTGTTGAAATGGAATTTGGGGTATCACTGTGAACTCACGGATACACACACTTACACTCACATTTTCCCTACTTCGGGCCACTGAACAGACCTGGTATTAGCTATCCCCACAGAAATGAGCACACCTAGGGCCAAGATCTTGGCTTCTAAATATTTTCCACTAAAAGGAACCAGAGTCTTAGAAAAATGGCAGATTGCAGTGCTGTGGCAGGAAAAAAATAAATAAATAAGAAGAGCCTAGATTATCTTATTATCACCAGAAAGAAAGAAACTGCTCAAAGAATGATAGAGACATATCAAAAAGACACAGAAAGCAGCAAGAAAGGGCAGCCACTGGACAAATCTGGGATGATTTAAACAGAGAAACATGGCCGGGCGCAGTGGCTCACGCCTGTAATCCTAGCACTCTGGGAGGCCGTGGCGGGTGGATCGCTCAAGGTCAGGAGTTCGAGACCAGCCTGAGCAAGAGCAAGACCCCGTCTCTACTAAAAAATAGAAACAAATTATCTGGCCAACTAAAAATATATAGAGAAAAAAATTAGCTGGGCATGGTGGCGCATGCCTGTAGTCCCAGCTACTTGGGAGGCTGAGGCAGTAGGATCACTTGAGCCCAGGAGGGTGAGGTTGCTGTGAGCTAGGCTGATGCCACGGCACTCACTCTAGCCCGGGCAACAGAGTGAGACTCTGTCTCAAAAAAAAAAAAAATAAAATAAAAATAAAATAAAATAAACAGAGAAACATATAATAATAGTAAACAATTATAACCCATTGAATAAAAGTCTATACTCTTATAAGCACATACATACTTAAGTGGGAAGAAGAACAAGCTTTTCCTTACTTTCAACTAATAAAAGTAGAAGGAATGATTGGATTAGAAAATCTCCATTTGGCAACCATCACAGTATTAATTTATTCTGCCAAGAAACATCAATGGCTGCTAAAACTAGTGGGTTTGAGTTTAATGAAGAACAGAATATTTATATAGTCTCAAAGTACCTCTTCACAATGATGCTTATGCATTTTAAAAAGAAAGAGAGTAACTTTATAGTGGAGAACCTGGCAAGGTTTTCTTAATGGCTCTACTTTAATCAAGTGATGAAAGTCGGCATCACCAATACCAGAACAAATCAAATCATGAACTGTTAGAGTACACGAACACAGCATTACTTCTCTAACATTTTGCCTAAATTGCCTAACTTGAATCTAATCATGAGAAAATGATAAACAAATCCAAACTGATGAACATTCCATCTCCAAAAAGCGTCAATGTCATAAAAATCAAGAAAAAACTAAGGATCTGCTTCAGATTGAAAGCAACGGAAGACATAACACTTGGAGCATTTAAAATGTCATTCATTTAAATAAAACTTCAACTTTATATACTTATTTATAGAAGAATGATAAAGAGATATATACCTGTATGCCATGAAGCTTTTTCTGTTTTAAAGAAAGGGGGTTAAGTTAAAACCTTCATCATGGAGGCTTAAGAGACTGGAAATTGTTATATGAATTCAATGTTCCATAGGAAAAAAAAACCTGCTAAACAAAAATAAATACAAGGTCAGTTGCTATGCAACAATAAGATATGTCTGCATGAAATCAACAAAGGAGGGGAAAAGGCAGAAAAATGAATCTTTCTATATTTTCTATGTTAAATTCCCAGGGTAACGGTTATAAGTGGTCAAACTTCCCAAATAGGTATTTCCTTACAACATACAGTTTATTAGCATGGAGGATGTGAGTATATAACATTGCCAATGTTAAAAACAAGTCTATTGCCATGTGACTGATGTGTATTGACATAACTTAAATAGCAAGTTAAACATAAAAAGTATAACAATGCCTTAAACTTTGTAACAAAGACCCTTTGAGATGACTGCAAGTTAGTGCTGTTAATATACTGAACAAGTTTCTCAAAGTACTTATCTTCAACTCTTAGTCTATTATTTTTCTTCCCACCTACTGACTATCCTTGGTAAAACTTTCTGAATGTTTCTAGTAAAAAGCATGGGGGAAAAGAAAAAATAAAGCTCAAAAACAAGGTCTGTTTGTAATTTTGGTACAAGATTTAATTGTAATTACTCATTAAACAGTTTGAATTATCCAGTCACCTTTTATTGGTTAGGTTTTTAAAATACTTGGCCACTGGAAGTTAGTAAGGCATACTATAGCCACAATATTGCACAATTTTGCACAGAGCAAAACTGCTCAATAGAAAAAGAGGCTGAAAGCTGCATCACATCTCGAAGATCAGCCTCTTGAGACTACATCCCTCAGTCATTAAAAGACACTACATTTGACAGAAAAACTAATTCTGGCATAACTAACAATCTAGAAGTGATGCATATACCTAAATGGATACTGGAAAAGTAAAGCTTTGCATCTTAAATCCAATGTTCTTGAGTTTTACAATAAGAAGTGGTTTAGGTCAGTCAAGGGAAACTAGGACCTAAATTGTAATAAAAAAAAAATCTTAATTAAGAAGACTGCAAAATGGAAGAAGGTGGAGGGAGAAGAGGAGGAGAGCCGCATCTTAAGAGCCAAGGTGAAAAAGAAAGAGACCAACTCTTATTAAAATGAAGCAGCTTTGAATCAGCTCAATGCCTGTTTGGATTAAGGTGATGTGTTCCTACCTTAACTGTCTGCCAGAAGCAAAATTATATCCTCACTGCAGAACAATAACCATATCCAGAGACTTTCTAGGTTTTCTTTTTCACATATAATGTTTGTGATTCAGTCAAAAGTTAGTAGACATGTCAGTTGTAAGACCAAGTGACTGAAAACCAGGAAGAAAAAAAAAAAAAAAACAGAAAGAGAAACCCGTACTTGTTGACAGATATGGACTTAATATAATTATCAGTACCTGCAAAAAAAGGTCAAAAGGAAAAAAATTGTGATTAGTATGTCCAAGAAATAGATGATAAGATGAAGAGTTTTAGCGCAGAACATTAAACTACTAAAAATACTAAATGGAGAATCAAAAATTAAAATATACAGCTAAAATTTAAAACACAATAGGTTTAATGACAGATTAGATACAACTGAAGAGAGTTTAGTATAATGAAAGATGTGTTATAGGAGGAAAAATCCAGAGACTTTAAACTCACAAAGTAAAAAGAGACAGAAAATCTGAATATAAGACACATATGGGACTCAGTGAAAATGTACAACATACACATAAACAGAGTCCCTAGAAACAGATACGAAATAGGACAGAAGTAATATTTATAGAAATAATGGCTGACAAATTTCAAATCTAATGAAATAGATAAACCCACAGATTCAAGAATATCAGTGCAAAATACATACAAAGAAGAGCATAACTGAGCACATCATAGTAAGACTACTTAAAATCAAAGACGAAATCTTACATGCAGACAGGGAAAAGATAAAATACCTTCAAAGAAGAAACAGTAAGACTAAGGGGGGTTATGGTGGCACATGCCTGTAGTCCCAGCTACTCAGGAGGCTGAGACAGGAGGATTGCTTGAGCCCAGGAGTTTGAGGTTGCAGTGAACTATGATGACTCCACTGCACTCTACCCGGGGCCACAGAGTGAGACTCTGTCTCCAAAAAAATTAAAAAAAAAATTAAAACTAACTATATGAAACAGTAGTAATGATGTCTTGTAGGACACACACACACACACACGTGACAACTGCCTAAAAGGTGAGAGGAATTTCAACAGAGTTACAGTGCTTTAAAATCCTTGCATTTTCTAGGAAGTAATATTATAGTCTTTAATAAGTCAAAACTTCATAATGTAATCTCTAGAGTTAACCACTAGACAAATGGTAGAGAAGGGAAAAAAATGAAACAATAAAAAGCATCTAATCCAAAATAAGGTAAGAGAAAAAAGAAAATTAGAAGAGGTGGACCAATTGAAACAAATAGTAAATATTGCATATTTAAACCCAAGTATCAGTTTTTATAAAAGTAAACAAACTGAATGCTCCAATTAAGACTGTTCTCAAATTGAAAAAAGGAGATGTGCCACCTGACAAAACCCTGCTGAAAACAGATAAATCCTAGGTTTATCAAATGTATTCCATGTAATAGCCAACGCGAAGATCCAAAATGAAAAACGAAAACAGTACACTGAAGTCACTCAACTTAGACCATTTCAAAATACTACAGCAGCACAAAATCTGTCTCCGACTGACCAGAGCTTGAAGCAAGGTGAAAAGAAACAGAGAACAAGGGACAAAGAAAAGCAAACTCCCACATTAACATTTACTGAGTTCCTACTGTGTGTAATTTCCTAGACTTGGCATTTAAGTCTTACTCAATTATATCTGAAAAATTGGGAGGCCTTTACTTTTTCTAATGTGGTTAAAAAAGCAAGAATACTCAGAGGAAAGTGGCAGACTAGCCACAGTCTCATTTTCCCTCCAACAAAAACTGGCTCCTCCGACCTTAAAGAGATAGACCAGGTAGGGCAAATTGCTTTCACCTGTGCCGGTCCCAAGTGACCAGGATCCATCACTTGCAGGGCCAGTGGGGAAAGCCCTTGAAATGGCGTTTGGGCTCAGTGCAAAGAGCCCCCACTCCACCAGCTCCTTCTGCACTGTGCACAGAAGGCTGGGTGCGTCTGCCTGCCGTTGGCTGTGTGTACTGGACTCACGCCCCGATATTTGCCAGCCTCAGCCTCAGCCTCATCTCACACGCAGCAACTTCCTGTGACTGGGTGCAGCACATCTCAGCCCCCCAACCCTGCCCCCTACATACACTGAACACCTGCCTACCAGGGCCTATGTAAGATGCAAGGATATCTATTTCATTACAGTGTATACCATAAAAGCACCGTATGTCCTTTTTTAGGGAGACACTGACTAGCAAGATCTGCATCAACCTCACCCCACTAGTTCTTTGTGTTTCCATCTGCCACCTTAAAATAATAACAGACTTTTCAATTGGGTACATCCTATATAATTTTTAAAGATGTTTATACACCAAAGCATATCAATGATGTCAAGACCTGAAAATACTAGGTAAAGGAGCCACAGAGTTTAAAACCTTCAGAGGTTTTCTAGAGTATACCATCAATACAAGCCTATGACATCACATAGAGCAACTTAAGTTTGAAAGGCCCTAGAAAATACAAAGTTAGCTACTGAGTAAGCCCTTCATGGAATTGCCATGGCACAGAACCTTCTATAATTTTTAAATGCAGAGAAAAGTAAATTCTTCCAAAATATGTTTTAATCAAAATAATTTTCAGCTATTAAGAGATTTAGAGCATTCTTATGCCAGCATTCTTATTACATGCCTCTATGTCACTGCCGTATGACCTTGGCCCTGTCTCCTCCTCTCCTTGGGAGGCTGGTGCTGTGCTCTTCCACAAGGCTCTGGGTGGCAGTGACCATGCACACGACTTCTCCCTGCAACCCTAGCAGTCTGTCTGTGGTTCCCGTAACACCCTTCCCTAGCCCTGTTAGTATTCTGAGATGTCTTATCTCTTCTGGGGAACAACCAGCTCCTTGAGAGTGGGGTTCTTGTCTTACTCATCTTTGATCCTCTGGCTAAAACAGGGGAATGCTTTTTATTCTATATTTGCCTGCATTGCTTCTGTTTTATGACAACAAAAATATGGTCTCAAAAAATCCATTCTCTGCGAGAGCACATTGAATTATATCATCAGTACTTTATTTACCTATGAAGAGAAGTCCTTGTTGGGGAAAATCCAAACAAAAGCAAGCTGATGACATTCACAGGCTCTGCCATCAGACCACTGTTGATCAGCCACCTCCCACTTGTTATGCTCCTCCTCTCTGCTCCCCATCTCCCCACCCCACAGCCTGCACCTGTTTAACTCATATTCATCCTGCAGACACCAGTTCATACCTCGGTTCCTCACAGAGGCCGGCCCTGACCATCCGTCCCAGGAGGAGCATGCTTACATGCTCACAGCTCTCTGTCCTTTGTCTTCACAGGAGTACCAAAGCTGCAACTGATGAAATAATCCCCTATCAAGGACACAAACTCCAGAGGGACAAGGACCTAATCTGTTGTGTTCACCTCTGGCTCCCCCAGTGCCAGGACATAGTGCCTGGCACAGAGTAGGCACACAAGTGTTTGTTGAATGCTGATTTTGCTGAGTGTTGAATGAAACACAGAAATATATATATATATAATAAATCACCTGTCTCTCCCATTAGATAAATTCAACAATGGCAAGGATGGGTATATGTTTACTTACTTCAGCACCCCTGCCATATAGCACCACTATCACATAGTAGGCACTTAATAATTACCTGCTTAATGAACAAATGAATGAACAACTCATGTATGTCTTTTTGAAATATTTTTCAGCTTGTTAATATTCATCTAGGTATGAAACATAGAATGTGATCATCTTCTACAAGTTGTTCAGACTTGTCTTAAAAACTTTTGCCATTACCATTAAGGTTAAGTACTATGTATTAGCATTCTAGATGCCTAAGGCACAAGAACAACCATAAAAAGAACATGAAAAAAAATTAAACCCAACTTTACAGAAGATCAGTTCAATAATTTTCCATATCCTTATTACAGTCAGGCATAAACATGTCCAAGCTTAATATTAAAATACAAAAACAGAAAGAGCAACTTGCCCAAATTATAAACAGTTAAAAACACAGTACCAAATAAAAAGCACTTCAGCCTAAACCATAAATAGGGCATTAAAAACCTTTTCCTAAAACAAAAATGAAATACCACTATACAACTATTAGAATAGCTAAAATCCAAAACACTGCCCAAACCAAGTGCTGGAGAGGTGAGGGGCAACAGGAACTTTCATTCACTGCAACTGGGAATGCAAAATGGTACTTTGGAAGACAATTTGGCAGTTTCTTATGAAGCTAAACATAGTCTTATGATCTAGCTAAACACGGTCTGACGTACAATCCGTCAGTCACACTCCCAGATATTTACCCAAATGATTTAAAAACTTATGTCCACATAAAAACATGCACACAAATGTTTATAGCAGCTTTATTCATAGTCACCCACAACTGGAAACAACCAAGATGTCCTTCAGTATTGGTGAACATACAAAATATAGTACATCCCTACAATGTATTAATATTATTATTCAAGGCTGGGTGCGGTGGCTCACACCTGTAATCCTAGCACTCTGGGAGGCCAAGGTGGGAAGATTGCTTGAGCTCAGGAGTTCAAGACCAGCCTGAGCAAGAGCGAGACCCCGTCTCTACTATAAATAGAAAGAAATTAGCCAAACAACTGAAAATAGAAAAAATTGGCCAGGCATGATGGCGCATGCCTGTAGTCCCAGCTATTCGGGAGGCTGAGGCAGGAGGATTACTTGAGCCCAGGAGTTTGAAGTTGCTGTGAGCTAGGCTGACGCCATGGCACTCTAGCCCAGGCAAGAGAGTGAGACTCTGTTTCAAAAAAAATAATAATAATAATATTATTCGATGATAAAAAATAAATGAGCTACTAAGCCACAAAAAGGTATGGATGAATCTTAAATGCATATTCCTAGGTGAAAGAAGCCAGTCTGAGAAAGCTACATATAATATGATTCCAATTATATGACATTCTGGTAAAGACAAGAGATCAGTGGTTGCCAAGGGCTTCAGGGTTGGGGGGAAAGGTGGAGGAGCACTGAACAGGTGAAGCACAGGGATTTCTAGAGCAGTGAAACTATTCTGTATGATACTGTAATGGTGGTGCATTTGTCAAAACCCAAGGAACTTTACAGCAAAAAGAGCAAACCTGTGTATACACAAATTTTTACAAAATCATTTAGTAGGTTGGGGGCGGGGTGTCCCAGGATGGAATGTAGACTGTGACAAAACAATCTACCTGTATTACAAATGTATGAGAGAACCTCAGTGAAGAGAGTGGGGGAGAAGGTTGCTGACCTAAGTAACTCTGAAAACGAGCAGAGACTGTAAGACTAAAGGTAAAAAAAAAAAAAAAAAAAAAAAAGGACACAAGCACTGTACTCTAGTTGCTAAAGTTGTTTCCCACGGGGATATGTATCCACAATTCTGAAACCACTACACATGTATGCTGGAATTAAAGGATTAAGTAGATGGGTGACGGGCGGTGAAAGCCAGGTCTCACTGTTGGAGTGGGAGGTTACAGTTAAGCAAAGGGAGGAGGCTGAATGATCCATGTGATAATGATTACAGCTGGAGACACCACTATCAACTCATGTTCAGTTTAATATAGGTGCAGATGGCCACATACAGAAATATTTATAGGTATGTGTATACACAAGGGTTAATACACACACAGATATTTTCTTGCTGTCATCTGAGCAGGCCTAGAAGCAAATGATACCCCAAAAGCAACAAGCACACCCAGCACCCAAATCTTGGTTTCTAATACCATTCTTCAATAGAAGGATCCTGGGTTCCTTTAAGAAATGGCTGATTCTAGGACTGGTGCAGGAAATACACAAGATGAGCCTGGAGTATCTTCTAGTGCCAGAAAGGAAGGAAGTACACAAGTACGTAACAGAGAGAGGGAGAAGAGAGGCACGACCGACTATCTGAAAGAGCACCAGATGGTCAAAGCTGGAACAATTTTAGCAACAGCAAGCAGTAACCCAAAATAAAAAATAAATACCCATGAGTCAATATCATGAGTTACGCTGATATAAATATATAACTGAATAAATGGGGGAGAACAGACAATCTCCCAAACAGAAGAAAGTATGCAGACATTCCAACCTCAAGGAGGTAGGGTATTACTGCCCACCCATAAGCGTGGGCTGCACTCAGTGACTTCCTCCCAAACAGCAGAAGATGCAAAGAGGGGCAAAGAGTAACTTTGCAGCGAAGAAGCCTGACAAACACTCCCTCAGCCAGGTGATCAAAGTCAACGTTGACAGTGATAAATAATGTTGACAGTTGATAGGATGTGATGACAATGGCATTTTATCTCTGTGGTCTTGCCCTCAAGAATCCATTACCCCCATCTAATCATGAGAAAAATATCAGACAAATCTCAATGGAGGGAAATTTTACAGAATACTTGACCAGTTTTCCTCAAAACTGCCAAGGCCCTCAAAGACCAGGAAACCTAAGAAACTGGCACCGACAAGAAGTCTAAGGAAATATGACAATACGAAAAGGACAGTAGGTTAAAAAAAAAAAAAAGAAAAAGAAAAAGAAAGAAAACCACTAACGACATCTGAATAAAGTAGGGACTTTATCTTTGTAATTTTTCTGTAAATTTAAGACTTTCCTAAAATTAAATTTATTTTAAAACAAAACAAACAAAAATCTTTTTCTACTCACCATTCTGTAAATCACAAAACCTTAGGCCAGTTGTTCTCAGAGTGTGGTCCCTGGACCTGCAGCATCAGTATCACCTGGAAATTTGTTAGAAATGCCCATTCTCAGATCCCACCCCAGACCTGCTCAGTGAGTCCTGCTGGGGGTGGGGCCCAGCTCTCTGTGTTTTACAAAGCCCTTCGATAACATGCTAAAGTTTGAGTATACAGTGGCTCTGATTCCTGATAGACAAGGTGGGTGGGACTTGAGAACCAGGTGATGCCGAAGCTGCTGGTCTGGGGACCACACTGCACTTTGAGAATCACTGTTTTAGACAAACCAAGCAATGACAATGAGCATTACTGAGTGCTTACTATGGGCCAGGTACTTAATACAACACACCTGCAAGACAGGTTTTTTTGGTTTTTGTGGTTTTTTTTTTTTTTTTTTTTTTTTTTTTGAGACAGGGTCTTGCTCTGTTGCCCAGGCTAGAATGCCCTGGTGTCATCATGAGCCTCCAACTCCTCTGCTCAAGTGATCCTCCTCTCTTAGCCTCCCGAGGAGCTGGGACTACAGGTATGTGCCACCACGCTGGCTAATTTGTCTTATTTCTTGTTGTCCAGGCTGGTCTCAAACTCCTGGCCCCAAGCAATCCTCCTGCCTCAGCCTCCCAAAGTGCTGGGCTTACAGGTGTGAGCCACCACACCCAGTCTGAGAAAGGTTTCACCATCCCACATGAGAGAGGTGAGAGGTTTAGAGAAAAGGAGAGCAGTTTTCCTCTGGCCACACAGCTACATGACGGACTGTGCAGCCCTTGTCTCCGCACTGCCGAGGAGCTGCCTTTCTGGACAGCACACTCTACTACTGATATCCAAGTGGCCATTACTCAACCTACTGCATATTTTAGAAGTCAAAATGACATCCAATGGTTTCCTCTGCAAAATTATAGCAGAGAATTACGATTTCTGATCAAGGATCTCACAGACTTTTTTCTTTCTTACCGTGATGACCACAGAATACCACATAAAACTGACTGTAAATGTAGAACATTACCACACTTTAAACTATCTAATACCCAATTATAGCCGGGCTGGTGGCTCCCGACTGTAGTCCCAGCTACTCGGGAGGCTGAGGCAGAAGGATCACTTGGGCCCAGGAAGTGAAGACCAGGCTGGGCGATGTAGTAAAGACTTTGTCTCAAAAAGATAAAAACAACAAACCATCACAGAACTAATAAACACTTTAATCAAGGTTAGAGGATTCAGAGCGCTTCTTGTGGAAGATCCTGACCAGCATCTTTAAAGAGACTGTAGAGGAATTTTAAGACTAGTTTAAATATTCTTTGAGAAATTTATCTGCGAAGTTTGCTCTGCTGGTCTCTGACACTGAAAACTAGGGAAGTGCAAGCCTAGGGATTGGAGATCAAACAGTTCTTCTGTTTGTTCCTAGTTGCAATCCATTACTTTAAACCATTTAAACCACTGCTCTAAACTACTAATTTACACTACCTTGGTAAGACTAACAAATAAACTGACAGAGTACTATGAGATCCAACTGCTATCACTTAGGTATTATGTTAACCATGAGTATACTAAAAATATCCCACCAAATAAAGAAATGTAAGAACCATTATAATTTTCCCTTTACCTAAAATTCTCAACAACTCAACTTTACTGGTTCTTTTAAAATGAATACTGGCAATATTCACAGTAAAAAGGTACAGTACAATATCATACTGAAAAAGAAAAGGTGATCATTAGTAGAAAACTGCAGGCTTTACAGTCAGACTGCCTGGATTCAAATCTAAATCTATCTCTTTCCATGCAGTACAGTTCAACCTTGGACATGTTAAGTAACCCTATTTTTCAGAGAAGAGGAAACTAAGGCTTACGAGAACACAGAATGGGTTTTCTCTCTATACCAAAAGCATACCTTTTACACCTCACTCACTTCCAAAAATGATTTACTACAAAGGCTTAACTAAATCAATGTTCAATTATAACTGTCTCTTGAAATTAATAGTGATTTCTGCCTTCCAAGTTAAGTGTCTACTTAGAAATCGTATTGATCTACTAGAACCACTACAAAATGACTTAGATTGCCTGGTGATCAATACGCTTTCAGTCCACTAGGAGTTTTATAAGACCACAAATTACAAAGAAAGGCTGAGCCCCCAGTACATTTCTACAGCAATAAGTAAAGGTAATGAAGCAGCTTCATGAGGACACATCCAATTCTGTGGGAGCGAGTGGCTTATCTGTTTAAAAAACAAAACCATGCAGTTTTAAATCAATATAATTGAACATCAAGTTTCACGATAAATAAAACCTCTACAACACAGGACCCATGCTCCACTGCTTACTCCTCTAAACAAACAACACTCAGCTTCTGCCCAGGTGCTGACCACCAGCTACCTGTGGTCCACCGGTCCTCGGGCTGCTCCCTGAGGCTTATTATTTTCAAGTACTGTCCTGCACACCAGTCATCAGCAGATAAAAAAGTTCCCCATCATTATGCCAGCACACCTCCCACCCTTGTCCACCCATATCCAGGGGATTCTCTTTATAAAGAAGATAATGTCACTTTGATAAAAATCTCCCACATCACCACCTTCCAAGCCAACTAAAACAAATACCCAAATGGTGAGTGTTCAAACAGTGCAAGTTCAAACTAAGCAAATGTAAATCAAAGTTTCCTCCTATTTCACCAGCCTCCCCTGCTCAGTCTACTTTGTGAACTCCCCCTCATCTCTGACCTCTAACTCCTGGGAACTGCAGACTCAGCTCTAAGACCTTCCCTCTTTCTCCCTAACTCCCTAGATGATGTCATTTGTCCTCGGGTTTTAAATACCATCCATATTCGATGAGTCACATTTGTATCTCTAGCATCAACTTTTCCAGGTTTCCCCTTCACTGGGAACTCTACCCCAACTCCAACTGCTCAGGCAACTTTCTCTCTCCCCACATTCTATCAGCTCTGCCTGCAAAATTTATCCACAATCCAACCACTTCTCATCACTCACCTGGTCCCAGGCACCCTTCCTCACCTCTTTTCAGAGCTACCAGAAGTGCCTGCTAACCAATCTTCCAGTGCCCACTCTGACTCCCCTGAAGTTTCTTCTCCACGAGCCAGGCAGAAGGCCTTTTGGAAATGTTAGCTCCCCAAACTCCTCTGCCCTCAACCCCCAGAGCCCTCCCAGATCACTCAGAATACTCAATGTCCTCATCATGGACAGAGCCTCACAGGATTGGGCCGGCCCCTTTTGCTCGTCCGCTCCAGCCACCCAGCCTCTTTGTATTAATCATGCACACATTCCCCTGCCTCAGGGCCTTTGCGCATGCCAATCCCTCTGCTGAAACTGCCTAAAATGGTCCTTCCCCAGATATGAACAAGGTTAGCCTCTCCCTTGCTCAGCTAGACTAGCGGCCCTCATCCCTCCATCAGTCTACCCCCTTATCATGCTTGTATTTCTTCAGAAGACTTAGTACCACCTGCCATTATTTATTAATTTATCTCCTTATTTTCTGACATACCCCTGGAGAAGTAAAATCATCCTGAGAGCAGGAGCTTTGCTGTGTTCACTGCTGCATCCCCTGTGTCTAGAGCAGGAACTGTCACACAGCAGGCATATAGACAGTTTTGGGTTTTTAAAAAAAATATTAACCGTTTTTTAAAAATTTAAGTCCGTTGTATTATCTGAAGTATTTCAATATCCATATTCATCTTACCATAATAAAATAATCACAATTCTAAATTATTACAGAATCAATTTATAAACACCTAAAAAGCAAACAGACATTCCTTGGGTGGTAAAAAGAAAAAAACTGTACCTATCTTTCTGCCTTAAATAAACCAAATCATTTTAAATAAAAAAGTATGTCTTAGGTCTTTAAAATCAGTGTTCCTGTTGCAGAAGAATGCAGAGATCTGTTAACACACATGAAAGGAACAGTAATACCTACAGTACTTTTCTATGATAGAGAGATTTTTTTTTTTAAGAAAAAGCTTTAGAAATAAGTACCAGACATCAAAGAAAATAACTTTGTACTGATTTCTTTATCCCCACAAGGGTTCACTGAGAGAAAACACAGAAGCCAAACACTACAGGGTTAACTGTGATGGCGTCAGCAAGAGTGTTAGCATTAAACTGCTGAGTGAATGATGAAAGATTCTTTTTAGCCAAGGAAAAGTTGTGCTGCAATGGTACCATTACAAATTTTTACAGTAATAACACAGTACATTATAAGCTTGTTCAACTGATAAGCTCTTTATGAGGGCTGGAAGTCTGCAGCTCTCTTACACAAAGACCTTTCTGTCTTCGAGTTCCTAGAAGTCAATAAGCTAAAAATCACATCTTGCACAATGTCCACTTAGAGTCACAGAAGATCTAGTCTTCTACCGATTTGCCCAGCTTCCCCTTGGCACAGAGATGCCAACAGGATACAGAGGCAGAGGCAGCAATATCACTTCTGTGTCCAGTTCGATCAGCTCTTCAATTCAGCCACTTTTGACTCGGAAATGACTTGAGATTTACAGAAGAGTTGTAAAGACGGTCAAGAGGGTCCCCACAGCTTCTCCCCACTTCCTCTAATGTTAACATCTTACTTAACTACAGCACGCATATCAAAATTAAGAAATTAACATTCCTACAACACTACTAACTATAGACTTTATTACTCAGATTTCATCAGTTTTCTCACTAATGTCCCTTTTTCTTCTAATCGGTGCCCCCCAGTGCATTTAGTAGTCATGTCTCCTAGGTCTCCTCTAATCTGTGACAGTTTCTTAGCCTTTCCTTGCTTTTCATGACCTTGACACTTTTGAAGAACACTGGTCAGGGATCTTGTGGAAAGTCCCATATCTTGGGTTTGTCTGAAATTTTGTCTTGATTAAACACTGGGGTTATGGATTTGGGGACGATTCCTGCAGAGGTGAAGTGTCCTGCTTATGCCATCACATCAGGAAGCACATGATACGAATACGACTCTCTACTGTGATGTAAAGGTAGTGTCTGCCAGGGTCCCACTCCCTGCTCCATTCAGCAGAAATGAGTCACTAGGTCCAGCCCACAGGGAGGAGGGAATTAAGCTCCACCTCCACAAGGAAAGATTATCAAAGACTTTGTGAACACTGAAACCACCACAGAAATTAATAAATACTTTGTAACTACTTTTTTTAAACTACAATTTGTTTTGACAAATAAATCTCCAGTTATAGTTCATAGAAACTAAGAAAAGCTGAGGCTTGAGAAAGATAAAACATTCACGAAATCATCAATTGCAAAGACAAAAAAAAATTCTAATATCATTTAGTTTCGGCTTTAAAGTGTTTGTTAGTTTGATTTCCAGCTAAAAGTTCTTGTTTTCATCATCTTATTGAGTACAGTGTCTTCCTATGTTGATACCCAGGATTTATCGATGACCACCCATCACTCACTGTCACAGTCATGCTCTGCATAAAGACGTTTCAGTCAACGTCAACAACGGGCCACATATATGATGGTGGTCCCATAAGATTATAGTACTGTATTTTTATTGTACCTTTTCTATGATTGGATATGTTTAGATACACAAATACTTACCATTGTGTTACAGCTGCCTACAGTATTCAATACAGTAACATGCTGTATGGGTTTGTAGCCTAGGAGCAATAGGCTAGCTAGACCACACAGCCTAGGTGTGCAGTAGCCTCTACCATCTAGGTTTGTGTAAGTACACTCTACGATGTTCGCACGAGGATGAAATCGCCCAACAGTGCATCTCTATGAACGTATTCCTGTTAAGAGATGCACGACTACATTTGGTTACACAACTTGTTGCCATTAACATGGCTTAGAGGAGGGAAGAAAGGAAAAGAATAAATACACACACACACACACACACACACACACACATATATATGTATGTGTATATATATCATTAACCTATAAAATATTTGATTGGAGGGGCATTTGTGTGTCAAGTTTGGCTTCCCACCAACTTGACTATAAGTGACTTACTGGAAAGACCAAAGTCAAACTTCTTTTCTGTTCTCCAGGACCCAGGGCAGGGGCTGAACAGGATGATGTCAATTAACAAAAATATAACTTTGGATTCTACCAAAACATCACTGCATCATAAATTTTAAGACTATAAATGGCAACATTAGCAAGTATAAGAATCACCTGAAAAGTCTGTCAACAGTGCAGATACTGGGCTCTATCTTAAGATAAAGAAAATGACATATGGATCCTACCTCCTGATAATGTGCTAAAGAGCCCTTTCCCTGTCAATTAAATGTAATAGGTCATATACACCTAGTAATGATGATCTCCCAAAATGAAAGGTGATTAATAAATAAAGCCTAGAATACCCTGAACATACTCCTACCAAACTCAAACATTCTGAAGACAATACCAATTTGCCTTTAGACCCACCTCCTCCTTCACAACACAAGACTTTATACCAAATGGTGGAACCACTGGAGCGATGTTTATGTACCTGGTTTTGTTTTGCCAGTAAAATAATTATAGATCCAAAGCAACTAACACTTCCATTTTAGGTAAACTTTGATTGGTTCTGTCAAAATACTCTTCTCTAAATTGTAAAAACAAAAATAGGGATTCCCAGGCCACAATGTTACTATAAACCATATTCAAGTATTTGTTTATATAGGTCAAAATCTACTCAGAGCTTTCAGGAAATAAGTCCAGTGGCTTTGTTTTTCGGATACTTGAGGATAGCCCCTAACAGCCCTCACAAACACTTGCTCTGTCCCAAGCACTAGCTGTGATGATAGAATAATATGCATCATCTCAATCTGTCCTTGAAACCATCCTACAAGGTAGGCAATTTCTACCCTTATCCCATTTTTAAGGGAAATTAAGGTTCAAGGGACTTAGGTGACTCACTGCCTGAGAACACACAGCTGGTGAAGAATGAAGCTGAATGGGGCACGACAACTCAAGCCCAGCCTACCTGCACTCAAACCAAAGTCCTCAGCACCCCCTACGCCTTCCCCCAAGACTGGTGCCATTTGGCCTCACCCTTCAACCACTCTCTGCCTTGATGATACTCTCCAGTCACACAGATCACCTTGCTCTGTCCTAAACACGCCACACACACTCCTCTTTACTGACTGTCTCTAGACAGTCAGTAGCTCCACTAGAATATAAGAGAACAGTAAGACAGCAGGGTCTTTGCTTTCTGCACTGCCATGTCCCAGCCAGATCGTGTCCTGCTAATGGCAGATGTCCAAAATTCATTTTAAAAATGAATGTGTATGAATATTGTAAACAATTGGTTGGAAGTCCTTCTAATTTTTAGGACACAATACCCTGAGTTTGTAAACAAAGTAAAAGGGGATACTCAGAGTAATTCACCTAATTATAAAAAGCAAAACTGAAGCTGTGAAGCTAAGGCCCCATAATGGATGTTCTCAGGTGACACCAATGAAAATGGCAGAGTAAAGACCTCAAAAAATTCTATCCACCATAAAAATAAAGAGAACAGTGTCAAAAATTGTCAAAGGCAACCTTTTCAGGACTCTGAATGTTAGCTAAAGGTTTGCAGTAACCTGGGGAGCATTTATGCAAGAAAAACAGCAAAATTTTAGTAACACTGAGCTTTGTAGTATTTTAACTTGCCCTATTTCCACATCCTGTATTCCAGATCTGCCCTAGCTTTGAAAACCAATAGCCTGGAAGCCACTGGAGTGGAGAGAGAGAGGCTGGAGCTATTTCAAAGCCCCATTTCCAGATAATTGTCATTATCTGACCCCACTTGCAAGGCTGTTTTTATCTGACCTGACTCAGAGCTCTTAGAGGAGGAAGGAGGAATAGTTAAAAACAATCACAGGCAATTGCTGAATATTTTACTGTTGAAGGGGATAGCTAACAGTCAGTGCTAAAAACAGGCTAATTAAAAAGCTTAAAAAGAGGCCGGGCGCGGTGGCTCATGCCTGTAATCCTAGCACTTGGGAGGCCGAGGCGGGCGGATCGCTTGAGCTCAGGAGTTCGAGACCAGCCTGAGCAAGAGCGAGACCCCGTCTCTACTAAAAATAGAAAGAAATTATCTGGCCAACTAAAAATATATAGAAAAAATTAGCCGGGCATGGTGGCGCATGCCTGTAGTCCCAGCTACCCGGGAGGCTGAGGCAGGAGGATCGCTTGAGCCCAGGAGTTTGAGGTTGCTGTGAGCTAGGAGGACGCCACGGCACTCTAGCCTGGGCAACAGAGCAAGACTCTGTCTCAAAAAAAAAAAAAAGCTT
Organism: Varecia variegata; assembly: GCA_028533085.1. Classification (NCBI taxonomy): domain Eukaryota; kingdom Metazoa; phylum Chordata; class Mammalia; order Primates; family Lemuridae; genus Varecia; species Varecia variegata. The sequence goes on from CM052438.1 coordinate 14,697,641, forward strand.
AAAAAGAAAAGGTGAGGAATGAGATGTCCACAGGGGGTTTTGAAAAGCTTCAATATATTTCTGGGAATCCAGAAGGCCATGCACATAGGTGGGACTGTGCTCATGCTCAGGAAAGACCTGAGAAAGTCCTGAGCTCTCCTCACCTCTGGCTGACCTTGAGGCTCTGCACAAGCAGGTGGCGATGGCGAAGGCAGAGTTGTCAACTGTCTGGTGAGTGTGGAGGGCAAGCACCAACAGGTACACGGGGACCTCAGCAAAGAGTGGGAAACTAAGTTCCAGGCATCTAAGGAAATCTCTGTCCAATCATTAGCTAAGCACTAAGCAAACCAAGCAGAGACTTCAGTGGCCACATATAAAAAAGAATATAGACTTTACAGAATTCATTCTGAAAAGTCACTAAACAAAAAACAACAACAAACAGCAATAACATCCCTGGGGAAGGGGCAGAATCTGATTTCCAGAGCTGCCACATTTAAATCATAATAAATAAATAACCAGTTTCCAATAAAAATTTATGAGACATGCAAAGAAACAAGAAATACTTTCTTGGCCCATACACAGGAGAAAAAAGCAGCCAATAAAGAGAGGGAAATTTTTTTTTAAGAGCCAGATAGAAATTCTAAAGTTGAAAAGTACAATATCTGAAATGAAAAAGAAAAAAAAAACAGATTTGAACAGGCAGAAGAAAGAGTCAGTGAACGTGAAGGTAGATCCATTGATATTATCTAGTCTGAGAAACAGAAAGAAAACAAAATGAATAAAAACGAACAGAGTCTGAGCATATGCATGATGGGAGTTCCGAAAAAGAAAAGGGAGAGGTGGGAGAGAGGAGGAGAGAGGAGAGAAGAGACAGAAAGAAAGAAAGAGAAATGGGCAGAAATATTTAAAGAAATAATGTCTGAAAAATTCTCAAATTTGATTAAAAAACAAGCCATACACTCAAGAAGCTCAAACTCCAAGTACGAGAAACTCAATGGGCATACAATGTATAAAGATATAATTTATTTGACAATAACAGCACAAAAAGAAGGAGACGGAATGGAGCAAAGATTTTGTTAACTATGGTTATTAAGTGAGTATTAATCTGAACTATGTTATCAGTTAAGATGTTAATCATAACCCCCAGGGCAACTACTAAAAAAATAACTTAAACACAGTAAAAGAAATAATAAGGGAATTAAAAAGGTAAACTAGAAAATATCTACATAACACAAAAGAAGGCAGTATTGGAGGAACAGAAGAACAAAGAAGACATACACAAAACAAATAGCAAAATGGCAGACATAAATCCTCCTCCATCAGTAATTTCATTAAATGCAAATGGATTAAACATTCCAATTATAAGGCAGAATTGACAGATGGATTTAAAAAGTGATCCAACTATATGCTGTCTACAAAACACACACTTTACATTCAAAGACAAACAAGTAAACACACGAGAAATCAAGATATGCCATGCAAATGGTAAGCAAAAGAGAGCTGGAGTGGTTATACCAGTATCAGACAAAAGAGACTTTGGATAAAAATTGTTATTAGAGACAAAGAAGGAGTTTTATAATGATAAAAGGGTCTATCCATCAGGAAGATGTAACAATTATAAACATTTATGCACTCAAAAACAGAGCCCCAAAATAAAATGTGAAAAACCTGATAGAATGGAACAGAGAAATAGACAATTCAACAATACTACTGGAGAATTCAATACTCCACTTTTGATAATGGATAAACATTAGAAAAAACACAAGAAAAGACTTACCATTATAAACCAATCAGACCTAACAAAACATCTATAGAACACTCCACTCAACAAAAGAAGAATAACCCATTCTTTAAGTGCACATGGAACATTCTCCAGGATAAACCATATGTTAGGCCATAAAAAAGTCTCAATAAATTTAAAAGAATTGAAATAATACAAAGTGTGTTCTCTAGCCATAGTTCAATGAAATTAGAAATCAGTAACACGGGGGGAGAAAATAAAATAAATAAATAAAAAGTAAAAAAAAAAAAAAAGAAATCATTAACACGATTAGACAGCTGTGCTGTTCATGGTCTCATTTCCTCTAATTTTTTTTTCTCCTCTCATGCCCTTCCTACTCACTGCTGATACGGTTCTTATATAGCAGTTCCCTTTTGGGGGTGCTAATTTGCCACTTCTAATCCATTAGAAGCTTAGAAATTCAACCACCAAACTTGCATAACAAAAGAACAAGGCTCAGTACCAGCCCATGAAGGGCTCTGCCTTAAAGAAGCATGCAGCATTAGTGTAGTCTCTGGATCTTCTATCCTAGCCACTGAGGGGCCTGCCTGGTTCTGAGGCAGGTGAGGTTAATGGGAGGCCTAAAGAAGTGAGGAACGCACTATTATAACACAAATCACCTCCAGGACAACCAGCAGTTAAGTGAGATTATTTCTTTGTGGTGAGAACATTCAACCACCTCTTATTAGATGGCAGATATGGCAACCACCCTGATCTGATCATTATACAACATATACATGTACTGAAGCATTAAATTGTAGCCCATAAATATGTACAATTACAATGTGTCAATTTTTTTTAAAGAAACATTATTTCTTCTATTATTAAAGGTGGGGGGGAAATCCCAGGCTTCTGAAGCACGGTTGTTCAACTTTCCTTGATAAACCAGTCAGATTAACACAGGAGATCATTTCTTTTTATATATCTTGCTGTAAACTCCAATTTCCCTCGATGATACGCCTTCCCATAAAAAGAACATCATTGAGCTCACCCTTCCTTACATTATTTTATATTTAAAATCAGTATCATGGGGTTTCATACTTTTAATTTCTCTTCAACTGTTTCATGAACATATGGTCTTTGTCTCCTCAACTACACTGAAGCCCTTGAGGGAGAAACAGAAGGCCATTCATGTTTCAATCTTCTTCTGCAATTTCCCTATCAATTCAGAGAGCAGTTCTTGGCTCATTAATAAGCTCTTAACAAATGCTTACTGGTCAACTCAGAGCTTCACAACTGGTGCATTTTGGTACACACATATATCATGAACAAGTTCTCCCTGCAGAACTCTCTTCGAGGGGAGAACTTCTTCATGACAACAATCTCTCCGGGTTTGGGTGGTATAGGGGTGGGAGCAGGAGCCCTTGGAAGCGGTCTCCTCAGTATATGTGAGTGCCACGATACGGGAAAAAGGTGGGGAAGCCTTGGGAGAAATGACTGACTAGAAATGCTACTAAAAAGAACTGGAAACAGCCTGAATGTCTGTAAAAAAGATGAAGCTCTTTTATGTACAAATGGAAAATCTTCCAAGAAATTTAAGTGCAAAACAATACGTAGATAGTATGCATAACGTATTCATGTAAAAGGGGGGAAGATGTATAAACTTAATTGCTTGTATATGATATGATATACTATATGATATCTCTGTAAGGATGCGCCACGGTGACTAACTCATGGGGGGAGGCCAATGGTTAGAGACAGAGGTAGGAAGATTTATCCCTGCAAACCCTTTGCACTTTTGAATTTTGAACGTGATAATATTAGCTATTAAAGACACTAACATTATAAAGTTGCCAAATCACCTTTGCCTATCTCCAAATTCCATTAATACTGATTATCATCTACCCAGACACCTTCACTATTAGTCAAACTTTGCATGAAAAAAATACAAGAAAGATCTGAATGCTGGTTACCCAAATGTGTGCAGTTTGTGAAAATCCACTGAGCTCTACACTTATGACCCAGGCACTTTTCCATAGGTACAGTATTCACCAATAAAAAGTTAGAAACAAAATGAAGAGGTTATTTAGGTCAACTTACTCTTTGTTTTCTCTTAGTATACTACTCTTAAAGGAGTAGTATAATATTTCATATATTTGCTGAGATAAAATAAATTACTGTTTCAAATTTTTCAATAATGTTTCTCAAAAAAATTTCATATGGGCCAAGCTCAGTGGCTCATACCTGTAATGCTAGCACTCTGGGAGGCCGAGACGGGAGGATTGCTTGAGCTCAGGAGTTGGAGACCAGCCTGAGCAAGAGTGAGACCCCATCTCTACTAAAAATAGAAAAAAATTAGCCAGGCATGGTGGCATGCACCTGTACTCCCAGGTACTCGGGAGGCTAAGGCAGGAGGATCGCTTGAGCCCAGGAGTTTGAGGTTGCAAGTGAGCTATGATGATGCCACTACACTCTAGCCAGTGCAACAGAGCAAGACTCTGCCTAAAAAAAAAAAAAAAATATATGATTTGGGTCAATAATGCTGACCCCATGTAATAAAGTGGACCAGGCCTGACCAGCTCCTCTCACCTCTTTTCCAGGGTTTACAGCCTCAAGGCCCATGCTCTCTCCCTCCTGTAACTTTTCTGTGAGTTTAAAATTATTTTCAAATAACATTTTAAAGCTGTTTATTAAGACATAATTATTATTATTATTAAGACATAACATAATTATCAAAACAAGCTTAGAAATGAATCTGGACTTTGACAGTTGTTCCTTGCCAGTTATTTTAATTTACATAAGTGGGCCGGGCGCGGTGGCTCACACCTGTAATCCTAGCACTCTGGGAGGCCGAGGTGGGCGGATCGCTCAAGGTCAGGAGTTCGAGACTAGCCTGAGCAAGAGCGAGACCCCGTCTCTACTAAAAAGAGAAAGAAATGATCTGGACAGCTAAAATTATATATATAGAAAAAAATTAGCCGGGCATGGTGGCGCATGTCTGTAGTCCCAGCTACTCGGGAGGCTGAGGCAGAAGGATTGCTTGAGCCCAGGAGTTTGAGGTTGCTGTGAGCTAGGCTGATGCCACAGCACTCTAGTCCAGGCAACAGAGTGAGAATCTGTCTCAAAAAAAAAAAAAAAAAAAAGTAAGTACATAAGTGTTATCCAAGGGCATTAATTCTATTTGCAAAAAAAAAAAAAAAAAATTATACCTTCTGGCTAGGTTTATAATAAGGCAAAATAAGTACCTTCCAAGACCCAAAGCTTAACATAATTGTCTCCATCATAAGACTCCATTTCAATAATTTCTCATAATACAAGCCTTAATGGAAAAACTAGATTTACAGGAAGTTTAATAAAAGTTTCTCATCCACATGAAGGATTAAGCTCACCTAAGTAGTGAACACAATGATAAACCCTAATAACAACTTAGGTTAGAAGCACTTAAAGCACAGAAAAAAAAAAAAAAAAAAATCAAAGGTCTAATAAGATGGTAAATGTCCCAATAGATATAATTCTTAAAAATGATAATGAACTAGATGTGAAAGGCAAAACTTTAAACATATAGGAACGCATATAGGAGAAAATCTTTTGTGACCCAAGAAGGGAAGAATTTCTTAAATAAGACACAAAAGCACAAACCATAAAGGAAAAGAATGACAAATTGGACTGAACTTAGATTCACCATTTGCATGTAATAAAAAGTTCACAATTAAGGTGAAAAGACACGTCTACTCGGGAGGCTGAGGAGGGAGGATTGTTTGAGCCCAGGAGTTCAAGGCTGCACTGAGTTATGATCGTGACATTACATTCCAGCCTGGGCAACAGAGTAAGACTCTGTCTCTAAAAAAATTTTTTAAATAAAAAAAAGACAAGCCACAATCTGGGAGAAGATACTCTACCCAAAATAAAGCACTCCTACAAAACCATAAGACAGACAACATTCCAACAGAAAAAGGGGCCAGGCTATGAATAGGCAACTCACAGAAGAGAAAAAAAGAACTCTGGGCACTGCTGGTGGGAGGGCATCCAGCACCAGCCGCCAGAGAGCAAGCCAGCAGTATCTAACGCAGAGCAGCAGGCACACCCCGACTACCCAGACTCCCAGGGAGGTCCTCGCTGCTGCAGCCCCAGCGCCCACGGTGGGGAACAGGGAACCACCCAGGGCGGGAGCTGCCTCACCAACCAGGTTCCTTTAGCTGACAGGCCACTGACAGCATGCATCAGGTCCTAGGGGCGGCTTCAAGTGTCCTGACAGGACAATTCCAGGCACCCTTCTTAGTAGGTTAGAAACCTTTGGTGATTATATCATATCAGAGGAAAACTAGCCCCAAATGGCCTCCGAACCCTGCAACCCCAGGATGACGTTGTCTATTTCATCTGGGTACTAAAGCTAGAGCAAAGTTCTTGATAAAACTCAAGATACTGGCTCTACTGGTGTCTGTCTAGCAGTATATAACATGATTACACTAAGACATATTTTTAAAAATTTTCTCTCAAAAATAGGCCTATCTTCTACAGTTCCAGCAAGAAGGCCAGCTTCTCAGAGATCGGGATCAGGGGAAAGTGCCAAAGCATCACATATTTTAACTATAATGAAATATGTTAAGGTTATAACTACTTAATTAAGGATGGAGAAAATGCAGAAATACTGCCAGTTGTATAATGCTTAAAACAGCATGAAATCCTTAAACAGCCTTCCTCACTGCAAAAATCCGTGACAACAGCGAGAGCCCCCAGGCCCAGTGAGCTGTCCCCTGTGTGTGGGGGGTGGGTCCCCTGTGTGTGGGGGTGGGGGAGAGCGTAAGGCACACAGAGAATAAGGGGTTCACTCAGATCACATTTACAATTTAAAGTGTACCTTTATGACTTCATAATTAAAAATTACATGAAGGCCACTCCCTGTACATTTGAAAATGTCCACTTCCCTGGAAGTTCAAACAAAAGAAATAGAGTGATTAGAAGACATTTAAAAGCAAGTCTGGGGGGAAGACAAGTACAGGCAAGAATATTATTTCTTCACTTAACTATGTACTTTAGAAAATTAACTCAAAAAAGAGCTAAGGCCAGACACAGTGGCACACACCTATAATCCCAGCACTTTGGGAGGCCAAGGCAGGAGGGTAGCTTGAGGTCACGAGTTTGAGACCAGCCTGAGCAAAACAGTGAGACACCCAACTCTACAAAAAATAATAAAATTAGCTAGGAGTGGCGGTGTGTGCCTATAGTCCCAGCTACTCGGGAGGCTAAGGTAGGAGGATCGCTTGAATCCAGGAGTTCAAGGCTGCAGTGAGCAATGATTGTACCACTATACTCCAGGCCTGGGTGACAGAGTGAGACTCTACCTCTTAAAAAAAAAAGGGAAAAAGAAAAAGACCTAACAGTTCACATCAGAAGGCGTATTCCTTTCCTTATGAATGATCTGTGGGGGGTAGGGGGGAGAAAAAAATGGAAGAAATTAAAAAATAAAATAAAATAAATCAGAAAGTGCATTCTTTTTCTCGGGCAAAAGATCTAGCAACTGCCTCTGTTCCTTACAAATACAAGCAGTTTATCAACCTAAACACAACACAATCTAAATAATTTTTTTCACTCTAATCAGTATTAGGATCCTGTAACTGAAGACAAGAGAAGCACATCTGCCAATAGTAACAGAGAAAAGTCCAAAGCTAACTCATATTCTCTAGAACTATTAAAGAGAAAAAGTCTACAAGTAGACTTCCTACTCCCTTCAACGAATTTCACTTATGTGTCAAGGTAACTCAGAAAATGCAGACCACCTATTCTGAAAGGAACAACTATAATTGTAAAGGCACAGATTACAATAACCATCTGAAAAGTCAGGGTTCAAAATAAATGCAAAGCCACAAGCTATTGGCTTTTTCACATCATGAATCATTTTATAAATTCAAAACATGTAAGTTTCTAATCTGTGTGGGTCATCATGACCAGACGAGAACAGTCAGGCCTTCGGGAGAACAGAGTTAGGGAAATGCCCTATACTCTTGCAATTTCAGCTGTAGAATCAGAAGTCTGATAAGATGATTTTCTGGATAATCATGAAAATATCACAGTGCCCATCAGCAAACCATATCTTTTCTTTAGGCCCCAAGTGCCATTATTTATTAACCAAGGTATTAGGACAGAAGTATGGAAGGTATGCTGTAAAAACCAAGAGAAAAGGTAATAAGGGGAATTGAAATTAAATAAAAAAAAAAAAGAACTAACGACAAAATTAAGAGTTTTTCCCATAGTAAAAGATTCTGTTCTTACCTCGTAAGACCAGACACACTGCACCCCTGCAAACCTCCGGACACATCTTCCCACCTCCACGTCCTCGTGGGTGGTATACATTTCCCGGAGACACTTGCCAATGTGTGGTACCATTCTCCGAAGCACCTCCCGGCTCATGATCACGCCAGGCCCCCCCATGCAGAAGTTCTCACCAGGCTCGAGGGCCAGTTTTCCCATTTCTTCAGTGGTGCCCAGTCCCGTCTGCCCAAGAAAGAGGGGCTCGCTGCTATTCAAACTCCTCAGAAAATTCTCCAGACGATCTCCTTTGATGTAAACATCATCGTCAGCTCTCATAAACCATTCATACTTGTCCAAGTAGTGGTCATGCATGTACTTGAGCATCATAAAAGACTTCTTCTGGGGTGGGTAGGAGTCATCCACGCCCCGTAGTGGCACTATTGGAATTGGTAGAGATGTGTCTGAACCCTCACTAGAGAAGAATTCAACTTTCCCAGGAATTGTCTTGGACCACGTTCTGGAATTGAAATAAATATCAGTTAGAGAACAGTTTATTTCAAGCTTCTTATTTTCAGGAATTCACATATTTGATCATTTTGATCGCCACATTCAAGAGGATGATGAACACTTGATCTACTTGCTTCCTCTTAATGGAAGCCTAGGCTACCAGGTATTGCAAAGTCTGAAAAAAGAACCCCAACTAAAAAGAAAGATGAAGTGTTAAAATACGTCCAGGATAGCTATTGTAAGTTTTAGTTATGGCTGAAAACCAGATTGCCAGGGCACCAAGGTCTACGTATGTGGGTTAATTTTCTGATACCCTCAACTCCCTACCTACAAACTCCTCAGCTCTATAAAACAAATGACAATAAAACAATCAAATTGTTAGCTCACTGTTCACCCATGGACAGAGGAAAGATGAGTGGTCAACTGGAAAGAAACAAAGTAACGGCTCCTTCTGCTGAACAACTAATTTAAGGTTACCCCAGTTGTACTTTTCCTTATACTTTCTTCAAGCTATGTATTAAGAGCTGAACTAGTTTAGCTACAATAACTCATTTGTGCAGACTACTTCCAGGAAAAACATATCATGGAGAATAAATGAAACAGTAAATTCAATCTTAAGATAAAAAAAGCACGGTTCCCAAATTACACTCTATTTTTAAAAAAATTTTACTAACTGTTACAATTGTATACACTATAGTGAAAACGTAACTTGAAGGATCAACGAAACCCACACAAATCTTTAATGGAAAGTCTTGGAAGAGAAATATCTGAAAAGATAATATACCAAATCTCCGGGGAAGAGGTACAGAAGTAGGGAAATTGGGAGGGGCCCGAGGAAGTGTGGGTAAAGATGACTTTCACTTTTTGTTCTATGCATCTCTATAATGAGTGAAAATTTTATGACTATCACATTACTTGTTTTTGAAAAAAAAAATTTTATTTGTGATAAAAGATATATAACGTAAAATTTATCATCTTAACCATTTTCAAGTTTAAGTCCAGTGGCCTTAACAATGTTGTGCAACCATCCATCTTTTCCAGAACTCTTTTCATCTTGCAAAAGTGAAATTCTAAAACACGGTACTATTTTGTAATTTTTTTTTCTTTTTGAAACAGGGTCTTACTCTGTCACCCAGGCTGGATTACAGTGGCATCATCACAGCTCACAGCAATGTCAAACTCCTGGGTTTAAAGCAATTCTCCTGCCTCAGCCTTCCGAGCAGCTGGGACTCCAGGCACATGCCACCACACTCAGCTAATTTTTTTTTTCTATTTTTTGTAGAGATGGGGTCTCACTATGTTGCTCAGGCTGGTCTTGAACTCCTGGCCTCAAGCGAACCTCGCAGTTCAGCCTCCCAAAATGCTAGGATTACAGGCATAAGCCACTGTGCCTGGCCATTACTTTTGTAATTTTAAAAACAATTTACAATGAAGTACTTGGAAAACAAACAACTGGCTTTTATTTTTCTTCCTAACCCAAGTATAAGGAATACAAAATAACTTCAAATTTATCTTATTTGAGCAGAGGAAAAATTCAGTGGGACTCAACTTTCTGCCAAACATGTCTCTCAAAAAGTTCAAAGATTAAATACAAACCATTTTCATCAAATCTAGGATGATGACTATAAGATGCACCATTGTTTTATCTACTAATAACAAAGAAAAATATACTGGCTGGCGGAGGTGGCTCATGCCTATAATCCCAGCACTTTGGGAAGCCAATGCAGAAGAATTGCTTGAGGCCAGGAGCTCAAGGCCAGACTGAGCAACATGGCAAGGTGCCATCTCTATTAAAAAAAAAATTTTTTTTTAATTAGCTGGGCATGGTGGCATGCACCTGTAATATTCCTAGACACTCCGGAGGCTGAGGCAGGAGGATTGTTTGAGGCCAGGAGTGTGAGGCTACAGCAAGCTATGATAATGCCACTGTACTCCAGCCTGGGCGACAGAGCAAGACCTTGTCTCAAAAAAAAAAAAAAAAAAAAAAGTGAAGGGGGAGAAAAAAATTACTGCCAATCATAATCCCACAATGCCAGTAACTGTAAAATGCATCCTAATTTCAGAGATGTTAAAGTTTGAAAAAAATTCATCTTATAATTATAATGAATGTAAGATGGTAGTTGTTAATGTTTTTCCTTAATGCCTATGGATTTTATGAGACTGATGCACTGCCAGCTGCTCTACGACGGCAACAATACCTCTGGATTTTAAATGGACCTGTATATTCTTATGCCACTTAAAGAACTCTGAGAAACAACCAAGAAACTCATTCATTCATTAATTCTGTGGTACATTAATTCTACACATACATTAATTCTATGATATTAGATACTTTACCAGTTACTGTACTTCATTTTCACAAAGGATATACTCCTAAGAAAAAGGATGTAGAATAAACAACAGAGATGGGGCAATTATTTTAAAGAGAAACCAACCCCTCCTATGAAGGGACAAGTCCTTCTGCAAATGTGCATGTGCTGCAACATACACAGAATGTATGACAATCTAAACATACTCTTCTACACTGCGGTGATGTCTGGAGGGCAGACAACTTCCCAGCACTCCTCAAGGAGCCCTTGATGCCTGCTCTCTTTATGTAGAAATGCTTTCTGCTTGGCAGTCACAGCAATTCTTTGAAAATGTAAATCATTTCAGTGCTTGGCACATAATAAAGGTCAACAAATGTGTGGAATGAGTCCTGCCCATTCCTGTACAATAAGTGACTTAAAGATGCCCTGTGTGTTTTCAAAAGGGCAGAAATCATTTCTATGACCTTCCCATCACTTTCCATCAGCCACATTAATATTTCCTACCATTCCTACATGTAGGAGGAAACTGACTTAATCAAACTACAAGAGAACAATTAGGGGCAAAATTCACAGGTATGCTGGAGTTGAAATATACTATCATTCATGGTACTTCTGAAACATAATTTAAAGCTAAATTGTCTATATCATCTTACCACAGATTTTAAAAGGATAATGAAGAAAATCAATTTAACTTTAGCTATAGCAAATACATACTCTGCTTAACATGATTAATAAAACAGACCAAGTCCAAAGTAGTACTAAAGCAGCCAACCCCAAAAGCCATGAAAATACTAAAGCACCATGATATTCTTTGGGAGATGGGGTAGGAAGACAATACCTGCCCTCAAAGGAACAATATACTAAAGAGACAATCTATAGCATAATGCTTAAGAGCACAAGCTCTGGAATCAGGCCACTGATGGGTGAGAATCCTAACTCCACTCTGGGCAATTTACTCTGTGCCTCAGTTTCCTGACCTGTACACAGGGGGTAATAATAGTACCTGCCTGCTAGTGTTGCTGTGAGGGTTAAATGAGTCATTATATGTAAAGTGCTTAGAAGCCTGCCTGGCACTATGTAGGTAAGATTTATTATTAGGGAAGATAGGAGTTTGCAAACAAAATAAGGTAGTGAAAGAAAAAACAGGGGAAACGGGAGCGCGTGGGCTGAACATGGAACAGTCAGTCTTAAAGATGAGATGCAGGAGCACAGGTACTGCGGAAAATGTTTCTCTCGTTTCTGGCTAAAAACCTAATCCTCATGCTATATATTAGAATTCTCTTTTACTATCAATCTCAGACAATGCTGTAGCGTAGGAGTCTAAGACTTTAAATTTTAAGAGTGTTTTCACTTTAAGATACCATAATCTTTCATATTAGACAAAGGATTAAAATTTACTTTCATCTAGCCCTGCTTCCCAGGTGGCCCCAACAGACAGAATACAGCGAGGGGAGCTCCAGCAGTGCAGCCATCACAGACACAATGAATGCCTCGACCATGACTGGAAATGGTGTAATTTGTCCAAGAAGGGAAACCAATTAATTTTAAAAACAGACAATCTAACCTCAAACCATCCTTAAAAGCCTCTCTGCAGTTTTATGGTAACTCCACCCAATTACCATCTATTCCTTTTTAGGTAACCCAGGGAAAAACCTCATGTTGTCCTTTTCTGTTCTAAATGACTGGCGGTTTGAAAGAAATCTCTCAATATGAAGTCTTTGTAAACCCTCTAATCTTTGAAATTGTGAACTTTTTCAATTAGGGTGCCTTTAGCTTAAATAGCTCCACGAAGTGAAGGAGTTGTGGAACATAAATCATGATTCATCATGCTTAGGAAGGAAGAGGGTAAGCATTAATAACGTCATAGAATTGAAGGAAATGCTGCCGAAGAAGCAAGCTAGCCCTCCTTCTGCAACAGAGACAGTCAGGTTCCTTAATTTTCATAAGCAAATATCAACTTTGCCATTAACACATTTGCTACCAGAAGCAAAGAGCTCTTGCTTAACTGAAACAGCAAGAGTATTTGCAAAGGCCCTTGCCAGAAAGCTCATTTTCAATGGACTGATATCTGACTCTTGCTAAAGCCCAGATAAGACAGCTGAAATTTGAGAGTGCCAAGTGAATCTTCCATTCCTCTAGGCTGCTATCACTAAACCAAGTTAAATCACAACAGTAAAGTAAGGAGGCTGGACTGATAGTAGCTTAGCTAAGGAATGCCTTTGCTGACTTAGAACTTAATACCATAGTCTCTATTTCTATGCAGCAGCATTTTAAGAAAAACTACATAAAATACATTTCTGTACAAAACTCTATCTACAGCATGACTATTTTCCCGGGTAAATATTTCTAAGACATAGGTAAGTTTAAAAACCAGGCAAAAGTACAGACTTGTGATGTAGCTTACTAAGGGAACAAAAGTATACATACAAAAATAAAATAATGTACAACTTCACCCCAGAGTATTCACTGTGGTTATTTTTGGATAAGGGAAAACAGAAGTGATTTAATTTTCTTCTTTGTGTTTTCTAGATTTTCTAAATTTTCTGCAACAGGTATATTTTGAGTTAGAAAAAAAGTTATCTGGGTGAAAGTGTTAAGCTAACAAGCAACCAAGGAAATTGAGAGATTTGACAACAGGAAACTTTTTACTTTGTGATAAAAACATTTCTTTATCCAATGAATAAAAACTGAAGGAAAAATGGAGTAACATTGAGTTCTTTCTTTTATAGTTTCTAAACTTTAATAGTTATACTCATTTTTATCATTTAAAAAGTGAGGAGATTTTCTATGAGTTCCCCCAAACCACTACTACATGTGTTGTCTGATGGTTATAGAGTGGTAAGTGTAAAGGAAAATAACAATCTCAGGACCACTCCCCAACAACTGCTTATGCACAAGGTCAAGCCTGGAGGCTGAGTCATGCAACACCCTCTCCCAACTGAATAGCTGTTCCTAACATTACACATTAGCCAGATGCCCAAGGAAGGGTAAAGGGCCTTGGGCATCTATAAGGACTGCCACCATGGATCATTCATATGGAAATTCCTTGCTGGCCTCTCATAAGCAAGGACATGCAAATTATAACTTTAGGTCTACAGGCTAAGTCTAGCTCCTAAAACTAAAGTCTGTTCATTCTATACTAATAATGTTTAATATAAGTTTATCTTCTCAGGTGCAGAACAGAGACAGGACAAGATCATTCTTCTACCTACCCAGGGACATCTGCATAATTGGCTCTTCCTTCCCTCCCTCTTTCTCTTCAAATTCGCCCTTCAAAAAGCAGTCATAGATTTGTATGTGGTTTGTGTTTCCCAGCAAGTCCTCAAACTTTGGCTTAATAAACCTCCACCGATTGCAATCTTTGCCTGAGTCACTCATTTTGGGTTGTTATAAGTTTGAAAGGACTCATGATAAAATCATCTCAGAAGGTGGAGTCAAAGAAGAAAGGGAGAATATAGGTTTTTCTTTATAAAACTGATAAATAGGAATTAAATGTATATATAGTTGTCCCTCAGAATCCAACGGTGGTTGGTTCTAGGACTCTCAAAAATACCAAAATCTGCAGATGTTCAAGTCCCTGACAAAATGGCGTAGTACTTGCTTATCAGCTATGCACATCCCCTCTAAATTATCTCTAGATATTTATAATACCTAATACGATATAAATAGTTATTATACTGTATTGGTTTCATCTGTATTATTTTTTATTGTTGTACTTTACTTTTTATCAGGGTTTTCTTCCAAATATCTTCCATCTGAGGTTGGTGGAATCTACACGTGTGGAACTCTGGGATAGGGAAAGCTGACTGTATTTATATTCTTCCCTGTCACAGAAAGGATTTAAAACAACTTAGCCAAAATCCAAAGAGAAGCAGAAAAATAAGCAAGAAAATGAGGCTGAAGAAATACAACAGTAGGAAACTCCAGCAAGGCAAGAGGGGCAATTCCTGGTTGGGGCTGCCCCGCCCAGCTCTCCACCCAGTGGCACCTCGAATCCATCGGAGCACTCTCAGGACACCCACTCCAACTGGAGTGAGAGCACATGCCGAGACCTAGTTGCCACAAGGTGACCTACGGATTGGCTAGTCATCCATAAGCTTTCCAGCAGGCAGCCAGGAGAAGTCAGACTCTGTCCCACTATTCAGGGGTAAGCATAAAAACTACTTCTCCCCAGGGCCATGGTACAGAAAGCAGGGCACATGTGATGGCTATCCTTACAGGAAGTACAGTTTGATGGAGCAGCAGTTTTAGTTCATCCTCCCAAAAAAGTACACGGAGCGCACTATTCTACACTGTCAGAGTAGCCATGGGCCTTGTGAAAATGCAGCGGTCTTCCAAGGCTACCAAGTGATGCCATAGGCCTCTCCTCAGCTGGAAGGAATGCCCCCTGGCATGATGTTGCAAGCATTATTCCGTCCATCATCTCTCTCCTTTGCCTTGGTCCCAAGAGCTCTACGGCAAATGTATTTAGCTGCAGTTCCCCCTTCCGTGTATGTGGTTTCCTCTTTTAAAATCTTTTAACTGTTTCATTGTGCATGTTCTTATGATGTGAACAAATTCAAATTCTTTTTGAAAGTAAGTGAGAAAACATAATAGAGGTGGTGGGAAAATTATTTTAAAAGAGAAATCAAATTATACTCTTTACTGTCAATCCTAAAAAATAGACTTAAGGGGAAAGCAAGCATTCAAGAGTCTGTCTTCTCAATAAAGCTGTTGGCAGGGTGGATTACAGTTTCCCACTTCAACAAGAGCCTGGGCACTAGACCAGAGGGCATTTCCAAGTATTAAGAGCTACGAGGAGCCTGCCCTTTGAGCCTAAGTTCACAGCAAACAATGGGAATATTCATCATGTATAAACATGCAACTAACTCTTAATAATATACGTGGACAAAAATCTAAGTTTTCAAATCTAATTACAAGAAAAAAATGTCAGTGTTGTTTAACGCAAACAGTAACACCACCCTGAAATTATTCCGGCCAACCTCTTTGCAAACCACCGTCTTCCTGGATTGAGGTACTACCTGGTATCAAGCCGCGTGACAGCAGCCAACAGCCACCCTGACTCTAAAGCCTCCATTGGCCAGCGTACTGGCTTTTCCATCCCACACACTTATCTCTCGGGTTATTAGACACATTTCTTTTCCAGTCTCTTGGTTGCTGATAAGGCTGAGGAGTCATCACAGATAAGGACAGCAGCCTTACACACACTTCAACCACTTCTACTAGCTCTTTGTCTGCCTGGTCTGGCGACATGAAAGCCCAGATAAAACCTGCCAGTCAAGGGCACCTCTGCAGTGTTTGGGCTGGATTTAACTGAAGGCCAGAAAACTTGATTCAAACGTTAGCTTCTGAAACCGCATTCTGTGTCTGGATCCATTTGCTACTCTAAATCCTGCCCATTCATTTACAGGCATTACTGTCAGAAACATACAGAACAAAGTTGAACACAAAATCAGCCTTTGCACCTATGATCAACTTACAAAACCACAACTTTTTTTTTTTTTTTTTTTTCTTTTTTGAGACAGGGTCTCGCTCTGTTGCCCAGGCTGGAGTACAGTGGTGCAATCATAGCTCACTGCAGCCTCAAACTCACGGTTTAAGCAATCCTCCTGCCTCAGCCTCCTGGGTAGCTGGGAATACAGGCACGTGTCACCATGACTGGTTAATTTTTCTATTTTTTGTAGAGATGGGGTCTCGCTCTTGCTCAGGCTAAACTCATAACTCCTGGCCCTCAACCAATCCTCCCGCCCTGGCCTCCCAGAGTGCTAAGATTACAGGCATGAGCCACCATGCCCAGCCCCAAACCACAACTCTAATGGCATTAATAGCTACATTTTCTTTAATAACCTTCAGGTTTTCGGTTTAGAAGCACCAATTTGACACCAAATCAGGGCAGACCGTATCTTATTTTTAATCATCCATAGGCAAAAGTATTTGTCTACAGCAGTCCCCAACCTTTTTGGCACCAGGGATTAGTTTTACAGAAGACAATTTTTCCACAGACGGGTGGGGTGTGGTGGCAGAGCTCAGGCGGTGATGCCAGCAATCGGGAACGGCTATAAATACAGATGAAGCTTCTCTCACTCACCCACTGCTCACGTCCTGCTGTGCAGCCTAGTTCCTGAGTTTCATGGAGGACAATTTTTCCACAGGACTGGGTGGGTGATGGGGATGCGGAGCTCAGGCGGTGATGGGAAGCCGGGTTCCTAACAGTCCACAGACCGGAGCCAGGCCATGGCCCAGGGGAGGGGGACCAGGTCTACAGAATATACCTTGTAGCTGTAAATGCTTCAGAAATGACAGTGAAGACAGACAGCTTTCCTACTTTTAAACTGTAAGTTTCTTCTTTCCCTAATTTCCTCCAGAACCAGAAACCAAAAAGGTGTCCACAACAGATGGAGGCACTGAATATCTACATTAAAATACAGAAGGTGAAGCCCTCGCATCTCAAATGCAATCACCTAATTCTCCCACATATCACCCAGAAGCAGGAAGTTACAACAACTGAGGAAAATATAGTTACAATAACCAAGTAAACATGTTTAACCCTACATTTCAGGACAGAATTAAGTGTTACTGAAACAAGAATGACCCCAAGGAGCCGAGGACCAACCTGCCCTCTGTGCCCAGTAGTCCCCTGCAGCTCCAGTTTAACACGCTCACAATGGAAAGCACAGTTCTTCTCCAAAGTTGTTGCCTCCTTGTTGTCTGTCTCACTGTAGCTTTATCACTAAATAACTGTTCATTGTAGAAAAACTAGGGTATAGTTTTAGAACATAGAAAAGCACTAAGAAGAATATAAAAGATCATTTAGCATCATGGTGTGTACATTCTTTTATTCTTTCTATGCTACACAAACACATACGTTTATTTTGTTTGATTTTACACAAAAATGGCCTCATACTGGCCACATGAAATTACTACCCACTCTCACTTAAATATATTTTGAACCTCTCTTCATTTCAATAAAAATATTTCAGCCACACCATTTTTAATGGTTAGAGATGTAGATTACAGTATGAATGCATCAGTTAAATTGATTTTGGTCCATATACCTCCTAATGCAAGACACCTAAGATACCTGAAATTTCCATTTCATATGAATGTCTTTTAGCACATCTTTAAATTCCTCTGGAAAATTTTCTAGAGGAATTGCTAGATCTCAGGAGAGATGCATTTTAAAGTTCTTGATAAAAACTACCAAAGAACCCCCTAACAGGTACCAGTCTGTGCTCAGGCCCTACTCCAGCTCACCCTCTCTAACAGTAACACTGCCAGACTGATCTTCGGAAACACAAATTCCATCAAGCTGTTCTCCTGCTGAGATATCACCAGCAACTCTGAACACGCACAATACAAAGCCCAAACCCCTGAGCCTGGCACACAGACCTTCCCTCCTGCCTGGCCCTACAAGTCCCTGCCTACCACTCTACCACCCACAGCCTACAGCCAGCCCCAGTGAACTGTCCTGTCTCTCAAGACTTCACTACTTTTTGCTATTTTATGTTTTAGGAAACACGCAGTTGTCTCTGCTTCAAAACCTCCTACTCATCCTTCAGGACTCAGTGAGGGGAAAAGGGTGGGAGTGTGGGTGAGACCCTTCTTGACGCCCTTCATACACTGAGTGTAAGCCTCTTTCTTCTGTAACTCCCACAGTAATTAGCCCAGGCACCTCTAGAGCCCTCATCATCCAATACTGTCATTCATTTCCTTCCTTGACTATGAACCCTGCAGGGATTGGGGCCCAGTATTAGTAATCTACTTTCAATAAATAGTAGCTTAATTAACAGACAGGGAAAAAAGTGAAACTGCCAGTTCAATGAAAACACAATTATGCATACTCCTGTACTGATACCCATGGCTGTCTCTGGAATATTGTTTCAGTGCATCAATATCTTGAACTATGACATAAAAACTACACTCTTGCTCAGGGCCACGTTGTTGAGTAGTCTTCTACAGGAAATTCATAACCTGAAATGGGCTGTGCTCCAAAAGTTCACTTACGGATTGATTATTTGGATTTTATAAGCAAAAGCCGTCTGTGTAAATGTTGCCAAATTGGATTCCATCTAAGAAAGCAAGTAATACTCTGAACTGTTTCAAGATAAACATGGTTTACTTAGCAAAAGAAATAAGGAAATGAACTCAGATTTATAAGGTAGGAGGAACTCATTAAGGTTGGTAAAAGGAACAGTCTGCCTTCATTTAAAGCATTAGGAAGAGGTCATTAACTGATATAACAGTATCTTGAAATAAGATTCCTACATCTAAAGCTAGTGCCTCTCAAACTTTCTTCCCACAGTCCCCTAGAGACTGATGCTAATCTTTAATGTTGCCCTTTCTCACTCCTGGAGCAAAGAAGGGAAACCATCCATCCCTTTCTTCTCAGAAAGTAAAGAAAGAACAAAATTCTTCCCCATCTTTAGCCCAGGGGACGTAAGAACCAAGACAAGCAAAAGGTGTTGGATTAGCTCAGTGTTCTGGGCATAAAAATGGACCAAAAAGCTAAATATGTATGCTTTTTATCAAAATATTGATTTAAAAAAAAAATCTAAATAGCATCAAAACTCTTTCAGCAAGAACAGATAAGTGTAGCCAAAAAAAATGTTTGAAACAGATGAATAACAAAGGGGAACTTGTCTACCGGATATTAAAATATTATTCAACCTTCAATAATTCCAATGGGTGGTACTGGCACAAGAACAGACAGAAAGATCAATGGAACAAAATAGAAAGTCCAAAAACATACCCAAGAACTTTGAGTATGATGAAGATGGCATTTCAAATGGGTAGGGAAATGAGAGCTTAGTCAACAGATGGTACTGAGACAATGTACTACTTGGGGAAAAAATAAGATTGAAATGATTTCTACCCTTTCTAGAATTAGGGGAAAAATGTTACCTTTAAAAATCTCTCCAGAGCAATAACTTTCTGAGCTTAAGGGGCAAGGGGGGGAGCCTAAAACAGAAAGGGAAAGATATAGATAAAAGCACACAAATGTTTACCTTCTGAATATCAAAGAATATAACTAAGAAAAAAATTTTAAACATGGGAAAAATATGAATTGCAGGTAGTAACACAAGATACAAGGAACCCAGGAGTTAGGACAACCTGTCACTAATTAGCATAATAAACTATTTCAGAGTAATCATGTATCCTATTAAAGTGAAATTACCCAGAATACAAATACTTTGCAGATTAAGTCAAAATTGTCATTTTATGTTCATTTGTAGAACCCCAGCTACCCACCTCCCTTTCCTGCTTAAACCCTCCAGTAGCTTTCTAATTCACTTACTTAGAATAAAATTCCATGAGACCAGATACTGCTGGCCCCTTTCCTTTCATTTTTTGGCCTTCTTGGGGGTTACTGCCTTGGGATTTTGCAGCTCTTCACTTTGCCCTGCACACTCAGCAATGATATTCACCCAACTGGCTCCTCATTATCAGACCTCAGCCTAAATGCCACTTTCTTTAAAGCCTTCCCCAACCACCTAATACAGAGAGAGGACACCACCCCGCCTGCCCTCACTTACCCTGTTCTATTTACTCCACAGCACCCATCACTTGCTGAAACCCTTTTTTTAAGTCTCTGCCCCTCCCACTAGAGAACATGAGAACAAGCATCTGTACTGTTGTGTCCCCAACACTCAGGGCCTGGACCCAGAGGGGCCATACATGTATTTGCTTTACAAAGGGATGACTCCTAAGTGCATCTAAACATTTTAATGAATCAGATCACTCCTATGAACTTAACAGCTACCATGCCTACTCAGGGCCTACAGAAGTTAGCCCTGGCTGGTCTCTGATCTGCTACACTTACTTTTTAAAGTCTGTTTCTTGTCTGCTATCAGCTGTTACTGCCCTGCTATCTCTTGGTGGCCCCTATCCTGGCCTCAAGCATATGGCACATCTAGAAAGTAAAAATACTTAATGATGGGGCTGTTCTATCATTAAAGTGCAGTGACTTTAGTGCAGATAGGCCTATCTCCTTGGCTTTTTCAAAAGCTTTTTAGCCCCTTTTTGGATCTCAGTTCTTAGAAAGAAGAGATTGCTAGTTACTAGTCCCCAGACCCAAATTTTGACATTTTCAATATTCTACCCATAGTGCCATCTTACTAAAAGTGTTGGCATCTCCTTCACCCATAAGTCAAACAATAGTTTTGTTTTTAAAAAACCAAAAACTGGAGTTTCTTATAAGATAAAGAATGAATTTGTTTTTTAGGGGAAATGTAAAGCTGAGCACACTCAGTTCCAAACTACAGTTCCACCTTGTGCTAGAAGATTCAAGCTTACTTTTATACTAATCTGTGCATGGAATTGCCACTTTAAGAGCTCAGTGTGGACTTTTGGCCCTGGCTGCAAAGCACAGCAAAACTGTAATCATAAGTTATACCCTATAACCTCCATCCCAATTGAGGCCTTCCCCCAAAGTTCCTTAACTTTTTAGCCTTAGGCTAAAATCGTCTTGTGCCATCTCCCACAGCCAGTCTAAACACAGGGTTGACAAGCAGAGATGCAGAGGACCCTAACTAGCAGAGTAGGCCCACCCCCAGGCTCTCAGTACAGTGACTTCTTAGGTGAGAAAAATAAAAGAAAAGGTATGTGAGAAAGCAGAAAGAGTGACAGAATGCTGTGTTTCCTGCTGTGTTTCTCAGAAAGACAGGTGTCAAAAAGAATGGAGAACAGGCCCAGAGGACAAACTGTATTTCTACTTTCCAATGCCTGAAATAAAATAAACAGTGAGATAAAAGCTTACATCCAAAAAAAGATGAAGTAGGAGATGTGCAAAGGAGGCCAAAAGAGCGAGCATCAAGCACAGGCTTTGGGATAACATTCCCAAGTGTAAAATAGTGGTTCTAGTTTGTGTTACATTTTCTGAGTATTGCTGGTGTATCAGGACCTCCACTGATTTGCATATATTGATTTTGTAACCATGAAAATGCAATTGGCAGGGGGAGTCACCTCATCTACTATTTGAAGTAACTACTTTGGTAACTGCTCCCAAAGTTCTGATTTCACATGGTCTGTCACCAAATTGCCATCATATGGATTTATCTGCAAAACCATGCTGTACACAACTTATAAATCTCATCTTCAATTTCTGATGTGGCTGTTTCTCCGGTCAAAAAGTATGATTCACATAAAATTCTAGGTAACGCATGGTAGGTCTGCATGAGAGCCCTAATCTGCTGGTTCCCAAGTCATTGCATTAGTCTATATTCACAATGCCTGTATTCTAAAGTTTTCAGCCACTCAGGACCCTTCCTGGCAACACATGGACTTAAGCAAGATCCTAATGAAAAGATGCAGGAATAGAGATCAAGACATTCAAAGGGCAGCCATTCAAGAAAGCGATTTCACGTTCTTTCTCAATCCTTTACTTCCTCCCTTAAAGGAAGGGGATAAGCTATATGCTTTTCCCCTCACAACATCTAACACCTGAAAATTCAGACCAGGACTAGACTTAAAAGCTAAAGTATAAAGGTATTGGTTATAAATTAAGAACAAACAGCAACTAGCTTAGCCTTGCTCAGCACTGACTGCTCTAAAATTTCATTCCCAGAACACTCATGCTCTAAAACCATTCCCCACGTTGGTTTGTTCTGTGGCTGGATGAAACCCAAACTTCATCCATAAAGTGTTTCTATACTTCACACATATAAAGTTTACATCAAATACCTTTATTGAGTCTACAACCCTCTCCTACTTTAAATTCACTCCAATACAAATCTGATTCTAACCATGTCAGCCATTCCAAAATCATCTCCCTTCTAAAGACTACTTTGGCTAATGCTTTTGTTAAACCTGAACATGATTCCAGCCACTTTCATGACTCATGTGGCCAACCAAAGCCCAATTACTGTATAAAATGCATACACCACTAAACTGAATTAACACAGGTATGCAGTCTTCCAATGAGTCCACCATAGGCCAGGAACTGCTTTTCTCCAAGATTCTCTTTCTCTTTACTCAACAGATCCCGGTGTGGTCCAGTGTGCACTCCCTTCCATTTGCAGGAGTGCCCCCAACTGTGAAATCTGAAAGTATGATATGGAAAGGCTCTAGAACCTGATTAATTTACACGGGCTCTAGCTTTGCAAGGGCACAAGTGCGAGTTTTAGAGAATCAATACCACTGCCACCACGACCACAGGTACTGTGCTAGGAGTTTTCCAACAACCTTATGAGGGAGACACAATCAGTCGGGCCCTTTTAACAAGAGAGAGAGCTTGGACTTGGAAAACTGAAATGTCTAGTGGAAGGTCAGGGTGAGAGGCACATCCAGAGGAACCACCCTAGTCCATCTGACTTCGAAGCCCATGCTCTCGAGCCTTGCGCTAACCATCTCTCCTCTGATCTCCGCTGCCAAAGCCCGGCATCTCTCGGGAGACACCAAGATCCCACAGGAAAGCGGGCAAAGGCGCGAGCCCCGGGAGGACCCGCAGGGCCACCCGCTGGGATGTTGGATGCAGGAAGCGGTGCCTGGGGAGCAGGGGCTCACCTGTAGGCCGCCAAGGCGCGGGTCTGCAGGTATTTCTGGGCGGTCATGACTCCCACGAAGAGAAAGTTTTTGTCCCGTGGGCCGCCATCCGTGGCCGAGCCGTGCGGCCAGAGCTGCGCCCCACGCACATCACCGCGCGCCCCGCCGGCCTGGGAAGCCGCCGCCGCCTGGCCGGGCCGGCAGCCCTCGGGGCTGGCGCGGCGCCGTGGACCAGCTCGCTTCAACTCGGAGGCGCGGGGCAGCACCAGCCGTGAGGCCAGCACGAAGCCCAGCACGAGCCCGAGCAGCACGCTGAGCCAGGCGCGCCGGCCGCGCGCGGCCATGCCCACGCCGCTCCGCCCGCCGGGCCGCCGCCGCCGCCGCCGCAGGCTCCGCGCGCCCTCAGCCCGCCGCCCCCGCCCGCGGAGGCCAGCCCGCCCTAGCGCCGCGAGGCCCGGCCCGGGCAGCGCCGCGGCCGCCGCGGGCCCGCCGCGCCCATCGCGGCCCCCGAGCCGCCCGCAGGCCCTGCGCCGGCGCTTTGTTCCGCACGCCCGCCCCCGCCGCCGCGGCCTGCGCCTTTAAGAGGGGACCATGCCCGGCGCGCGCCGGCGGCGGCTCGGGCGCGAGGCGGCGGCGGCGGCTCCTCCCGCTCGCGCGCAAGGGCGCGGGGCCAGTGCGACGGCGACGGCAGTGGCAGCCGAAGCCGGGCCCCCGTCCCGCCCTGCTCGCGTCCCCCGGCTGGCTCGGCTCGGCTCGCGCTACGCCTGCCCCCGTCCTCTTCGTGGCCGGCGTCGCCGCTGCAGCAGCACATCCTCCGGCTTAGCTCGCCATTGCAACAGGAGCCCCTCACGTCACGCACAGCGCGTTATGAAGCGGCCCCGGCGCGGCGAGCCGTGGCCCCTCTCGGGATCCGTCCGCGCAGCGCGATTGGCGCAAAAGTGAATGGGGGGCGGTTCACGTGGCCAAAGTTTGACATTAAAAAAAAAAAAATCCTCCCGCGCGCCCCGCCCGCGGTCTGCCACTGGGGCGGCGGGCGGAGGGGGCGTGGGGACCGGCGCGGCGCCCGCAGGGCCGGAGCAGCCCGTTATCCGCGGCCACGCCCCCGCCGGCCTGCGCTCCGACTCCCGGCGGCGCCGGGGCGGCCCGCGAGGGCGCCGTGCCCGCGTCCAGCCCGCTCCTGCGCGGCGGCGTCGCCCGCGCCAATCTGGGGAGCGAGTTTTGCAGAGGGGCTTCCTGGCCCCCAGACTCTCCACGAACCGCACGTTCCTCCTGCATAGAACTGTCCTCAGATAAACCCACGGCCACGCCCTTCCCTCCAGCCAGGCCGACCTCCGCTCCCTCGCCCGCGTCGTCCGGATTCACACTGTACCGTTGTGCCCGCCGCTCTGTGGGCAGGAGCAGCGCTATAGAATCAACAGCTGGAGCCGTTTGGGACGTGCTCGCCTCAAGAGTGAACCGTGAATTCAGTTACCTTGTTCCCTGTCACTAGATTCTAAGCTAAGTAAGAAAAAAAAGCCATATTTAATATTTAATGCCCAAACTCCTCACACAGTGCCAGCATTTAATGGATGTTGAAGAAATGGTAAATGATGTTAATATTCCGCATGGTAAACACTACTTTTATTTACGTTCTATGTGGGCAGATAGCTGGCTAGTTGCCCTAGCCTGAGTGTCTGTGTATATGTGTACACACACAGACACACACACACATATATATAATTTTTTCTTTTTTGAGATAGGGTCTTGCTGTGCCTCCTGGGCTGGAGTGTAGTTGTGTGATCATGGCTCACTGCAGCCTCAATCTCCTGGACTCAAGCCATCCTCCTGCCTCAGCCACCCCAGTAGCTGGGACTGCAGACATGAGCCACCACACCCAGCTAATTTTTCTGTTTTTTGTAGAGACAGGTTCAGGTTCTCGAGATGTTGCCCATGCTGGTCTCGAACTCCTGGGCTCAGGCGGTCCTCTCGGCTAGGCCTTCCAAGAGCTAGGCATTAGCTACTGTGGCAAAGTCGTTGTCAATATCTTAATATAGTCCATCTGTAAACATGCTGTGGATTTCTAAAGACAGGTATTGGATACTAGCTCTTCTATGCTGGATTTTAAATTTTATACATGTTCTCTACAAAAAGCCAAGGCAACAAAAGCTGAGAAGGTACCCATACAACAAATTTTATATAGAGTAAATATCAGTCTTGTTACTTAGTTGCCAATATATCGGGGTTTTCCAATGAAACTCTTGAAAAACAAAGTATCTCTGGTCCTGAAAAGTTCACTTCATTGAATCAAATAAACCCAACAATTAGGGGCAGAAAGTAAGCATGTGTGGGGTAATCCTTGGATTTTTCTTCATTAATATGACCAAATGATTGAAATATTACGCAGTTTAAAATACCAAGCGATGACAGCTGCATATACCTTCTCTGCAACTGAATGGTGGTCACTCTTGTTTATTCTTTGGATATTACCACTTTCTTTGACACTTATGATTTATGTCAAAAATAGTTCATTACCCACCTTCCCACAGACTCCCTCCCTAAGAGGTGATCCACATCTAAAAATAAAATACTCATTATGTAGTGAATACAGGATTCTAGCAGTGGTCTTGGGAAAAATACAGAACATACAACCATGAATTACAGGCTCAAAAACCATCCAAAGAGGTTTCCAGTAATACCGTAAACCACAAATGCCGAAGAGTCACCAGATCCCCCAAATTCAGCAACAGCCCCATAATTCACAATGATTTACATAAAGCACAAATCTGGCAAGATGCAGATGTTCAACTTTATGACATAGTCAATGATTTCAATATTTTCTAATGTACTATAGACTTGTCTAGTTTTCCTCTTCTAAACTAAAATCCAATGAAAAGCACATAAACGTGATGGGAATAATATTTTAAGGATGATGAATATTTTGTCCTCCTCAATTCCCTGGTTCCTGGTTGTCCCTCAGTTCCTAGGTCAACAGCCTCAGCTACCTCACCTGCAGGCTCAATGCAGATGTTTCTTTTGACAGGTAGAGAGGATACCCTTTTGTCCATAAAGGCTGACCCCAAAGGCTTACAGTCCCCAGGAGAAGGAGAAGAAAACATAAGGGAAGTCCTTCTAGGAAAAGAGGAATGCCAGGCCAAGGGAGGGTAGGAAGGAAAAGAGAAAAGCTAAGGACCTATAGAAGTCCACCAGGGTACCAGGAGCCTGAGAATATGGGGACAGGGGCCACTTCCGGCAAGGAGCCAGAATGGAAGCTCCAGCACAGCTGGAAGCAGCGGAGGCAGTTCTCCTGGGGAGAAAGCCAGAAGTGTCCCAGCAAGGGGCCTGGAACAGGAGACAAGGCTATTCTAAGAGGGAATTTCACATCCGGAAGCAAATACCTGGAACCAAGGACTTCAGTGACAGCCAGAGGCCCAAAAGGCCAGACAGAGCTGGTAGCCCCAGTATGGAGGCCTGTCCAGAGACCAGCCAATACCAGCAGGGGTCCAGGGAGGTCAGCAAGGGTCTCAGACATTTGCCCCAGTGCACACACATGCACCCTTCTTCCCCAAAGCCTCCTAGAGGCCAGGGTGTCTTCTTGCCCTACTTGTCCCCCTCACCCTAATTTATTTTTAAAGATGGGGAGAAGGCAGGTTGATTACATTTTATGGGCATTTCACTGCAATAAAGTGAGGAAAGAATTTTCATGATATTAATACCAGGTTTCTTGATTTTGCTGCACTTGTAACTTCTCTGTTAAGTTGAGGGAGTCATTGACAGTTTTTCTCATAAAAAAAAGAGGAGGTGTTAACCATAGTCAGGAACTCCCGTAAGGGAAACCCATGAAGAACCCTAATGGCATATACCCAGCCCAAGAGGTGGATTTGTGCTGGGTTGGGGTGAGGAGGGTGAGTTGGGGTCTGAGTGCCACACTGAGCGAGTCCCACCTGCAGGGGCTCGGTGGCTCCGACTCTTTGTTTCCAAGTGGATCTTTGCACAAAATCAAGCTAAAGGCTCCTCTGTAGTAATTCTAGACCAATATTTAGAAATTTGTTCAAAAATACCCGATTATCTCACTTCCTGTTTTCATGAATGTGATTCTCTGACACAGAATTAAAATGCATCTCTACCTACTTTACCGTTACTAAACATTTTCTCACAAATTGCAACTTTGTTCCCACACAGGTTACACTTTTCTCTGTTACTAATACATTGAAAGCTTGTTACAAGTATAACATTTCATATAATTTGTAGCAATTTCTTGGAAACTCTTGGTAAATACCTCAATTGTTGGCAGCAAGCCTCGAACAACTGACAAGAGTTCCCTGTGAGGACTTCTTTAAAGACGAAGCTTCTGGACTCACGCCTCAAACAGGGGTCTCTGGAAAAAGTGGTAATAATTTTTTAAAACCTTTAGAAATGCCTCTTTTAAGAAACAGTGAATGCTGAGGAGAGAGTTACGATAGTACATCCTTTTAGAAGGGTCTGACAGTTGCCTGCAAAGAAGAAAATCTACAGTGACCACTTTACTAATATTACCACTTAACCTCTCTTAACCTAATAAAACTTTGCTTCATTATTAATGCTTCTATCAAACTGACAGGCAAGGTCCTCATTTGTTTATTAATTTTGCTCCATATTTCCTTCTATTTGCATTTCCAGTCAGATGCAAGAAAGGGCAAGTGACCAGGGCTAATGTTATGTTCTGGCTTCCAAACACTGGTTGTGCTAGAATGTCCTTCCATGCCTCACATGACCTTGGTCTGCTTATCAGTTCTGTACATTCTGACATTGAGTCAGTTTGAGAGTTTCTCACACAAGTATGTGCTTGTATGTGTGTGAATTTGTGTGTATGAGAGAGACAGAGAGAAGACATTTAAATCTAGCACAACTCTGCATGCTGGCCAGATGGGATGTCATCTTAACTAACCAGAAAACGTTGGCTGCTGCCAGCACAGGCACTATTGGGAAATAGTCTGAATGTTGTTTGGGAGATAAGCTCACTGCAGAGGCAGAGGAAAGTTTGCTTCTGGTCTAAGACTTAATCCTTGTGCAGCAGAGAAGTTTGCCTTTCCCAGCCTCTGCCAAGAAATGCCATTGATCTTTAAAGCGGTGCCAGGGTTTCCACAGCTGGAGAGTTTGCACAAAGACAAAGCTTCCATCCACAGGAGGGACCCCTCCCCCCATGGGAACCCAGGCTCTGGTCAGCTGGGCAGCAGCATGGCCACCTGAGGGCTAAATAGCTAGGGTCAGGTCTGGGCGCCTTGTGGAGATGAGCCAGATGTATAGCTCAAACTCTGTTCCACTCAAGGCTTAATGAAGCATAAAATTGCTTGGGAAAAACCTTCAAGCTGCACAAGAAGGTTTAAACTACAAATTGAGGTAACAGAAATTTAGATCTACAAACACCTAGGGTACAATGCAAGGGTAAGAAAACATGCACACTATAATGCCTGCTGCTAAATGACCCAGCTTCATTTATCTATTAAGCCCATGCCAGGGTGGGTCGCAAATACTCTTATCACCCACCTGATGGTGCTAGGATTGTTTCACGGACCTGGCGATTAAGACCTCTTTAGGAATCCAAATTAATAATGGTACGATGATACATTCTGTTGGGGAGTCTATGGAAGGGCTTTCCCAACATGCTGGTGGGAGAGCAGTTGTACAGCCCATTTGGAGGACAATTTTGTCAACATTACAAATTACAAGTGCATTTACTTTTGACCGAGCAATCCTACTTCTGAGAATTTGTCCTCCAACCATAGTAGCACAGAATGGCACTTGTATGTGGTTATTCTCTGCTACAGTGTTTGTAACAGTAAAAGATTAGACCCAAGAGTCCATGTACAGGGGAATGGATTAGAAAACAAAAACAAAACGATGGTGCATCTGTCAGAGAATGAAGTACTCTGCAGCAGTAAAGACAGCGAGGAGGCTTTCTTTATGTTGAATGGAAAGAGTTCCACATGGCGCAAAACAGGAAACAGAAAGGATAAGGATTTTGCAAGTGTTTTTATAACAAAATGCTAGAAGGGTACACAAGAAATAAGTGATACCATGGGGGGGGAGCAGGGAAAATGAGGGGAGTTGAAAGGAAGGATGTGAGTGAGACCTCCCTATGGGTACTTTTAAATATCATTTTGACCTTTTATTACATGATTATATAACCTAACAACCACAACAAAAAATGGTATCAATGTTTCCACAAGTTAACTTCCCCCAAAATGTTTGCAGAGGCCATAGATTCTACTTGACAACTTGTTTAGTCCAACAGCTTTGTCTTACGTAAGTAGAAACTGAGGCGCAGAGAGATGAAACTAGTTACCCACCTAGTGAATGCTGTGAACAGCCAATGAACCAGGCAAAACCCAGGCTCAAAATGCTGTAGATTCTATGTCAGAATCCCCAAATTATTTCCTTTCAAATTGTGTCACTCACCCCTTAGCAACTGGTTAAGGAAATTTCAGAGAACTAATGGAACTTTTACTTTCTAGTTTTCTGAACATGTCTTGTGAGTGTTCTTCCATTATGGAAATATTAAGAGCCTTCTTAAATCATCAAAATGCCTGTACTTAGAATCTATTTCTCCACTCGTTTCATACTTGTTCCTCTTTGTACTTTATTGTTGGATCTTCCATAATATTATGGTCTTGTGCCATGCCTTTTTTTAACCCTTTACTTATAAAAGAAAGAATCTTTCAAAATCTTAGATACTGTGATATTGAACACAACAAAGGGTTGGGCAAAGGCAGTGTTACTTTGTGACAATGGCGCCCTCTTGTGGTATGTAGCTATTCCTGTTAGGATTTGTTTAATCTTGGACTCAAATAGAACAATGGTCATTTTATTTTATGGCTAATAATAACCTATTTCTAATTATTACCAATTCTGGAATTTTCCAAGCTGATATCCTCCTTACGGGTTTGTGGTTAACTAGCTGGTGACACTGTAAAATGTAAAATGAGAGGAGTTGAACTAAAAAATGTCAACTAGAATCTGCCATTTGCATCGTGAAACTGAATGAGAAACTCTGGGAGAGGTGTGTGGGCTTCACACACACCCCAAGTGATTCGGACACTTAGGTTGATTTGAGAGCCGTGGGTCTCAGTTTTCATGTGAGAAATGGGCCACTTATCTCCCAATGGATGCAAAACCTCAGCCAGTGTGTTATTGTGTATGACTGTAAATGCTAGTTGAGAAGCTTTTGTCTTCCTGCACCTGCCCAGGCACCACAAGATGCAGAGGGGTTCACACGGGAGAGGTTGTCTGCAACCCCTCGCTGCTGAAATTTGAGTGTCTATTAAGCACTACATGGCTGTACAAAATCGGGAGTCATTCAGGACACTGTACTGTGCACACTGCCTCCAACGGCATCAAACATGCTGTGCTCATGATGCAAAAGCTCATCTGAATGCCTTCGCAAAGCCTGGCAAACCCTGATGTCTCATGGGGGCTGGTGGGCATGGAGGAAGGGTGCAGTGGGAGGAGGGGTGTGGTTAAAGGTCAGAGAGGTGGCCCACATCATCAGGCCTTCATCAGCCTCCCCAACACCAATGCAAAGGCAGTGAGCCCATCTTTCTCCCCTCCGAGGGGCTGTTAACCTCTGCAACTTCTGTTTTCTTTTCCATTCTCCTGAAAATGCCACTTTTAATCTGTTGGCCTTCCTGAACTGGTGGCATGGGATTCTACAGACTATTTGCCTTGGCTATGTCCTCCTAAGAAAGTTCAGATGCCACCAACACCTGAACTCAGAGGGTATTCCGAAAATGTGTCCTCATAGCTAGTAAACTTAAAGGAAGTCTCAAAGATAACTTGCTTTCATTGTCGCAAACCAGAAGTGGCCTGAAGATACAATTAGCCCTGATATTCAGCTGCTGCCAGCAGAGCAGTTCAA
Organism: Varecia variegata; assembly: GCA_028533085.1. NCBI lineage: Eukaryota > Metazoa > Chordata > Mammalia > Primates > Lemuridae > Varecia > Varecia variegata. Next base: position 14,728,755 of record CM052438.1, read on the forward strand.
TGTCATTTCAGTGATATTGAAATTAACAGGACATTCTACTGGGTTGTATAGTTTGTTTTCTTCTCTACATTTTCTGGATTTCATGAAATTTCCCAATGTTTTGCTTGGTTAAAAAAAAAATGAACATTTATGCATTTAACAATTGTCAAATCAGAAATGAACATTTATGCCATTGCAAAATACATATAATGTTTAAATATTTCATAGTGATAAAGCCAACGGCTTCACCTGTAAGCTATTGCATATATGAGTGCAAAACATCAGAAAAAGGTGACAAACTGCGTCACTTAGACTTGGACATGGGGCTGCCCATGACGCTTGCCTGGAACATACGCCAGGCCAAACCACCTCTGCTTCACTCCTTTCTCAACTTTTGTGATGTCAAAGGAGCATAGCTTACAGAGACTCCAAGATCTCACAGAGAGCTCCCACCCTGCACCAGAGCCACCTGTGTCATCAGGTTCCAGTCAAACGACAGAAATCTTGCCAATGATTTGAACAGAGAGAATTTTTCAAAACAGTGTTATTGAGGTATAACTGATAGACAATAAACTGCACATTTAAAATGTATAATTTCAGTTTTGACATATGTATACACCTGCGACACCATCACCACAACCAAGACAGTGAACCTACCCATCACTTCCAAAAGTTTTCTTGTGCCACTTGGTCATCGCTCCCTCCCTGTTCCCACCTGCCTCTTGGGCGACCACTGCTCTTTTCTGTGTCACTATAGATTAGTGTGCATTTTCTACATTTTTGTAGAAATGGAATCATATAGTATGTACTTTTTTTTTGGCCTGGCTTCTTTCACATGGCGTAATTGTTTTAAAATCCATGCATGTTCTGGCAGGTGTCAATAGTTCATCCCAGTTTACTGCTGAGTGGCATCCCGATCTATGACTACACCACAATTCATCCATCCACTCACCTGATGATAGACATTTGCATTGACTTCAGTTTGGGTTATTACATGTAAAGCTGCTGGGAACATTTATGTGCAAGGCTTTGTATGGACACGTGCTTTCATTTCCCTTGGGCAGGTATTTATGAGTGGAATGGCTGGATTGTATGGTAGGTGTAATTCCACTTTTTAAGAAACTGCCAAATTGTTTTCCATTTTCAATTCCTACCAGGAGTGTTTGAGCATTCCAGTTCACCCACATCCTCACCGATGCTTGGAATACTAAGTTTTTAAATTTTAGCCTTTCTAATTAGTGTGTGGTGGTATTGCATTGTGGTTTTAATTTGCATTTTCTTAATGAGTAATGATGTGGGCCTGGGAAACCTACTCTCAAAATGGTGGTAGGGGACTGGGTTGCTCAGCTATTTAAGGAGCAACAGGAAGCTGGTGACCCATGGCATGCAGTGGCATCACGGGCATTCAAAGTAATCCTGGCCATGGCGTAGGAAAGTGGACGAGAGCAGAGCAAGGTGATGGAGACCAAATGGCTGTGAACCAGGCACCATGGCAACAAGGGTGATTCTGAAGACTGTGGGGTCACTGGCTGCTTCTGATGGCCCTTGAGTGTGGACACAGGGAAAAGGACAAGCTGAAGATGCAATGCAGAACACAAGAGGAAAATCAGAAGCCCTGTTGGAACTCCCTCATCCTTTCCGGGTGCAGGAGAGAAATAGCTGAGGCCAAGTCCAGGCCTGGCTGTAAGGGTTGCAGAGTGGCATTGCCAATGAAGCGCTGAACCCTGTCTGATCTCTCAGGCTAAGGACGCTGATGGGAAAGGAGTGGGCCCCTGAAATATGGGTCGACACAGAGGAGGCTGAGAACTTCGAACCTCTAAATCCCTTCATTTCAGCCCCGCCTCCAGCGTCCTCCTGCAGAAACATCTTTCAGTGGGTGCATCTGGGGCAGCTGCCTGTCCTCTCAGGCCTCACCCCCATTGCTCATCACGGCCTCCAGGCCACAGGAGTTTGATCCACCCCAGCAAATCCCAGATGGGAAAGTGCCAGGCCGACTGTGGGAGGACACAGCAGGAGGCTGGGAGGAATCCCAGTAGTGGACTCCAAGGTGTCAGAAGAAGGAGGATGGATTATGAGGCTTGCTGGAGCCCATCTTATCGAAGTGGGATTCAGGGTTTACTGTGGAATGGTGTTCGTATCTGCAGGGTGGCCGGGGGCAGCACCCCGAGGGCTGGCCCGAATGGACTGCACGGGTGGGTTCTTTGCAGCTCAGACAGTTCAGCCTCTTGGGGCAGAACCGGGTGGAGAGTGGATACGGAGGGGCTGACAGATACCATCCCCACTGTCCTCAGCCAGCCTCTCTCCCGATGGCCACCACCAGTGCCATTCAAGTGCCGGTGGCCCTCACCAGCACCTGCTTTGTGCTTTGATGAAGGAATGTCCTCTGTTCCATCTCTGGAGAGCATTGTCGGGCGGGGGTGGCTGAGCAAGTTACCAGTGGCCCATCCATGCAACACGTGTCTCCCATAATATGTGAGGGAAATTCCTACAGGTCAGCTGACCGTAGGCCACTGCATTAGCTTCCTGTGGTTGCGGTAACAAATGACCACAAACTGGGTGCCTCGTAACAACAGAAATTTATTCTTTCACAGTTCTAGAGGCTAGAAGTCCACAACTGAGGTGGGGGCAGGGCCATGCTCCCTCCAAAGCCTCTAGTGGAGGATCCTTCCTTGCCTTTCTCAGCTTCCGGCCCCCGGCATTCCTTGGCTTGTGGCTGCACCACTCCAATCTTTGCCTGTGGCTTCCCACAGCCACCTCCTGTGTCTCTTCTCCTTTTCTTATAAGGACACCAATTGTTATGGATTCAATGTATCCCCCCAAAATTCATCTTGAAGCCTTAACTTTGGCTTGGCTGAGATAACTTAGAATGTGACTGTATTTGGTGATAGGGTCTTTAAAGAGGTAATTAAGTTAAAATGAGGCCATTAGGTGGGTCCTAATCCCATCTGACTGGAGCCCTTCTGGGAGGAGGTTAGGACACACAGAGACAGGAGGGCTGAGTGTGCAGAGGGAAGACCGCATGATTCGAGCCAAGAGGGTGTCAAATCTGCAAACGAAAGAGAGGCTAAGAGGAAACCAGCCCTGCCCGCACCTTCTCTAACTTCCAGCCTTCAGAACCTCGAGGGAATGTCTCTGCTGTTGAAGCCACCCAGTCTTGTGGTCTTTTGTCACCGCAGCCCTAGCAGACGAATACACTAATCACATTGGTTTAGGGCCCCCCCCAATTCAGTATACCTCATCTTAACTTGATTACATCTGCTAAGGCTATATTTCCAAGTAAGGTCATATTCACAGGTCCTGGGCTTAGGACTTCAATATATCTTTTTGGGGGACACAACTGAACCTGTAACAGTCACCTTGAGTCCAGGCAGCAGTTAATGAGCTTAGCAGATACTGACCCTATCCCCAGGGGCTCCAGCTTCCAGCTGGGCTCAGCCAATGGGAGGCATTGGCAGGAGATTGGTGAGCGGGAGGAAAGAGACCGAGGTCAGAGTATTATGTCCGTCCTTCTCACGGGTCACTGGGAGTCAGCTGTCTCTATGGAAGGCTTGTCTGCCAGGCGGCCCTCTCCATACGGGTCCTCTCCTCGGGCTCTGGTGATTCCTCTCAGGCTTGGGGGCATCGATGGCTCCCCATGATAGCAGCTTCCCCCAGGGTTGTACCCTGACTAAACCCTGCCTGCACCTGGACATAGTTCCTCTGTTTAAACACGTTCCTCAGTCAACCAGTTTGCGTGTGCCATGTTTCCTGCTGGAACCCCAACTGGCACAGGCCATTTTCTAGGCTCTTTGGGGGTTGGTCAGAGCAGGATTCTTTCCCTTTGCTAGGCAATTCTCTTGACTGCAAATCTTGGTGACGGTCCTCGCGACTCAAGTGGGGACAGCCTTGGTCCAGATTGGGAGAGGCGTCATAGGCTGAAAGGTGTATATGGGAGCTGAGTTCCCCGTGAGGATTTACTTCTGCAAAGGGCCAGTGTCTTCCCCTCCCTGCAGCCACACCTTTGCAATGTGACTTTACAGCTCCTCCCACCACGAGGCAGTCTTTCCCCAGTCTTTGCATTGGGGCTGGCTTTATAAATTGCTCTGGTCAATGGGATGGTAGCAAGATGTGGAGCAAGCAGCGACTTGAAAAGCTGTGGCACACTGTTCTTGAAATTGCACCACCATGAGCACAAGCTGAGCTAGCCAGTCACCTGCTGCCCCAGCTGACTGCCAGCCAACTGGAAGACACAAGTGAGGCCACTCACTGGGCCCAGCCTCCAGCTGACCCACCACAGACCACAGATACACGAGTGAGTGCAGCCAAGATCAACTGGGCCGAGCCCAGTCGAATCTTAGGGACAAATGGTTGTTTGAAGTCATTAAGTTCAGAGTGGTTTGGGATGCTGGAAAAGCTAATGGATACATCTTCCAAATCAGAGGTCACACTGGCAAGTTCATTTGTCTTGCATATTTTGAGTAGAACCTCCCCATCTCCTTTATTTTTAGAGATGGGGTCTTGCTATTTTGCTCAGGCTGGATTAGAACTCCTGAGCTTGAGTGATCCTCTTGCCTCAGCCTCCCGAGTATTTGGGATTACAGGTGTGTGCCACCACACACCTGGAGAGAGTTTAATTATTACAAAGGATGCTAACTTAAAATGAGTATTGAGAATGACCCATCAGACTTATCACCACAGGTGACCTTAAAAACCGCTTTAGTGGAATGGATTTAACACATTAACTGCCATGAGAGTTCCATGTAACTCACTCTAGTTTTGACCCGGGGGCTACATGAAGTATAATAAAATCTTACTTGTTGATGTTCTTATTGTTACAATTAATAATGACAATTTAACTCTAAAAACATAGATTAAATGAATAGAAGTCAACAAATTTTTTCTATTTATGTTTACCTTTAAATTACACCAAAGTTTTTATTCTATTTTCATAATAAAACACTGTGCCCTCAAGGAAAAGTTTCTGGGTTTTTTGTGTGTGGCAGTCAATGTGTTAACAGCAAATAGAGGAAGAGAAATTGGAGAAATAGAAAATGTGTTCAAGAAAACTAGAGGCCATGGCAGAACTGGCAAAGGAGAGAGGTGTGTGCTGTCATGGGCATAAGACCCAGCGTGCAGTGTCATAGATGGCGGAAGCAGGGAAGGCTGCAAGGAGGGGCATGCACAAAATGTGCCATCAAGTCAAATGAGACCAAAAACTCCCCTCAAGCCTGAAGTCTGATGAACCCGGTAAGAGCAAGGGTCTAAGGCTTCCCCCAAACTCACAGAGCCCACCCTGTTCCCACTGACCTCTCTTCTGCCTGAATCCCCCAACTTCCTCCACAGTCCAGATGAAACTCAAATGAGAACCAGACTGAAGGACTTGGTCTTGACTATGCTGAGCTGTTTGTAATCACACAGCTCATGTGTCCTGTTTCTTCTCCCTCAACCTTTACCCGTGGCCCTCCCCAAGAGATTTTAAGTACCACTCAACCAGACTGCACTTTCTTCCTTAGGTGTCAAAAGAGACAACCATGGAATATCCTACCTGCCTCAGATGCTCAATAAATGTTGACTAATTTATATAATCTACTGGCCAAATCCAGCCCATAATTCTTAAAAAATGTAAAAACCAAAGACTATGCAAACAGAGATTCTATGTGGCCTACGATGTTTAAAATATTTACTATCTGGCCCTTTATAGAACACCCCAATATAGCTTCTAGACAAGAACAAATGAGTCGTGGCATAAGGGATATAACCGATAGGGCTCTCAGAAACCCGGGCAAGATGTTTCCTTATCCTATTAATTCAGCAAACTAAGCCCCAAGCGCCTGATTTTGTGGATAAACCCCAAGGAGTCTGCCACTTGCCATACTCATTTCAGGGGAAGAAGAATAAGTAGAGAAATAAATAGTAATAGTTGTGAATAATAAAAAGCTGTTTAATGTTTGATAGATAAATTCAAGTTCATAAAGAAATTTCCTTGAATTTAATAAAGATGCTAAAAATGTTATTTGCAAATTTTTTAATATTTACAGTTTTTTACAAAGTTCTGTACATAAAAATAAATATACAGAAACAAACCCCATCAACTGTCTGCATCAGTAATCCTCACTGGTGGGCTCACCATTTATAAGGAAGACATCATTCAACGCAACCTGTCACAGAGACTGTCCTATCAGCAAGGACTTTAACTTAAAAGATCATTACTAGGCCTCTTTATCAAAACTACTAATCAGTTAGAGGCCTTTACGTACCAACTAGCAATTAACCATGAAATCAACAGATGCAGTCACTGTCTTTAAGTGGAGTGTGACCAATGACCTATGCCTAGTGGCAACGTCTATACCATATGCTGACTGAAGCCCTCAAGTATGCAGGTGTAAAGAACAGAAATAAACCCCCTTCCCCTTGGCTAGTCACTGTGAAAAGTGTGCGTAAGGCAATTGAATCGAGGGTTAAGGATTTGTCTCGTTAATGTCACAAGCGACACTAACAAGATTCTTAGCTTCATCCCCCCGATGACGGGCCTCTGCGTCCAGGTCTCCAGGAGCAGGTTCCACCTCCTTCACCAGACAGAGGGTTATAACCTGGGATAAGAGAAGGGAAGCAGAACCGTATTGACGGTTGGAAATCTGGGAACATTTTGTATCAAAAATAAAATTCTGAGTCTGACAAGCAAAGCACTACAAAGATATGATTCTGTTCTCATGGACATTTAAAAAAAACTTTTAGCTACGGTATGAAAAAAATACTTTATATCACAATTGCAGTTTGAATCGATTTTCTGGTGGAAAAAAAAAGAAGCCATTCAGCTTCTTGGTCTTAACTCCCCAAAACACATGCAAAAAACTCACCAAAAAAACTTTCAAGATGGCTTAAGTAAATGAAGGATCCTATCACAGTGCTTAGTAAAACATATACCTTCAAATAAAGGCTATTCAAACAGAAAATAGATTTAAAAAAAAATCAAAACAGAACGGACCTTGCCCCTTCTACACGTCAGAACTAGGTCACCTGTGTCCTCTTCTCCCTTTTGCCCATGAGCTTCCCAAAGTCAATGGACAACTGGTGACTTGGTTGAAGGCTCAGGCTCTAGCACCTGCCAGACCTTAAACGAGTTGGTTTTGCTCCTCACTTGCAGTGGAATCTCTGGACAATAAATCTACATGCCCTACTTGTAAAACTAGGCTAGTTAAAGCCCCAGCTCAGGACTGCTGGGGACACTGAAAGAGGCCATGCATGCAAGCATGTCATGTATTACGTTTTCTATGGTTTCCACTCCTCTCTTATATATCACCACTACTGGTGTCTGAACATAGGCTTCCAGCAACAGAAAGTTTTAAAACAGCATTTTCTTTCCAGATGTATCACTTCCCTATGGCAAGCCAGGTTTGGCTCCCGACACAAAGGGGATTAGAGCTCAGCCTTTAAGGTCAGCCAAGTCTGTAGCTAGGCTGCCTTGGAGCCCCTGTCCCAATCTCCTTCAGTCCTCAGAGATTCCATCCAGCCTCCAGCCTCTGGCTGCCCCTCTGCTGCCTCGGAGGATACAGCCTTCGGCCTAGAACTGGGTCCCACACAGTGTTCTAGTGTCTTTGCTCTCTGCTTCCTCAGCCTTAACTTGCAATTCCGAGCCAGAATCACAAAGGATTACTTATTTTCATTTGTGTGCAAGTCCCACCTTCCCACAGATTTGAAATTCCTCAAGGACGAGACGAAGGCTGCTGTGGTATCACTTAGAGTGCCCAGGGCGCTGCTGCACACAGGAAAATGCTCCGAATCAACATCTGTCCACATCTCCTTGAGAAAGTGCTTTGCAAGAAACAAGGCAGCCCTGGCTAGAAAGACCAAAATCACGCCCCTTGACACTCATCTGCAAGGTGGGCAGGCTACTCCCCGTTCTACGCAGCTCTCCCTGACAGGGCTGTGGTGGGGTGGAGGAGAACACAACACCACAACTACAATCATTCCAATTAGGGCCTAGGAGGCGCTCTGCATCTGTTTATTTAATCTTCACAATCCAAAGCTTAGGAGTTAGTCTCAATCTATGGACAAGGAAACAGAATTCTGATTTTAAAAGGTAAGTATATCCTATAAGCTTGAAAATCCATTAACAGTTGACATCAGTTGGTGCTTACCACCTCCCCTCAAAGGCTTTCTGTCAGATTTCCGTTTTGGGATGACAGAAGAAGGCCCAGAATTGTCTTCTTCCTGTTTGAACATACACAGAAACAATTAAAACATTCTTCTCAACAAGTCTTCATCTACTAGAAAAATGTCAGCTGGCTCAAATCTCCAGTCACCTGAGGCTTCTTTGCATTTCCTTTGTAACTTTTTCCTTCTTGCATGCTGTCCCACATTTCAATCTTCTGTCTCCTTTTTTCTTCTTCAAGCTGAGAAAGAACCGCATATTGTACAGAAAAAAATTAATAACCTACCATCTTTCTCAAAGAAAATGCTAATTATGACAATCCTTTTTTTTTTTTTTGTAGAGATGAGGTCTCGATACATTGCCTAGGCTGGTCTCAAACTCCTGGCCTCAACTGATCCTTCTACCTCCCTTTGGGAGGCTGGGATTACAGGCATGAGCCACTTTACCTGGCCTATGACAATTCTTAATTTAAATGTCCTTCAAAACAAAACTTCACCTTCATTTTCTTTGCTTAATAAAGGAGTCAATTTAACTCACAAACAGAGCCTTTGTTTTTTGTATACTATTAAAAAAAGCAAAAGGTTCCAAGGAAAAAAAGAATGCTAATTCCATTCTTCTGAACCTCAGTCTTATGTGGAAGAACTGACTTGTGGCTAGAAAGCTGGCTTTGTTGCCTCTTGGCTATGCTCTACGGAAAGTTATTTAACCCCTCCACCTCAGGCCGTGAGGATCAGAAGAGAGATTTGAAAGTGCTTTGGGAAGTCAAGCACTAAGAAAACATAAGGAAAAACTAATCTCAGCAGAAAATTATGCTCAATAATAAGCACCTGAGAAAGCTGACAGTCAGATGGTGGATGGCTTCCCAAGGCAGAAAGGAACACAACACACTTGACCTTTCCCTCTGCTCCCCACTGCTTGAAGAGCAGTGCTCCTGCCAGCAACTGAGTACTGCAACTCACATGCCAAGTGCATGCCAAGTTCACTTAAACCTTTCATTGCCAATGGAATCCAGATCCAAACTGCAGTTCATTCTGGTTCCAATTAAACTGTGACCTTACAAGGATATGTGAGAAGATGTCTCAAAAAACACATATACAGGAAATTTCTCCACGGCATTCAGGATCTGTTGCTACCAAATCCAAATACTTGTCAACTCTTGCTTCTATTGTCTGCAAGTACACAAGGTCAAGAAGGAACCACTTCTTGACATAAAGGTTGTTTCATACTTACAGCTAGCCCTCAAGAACATCCGAATGGAACCACAGCTAAGAAATTCTGACAACATCAACAAGAGACTGATTTAACTGTTAGGCAGGCAGGTTCAGTCAGAACTACACATGCCATACAATTTCTAAACTGAACATAAGCTTTTTGTCCCCCTTCCAATGTTAGGAGGCTCACATTACAATTTTTAACAGTGACCTTTTAAAAGATTTTTTTCAGCTACATCAGCAAAATGAATGAGCAAGCCATGTTACTAACACACACACACTAAACTCAGACCCCAAAGTCACTGAATTCTGACACACAGAAAGAATTCAACTTATTGTATGGCTCTAGAAACAAAACAATAATTAATGGCAGGAAATCAGGGAAGAAAAACTAAAATAGAACTGCTCAAAATGGTATATATGTATACTACACTTCCAGTTCTGTTAAGAAGCGACCCACACATGTGTTTTTTATATATGGATAAAATATTTCTGGAAAAATACCTAAAAAACTTAATATGGGATGCTCAGGCATTGGAGGGTGGGGAAGCAAGGAGGGGAGAGAATTAATTTCCACAGTATAGATTCCTACATCATAAAATTTGTTTTTGCATGTGTGGTTAAAAAAAAAGTTAAATAATAGTACACCTTAGATTAATGACTGCGTCAGTGAAATATAGGCAACCACCTCACATGAACAGTGAAGGCTGTTGGGACAGAGTGACCAGGGAGGCAGGAAGGGTATGGTATTGTTCTGCCCATTCTCTTAGGGCTCCCACCAAGCTGGGGAGACCAACCCTATAGTGGATGATAATATGGAAACAACAAAGCTGCCAGCAGCAACAGAAAGGCACGTGACCTTGGAAAACACTAGAGAGACCCAGGTAAGAACGCAGTAGAAACAAATTCCCTGCTGCCTGAGAGCTGGTGGAGACTTCCTTTCGAGCGAGTGAGGAGGAGCCCAGAACCATCTGGACGGAAACTGGAAAGCAGAGTCTACATTTGGTCCTCCTGGAGATCAGGTCAAGTTGGTGGGTGACCTTACTACCGTGAAGAGTGGCATGATCCACCTGGCTGCTCATGGCAATCCTTGGTTCCTCCTTCCCCCTCACCTACCGCCCCCAACCAAACCCTGTGCCTTAAAAAAAATCTTTCAAAACTCCATCTCCAATATAGCACAAGCCTTGGCAGAGCCCACTGATGCCGTCCCCTGGCTCTCCTTTGACCCACTGAAGAGCGGCCCCACCAAGCCAGGATGTGAGACACCAGCTTAAAATAGCAATGGAGCAAGAGTACACTGAATGTATAGTCTGTGTGTCTGGTGGCATGAGACCTGGACACACAATTCTGTTGGGTGATACTGCTGTAAGGGAGTCACTAAAAAGCAAAAACAGAAACATGAGATACCTTTCTTTAAGACTATTTCTACCCTGAGCAGTAAAAAATTTCCACAAAGTTAAGTGGAAGTGATTTGGACATAATTAGTTCAATCTAATGGGCTAGGACCCTCTCCTAGAAGTTTATAAATAAAAAACATACACACAGAGGCATTATTACCCATTAAGCCTCAATTTCTTAAGACTACATACATGCTCAAAGTAAAATCAGTTCATACCTGTCTTAGTTTTTCCTTATGCTTTTCAACTTGCGCATTTAGTTCTTCTTGCATTTTCAAACGAGCAGCTGCTAAAGCCTCTTGTCGTTTAACAACAACATCAGGTTCTAAAATATCAGAAAAAATTTGAGATAAAGCACCTTGTACAATATAAAATGGAAACTCTGGAGTCTTCATATTATTAGAAGTATAGAAAGGCAGACATCAGACAATGAAAAAGCATGCTTTTATATGAGTAATCCTACCCTCTCTGCAAATATTTTCCTGCTTAAAGGAGCAGGAAAACATGTTGCTTAGCCATAGTTCTTAGCCCTAAATATCCACATAACCAGAACCTGTTAGAAATGCACATTTCTGAGCTCCCCTCAGCAATTCCAATTCACAGAGTCTGGGATAGTTGCCCTGCAAATGAAATGTAAGTGGTCTCATGGCCACACAGAGATTCCATTACACAACTTGGCTACCTCACTAACATCCACAATCTCCAGGTTGACCAGAATTCCAGAAGACAACTAAGGAAAGATAAAGTTTTCTGAACGCATCCCTTAATTAGCCCAGATCTATATCAGAAAGAGGTAAAGGTTCTCAGGTATTTGTTTCTATGGAAAAGAAAAAAAAATCCTTCCAACCAGCATTAAGAATAGAAATGCACATAGCTTAACCTATGTTTTCTTTCTTTTCTCTCTCTCTGTCTTTCTTTTTGAGACAGATGTCATGGCATCAGCCTAGCTCACAGCAACCTCAAACTCCTGGGCTCAAGCAATCCTCCTGCCTCTGCCTCCTGAGTCACTGGGACTACAGGTGCATGCCACAATGCCCGCTAATTTTTTCTATTTTTAGTAGAGACTGGGTCTTGCTCTTGCTGAGGCTGGTCTTGAACTCCTGACCTCAAGCAATCCTCCCACCTCGGCCTCCCAGAGTGCTAGGAGTATAGGCGTAAGCCACCTTCGTCTGGCCTTAACCTATGTTTTCATCTGGTTTGTAAACCAAAGCTTTCCACCTCAAAGTTAGTACTATAGTGACTCAGCTAAATGTCAATTTATATTTGTTTAATTATATGCTACTATTCTCAAAACACTTAAATGTTTCCTTCGGATATGTTCATAAAAACTGTAGCTTCTAACTAGCATAAAGGCTATCCTTTCAGAGGGAATGAATTTTTGCAACTGCCAAATGTAACTGGAAATCAGGTCTGTGAGTAAGTGAAAATCAAAATGAGGTGGACATGCAAGAACTAAGGTGCAGTGTCCTCACTCACGATGGTTCTAGAGATAACTCAGCCTTAGTAGGCAGACCCACAGGAAGAGAAAAACTATGAAGTTTTCATTTTAATCCATCCTAAAAGTGAAAAACCATCCAATAAGCCATGCACTGATGAGTGTTCTACACACCACCAGAAATGTTTTCCATTTCATTAAAATATCGAAAACTTTTTAAAAAATGGCACATGAACCGAAATCAACTTCAGAGGCATAAAATGGTTCCCCCAGCCTATACAAATGAGATTCGCATACTTCTTACTCTCAATAACAGACTAACTTTTAAATAATAAAAGAAGTAGGTGTAGAGCCACCGCCTTCATTTCTGTTATCAAGCACTAACCCACAGCAGCCGCAGCTCTGTCCAGCTGCCTCTGCCTCAAGGCTCTCAGCCGGGTGGAAAGCTTCTGAAAGACCACGTAGAGAAGGATGCAGCTGAAGACGATGTACCAGCCATAGGTGGCCAGCAGGGAGCCCACTGAAAAGAAAAAAAAGTTTTCAAAAACTAAAAATGACACTACTAGTTGACTTTTCCATAAAACTCAACAAAGACAAAAATAATCGTAGATCCTGCCCTCAAAACCTTCACGGTCTACTTGAGGAAATGGCCTCCTAAGTAAACCATTAAAATATGAGCGAGAAGCGCATCAATTGTGGGATCACTAAGACGTAAGACTTCTCAACCACATGGGCAGTAAAGGAAGCAGTCCGGAGCACGGAGGGCACAGCAGCTAGGTTTTGAAGGATGAAGAGGAGCTTATCCGACTCAAGAAGGCAAAGAAAGGCCTTTTAAACCTAGGGAACCACACACAAAGGACTGACAACTAGGGGTGTTAGAAATGTGTATGGACGTGGGGTCAGGAGGTGCCTAGAAGCAAACGCCAAGAACCGAGTGACCCCAGCAACTGCAACTGTAAGGGCTTGCTGCGCACAAAGTAAAGGACCTGCGCAAACAAGGGTCCCCCCGGCGCCGCCCATGGAAGTGCGGCTCCGGGGAGGCCTCCGGGCAAGATCCGGGCCTGCTGCCCAGGGCCTGCGTGCGTAGCCAACGCCCGGCTGCCGGCCACCCGGCCCGGCGCGCAGCGGAGGACGACTCACCGACCATGGCGGCGCGCCGAGAAGCTGGCGGCGCGAGCCCCGCTGCACCACGGCCCGCAGCGACTTACCCGTGACGTGCAGGAAACGCAGCCCCTCGGTCTCCAGGGCCGGCCGCGCGGACAAGGACTCTCCGTCCAGCTCCATGGCTGCAGCCGTCGCCGGCCCAGCCGCGTCACCTCTAGGCGGACGCTTCCGGTCTGCCCTTACGTACACGTGGCGCGCCCGGGCGGCACCGCGGTCCCGGCCAATCGCAGATTGACCCCGCCCCGGCGCTCGGCCTATCGCAGAGGGGGTGTGGCCGGGGGGCGGGGCGAGACGGCAGGACGGAAACCAGCCCAAGGCTCGCTAGGGCCGGGGCTACAGCGCATGGCTGCGGTCCGTGCTCGCTGCTGGCCTGTGTGAGGGTGGACGTCTGACCTCTTTCTCTTTATCGAATTTTTACTTTTTCACTAATTGGACACTGAAGCCAAGGAGGTTAGGGGTCTCTCGGAGACACGATTTGCGCCCACATCCTTGCCCCGAGCACATTGGCAACAGGGCTCAGCGGGCTGACGACTCCCAGCCATTGAGGTTTGCAGCCCAGGTCCGCCCTCACAAAGGTGTAGTAAAGAGGAAATATGGGCAGCTCTTGTTACCTTTCAGGCCAAGAAAGTCCCCACCTCAAAATCCAAACCTCCTGGGAAAGAATGATCAAAGTAATGGCTCCAGTATGTGTCGAATTTTACCATGTGTCATAAGACAGTATCACATAATTATTTATGGTAGTGCTCTTGCTGTTTCCTCTGCTTGCAATGCCTTCCTCCACTCTCTTCCAGTACTCATATGTCACCACCTCTATGGTGACCATAACCACACTATTAGATATTTGACCTTGAGGTTTCTTCGGAGAAGCATTTGAAGTGCACCTATGTAGCTGTGTCTCAAAAGAAGGGCTGGGAATTACGAATATAACAAAGTGAAAAAATAAGTGAACAGGTGATGACATGAGAATGCTGTGGTGCCTCCATCGCCAGGAACAGCATGGGAAAGCCATGACACCAAGCCTGAATACAACCATTGTTTCAATCGCTGGTTTTCCAAGAAGTTTCTCAAGGGGGAATGGCTGCAGCGACTCATGCACGCACCCCATTAGGCTCTCCCAGCAATGTGTTCAGAAAGCAATAAAAGAGAAGGAGATTCCTATTGAAGGACTGGAGTTCATGGGCCATGGCAGAGAAAAGCCTGAAAGTTCTTCTTCCACTTGACAGCCACCTTGAAAGCAGACTCCTCAAATCACAAAATTGAGGACTCTGTATGTTGTCTATTAAGTCTGTGAAGACAGCTCATTGATTGAGGGAGTAGTTTTGTTCTTTTTCTCTTTTTTTCCCCTCACCTCTATGTGTGGTAAGGAGGGAGTTTTATTTCCTCCTTCTTAGTGTTTTCCTTTCACTTGTAAAAGATGATGAACCATCACTCTGCTTTAGAATGATTTCTCACTTGCTCTGGCATCTTTACGTGCTAAAACTGAACATTTATGTGCCAAAACTGAACTTCTTGGGATTATGGTTGCAATACTTGGTCTGGGATCAGCTTTAAATGTTCCTTGTATGTAAATACTGATAAACTAGACAGGATGAGCAAGGTTGCCTGACCTCTTTTGCTATGATGCAAAGGACATTAGGTACACCATACTGGGGTCATTGTTCATGGAAGCGATTGGTCTGGGCCTCTTTTTTCCCTCAGGAAGCTCATAGCAAAACAGCTTCAACCAGTGCATGGGAGCAGTTTTATTGTAACTTAACAGTTAGGACTGGTGGCCTAGGTTAGTTAAGAAGACAGCTTTTAGCAGCCAGTTCACTGTCTTAACAAGAGGTGTCAGATTAAGATTTGAAAACTTCAGGAATATTGCAGTGAACACCATTTCAGAGAGCTCACAGTGTAGCTCGGGAATTAAGATAGAATAGCTATGGAGGAAGATCCTAATTGCAAAGATTTGCTGTTGCCAGCTTTCAACCCATGTCAAAGAATTAAGTCAACCTGTGCATCACAAAAGTGCCAAAATGCTGCATCCGGTTAAATGGGGGGAAAAAAAGAGTTTGCTTTATTTGCCTTGTTCATCCTCCCTGCCTTGTAATGTCTGTAATCATGAAGATGGAATAAATTGTAACAATTTCTATCATAAACAAAAAGCAAACAACTCTTTTCACTCAGAACTTTGCAATATAAAATGGAAACCAGTACCACCAACTCATGAACATGCATTTCAAACATACACAAAGAAGTACCTTTATAAGCTATTGTGAACTACAGTGTATACATATGTACATACAGTATAATGAATAATATATTCAAATAAAATTGAATAGATTTTAAATTATTTGAGTGTATGGATGATGGGCTTTCATTTTAGCTCCTAGCACATTGTTCTTATAGCCCCATGGATGGAAGTTACTAATTCTTCCTAGCCAGGGTTACCTTTGTCCCTTTAATCAGGTGTATCACCTCACCTAGCTTGTCTAGAACCATAAATTATTTTAGCAAATATGTTACTCAATATAATTACAAAAATAGGACAAAGGTGGACAGTAACCAGACCTGCCACCTGTCACTGACCACAGTAGATGAAATGATTGGCTGTAATTCATCCTTCCTTCTTGCAGCCATATCCTTGCTATGGCGTCAAGGAGGGAGGAGTGTATTTTCTCATCCTTTGTACTTTGTACTTGGCCAGGTGGCTTGCCTTGGTTAATGGCAAGTGGGCAGAAATAACAGTGTGTCACTTTTGAGTATGGGCCTTTAGTGTTTACTTCTTGTGCCTTTGCCAGATTAGCCAGCTTGTCCTAGGAGATATGTCAAGCCAACCTAGTTAACTATAGACCTGCACTGATAAGCAGAGCCTGATACGAGAATAGCCGTTGATGAAAACCCCTGAGTTTTGGGGTGGTTTGTTATGTAGCACTATTGTGGCAATAGTTAACCGATAAAAGTATATGCAATAAGGTGGGATTAAGGATGTTGGTAGCTAAAGGCAATCACAAAGATGGCAATCAAACAACAGTGTTTTTCAAACATCAATATAAGGAACCACCCCTTTCAACAACATTCTTGTAGACTCCCAATGTAACCTTTCAATTATGTTAATTATGCACATGTATAAAATTAGACATATATTTCCTTAATTTATAATTCGTAGACCTCAAAACCAGGGCATTTACTGATTATATACAAACACTACAAAACTAGTAATATTCAAATCACCTTAATGCAGTTCCATAGAAATCACGTTCTTTTGGGTGTTGCGTGACTACGTCAACTGGTGCAAAAGCTTCTGCTTCATGCTAACATGATAGAAGTTATCCTGAACGAACCGCAAGCTCTGCAAAATTGCACACTGAAAATATGCTTTTGGGAGAATTTGAGTTGGGCCAAACCCAATTTTTCTGGTCCTGAAACATACAGATGGAAGTTGAGCTCTGAGCACAGAAGCCCTCACTTTCCTCTGGTCAGTTTTGCAAAGTGCTCACTCGGGACAATGGCATATATAATGTAACAAGGCACCCTTTTACTTTTTTATTATTAGGCCTCAAATATTAAACTTTTTGGTGTCAAAGTAATCCTACTCAGCCCAGATCAATTAAGGGAATGGCACAGAAGTCTCGTATCAGTGCTAAGTGCTACAGTGTATTCAGAGCCAGAGACCCAAAGTAAGCTACTCCTTAGAGGTAAGGAACATGATCAGAGAAAAGCTACCTTAGGACATTGACACTTAACTGCAACCAACTTGTCATTACTGAGGCTGTTGACCAGCTAGAGTCTCACCCAGTAAGGTGGCTCATAAACGATGGGAACAGGGAACCTCCCTGGATCTTAACTGTGAAAAAGAAAAATGGAATCATTTCAGTTGTCCTATCAGAAGCAGAAGCAACAGGTAACCCTGCATTAACAGAAGGGCTACGTGGGGGTAGAAAAGGCACCCTCCCTGGCCTGGCCCAGGCCATCAAAGACATTGCAGGAGCTGGACTCCGATCCAACCCAGGGAAAAGCGTAACTTAAAGAGCCCCACATAAATCCTTCTGTTCTAATCCCAAAAGGGTTCTTGGTGAGGGAGGGGTAGAGGAGAGCATGAATTGTAGACATTAAGTTACCATCCTCTCAAAGTAAATTAAGACTGTGGGTTTATAAATCCATCTACTGTACATCTGGTTTATTTCCTGGGTGCCTACATGCCCCAGAAATTTGTAAAAAATGTCAATCTCCAAATCTACCAAGGTGAGGATAAAACTTGAGAACAGAGCAATGCAATCTGTCCATCAATAAACAGTTTCTAGAGCAACTGCTCCTTAAGGAGTTGGAAAAGTACTTAGGGTCACATTGATGAAATCTAAAGGCCAGGTTCTCCTGAAGCCCAGGTGCCCCCTCTTTCCCCAAGTATTCTGGAATGCTCCACTCCATTCTTATCTTTCAGTTGCTACTGCACTGGGGCCTAGCAGCACTGTTTCTTGTGGTTGTCTTCCCAGCCAGACTGTCAGCCCCTGAAGGCACAGTTCTTTCCTGTCTTAGGTATTTTTCAGCAGCAATCACCAAAAACTGTTCAAGAGACTGTTTAGAAGAGTGTTTCTCACAGCCGGAATCACTCAGGAAGCTTTAAAAAACACCCAAACAAAGAAACCAGAATACCTAGCAGGGAGCCAAAGGCATTAGTATTTTAAAAATCCTTCCTATTAAGTCTCACATTCAGTCAGGGTTAAGGAATCATTAATTAAGTGCTGGAAATGAAATAACTGTTGAGGGGAACTGCTGACTAGTGAAGGCCGGCAGATAAAGAACACAGTAAGCATCTAGGAGCTGAGCAAAGTGTGCCTAGCCCGCCCACCAGGGAAGCTCGACTCCCCTACCATGTTCTAAATGCTGCGAAAGGCTGCTCCTCTGCTCGTATTTCAGCACCTGACAAGCATAAGCCAAACTCCCCTCTATAATTTTTCAAATCAACAGTTTATTAATTTGTATGATGTTTGTAGGCAGAGTTAATGAAAAAGATCAAAGGATGCTGCTGATTCATCAAAGTCCTAAAACCTGGTTATCTTTTATGAAGAATTTGAAAATGTAAACGTTTCAGAGGGCAGGAAAGCCTACCTAGAAACACCACCCTCCCACATTTCCATCTTAAATCTCACTGCAAAAACACCTCAATGACACACAACTTGGCAACACAGTGAGTGGCCTTTATTTTTACTATTTATAGAAAACTGACATTTAATTTCAAAACTTATATTACAAAATTATCAGCAGCAGTTTTAAGCATTTCAACAAGGCTGACAGATTTTACTTTGCTGACACAAACAAGGCTATTATCCCATGTTCAAAAAACGTGTCCCAAGAGGGCCTGTTACACATCTGCCACACTGCTCAGGACCCATTTGTGACTGTGTCTTCTTCCATCTCTTCTTCACCATCATCATTCGGCCCTAAAGAAAACCACAAAACCAGAAGTCATTTCAATTTTAGAGACTCGGTTTGCTTAGTACGTGAGTGCCCATTCTGCAGCTCCTGTGTGCCAGGCACTGGGCTAGGTACAAAAATACCAAAGGCAGCCCCTCAAGGAGCACACAGTCCAGCGACAGTCTGTCCTTGGGCAGGGATTGGAAGGGATGGGCAATTCCTAAGGAAAAGGGTCATAAAGGTGTTTTATGAAAGGCAAAACCATTGGTTCCCATTGTAGTTGAAAACAGTTCATGTTTTAGGATGGTAAAAGGTTATAATCGTGTATAGTTCTTGCAACTACCTTGGGCAAAGAAACTGGAAACAATCAAAAAACATCTGGGTATTTTGGGTATTACATGCCAGATACTGGGATCAGGCAGTAACATTATTGTCTCTAAATTAGGGAAATTTGGCAACAACCATCAAAAGAATGTTACATTTATTCAATAATTTGTGGCAACGTATTCTGGAAAAAAAATAAGTTTTTGTCAATGTATTCTGAAAAAAAAAAAATGTTGTAACCCTGTCAATTGGGAAAATTACTACAGTTTGAATCTATTGTTTCTATAGTTAGATCCAAACATCAGGTTTCTAAATACAAAACTATCAAGGAACACCACCAGGAAGGGCTACTTGGAAGCCTGGGCCTGTTGCGACCTAGCAAATGGGGCACCAAGAACGATATCCTATCTTCCTCTCCCCCATGTGCTTTCAGATTACATTTAAAGTCCCAAGGGACTCTATGGCCTAAATAAAACATTCTGTGGGAAGCAAATCAATTCAGTAATTCAATCGAACTGTAGTCACAATAAGCAGTTTTGATACTGCCCTTTCCGCAACTTCTGTTTGCACTGAGCCTTGAAAGCCTTCGAGAGATTTTCTAATGTTCTCAAGACTAATGACCTAATCCATCACACAGCCCACAGCACCCTGCGTGGGCTTATTCCCTGTCATCTCATCTGGACACAACCTCCCGCCCTCCATGCCTTGAGCTTCACTCACACTGGCCTGCTTTCAGTTCAAGTGGGTCTGGTATACTGCAGGGTTTTGGCCTGTGCACTTCCTTCTTCCTAGGATGCCTCTCTGCCCTTGTCTAGTTCAGCAGTTTCCACACTTTTTAGTGTTAGGACCCAAAGAGCTTTTGCTCACGTAGATTGCATTTATTGATACTATATTAGAAGTTAAAATTGAGGATTTTTTAAAAGCAATAATTCACTAAAACAATAAATCTATTATATGTTAACGTTTATATCTTCGCATATCTCTGTAATGTTTGACTTAACAGCAGTCAGTTGGATTCTTGTATTGGCTTCAGCATTCCATTTGCTGCAATATATTTTGAATGGAGGGTATGAAGAAAATCTGGCCACACAGACATATAATTAGACAAGGGAGCAGTATTTTAATTGCCTTTGAAGATAACTGTGGATATTGTTTAGATTCTATGCCAAAACTTGACAAGTGGTAGTTTCTTAAAGGTTAGTTTGCATTGTGAAGTCTGAAACCTCATCAAATGAACTTTTCATACCCTCTTACTTAAAAATTCATTGGTCTATTTTATACTTTGAGTGGACCCTTTACCCATGCATGATTTTGTAACATCATTTGGAAAACAGCAGTTCACTGAATTTTGCAGATCTTACAAATTGCTGAGCTATTTCATTATATAATATCAAAAAAGTCATATCCATTAATATTACCACTGATTTCCCCAGAAAAGTCTTTAAATACTGGGAAGCTGTCAAGATTACACTGGCAGATTCAAGTTTTCCAAATTTTAATTTTTTCTTGAAATACTGACTTTTATCATCGGCAATCAATACTGTCAGTTTTTTCTGAAGTGACAGGCTCATTCATTTATGTTCGAGAAGATAGCTGCCTCTCAACTGAAAATGACTGCACCAGTGCATGGAGGTAACCATCCAACTCAGGTATGTAGATATGCATATGTCCCATTCTGTCACCCAGAAAGGGGTAATATTTAATAAAATAATTTTCATTGCTTCATTTAGGACACTCTTAAGTAAAAATGGTATATATTTTACCAGGAGCGCATAGCAGGGAATATAATAACTACTATCATTTTGGCTACTGCCATGAGGCACCAGTTCTACCCACCATTTCTCTTGCCCCATCAGTGCACATGTTAATATAATGAAAAAAGCACGTAACACCTTGGTGGTACCAGAGAAACTGTTTTGACATCGAAGACCCCCAGAGGCTCACAGACCACACTGGCAAGAATAACTGGTCTTAAAAAATGTCTTACCCATTTTTTAGCTCCCAGCTCACATATTCTTTCCCCAGGAAACTTTCCCTGAGCTACTGGTCTGGGTAGAAGTCCCCAGTTATATTCATATCAAAACTTGTAATATGTATTTGAGTATTTTTTTTATTTTATATGCCTACTGCCCAACATGTTGCACTTGAATATTACACTAGTTATCACTTATCAAAAACTCAATAATGTCGAACCTTGTGCTAAGAACAGTCTCTTAGTTATCTCAACAACCTTCTGAGGTTGGTACTATCATTATCTCAGATGTAAAGATGAGGAAATAGACTTGAAGAATCTTGAGCAAGGACAGAGCTGGTGAAGCTAAGATTTGAGCCTCATGCTGCTTGGCTCTAGAGTCCATGCTCCTAACTACTAAGCTACCTCACACACACATGTAACAGTCCACATGGTCACCTCCAGTGTTAAGTTTACTCCATGACTTTGAAATAATGCTTGCTTCAACTTTCACATGAAAACCCCCCATAGTCCTATGACTTAACTGTCTTCATCAAATACTTTATCTTCAAAGAGCATCAAAAAGGATTTCATGTATATTAGATTTGAAGTAAGGAGGAACTATTCTGGTTTTCTTAGATTATAGCATCTAAACTGAGAGTCACACTTTGAGTGTAACATTAATTTGAACGCACAAAGACAGAACACCGCTTTCTGACCTGATCTGCGTTCTCTGCCAGGGATCTGACCAGACTGCAGCAACCCCTTCAGCCTCTCCACTTCAGCCAGAGTTGATGCATTTGCTATAGCATTCTGGAGGACGGGGGACAACAGAGATGGACAATTAATTTCAACTGGTATCAATCATCCAGAAAACACCTCTAGAAATTCACAGCCACTTTTCAAGTTGCAACAGTAAATAGTTTTGTGTTCGGGGAAGAATTTCATTGGTACACTTGAAATGAACCTAGAAACCAAATCATAAATTTTCAAAATTGGTGAAGAGATGCAGGCCCTCTTCCAAAAGAGAGCAAATTACCATTCCACATGCCCTAAAATTTTAGCTACGTGAAGTACCTATTTGAGTTATGTTACTGGATAATTTAGGAGGCAATATTATTAAATTAAGATTTCCCACTGATCACCCGACAGGATTGTCAGACACCAAATGTTTGAAAGTAAAAATTAAGGCAAACACTGAGACAGCATACCAAGGTAACTAACTGTTCAAAGTAATAAATGCATCCCGGGAAAATGAGACAGAGAGAGCTGCCTCCACTTCAGTTGGCTCATTTAATTAATTCACATCAATATCTGGTCAAATAATTTTAAGTCAGGTTTCTTCAAAACAGAAATATAGTTGTTTTCTAACAACTCTGGGAAAATGGAATCTGCAATGTTCACAACTTGTTTATTACACGCGTCCTAAACCCATCTCAGCTCTCTCCAGTCCAAGAATCCTAACACATTGTTACCTTGATTGCTTCTACATCCCCTGGAGATGGCCCACCTTTCTTTTTGTCAGTTGGCAAACCAGCACCTGGATTAAAACTTGGGAGGGGAGGAAGAACACAACTGTTAAACCCAGATCAATAGAAATTGCTTCTCTTTTACTTTCAAAAGCTTTTGAAAGTAATTCAACCAGTGTAGTATCTTATCTTTGTTAACAAACTGATACAAGAACTCTCTCCTTCAGAAACACCACCCAGTTCATCTTCCTATAGAGAAAACAGGACGTATATAATATCACAATAAGACTGAATGCTAAAATAGTTGCTCTGCTAACCTGGTAGAAATTTCTTCTGATGTTTGGACCACTGATAGTCATGGACTACCAGCACTCAAATTAAATACCTTATTAGTCACAGTTTTTGGGTAATTTTGTAGGAGGCAAACTGCCAGACAGTGTTTCTGAAGGTGAAGTGGAGTTAAGTTGGATATCCGTATCTTACGTTTTGCTTCTCCTGGCAATATCCTTTGCAAGCTGTGCACCCCGTTTGCCCTTGAACATTTTCTCTGCTTCCTGACGCTCCTACAGCGACACCACACACAGAGTTAATGGAAATAGGAATACCACATGCATTTAGATGCATTCCTCAGAAACATGGAAGAGAACGCTCCTAGAATACTCTGGGCTGGTAAAAATAGCAAAAAGCCAATTGCAAATTAAAAGAAGACACAGTGGTCTTGCCTTCTCTGGTGAAGCTCCCTGAAGAAAGTTCCCTCTCCTACTAAGGAGGGGATCCCAGGGAACTAAGAAGGTAAAAACATATTTAAATAAGCAAATAAAAACTGGACTCCCAATAAAGGGAAAAACCATTCTAACAATCAGAGTTGCTTAAATATGGATTATGCTAAGCTCCTCACTAGGAATGTATCTAACCAGACAATCCACTGTTGATAGTGTTCACTGTGGCTTTGATATCTTGTAAACTTTGGAATGGCCAATACTATATAAAAAAGCTTTAGCTCAAAGTCATACCATAAACTCTGTTATGAGAAAAAAATCCAACTCAATATTCCCTCCCCAACATTTCTATTATAAAGGTAAGATTTACTCAAATAGGCAATTTTAAAAATCAATAACAAAAGTATAAAGAAAAACACACAACTTTATAATGACTTACATGCAACAGAATACTTACTTTTAGTTTCACTTTCTGGAAATCCAGTACTCTGACTTGTGGAACTTTATAAATCACATATAGTCTATAATGCTTCTTATTTGTTACAGGATTTCTTAGAATACTGCAAGAAAAGGAACAACACAATGCCAACCTTGCTCATGGCACAGCATTCAAGAGGTCCATTTGAATAGTTTAATGAATCTATAAATCAAGGGAAAGTTCACTATTCTTCACATTTCAACCTCATGACAATTTAAATGACATTAAGGAAACATCTACATATTTGTTTTTAAAAGATTACTTTTTAACTAACTGAATGCATTAAGGTCAAGGCTGTTAAAGGTGTTATTTTAAAGGACTTCCTTAAGCTTTATCACAACAAATAATTTCCATACCTTAGATAAGTCAGTGATTTGAGAGATGCCAAAGGGTCCAAATCACCCTGAAAAGTAACAGTCACAGGTAAAAATGCTAATACCATATGTTATTTTGAGATTTTTGAAATGAAGAGTGTCTTTGGAGCAAGTATCCATACTGTCTTTATTTTTTCAACACTCTAGCACCAAGCCCAATACCAGCATATCACAAATGCTTAAATAATTTCTACTGAATAAACTGGTGAATACATTTGAGCTTCTTAAACTTAAAATCTTAACATTAACAGATTCTGTCTCAATAGCAGAAGAGACCAAAAAAAAGTGATTTCCTATAGCAATCTCAAAATGACCACTGAGCAATGATTTGGAAAAGAAAACAATGCCAAAGTTGATCTGACTCTCGAGCAACTATTCACACAGGGAACCTGAAGCCAGAATCTTGTTGTAAGGTGGATTTTCCTACTAGCATCACCTTCAGGCATGACAACTATCAGGGAAAGCACCTTTATCCTAGGCCTCCCACAAACCTCTTTAAATAAATTTTCAAGGATAAAGAGCAGTATGGTTTAAAAAAGACCAAATCATGAGAAGAAGGCACAGTAGTTTTTGAATCTTCCCAAATTATTCCATTAAATACAGTGTAGCAAAATAGCAAAACCAAAAACATATGGTCAATAGCTACAACCAAACAAGATGACAAGATATTCCCTAAGAATCTTAAAATAGGAACAAGTAGCAACAAACCATTTTGAGAGCTACAAGACTTGCATGGTCAGAGTATTTGTGCAGAAGCAGCAGAGGGAAGGCAAGGAGGCATGTGACAAACTGGAGAATTCCAAAAAGACTTGACAGGTACTCAGTTTAGGAACAGCAGGTGAAGTATCGATACATTCTAATAATGAGTACACGAGCCTGCGATAAGGTCTAAAGGGGCTCGAGCAATTTGGGTTTTCACTCTTAACACTAACCAGAAGTTGTGTCCCTTCCAAAATAACACTTTACAATGAGAAAAAATTGCTAGGAACAGATCTAAATTCAGTAGACAGAGGCAAGAGGCACAATGAGAAAAAAAGTACATATAAAAACAGGGGCACAGAGCCAGCCGTTCTCAAAAAGCAAGCTGCCATCTTTAAATACTTCACAAACAACATCAGAGAGAGCTCTAGAGCTTGATATTGTCATACCACCACTAAAGGTGATCCAAAAGGAATAAAGAACAGAAAGTGGAAACTTTTATTACATATACACAGTATAAAAACATGATGATGATGTATTGATGAGTTTAGAAAAAAGGTAGATTAAATACATAACAAGTTGAGGGGAATGCTGAAATGTTTAAGGTCACTGTACTGTATTATTTAGGAGATAATGGTATTGGTTAACTTTAAACTTTGATAAATATGTATGTTTTAATTCCTAGGAAGCCAACTAAGAATAGAAAGAGTAAATTTCTAAACCATTAGAAAGAAAAATGAAATGACAAAAGGGAGAAAGCATGCACAATCCAGGAGAGAAAAAGAAATGGAGAATGGATGGCACAAAAAGCCCCAGAAAAAAGACAAATTGGAATATACCAGTAATTACATCAAATGCAAACAATTACGGATAATTAATTTAAAAGACTTCAGACTGGATTAAGAAAATGCAATCATGCCATTTTTTAAAAACAAATCTAAAAATATAAGGTACAGAAAAGTTGAAAGTAAATTTTGGATGCAAGATATCATGCAAATACTAACCAAAATAAAGTTTTTTTGGGTATATCAGATAAAATAAATCTCAAGGTAAAATAGCATTAACAGAGTAGAGGGTAGTGACATAATAAAAAGGTTCAGTTCACCAGGAAGATATTAATAACTTAAAATTTGTATGTCTAAAATGAGATAACCTCAAAATATATAAAAGTAAAATTGACAGAATTTAGGGAGATGGTCAAATCCACTACCATGACATGAGATTTTAATACACCTCTTTCAGTAACGGAAAAGACCAACAGTCTTCATCTTTGCAAAAAGCTTTAAACAAAACTATATTTTCTCTAACACCACCTATTATGGGACACTTTCCTTATGAACGAGAATTTCAGGTTGAATACTTCATACATTTTAGAAAGGACATAGCCACAGACCAGCCCTTTCTTACTTTTGGAGAAAGTAAGCATCCCTTTGAGAATCTGAAGGGTGCCATGGACCCTGCCCTGCCCACAAGGAAAGGAACACACAGTTCATTCTAAATAATGAGGGAAATAGGGAAGGAAGCTAGAGTCATAATAACCCAAATTAACTTACACAATATGGATTTAAACATCTGGGCTTGATGTGAAAAATTTAGGTTACAAAAAAAGTATAGTAACTCAATTTTGTTAAAAATTAGACATTCAGAGCAGAAATTTAAAAAGCATAAAAATAAATAGGTCAAAATGATCACATACACATAGTGCCAAGAAAATCTGCCCATATCTCATACAAAAATTAGTTCCGGGGGGATTGTTCATCTAATATGAAGAGTAAAAGTTTCTAGATTAGAACTGTTCAACAAAATTTAATGCATGTCAGATACATAATTTAAAATTTCCTAGTAGCCACATTAAACAGGTGAAACTAATTTTAATAATACACCATTTAACCTATTATTCAAAATATTATCATTTCAACATCAATGTAAAAAATTATTGAGATAGTTTACATTCTTTTTTTTTGTACTAAGTCTTTGAAATGTGGTGTGTGTTTGACAATTCTAGCACATCTCAATTCAGAATAGCTACTTGTGCATATATAACCCAAAAGGCCCAGATCCTGAATTAAGAAAAAGACAAAGAAAGAGGATGATGAGATAATTTTCTGTGAGATTTTCTGGATTTTGAAAATGTTCTTTAAGAAGCACATAATACCTTTAACACCCCCCTCACCCCCCTGCCCACAAATTCATTTTCTCCCTGTGTAACTTACCAGTTCCACAAGACTATTGTTGGTGAGGATGAGTTCTGTCAGACAGGGCAGAGCCTGATCCAGTCCCTCACCTATACGGCTAAAATAAAAATAGACTCTTAGTAAAAGTGAAAATTAAACAAGCTAACAGTTTAATCCACCTCCTTGCTCAGAGGATCTCAGATGGCAACATCGGAGGAAACTTGGAGATCCTTCTTTCAACATCCCTGTGTGACAAGAGGGGAAACTCGGCACAAAGAAGCAGCCTTATGTGAGCCCACAGGGTCAGTGTTGGAAGTGGGATGATTTTAGAACCCCTGACTCCTGGACTCTGCCTAGGGCTCTTTCCACTGCCACACCGTCTGGTAGAACCTAAGAAAAGGTGAGACTCCTGGGTAGGACAAACTACTTAGCTCACTTAGTAGCAGGTAGCATAGCAATACAAGTGATTATACATTCACAGCTCAGGTACAAGACATACAACTATACCACAGGGAACTGTTAACGTGAGAAATATTTCTATCTTAAAAAACCCTAACTCACCACCCAGTACTTCTATAAACCTTCAATAACTTTTTTCCAATAAAGTTTATACAGAACTGCTGGAGGGTCAAAAAAGATCTCAATTTCAATAAACTAGAAATCAGTTATAGTTAAAAAATGTAGCAGAAAGTATGAGGTAAAGACAGATGCTCAGTCAAAAATACAATTGTTTAACTTTATATATCCTTTTACCATGACCCCTCTGATTACTGTTTTAGAAGCCAAAAAGTGTACAAAGCAGCATCTTTTTAATTTAAATTAGAAACTTACCATGATTATAAAAATATATAAGATTTCTAAATAGATGCAAATAAGAGTAGACCAATGTCAAGTTACTCTCTGGATCTCTATGGGAAAAGTGCAGCTCATTTCTTAAGAAGGAACATGTAGGTTTATCTGGCAGTATGTGCCACAACTTCTTCAGGGAACACTGAAACATTTACTCTATGTGGAAAGCAACTACTTTCCACTACCAGCTACTTACCATATTCTGTTGTTGTTCACTAATAATGTTTTCAGTCTTCTCAACAAAGGAAAACCATCCAGTTTCCTGATTTCATTGTCAGAAAAATCAATAGCATCAAACTGGTCTAAGGTAGCACCTAGATTTTCAATGACAGGAATTTTATACCCTGCAAAATGGAGGGGAAAACACATACACAAAACATATAATTAAAAGGTCCCCTAAAACATTTAGCAATAATATTTCATGGTAATTTGACTCAAAGCTTTGATTCATTCACGAAGTATTTGCCTAGCGCCTATGTCACACCAACCACTGCAAGGTACCGTAGACAAAATGAAGAAAAAGAGTCCCAAGTCCCCAGTGCCATGAAGCTTATGGTCTAGCAGTGAACATGAAGACGCTGATGACAACAAGGCCAAGGGCAATGATAATGGGGATTTATTAAGAGTAATATTGGTAACTAACATTTGTAAGAACATTTACAAGGTGCCTCACACTGTTCTAAGACCTTAGAGCTAGTTAGGCGGCACAACAGGAATTTACACTTTTGAGTTGCTTATTGTCAGTGTCCAAGCCTTGTTCACACATTGTGGACAACAGTCTCAACCTTCTGTGTTCCCACAGGCCAGATTCATAGAACCCATCAAGATACTTATGACATGACAGTTCCCCCTTACTTACTCTCCTTCAGCTCCAATTCAGAGTTAAATAAAGGTCACGGGTTTATACACGATGATAAATCACACTGTAAACTATTCACTCAAATACTAATTTGGGCATAATTATTGTGCTAGGAGAAGAAAAGAAATGAACCCAGCCAAAGTTTAAATATATAATTCAGAGCTGAACATACTAATATCAAAGGAAGCACAGCATCAAAATATTCTCAAAACTGAATGCATTTCAGACAGAGATCACCAAACGTGTGCCAAGAGAGTGACAGTAGTGAAGCTCTTAAACCGAACCTTTCTCTAAGAAACTTAATTTCAACAAAATAAAAACACTGGGATTTCCCAAGGAACCTAAACAGAAAGCAGAGCCCGCAGGGATAGTTTTGAGAACGTTAAGTCCACGTGGGAGCAAATCCCAGGCCATGACTGCATAATCTTCAGAGAAACTGCTCTTCGAAACCGCTCTAAAGCTGTCTCCTGAAATGCTAACTAGCTAGCTGCGCTCCCAATTTCTTACCAAGCCCTACTAAAGTTTAAATAGCTACTGGAATCTGAATAGTTCGGAGCGCTTCCGTCACTTATACCTGGCACCCGGCGGTGCGAGCCTCGGTGAAACAGTTCAATCTTTACAATGTCTTCATAAAAGAGAAATACGAGAAAACTTAGGCTAATAAGTAGAAAATACTAGAGGGAAACAATTGCTTTTGTTCCAGGACTTAGTTTCCTCCCTCACAAATCACAGATAATTAACACATATCCTACCTACACGCACAGTATCATTTAAGAATCAACCACTCGCCCTGTACTAGCCTTACAAACATTAATAAGCCTATCTTCCCTGTCTTCAAACTGTTCGGACTGTGAAACACGCTAAGCAAGGCCTAGCAGAGAGCCTCAAGCACGCACCAGGAAGTAATTAAGTCAGCCGCGTCAGTGAGCGGGAGCGGGGGTAACAGAAGGCTCACAAGAGCCTAACGGGGTGGTCGTTTGGCAACAACGCCAAGAATCAGGCCCGGGCGGTCCTAGCGCAGCCTGGCTCTGGGCCCAGACTGCCGGCCTCGGGCCCAGTTCCGGCCTTCGGCGCACGCCACGGGGCGCGGACCAGAAGGCGCCGCGGTGCGGCCCGGGGACAACCCGCCCGCTCCTCCGACTCACCCCGGAGGTCTAGCTCCCGGTCCCGCACGGCGTTGGTGTACTGTGCCGCCTGCTCGATCAGCTCCGCCGTCAGTTTGACCATCCTGCCGCCGCCCGCTGCCCCGCGCCGTAGCCAGCCCGCTGCCTCCCGCCAGCGAGATGTCCCAGCGTGCCTCGCGCCACGCCGCCAGGCAGCACCAATCGCAGCCGGCGCGCGTGCGCGCGCAGCTCGACTGCCAGGCCGAAGCAATCGAAAAGCCACATTCCCCCGGGGAAGTTCTTACCTAAAGAACGTCCTGGCGCGCGGGTTGGGGCTGTTTCTGGTTATGGGTTCTTTCCTGAGTCGTATCTGGACTCTGAAGTGACCCTGATTCCAGGCGTTTTTGTCCAAAAGTTAAGGAAAATGTGGACTCGAGGGGTACTTTTTCATACATCACTGTACCTCGAGGTGGGAAAGGGAAGCTGTGACTGTCTTCACTCCACCCGGGAGGGGCGGGGACCCGTGGGATTCAGCGAAGGTTCCAGGAGTTCAGGTTCCCGTCTGGGGCTTGGGATTTGGCCCAAGGCTACAACGTGAGAGAACTCGGGCTAGGTCATCTACCCGCAGTCCGACAGCGGGCACAGTAGCGTTTGGGGTTAAGCCTGTGCCCTCTAAACATTTAAATATTTGTATGAACTGTGATGTACAGGAAAGAAGTCTACAGTGTGTTGAAATGACCACTGAGTGAACACCCGAGTAGCCGATGCCAGGGTCCAAAAAAAGAAACACCGTTCTGAAGCCTCCCTCTCTTCCCAAAGGCAACCGCGAACCCAGCACTACAGATGAGTTTGTTTGCTTTTAATA
Source organism: Varecia variegata (assembly GCA_028533085.1). Lineage (NCBI taxonomy): Eukaryota > Metazoa > Chordata > Mammalia > Primates > Lemuridae > Varecia > Varecia variegata. The sequence continues at coordinate 14,759,330 of CM052438.1, forward strand.
TAAATAGAATCATTTACAAGGCAGTGTTTGTGTTTTTTTGTGTGTGTGGTTTTTTTGCCTAGTTTCTTTGAGTTTATATAATGTCTGGAGTCAATCCAGGTTGCATACAGCGATGGTTTGTTAGCTCTTGCTGCTGTAGAGCGTTCCGTTGAACATCTTATACCGTAACTTATTCACTCTGCTGTTGGTGGACATCAGAGTTGTTTCCAGTTTGGCGCTATTCTGAATTATGCGGCTGTGAATTTTCTTGTACATAGAGCTGATGCACATGTGCCTGAGTTTCTGCTGGAGTGGAATTTCCGGGACATAGGGTATGGTATCACCAAGAGGTAATGCCTAACAGTTAGGCTAAAAGGCTGAAATAATATACACACCTAGTGGTGTGTAAGTATTTTTTTCATGGCTTCTAACCTCAGCCTTCTTGGCATCGTCAGTCTATAATTTTAGCGATTCTGTTGGGTGTGTAGTGATACTGCACTATTGCTCTGAATTGCTTTTCTCTAATAACTAATGAAGCTGAGAAACTTCTATTTATATTGTCCATTCCGCAATCTTCCTTTGTGCTTCAAGTCTCTTGCTCATTTTTTTCCTATTGCATTTTCTGTCTTTTTCTTATTGATTTGTGGGATTTCTTTATATATTCTGGATAGAAATACACTCCATGGCTTGCCTTTTCATTCATAATGGTGGTGTTGGATGATTAGAAGTTTCTAATTTTTTTCTAATTTTTATGTAATTCAATTTATCATTTTCTTTAGGGTTAGTGGGTTATGTTGCATGTCCCTTGTTTAAGAAATCTTTTCTTATCCCCAACATATTTTTCTATATTATCTACTATAGGATTGTTTTACCTTTCACATTTAGCTCTACAATCCACCTGGAGTTGATTCTTTTTGAACTTTTATTGAATTACGATATACATACAGAGAGTGCAAACTGAACACACTCAAGCAACTGGCATCCTCATAAGAACCGGACACTGCCACATTCCAGAAGCCCCACCTCCTGTTCTCCTTCAGTCACTACCCTTGCCCCAAGGCTAACCATTATCCTGACATCTTATATAGATTTGTTTTGCCCAATGTATTTATGCAAATAAAATTGTACCTTATGTATCTTTTGTTTAACATTACCTTTTTGTGTAGTGTAGTTCATTTATTCTCACTGCTATACAGTAGTATTTCATTGTGTCAATATCTTATTTAATACAACTTATCCATTTTGCTGTTGACGAGCATTTGGGCAATTTCTAATCTGGAGCTATTATAAATAGCGTACCTATGCACTGTAATACATATCTTCAAGTGAACACATATATTAATATATACCCAGGGACGGAATTGTTGGGTCATAGGGCTTACTTTTATTCAGCTTATGTACATACTAGTTTTCCAAAGTGGTTGTACCAATTTAAACTCCTTCCTAACATTTGGTATTGTCTGTCTTTTTAATTTTAGCCATTCTGGTAGGTTGGTGGTGGTATCGCATTGTGGCTTTAATTGTATTTCCCTGATTGAGAATTTTTTTCTATATATTTATGGCCATTCGGATAGCCTCTTTAATGAAGTATCTGTTTACATGTTTTGCCCATTTTTTATCAGGCTTTTTATTTAAAACTGATTGGTAGGAGCTCTTTTTGCTTTTTGGACATGAGCCCTTGTGAGATATGTGTACAGTGAATATCTTCCCCCTCTGTGGCTTGTTTTTTCATTTTCTTTCTTTCTTTTTTTTTTTTTGAGACAGAGTCTCGCTCTATTGCCCGGCTTGGAGTGCCGTGGCATCAGCCTAGCTCACAGCAACCTCAAACTCCTGGGCTCAAGCACTCCTCCTGCCTCAGCCTCCCGAGTAGCTGGGACTACAGGCATGCGCCACCATGCCCGGCTAATTTTTTCTATATATTTTTAGCTGTCCAGCTAATTTCTTTCCATTTTTAGTAGAGATGGGGTTTTGCTCTTGCTCAGGCGGTTCTGGAACTCCTGAGCTCAAACGATCCTCCTGCCTCAGCCTCCCAAGTGCTAGAATCACAGACGTGAGCCACCGCGCCCGGCCTTCATTTTCTTAATGGTGTCTTTTGATGAACAGAAATTCTAGTATAATCCAATTTATGAACTTTCCCCTATATTGTTAATGTTCTTTGAGTGTTCTTTAAGTACTCTTTGCCTGCTCCAAAATAATGAATATTTTATTTTAAAAGCTTTATTGTTTTATCTTTCACATTTAGATCTGCAGTCTGTCTGGAATATATTTTTGTTCTTAGTCCAAGTTAGGGATTGAGATATATTTTTTCCTATGTGGATATTCAGTTGACCCAGCACCATTTATTGAAAAGACCATCTTTTCCCACTGCTCTGCAGTGCCACTCTTGTCATAAATCAAGTGTCCAAATATGGGCGTGTCTGCCTCTGGACTAGCTATTCTGCTCCATGGGCTGGCTATCCTTGCAAAATATACTGTCTTTATTATACAATATAATATTATACAAAATATACTGTTTTATTATTTAAAAAACTTGATAGTTGTCCCCCCAAAAGGCTCCCATTTTTTCTCAGATTATAGTGGTTATATATATTTTATATCTAAAAAAGAACTCATGCTTTGATTTCTCTTGTATTGGATCTGTAGATGAATTTGGAGGGAATCGATGTCTTTATAATGTTGAATATTCCAATCCATGAACATGATATAACCCTATATTTATGTAGACCCTTTTAAATTTCAGTAGTGTTTTACAGTTTTTGTACAGAGGTCTTACATATCTTTTATGAGATTTAGTCTAGATATTTGATAGTTTTTTGATGCTATTGTAAATAGTATCTTTTATGTAAAAATTTCATTTTCTAACCATTAGTTTCTGGAATATTGAAATACAGTTGATTTTTGTATATTGGCATTGTATCCAGAAAACTTGTGCAATTCACTTATTAATTCTAATAGTTTATCTGTAAACATTCTTGTGGATTTTTTACATACATATCTATGCTATTTGAGAATAATGATAGTTTTATTTCTTTGTTTCCAATTCCTGTGGTGGTTGTTTATTTTTTGCCCTGTTGCACGGACAGCGGACATCCTTTCGAAGGCATCACGTCACAGCCAAGGGGAAAAAAAAACCGCTAATCTAGTGATTAAAGTTAACATCACCAATAATGGAACAAATCAAAATCATGTACCACCTGAATGCAATGAAGAAAACACAGAATCACTTCTGTGAGATTCCTGTCAAAGACAAATGACTTCAGTCAAAACAGTCTGAGGAAACCTCAGACAAATACAAACTGAGGGGACAGCCTACAAATAACTGGCCTGTAGTCTTTAAAAGGTTCAAGGTCATGAGAGTTAAGTCATGACTGAGGAACTAACTGTTGCAGATTGAGGAACATTAAAGAGACATCATAACCACATGCAAAGTGTGATTCCAAACCGGATCCTTTTGCTAAGAACATTATTGGGACAACTGGCAAAAACAGAATACCTTCAGAGGGGTAGATGGTAGTAACATATCAATATTAATTTCCTGATTCTGATGGTTGTGTAGGAGAATGCCTTGTTTGTAGGAAATACCCACTGAAGTACTTGAGGGGGGGATGTCATAAAGTATCATATCAGCAACTTACTCTCAAATTGTTCAGAATATTTCTTTGTACTGTACTTGCAACTTTTCTATGATTTCACTTTATGATTGTTTCAAAATAAAAGTTAAACAAAAATTAAACAATCCAAACTTCACTTAATTCCAGAGAGGACCACCAAGTGGAGTCCTTAAGCCAGAAACCTGGTTTTTCTTGGCCCTTCTTTTGCTGTATTTAGAAAAAGGGTGGTGATGGGAGTATTTCTTTATTTTAAAAAGTGAAAGTTATACAAGTTTTTCTTCCTTCAGCACAGGAACAGGGACAGAAATCAAACCAGATGTGGTTTTATTCATTTTAGGGTAATTCTGTGAACTTGCAAACAGAATTTTTTTTTTATTCCATTTTCTTTTGGTCAGTGTTTCTCAACCTCAACACTATTGACATTTGGGGCTGGATAATTCTTTGTTGTGGGCACTGCCCTGTGCATTGCATGATGTTTAACAGCATCCCTGGCCTTTACCCATTAGACTCAAGTACATTCCTCCAGTTGTGACAACAAACAATGTCTCCAGACATTGCCATTTGTCCCCTGGAATACAAAAATCACCCCTGGTTGAGAACTACTGTTTTTGGCAACATGATGTTCTCTGCTCTGGGCACTTTGGTTCCTGTTGGCTCAATGGGGAGGCTGAGTTATCTGGCCACCCTTAGTGTGGCTGGTCCATGGTGGTGGTGGGGCTTTGGGTGGTGGGACTGAACCCCAGGATCTGAGGTTTGGTAGCTCAGTGCTGCATCACCAAAGGGTGCCGTTCTACGCACAGACAAGACACAGAGCCTGGGGTGTCAGGAAAGGCCTTAGGCAACCAACCAGGAAGCTTCATGGGAGGAAAGCAGCAGTGGAGGCCAGGGTGGGGGAGCAAACTCCTCCCTCTCCCCCCAGTAGCCAGTACCCAGTTGCCTCCCAGCTGGCTGGGCAGAACCTTACCATGCTGGAGAATGGCCTTGGTATACTACTTTCCATCACCCCTGCTTGTTCCTATGAAAATGTCCTTTCATACTTCATTTCTCTACCTCCTTCCTTTTCCATCCTCGGATCTGAACCTCACCTGCTCTCAGGGGCCCCAACATACCCAAAGCTTTCAGGCAAAAGGCCCCCTCCAACCATATTACCAATGAGGCAAATACAGTGGATGGTGGTCTCCCCAAGTTCAAGGACACTTCACTCCTGGACACATTTGTCCTTTTCCTTTTTTAAAGCTCTGTCCACCCTCCTTCTCATTATAGGTGTGTCTTCTCTAAAAAGTCCAATTCTCCCCAGCCCTTTGAAGAGCTGCAAGATACGAAGTCAGTAGTGGTATCAGGAGGGATGGGGATATGCACATGGGGGCCACTGTGAGGTGCCAAAGAATTTGGGGATAAGGTCAGAAAAACTCATGCCCTGGAAATGAAGCTAGTTTAAAACAAACGCATCATGGCTGCATTTGGGCAGCTGCAGACTGATACCGCTCCTGCAGAGAGCCAGCCCCCCTCCCTGGGCACAGGCATGGGAGCAGCTTTCCCAGAGTGTCATCTAAGGCAGGTCACTTCACCTCTGCGGGCCTCAGTGTCCTTGTCTGAAAAACAACAGAGTTAGAGGAGATGACCCAAGATCCTGTTACTTAAAATCCATAAAGGTATCCTGCCCCAACTGAGTCCAGACAATCTTAACCTTAAGGTTGGACCATCTGTGAACAGGTACTCTATGTGGTCAGTTCCTTTTGACAAGGTAGCATTTAGTCTTTAGGACTTTGTGAACAGCTTCTCAACTCCCCACCCCACCTGTCAGCCCCAGGATGGGCTGGCCCAGCCACTTGATGAGGATACCTGCTCCCGAGGATACCTGGTTGTCTTCCTGTAATTGGTTTCCTTCGGGACATAAAGGAGTTTATTCCTGATTCATCTCCACACATGTTAGACTGTCAGCTCTCAGTGGGCTGAGGGGCTAAAAGGGTGCCTTGCACCAGGGATAATTAACAAGTTGCTGGTTTTTAATTCCATGTCAGTCTCTTGGGAGAGGTTGACTCCATATCCATATTGTGCTCAGTCCTGGCCACAATATCCCAAGCATGCACACTCACTCCTTCACTGCCTCACATTGACAACTAGGGTCATCTCGGGCTTGCAGTGGACAGCTGTTGGGTTGTGTGTGGCTCTCCCCACTTTCTAAAAGCTGCACACTGCTCCCCTCCTCTGGCACAAAGATCCTTTCAGCCACATTCTGCTATGCAAGCCTGTCCCTGTGGCCACAGCTGATGGTACTGGATGAGCACCAATGCAAGGCAGGCTGACCAAGTCCTGTCCCTGGGGAAAGCAGGGCCAAGAAACAGACCCTGAAAGTTTGTTCAAGGGGTTGGACTTATGCCAGTTTCACTTGAGAGGTGCTGGTGGTCTTGTAATTTGTTCTATCAACTGGAGAAGCAGGCTATGGAGAGAGAAAAGGGTGCTACTGCAGTGCAAAGAGGGTCCAGGTGACATTTAATGCTGGTCCCAGGGTTCCCAAGGCCCTGCTGCACCCTTCCTTGAGACTCAGAATCAACCCTGCATTCACAAAACAATGACCTCCACCCACTTTGGTTTTTCCTACGTTGGTTCTAGTTGGTACATTTCCTTTACTTGTAGCCAAAGGATTCCTAGCAAGTACAAGCTTCTGACCTCACAGAGAGGCCACGGTAAAAATCCCGTGCAGCACATAAGCCCTGGGTGCAGGGATTTCAGTCACTGTGCGAAAGACAAGCTGTAACCTAATTAAATCATGCTTGGCAGCTACAGGTGAAGAGGTTTGCAGTCTGGGCTGTGGAGGGCTCCTCCTTGACAGATGGAAGGTGTTCCTATATCTGGGGGTGCTCTAGACCCTCCACCCAAGCGGGCCTTTGAGGCCTAAAGAGGGTCTCTTTGCCAAAGGATGTCCTGGGGTTGGAACTCTGGAATTTCCCCCACTGACGCTTGTTAAAGCTCAAAGAAGACCTTCCACTGAATGACATCAGATCCCCAAACCACGAATAAAGCGATGTCCGTTTCACACTTTGGTCAGCACTCGTGTTTAATTTTTTTGTGCCTTGGAAAGAAATACAGGCTCCTATGCCATGGGATGTTAACTCTTTTATTAATTTAGGGTTAACATTGTATTTGCTTTGTCAATTTCTCTTTCGGAGTTGTGGACTTGATGAACAACAGCTGGGTTCTCTCCAGCTCATGGGGACAAGGCCAATGCACTGTGGTCAGAGAGAGGAGCAGGACAATATGGAGACAGACGAGGTCGAAAAAATTTAAGGCAAATGTTACTCCCGTCATACAGGGAATTGTTCAAGCAGATCTGTGCACTTCAATGAAAATATATGAAACATTTGTCAAAATAATTAATATTGGTAAAAATTAGAACATGTAGCTTATAAAATGCCTACACAGGTTTGGCAGAATCAACCCGACTGTGTCCCGTAGGCTCGTAATTTACACAGACACAGAAGCGTCCACCTTAAGAGCAGGTCTCCTGAGGGCAGAGGCCAAGTGTACCTTAGAAGCAATTCCATAACGTGGGACGTGACGGGTGATTAACAATTCGCGGGCTGGGCTTACGTTTGTTAAGAGGAATTGCTCGGTGTCTCCTTAGCACCCTCCTCAGAAGGCTCTGCATCAGGCAGAGGTGGGCGCTCAGCCCCTTAAGACTCCTGGAGATACACACAGAACACAGTACCGAGGAGAGCGCGGCTCACTCAAGGGAGAATGCTGCAGAGAAGGAACCTTCCGATTTGGGTTTGGCATTTGACTTTCTAAGCCACTGCTGCGGTTTCAGAAGCAGCCAATTATGTAGAAATAGATGCTCCGTCCCCAGTGGTCATACCTTTTAGGTCCTCAAACCTATTTTATTTACAGTCTGACCAAACTGTCCCCTAGACTGCTTGGTGGCAGGAGATGAGCAGGTAGACTGCCAGCCCTTTGTCACGCATGAGGATGGCCCAGGGCTCGCTGGCCAGGCCGGTGAGATTTACTATGGAGCTGCACAAAAGCACGGGGAGAAGAGTGACGTGTTCTGCCAAGCGTCTTTCCTTTCAGCTTTGGTCTTGAAGATTCAGTAAACTTACGGTCCCAGAAGCTGCTCCGAAGCCGGAGCTGTGGATTCCCAGAATTCATTTTGTTCCTGTTTAGAGTTTACCAGAAGACTGTAGCCAGCAAGCAGTGTTGGAGAGGATATCACCGTTTTGGGAACACCTCCTAAAGGGCCACCACCCACCTGGCTTGGGTGCCCAGAGAAGCTGCAGAAGGACCTTGCTCCTGGGCAGATAAAGCTGTCAGATGCAGGGCGCGGCCCCTGACTGGCCAGTAGTCTGGAGGAAGGTGGACGGACAGATAGGTGGACAGGAGAGCCCTGCCCTCTGCGGGCGGCCAGGTGCCCCTACCCAGCCAGCAGGCATGTGCGGCAGCAGAACTGAATGAAGAGCTTCCGTTCACAGAGCCGGTTGGACTTCACCATCTCACAGAACGTCTCGTCAGCTGGGGCCCCGCGTCAGGAAAGAAAAAGGAGGGAAAGATCAGCCTTCGGGGCCAGTTAAGATTGTTTCCATCCTTCCACTTTGCTGTGGTGCACCGGGTGAGGGAGACAGGGAGGCCAGTGGCACCAGGACAGCCCCTGGAATCCCCCTCCTGCAATGCACTTGACTGCACAAGCCCAGCGTGGCAGAGGTGGCACCTCGTGTACAGGGGCTCTTGCTAAGTCTAAGTGACACGGGGGAATTCACAAGGGGGATATAGGGGATGGCGTGGGAGGGGTCTAGGGAGAACACCCGGGCTGGGCCAGTGGGGCCCTCGGGGCACACCTGCATCTGTCTTTTTGGACAACCGTGCTGGTGGGGGGCTGAGGGCCTGTCACCCTGCCAGTGCTCACCGTTGCTGCACGTGTGGTTGGTGATGCAGGAGGTACCCAGCTGTGTGAAGCCTGCCTTGCACCTGCTGCAATTCCTGCTGGAGCCTTCACAGCTCAAGCAGTTCTCGTCACACCTGTGGGAAGATACGGTTCCTGCTGCAGCTCGGGGAAGAGGCCCCACTGCTCAGGGCACCCTTCCTGGAGCCCTCCTACCCTCCTGGGACCTCCTCCTGGCCCCCTCAGCTTTGGTGCTCTGTTGAGAGGCTGCAACTGTGTCCCCCATGATGCCCTGAGACATGGGCCACGTGTTTGCATGTCCTTCCTCTTATCCGACCTCATATTGCCCTGGGAGGGCGGAGACAGCCATGCCCAGTTGGTAGGAGTGTGCCCGGGATGGGAGGACAGCCCTGCTGGCCACTGGCACCCACCCCACACGTGCTCCCGGAGCCACGTGCTCCCTCCAGCAGCTGCTGGGCTGTGATGGTGTAGGCTTGGGGTCAGGGCCAGACTCTACCCAGGGACGTTACAAACCTGACTCTGGAGCTGACCAGAGGGGCTGCTGCTGCCCGCCAGGCTGAGCCTCCTTTCTGGCACGTGCGCCGGGGAGGTGGGGAGATGCCCTACAATCCCTGCTCCTCCCAGACAGTCCTGGCCCAGCCCAGGCTGACAGCTTCCCCTCCCGTGGAAACGAGTACCCAGGAAACTCCCATCCTCCGGTGCCCAAGGAGAGGTTTGTGGGGCTGCCTGCCTCCTGCCTTCTGGGGGCAGGGGACGCCAACACCTCTGGGTGCCTGAGGGGGTCCAGCTGCACAGTTGTGTGCATACTCAGCATCCCCTGAACTCCAGGGCGTTTGACAAATGACAGTGATTAACACTGTTTGATTCCAAGTTCTCCCTGGGTTGCTGTACTTAATTATCTGCAAACCAGCTGGCTGGTTAAAATGAAAGGTTTACTGCAGACACCTGTGCCCAGGGCCCTGCGCAGGATGCAGCAAGGCTGCACCTTGCAGGTGGGTGGCAAGTTTCCTACTTCAACTCAGTAGACGGGGCTGATCCTTGCGCAGATACGTAACCCCCACCAGACCCCTTTTTTGTGGGTCACCTAAGTGCAAGAACTTAGTGGTCTCTCATAGGGTCTTGTTTGTTTGTTTTTAAGGGAATAGGTTACAACCCACAGCAGTTCTCATGCATAGCCTGGGAGGCGGACCCCTGCGTGGGGTGGATCTGCCGGTGCTGCCAGGTCCCCGCTGGAGCTGCCCTGTCCTGTGCCTGGGCTCTGGGTTGTGATGTCCCGACACAGGGCAACGTTCAGCAAGACACGAGGGCACCAAAGCAAATGGCTTCTCCTTTAACGGCCCATGTCCAACAACAAAAGGGAACACTGCAAGGCCCAGAGCCACCAGGTAAGAATGGTGGAGTGTGTGGGCACATGGGGGAAATGGGCGAGGAGGGTGAGGAGGGTTAGAGTGTGTGCACACGGACTGCATAGGAAATGGCCTTAGAATGAGCAGACTGTTGGGATCTTTTTACTTTCTCTAAATATCTCATTAAAAAAATTTTTTTTAAACCCAAAACATGGTTTTCCTGATGACCACCAGTGGAAAGGATGCACCCTGAGCTGGGGCACAGGCGGGGGCACCCCGTGGAGTCTGCACTGGGGAGTGAGCTCCGCGGGGCAGGCACCTGGGTACTCTGCTTCCCTGCAGCAGCCCCCGCCCCAGCCCCTGGGGAAAGTGCCACCAGACTCGGCCCTCTAGCTGTACCCTCACTGGACACAGCTGACCACCAATCCCCAGCAGTGTGGGTCTGAGCCAAGAAGACCATACCTTCGACACACTTTGTGGGGCAAACCCGGCATCTCCTCTGGGTAGAACCCCTCACCACAGGTTGGCACACATTTCCAGTCTTGGAAGTGAAAGTTTTTCGCACAGTGAATACATTCTTCTCTGCTGGGCCCTGAGAGGTGCAGGAAAAGAAGCAGATGACAGGGATAGCCACCGATGACTGTGGTCCAGGCCCACTGCAGCGCCCTGGGGGAGCCAGGGTACCAACTGAGGCCAGTAGCACAGCTGGCATTTCCCAAGTGCCTGCTGAGGGCTGGGCTGTCTTCACCCACTCCCAGGGGTGGGCATCCCCATCCCCGCGTCTCAGAAGGGGACACGGAAGGGATGAGCCGATCTTACTGGGGAGTGCACCTCCCCACAGCCCGTGCCACGGTGAACAGCCCTGATTTCAAACACTTCCTTTGCCACGGGGCCTGGGCCCACTTCTGCTAGAGCCAGTGCAGGAGCCATGTGCCAGCCACTGTGGCTTTGAGCACTTGAAATGTGACTGTGCCACACTGACATGTGCTGTGAGTGCACCTTCCATATGCACTGGGTTTCAAAGTCTTCATATAAAAAAGGATGTACAACAGCTTGTTAATTTTTTATATGGCAACATGTTGAAATGGTGATATTTTAGATGCATTAGGTTAAATAAGATATGTTGCTAAAATTATTTTTGCCTGTTTCTTTTTACTTTTTAAGATGTAGTTACTAGGCAACTTAAAATTGCATCTGTGGCTTGCATTTTGACAGAGCACTGGGGAAGGTGACATGGGGGAAATTAAAGATTTTTACCAACAGAGGAGAAAAATGACAAAGGGCTCATGGGGCAGGGAGGAGCCACCAGAAGAGACAAAAGCTCTGAAGGAAGGATCCAGAGTCATGGAGGAAAACCTTTGGCTTGGCCCAGAGTCAGAGGAGGACTTGTCGGCCCAGGCCAGATGCTGGATCACAGTGACTAGACTGAGTGCCTCCTCTGGGCCAGATGTCCCCAGGGAGCACCTGCTGGGATGTCAGAGAGGCAGTGAGGTGCCATGGCTGACAGCCTAGAGGGTTAGATGTGGCAGGGAACCATCTCAGAAGCTCTGTGACAATGACAGTGCCTGGGGAAACCTTTGCCCCACCCACTTAATTTGCTTGTGGTCTTAGGTGGGGGCCTGGCAGCTAATGCAGTGGTATCTCTTCCTCCCGGAGTAAGTCTGGACCAAGCTGGGGCCTCTCCTTGTGTCAAGGGAAGGCCCTCTGCAAGGTTCTGGAGCCCTGGGGGCCCCAGGCACAAGGCTCAGGGCTCTGGGGCTCGGTCCATATCTTAGAACCACAGCTGTAAGCCTGGGAGGGGATTCTGAGCTCCTTTGATAGCCAGGGAGAGTGAAGCCAAAGAGGCCACAGGATTTTAAGCAGGAGACAGAAGCGCAGCCCTTTGGGGTGATGGTGCTTCTGTGATGGACCAGCGTCTCCAGGTGGGGTGTCCTCCCCTTTTCCTGCAGTGCGGTGGAAGAGCTGCCCCCGCCCCCCATAGCATTCTGTCTGGTTTGTGTTGTTCTAGAGTGGAAGCTGCTCTCGTGCTTTGGCCAATCCCACCTCTTCCCAGGGCTGATCTCCTGGTGGGGGTGTCCACAGGTCAGGTGTGGTGGGTGGGCACACACGGCAGGCGTCACTCCGTGTCGGGCCTCGGGAGCTATGCAGTGCCCACCACTGTCCTTCTGCTCGTGCCTCACCTGCTGAACCCCATCACCCCTCTGCCCCTCCTCCAACACTAGGGCTGCTTGTTCTTGTGTGTATTTAGTTTGATGCTCAATTTATGAAACTTAAAAGTTAAACGCATTCAGTTTGGGAAGATGAAAAACCTCTGGAGATGGTGTGAGATGGTTGCGTAACAATGCGAACCCACTCAATGCCACCAAATGTACACCTAAAAATGGTCAAGATGGTAAATTTTATGTTATGTGTATTTTACTACAATAATAAAGCTGATTAAACATACATTTTCTAAGCAAACTACTTTTACAACTATTAAAAATTATGAATTTCAGAACTCGGTGAAAGTCTTTTAAGGATTCCATTAAGTCACAAGTCTTTATGGGCTTTGAACGCTTTAAAAGCACCCACGCTCGTAACAATAATAGCAAAATGGGTTATGCTTATACAGGACTCACTATATCATTTGCGGGCCCAGTACAAAGTGAAAACATGTTGTCCTTGTTCAAAAAGCAGGAAAAACATGCCACTGCAGGTATTAAGATAGAAGACATTTTCTTTTCTTTTCTTTTGCTATCTCTCTCTCTCTCTCTCTCTCTCTCTCAGCCTGTGGCAGTGTTTTTATTTGCTATTTCAAGTCATGCTCTCTCAGGCACTGGATGCTCAGGAGCGAGGGCTGACCCTCACAGGTGCCTGGCCGCTGACCCTCACAAGTGCCTGGCCACTGCCCCTTGACTTGGTGTGTGCGTGCCCACGTGCATGTGCCCCACTGGCTGGGGAAGTCGAGTCCTGCAGGTCCACTACATCAACCCACGGTGGACAGGCCACCCCCAAGCATCACGACCTCCATGCACCTGGGACTGCAGAAGGACGAGAGGCTCATCCTCACTGAGTCTCCTGCCAAGAGCACCGGGACATTGAGGGCTCAGGGTGGGGACAGATGTCACCACACTCTGCTCTGAGGATGTCACCAGGCACTCACACCTGCCCCTGCTCTTGCCCACAACCCTGCCCAGGCCCCTGAGTGGGTGGTGGGCAGCAGTGATCACTGGGGGGGAGCAGAGAGGGGAAGGCCAGGTGGGCCTCCAGGGCACAGGGAGTGGGTGGCTGAGAATAGCTGCCTCCAACGAGGTCCACACCTGACATGGAGCAAGAAGCCCCCAGGGGACTTGGAGTGGGGAAGGGGGTCTCTCCCCCCGGTGGCCACCTGGGCATGGATGTACATGCTTCCAGGAGCTTAGAGAGAATCAGGCGGAGGGCATAGGGAGGAGGGGAGACTCCTGCCCCCACCCCAAGAGGTTTAAACTTGCACACTGTTGAATTAAACACCTGAAGTGACAGAGAAGTCACCGGATTGAGATGAGAAAACCTCCAAGTGACTCTATAAAGTTTTTTGCCATCAGGCAGTCTGGGGGCTTGGAGAAAGGAAAGTAAATGGAATTACTGAAATCAAAACAATTAGTTATAAAACCGTGTGCCTGAATGTTATGAGTTCAAGTGACTATGAAATTTAAATAATCAGCAACAGCAATACTTCTTCATCAACCTGGGCTAACAAACAAGCCAAAGAAACAAAGAATGAAAATGATAGAGCTGGCCTAGGTGGTGTGCACTTGAAGTCCCAGCTACTCAGGAGCCTGAGGCAGGGAGAGTCATCTGAGCCAGGAGTTCAAAGCCAGCCTGGGCAACATTGCAAGATCCTGTCTCTTAAAAAAAAAAAAAAAAAGCAGAAAAATGATATATAAAAAGGCAACAGGGCAAACTGCTAGGGACACTGTTGAGCTGTCAGCAGGTGGAACCCTTCCAAATGCTGGGCCTGGTGCCTTTTGGGGCTGTCCCAAGAGGGAACTGAGGAGGGCACATGTCCCACAGGTAGCCTGGGGTCAGCCCCGTCATCACTTGAAGTCACAGCCTTGGCTTCTCAGTCTTGTCTACTCTGGGACCGCATAGCAAATGGCAAAACGGGGCTCACATGGCCGCAGCAGGCGGCATTTCCGATGAGAACAGCATCACGGCCGCTGTGATCTAGCAGAGACAGCTGCAAAAGCTCAATCTCACGTGAGTTTCTGAGAAGGGACCAAAGTGCTGGGAGCAGAAAGAAGAGCTATGAGGAGACAACTTAACCCAAACGTATCTGAGCCCACAAACTCATGGTGTGCTTCAACTTACCTGCGCAAAGAACTGTGCAAAATAAAACCCAATAAAACAAATGAATTCTCCACTTTGCTGCATAAAAACAGTGCCTGGGAGACATCTGTGCTATCATCTTTGTGGGGAATTAGAAAACATGTAAGTTGTTTATAGAAGTCTTTTCCTCTTTGAATAAAATGTTCAGAATAAGCGTGGATAGGTACCAAACACTAAGGCTATGTTTTAAAACATTCCCACTCCCATCTGGATTCATCTCTGCCTCTCAGAGTCCTCTGAGCGCCAGACAAGGTGGCCCCCAGCAGTCAAGCATCTGTCACCCTGTTCACCACTGCCTGGCTGGGTCTCTAACTAACGCCAGAAACCCAGGCTGCTGTTCAGAGCGGGCCCTTTCATTATTTGGGTTTTTGTTTGAAATTTTTAAAATTGTGGTAAAATGTACATAACACAAAATTTACCATCTTAACCATTTCTGAGTATACAATTCAGTGGCATTAAGTACATACACTCCCAATGTTATGCAACGATTGCCACCATCCATCTCTAGAACTTTCTTCATCTTACCAAACCGAAACTCTGTACCTGTTAAACATTAAACCCCCACTTCCCTTCCCCCACCCCCCATAGGGTCTTTGTGTTTTGTTTTGCTTTGGAGTGTTTTAATGCTGCAATAAATGAAGAAACCCATGAAGTCCTAGGGCTTTCCTGGTTTCAAGATAGCCTATCCACGCCTGTCCCTGCAATGAGACAAAAGCAGGCGGCCGACTCACCCACGCAGGTGCGGCAGGTGTGATGGCATTCCCCGCATCTGATCAGCTCCGAGTCGAAGTAGGTGCCCGGCCCACAGTCTGGAATGCAGCTGCCCCGTGCAAGGCTGTGGAGAAGAAAGAGGCAGCTTCCCACATCCGTTCCAAAAGTCCCTCTAACGCTTTTCCTGAGAGGAAATGAAAGTTGCTGGACAGAGATTTTTGTGTGACCGCAGGTGCCCAGCTAAGGAAAGCTGGGAAGCTGTCCTGAAGCCGGCTGGAGGTCACGCTGGAAGGGCCGCCCTGGCTGGGGAAGTGGAGCCTCCACCATTAGGAGGTGGGTGCCAGGCTCCTTCTCCAAAGCCCGTGCCCGGGGTCCCCTGGTCCCTGGGCAGGGATCAAGACCTCACACTTTCTCCTGCTTTGTGCCGGCTTCTCCTTACTGCCAAGTCTCCAACTCAAATCCAAACGCAAGAGGAGAAGTGGAGCCATATGGGTCACCACTGGTGGTATGCTGGCTTAGTCTCATGGCCAAGTACCCCTCAAAGTGTCAGCACCTGTGTGCGTGTGTGCATATGTATGTGTGTGTGTGTGTGTGTGTGTCAGGGGGCGGGGAGGGTGTTTGGCTGCAAGGCTGACCCTGACCCGGATCTGCTCCTGCCTCTCCTTTGCTTCAAACCTTCCCTGGCTTCACAACAAACTTGAAATAAAATCCCTCCTTGGGCCATGGCAGGCCTGTCTGACGCAGCTCCTGCCCTCCTCTCACACCTTCCCTGCCTGCCCTCACCTCTGTCTGGCCAGCCCAGGGCTGACAGGGGCACAGACTCCAAGCTAGACCACCCACGCCGACCACCTCTGCACCTCCGGCTGTGTGACCCCAGGCAAGCCAGCCAACCTCTCTGCACCTCCGCTTTTTTCTCCAGTTAATTGGTTCCATACAGTTGCTTGGAGGACTCAATGAGCAAATGCACGTAAACCTTCCAGTGTCTGGCAGACAGCAGTGTAAATAAATGTCACCTACTGTTATTTCTTCGGTTCCTTAGATTGTAGTGTGTTTGATGCACACACTGTAAATGGGTTTGCCACTAAACATCTGTCAGATCCAGAGATTCCTGTTATGAGACTATGATTTGTAAGAGGAAATATATATTTGGTCTTTGTCCCAGAATGCAGCTCCTAAAACCCTTGGAATTACCACAGTGATAACTGCCTTTTTGTATGCTAATGACTGGTGGGGGGTGGGCTTCTGGATAGCCTCGGGATGGGGGCTGGTTGCCAGGGGAACCAACCATGTGATTAGAGGGTTGGAACTTTCAGGCCACCACCAAGAGGGGAGAGGGGCCGAAGGTTGAATCGTCACCAACAGCCAGTGATGTCATCAGTCATGCCTATGTAATGAAACCTTCATAAAACCCCCAAAGGACAGGGTCTGGAGAGCTTTGGGGTCAGTGAACAGGAACACATCCCAGGTGCAGGGAGGGTGGTGCGGTCCAGCTCTACAGGGATGGAGGCTCCAGTGTTCTAGACCCTTTCAAACCTGGCCCGTGTATCTCTGCATGTGGCGGTTCATCTGTATCCTCTGTAACACCCTTTACAGTAAAGGGGTAAACGTAAGTCAAGCGTTTCCCTGAGCTCTGGAAGCCGCACTAGCAAACTAACAGAACCCAAGGAAGGGGCTGAGGCAACTCTGATTTGTAGCCATTCAGTCAGAAGTGCAGGTCACAACCTGGGACTTGTGGCTGGTATCTGAAGTGGGGGGCAGTCTTGTGGGGCTGAGCCCTCAAGCGTGGGATCTGACACTCCCTAGTCATGTAAGAGTTGAGCTATATATGTTACAGGACACCCCGCTGGTGTCCACTGGGGAATTGCTTGGTGTGTGGGGAAAACCCACACACATTTTGGTGGCCAGAAGTGAATCGCGTTGCATGGACTGCGTGAGACAAGGAAACGCCTGCAGGTTCTCACGCCCCTCTGCGCCGATGGTGGACGCCTGTCCAGGGCTCTGCCTTGTCATGGGGCCAGGGCTGCTGCAAAGGGCAGTTAAATCATGTCTTTAATAACTGACACTCCCCTGCGAGCATTTATCCCCCTAAAGAGATGGATAGCTGGGAGGCAGCGGCTTGGCTGCTTTCTCGTTGCTTCAATGTGACAGCAATGATTTGAAGTCACAGCTTAAGAGGATATTGGGCAATAAAGGGAGGCTTTCTGCTCATTACTGCTGACGATGTTTTCAGAGTCTGCATGCCTCTCTGAAAGCTCATCATTGCTGGAACCTCTGCTTCTGTTTGTGCAGCTACTGCCGAGAAGCATTTTCTCCCCATGACACTATCCCTGACTGAGTATCTGACTTCCCGCCTCCCCTTCCCCTCCTGGGGGACTGGAGGCACAGATGTGGTCCTGGGACTGCTCAGCACTTCTCTCCTGGGAAACAGGCAGGTTCCAGGGAGCTGGAACCACAGAGCCTCCTCTCCCTGACACCTTCAGTTACCAGCCTGGGTTAAGGACCCGCTCCTGGGTTGCCTGACCCCCAGCACCTGGGACATGACAGCTGGCCTCTCCCAGGCCCCCAGCCACAGCTGCAGCTGAACATCTCCTCCTTCGTCTTTGGCTCTTTCTCCTTTTGGGGAGCTCTGTCCTGGACCAGTTCAGCCTTTCCCTCCTAATCCTGCCTCGTCCAGCCAACAGGTTTAAGTGACAGCAGGTGTGATGTGTGACTTTGGGGGTCCTGCTTCCCCTTCCCACCCCCGGGGCTTCCAGGTGCTTGGGAGCCTCTCCTCCCCAGTACTCTGATCTGGAAGAAAGGGGCAAGCTGAAGGAAACCTCACGAAGGCGGCAACATAGTGTCTCCTGGGGAAACAGTTCGTCTCCCGTTTGCAAAATGTGAATAATAACTACATCTACTTCATAGGTTGCTGCAAAGATTACATGAGGCACTACGTGAGAGCATGTGGAATAAGAGCAGATATGCTCAGTACGTTTTCTTCCTTCATTCCTTACTCCAATAAACTCCCGCTCTATGACGAACTCCAGGCCCAGCACCCTTTGAGAGGAGACAGGGCTGGGCCAGGGGGCTGCAGCCCTCCAGTGCCTCACTGGGCGAAGGCTGCTCCCCGCCCGGACCGCAGCATCCTCCTCACCTGCCAGCCTGTGGGAAACGCAGAGGCTCAGGCTCCTGCCAGACCCACCACACCAGAATCTCATCGGAACGTGAGCCCTGGTGATGCCCGCACACCTCCCCTCTCCACCTCTGCGAGAGGAGCTGCTCTCACGACCCCTTCCCTTCCTTCCCGGCAGTGCAAGCTGGGTGCTGGTCCCTCTGCTGTGGGAGTGGCCGTAGCGCTAGTTCCACCACAACGCTTTGTAAGCCTATAGAATCTAGATAGTAACTTGGAGGAACAAGTAATGTCTATTTGATTACATCAAATGCAATTCGGTTGCATTAAATGGGCTGAACAAATGTTTGGAAATATTCCAGTAACAATCATTCACCCAGTAACATGGTTCTAAAGGAAATGTGTGCCGAGCTTCACGGAGCTGAGCTTGGTGGGACAGGGAGAACGAGGAATCTAAAATGCATCCTCAGGGAGCGATGAGGATGGGGAAAAAAGAGAGAGAAGACCCAGTGGGGAGGAGGGAAGGTGGGTCAGCCACCAGCGCCCAGCCCTGGCCCAGACTGGAAGGGGCACCGGAGCAGGGGGAGTTACTGGTGCCTAAAAGAAGACCTGGGCTTCCGGTTGGAGCGCCTCACCCTCCAGCAGCAAGCGCTACGTTACGTGATGTGATCGAGGTGCTGCTCTGGCCAAGCCTCCAAATGCTGCGTAAAATGCAGAGATTGCACCCGTCCTCTCACTTTCCATCTCAACCAACCATCTCTACCTGGACACGTGGTTTCCAGACTCGGAATCTACCCTGAAACGCTTTGGGTTTTTGAAATTTTAGCATTTAGGAAAAGATGCAAAAACTTGGTAAATCAACGTCAGAAACTAAAAAGCGCCTCCACACTTTGATTCTTCAGGTTTCCAGGGGAATTTTACCTGAATCCTTCTTTACAGACAGTACATTTCTCGGGTTCATCCACGCACTTTTTACAGCTTGGGTGGCATTTAAGGCAATTTTTCTGACCTGGAGAGAAAAAGAGGAGGGACAGCATTGATGGGGATCAAATGTGGGCAAACGAGCCCCAGCATTTCCAAGCGGGGTTGGTAGGATGGCTCTGCCCCCGTGTCCCTCTCCAGGATGGATGGCACAGTGCTCAGCCAGCAGAGGCCACGTGACACCATGTGCCCGGGGCTTTGGGTCACAGGTCCTCACCTTCCTTTTCTAGGCTAAAGTGCTCCTGCCACCGCCAGGCTTTGCAGGTAGTCCCTTTCCAGAGGAGACAGGCCCTGCTTCTGCTTATTCAACAGTGA
Organism: Varecia variegata; assembly: GCA_028533085.1. NCBI lineage: Eukaryota > Metazoa > Chordata > Mammalia > Primates > Lemuridae > Varecia > Varecia variegata. The sequence goes on from CM052438.1 coordinate 14,778,623, forward strand.
CTGAGGCCAATTCCTGGCTGGCTGAGCAGAGTTTAATCAGGTGGAAATCCTTACCAACGTGACCAGGTGTGTGTGGCAGAGGCCGAGGATGCCACAGCTCCCCCTCAGTGCGTTCACAGGGCCCTTTCCTGAAGACCTGCAGTTCTATGCGGTGAGATGGGAACCCAGGACGAGCTACCATACCTGCCGGGGGAATTCTGGGTCACCCCTCCTCCCACCTGCATCTGCAGAGGTTGCTATCTGGGTCACACACGTTGGCATCTCATTAAACACCACCTTGCGCCACTGCTAAGTGCTTGGGTGTTCTGGGCCTGGGAGCCAAGGGCTGCCTGCTACACCTCTGTGTGTCCTCCTCGGGGCCCCACAGGTGGCATTACACACACGAAGCAGCTGCTCAGCGAGGATGTGTTGGGTGAACGACAGTGGCTGATTCTGTGCCTGGGGAAGGGGCCAGGGATAAAGACACCCCCACCCTGAAGGCAGGTGTGGCTGGCAGCCAGGGCAGGTGTTTGCAAAGGCTGTGAAATGTATCTTGCATGACTTTTTGTTTCCCCTCTAAAGAGTATGGTTATTCGATGGCTTCATATGTTTTTTTTTCTATATATATTTTTAGCTGTCCAGATAATTTCTTTCTATTTTTAGTAGAGACGGGGTTTCGCTCTTGCTCAGGTTGGTCTCGAACTCCTGAGCTCAAACAATCCGCCCACCTCGGCCTTCCCGAGTGCTAGGATTACAGGCGTGAGCCACCGCACCCGACCGCTTCATATGTTTTTAAAGATTTCCTGGCTCCTTCTCCACAGTGGCAACAGCAATGCCATGACAGGGTGGATCAGTGACCCCTCCTGTGCAGCAAAGGCCCAGAGAGGAGGGCTATAGGAAGGCCTGCTACCTACAAGACCACACACGTCAAATGGTAGCTTCTTTAACTTGTTTGAGAATTATTCCCCCATTAATCTAACCCAAACCCTCTCTTGTGTCTCTCCCAGGGTGAATTGCTGAGACTCGGGCATGTGGTTCTGGTCCTGGGCCCAGAGCCCCTGCCCATCCCCCAGCTCTCATAGACAGGTGAGACAGCAGGACACCTGGTTTTGCTGCTCTGAGCTCGAGTCCCACCTCTGTCACAACTAATGATGGGCTTTTAACCTCTCTAAGCTTTGATCCCCATCTGCAAGATGGGAAACCATTGCCCACCTCTTAGGGGTGTGGTCACCCTCTGTCCAGTGTGCCACAAAGGCTAATCTGTTCCTTCTGAGCCCAATTTACATCAGTCAGCAGGCTCCTCTTCATTTTCGGAGGTCTGCAAACCTGCCCACACTTAAACCCCAATTTCAGCTCAGCAGCTCCTCCTAGGAGGGGCTTTGCCCCAGCTTCAACCACCAGCTCCATAAACTCCGGTTGAACGCCCTGATCCCCGCCCAGTGAACACGGCCTGTGTTACAGAGAAGCTGACAGCATAGTTTTTCCTGGAGGAGAAATTATAGGACAGACAGCAGGACATCTTCTTCTGGTATCTCGAATCAGACTGAGCCCAAGAACAGCTGGCCTGGGCCATCTCTCTGCCCACCCTCAATAGTGGACACGGACTCACTGATGTGTGAAAACCCCTGGACTGTCAGGATTCATTCCAGTGTCACTTTGAACTGCTCCTGGCCAGGTCTGGGGGTGAAACGCTGTTAGCTGACAGGCCTGAGTGCTTTGATTTCACTGTCTCTCCCTCCCTCCCGTTAAGCATCCTTACTCAGAACAACACAGTACAGGAAGCAGAGGGCCGGGAAATTCTCCCAGTAGAGGGGACACCAGAGAGGGGAGAGCTGGCTCATCTTTCTTGTGCCCAGGGACATGCCACTTACTCTCATCGGCATAGAATCCTGCAGGACAGAGGGTCACACAGGTGTTCATCTCCTGGTGGTGATAGAACCCACGGCGGCAAGACAGGCACTGCGTGGGGCTCCTGCCGGAGCAGGTCTCACACCCCTTGTGACACCGGCGACAGCGTCTTGCTGCTGTGTCCCCAAAGTAGCCCAAGGGGCACACACTCACGCACTTCCTGTGGGAGCAGGAGCAGGAGCGGGTGAGGACCCGCAGGCCTTCCCAAGGCAGCTCAGCCCCACGCCCGCCCTGCGGCACCACCCTGAGTCAGCAAAGGGCCCAGGGGGGAATGTCAAACCCTCACGCCCCTTGTCTTGGTGAGTGCAGTTGTGAGGTCGAGGACTTGGATAAGAACCTGGGAGTCCTCTCCTTTCAAAGCGGGCCCAGTGGGAAGTCCTGAAGCTGTGTGTGGCTTCCCACAGGCACCGTGATGTTGGCATTTGACTTTTGGAGCTTTTGGCTCTGGCAAAACCCACGGCATCTCATGGGCAGTGAGAAAGCCAGCAGGGTGACTGCTTTTGCAACGTGGCAAGTTGAGTGCACATTGGGAACTCCAGGATACCAGGAGAGCCACGTGGGCACCCTGCTCCACTGTGCAGGGCCACACCCCTGCTAGGGCCCTCGTGGGTGTGTGCCAGCGACTCGCAGGTGCATCTGTCACCCAGGCCTTTAGGACACCCAGCAGTGCCCTGTCATCTTGGCCTCCTGGGCCTGGCATGTGTAGCACATGGTAGGTGCTCAGGAAAGTTTGTGAAATGCATGAATGGACAAGAGAGCAGCTGCAAGACTGGCCAGGAAGGGAATTTGAGAAAGTGGTGATGCCAGGAGCTGGAGGAGTTCAGGGGACAGAGCTCAGGGCTAGACGACAAGGCCACACAGGAGTGCACAGCCTGAGCAAGAGCTAGGTCCCCCCAGCTGGCCCAGTGAGGCCAACAGTCCTGGGCTCTCGAATCCTGCTTGTCTGCAGTCCTCATGGGGCAGCCGTAGTGTGCTCAGTGTGATCTGTTTCTGTCTAACAGCGTGGGTAGAAAAAGGTTTATGAGCATGGACGCCACAGTGCCACTGCTTCTGATTTCTCCATAATAGATACTACTTGTGTGATCAGAATACAAACCACTAAAAATTTTAAAAGTCCAAAGCAGTTAACCACAATGTGATATGTTTTCTGGGGTGTTACATTAATTCCTAATTAGGGCATCAGGTCGTGGGGGGGCTGAGAACACAACTCAGAACAGGCCACCTTAGTGGCACGCCGCGGGCTCCAGGACACGCGTTACCTGCTGGTCTTGACGCTCCCCAGGCTGAAGTGGACGCAGTTCAAGCACTGGTCTGCGTTGGGGCCGTCACAGCCTTTGTCACCACACTCCGGATGGCACGCACCTTAAAGAAACAAGCATTGCCTTTCATCCAGAGAGACGCCTTCTCGATCAAATGCAGTCCCATGGGTCCCCTCATCTGGATGTCGCAGCTCAGCAGGCCCTAAGGAGTGGCCGGCCCTGCTGGGGAGTTCGGTCACCCCCAGAGCTGAGCCTCAGTGGGCTCCAGTGGCAGGCAGGGAGTCTGAGTGCTCTGGACAGCACCCAGGGGTAGATGCGGGACCCAGATCAGTGGGGAGAGGGGACTGTGAGCATGTGGAGGAGAGGTGATGGGGCACAGAGGCTGGGGATAACTCCGTTCAGTTTATTCACTGGCACCAGAGAGGCTCATGCTGGGACCAGCCGACACTTGTGATTTCCAGGGTGAAGGACGGAGCCCGGCAACAGCGGGTGTTCATGGTGTTAGGGAAGCTGCGCTGAGCAAACACGGATTAGGCAGGAAGAGGGGAGAGAACTCCCCGTGTGTCATGCTGCTGTGCTGGAATGAGGATGGATGTGCTCGCGTTCAGGACTACCCCATGTGGCCGTCGCCAGGCAGGTCTGGGGTGGGCAGAGACGGAGCCTGGCAGTGCCACCTGCTGCTGCTGTTTTCTGCGCACGGCTGGGCCCCTTTCAGCACGCCTCCTTCTGGCTCGTGCACTCCGGCCCTCAGTGCCGGGCCACCACTGTCTTCCGACTAGTCCCCAAATCCTAACTCTGAGGGCCTGCGTGTTGTTGGAAAAGGGACAGAACTGCAGGGGAACTCAGCCAACTCCAGCAAACCTCACCCTTCTAGGTCCTTTCCAGGTAGGCCTCAGAGATGAGCCCTCGGCTGGGGCAGGGCACATCTGCAGGTGTCTTCTCCTTCCTCATCTGCAGAAGTGACACACTTCCCAGCGCTGGGGTGGGACTCCCCGCCTATCTGCCCACCTGTCCCCCCTGCACCAGTGAAGTGGCCCAGGAAAACTTACTGGATTGTTCTGAGGAGACGCAGGGAGGACTAAGCGGGGCATACTACTGCTTTGGGTTTGGAGAAGAAAAAACTTTTCTCCGAGGTGTCAGTTGTTGGGTTGGGGGCTTGGGGGTGGGGAGTGAGTTCCAAAGCAAAGAAGAGTTAATCTGCTGGCCACCCACATTTCGTGGAGACTTGAGGGAAAGACAAAAGTCCTCGTTCTCTGCTGCCCACAATGGGGCTTTGCTGAGGCGCACAAAGCCCTCTTCATTCGCCCTTAAAGAGTCTCCTGCCCTCCCAGCGTCAGACCCGGCCCGTTGCGCTTCCTCCCCGGAGGCTCGAAGGCTCGCCATTGCGTAGTCCCCAGGTTTGCGCTGTGGGGTCTCGGCTGCCTCTGTTCCCACCATGAACCCCCTTCCAGCTGAGTTGGCCTTGGAAGACGCTCTGGATGCAGCTCCTGGGCGACACCACCCGCCATTTCCAAAGCCCATCGCTGAGCCAACACCTGCTCCCTCAGCTCCAGGCTGTTTAACGATCTTGGAGTCAATTCTCATCTGATTGGATTCTTTGCCCACCTCATCCCAGGCCACCTCTGATGGTAGCCTCAGAAACCCTTGCTGCTTTGTACTATTGTTTTTAGGGACTCATTGAGCCAAAACATGAGCCCAGGTGCTGGGCCCCTGCCTCCCACCAGGCGCTGGCCACCCAGCGGTGGCCTTGCTGATGCAGGGACATTGGGATTTAAGGGCTTCCCTCCCGCCTTCTCCTGCAGCACTTTCTCCCTGAGGCCCGGGGAGGCAGCAAGTCTGTCTTGCTTGATAAAGTGAACAATCTCCTCAATCTTAAGAAGAGGGGGGCGGGGTGGGACAGGGAAGTGACAGACCAATCTCCTCACTCTGTCCAGGCACAGGAGATGGGAGCTCCAGGCAGGCAGGATTTGGTCTAGCATGTTCCCTGCTATGTTCCCAGCACCTGGAATGGCGTTTGGCTCAGAGCAGGTGCTCAATAAATGTTTGCTGAGTGGTAGAACAGCGAGTGTACAGATGAGAAGAGAGTGGACGGGAACAAGGAAAGTGTAGATGTGGATGTCTTCACCATCCACAGAATGTTCCAGGATGTCCCAGGGGCTCAGCCTTGGGGAGGGGACTGGTGCGGTGCTTCTAGCCGCTGGCCCACGGTGTATGGATTTCACCCCCAGCCCCCAGCCTCTCTGCAGTGGAAAGTTTAATCAATAATCCCGAGGGCAGCCCCATGCAAGGCTGGGGGCACTCAACAGTGAGGGCGGCAGAACCTCCCCACGGCAACAAGGTCACCCACGGGCCAGGCTAAGACCCCATCCAAGGGCTGAGGATACCCAGATAAGCATCTGTAAACAAACCTCCCCAGCACAGCTCTCTGCCTGAATTGTGTTTAAAAGCCAAATATCAAGATTCATCTCTCCCATGAAGTGTTCTTGAATTAAATCCACCTGGCTGGCCATCTTGTCCCAATCACTCTATCACCCTAAGAATGTTCTGGTACAGCTGGAACTCATTCTCTGGGTGAGCATGTTATTTATGTTGCAGTTTGTACTACATCTGCTTTTCCTCCTTCCTCAATTAGCGTGAAAGTTCCTCCCTGACCCACTCACTTCCCAGGTCACTTTCCATAACTCCTAGTAAGAGGCTTCGGGCAAGGGGAGCTCCAGTAACGTGACGAACGCACTGGCTGACAGCCGGTCCCCCTCTATGTGGGGTTAAAACCAACACAGGTTTATTTGAAAATCCCACCTTAAATCCTTTGTGGAGCAAATCCAGCATAAAAAAAATACCCAAACGAATAAATGTTAGAAAGCAACCTGGGAGTCCTCGGTGGGCTTTGTCATTATGTGCTCAGACCAACTGCTGCAGGAAAAGCAGGGTTTTGTATCACCATCTTTTTTGCCAAGAAAAGTGTGCTGGAACCTCACCGTAACGCTCCTGGATGCGGAGTGGCACACAAGAGTGGAGCTGGTTGACTGCAGACAAGAGGTGCCAACGAGAGTGACAGACCACGCTCATTACCAGTCTGGTCTCTTTCCTGATTGCTGTGTGACCTCAAGTTTCTTAACACTTCTGGGCCTCTGCCCTTGTCTGTTGAGTGCGTGTGGACCTGCTGAATCTACAACTCCACACCATCCTGCTCTGGACAGGCCTTGCAGTCTATGAATCAACTCCCTCGTACCCTGTCCTGGCACCCTGGCTTCCAGACAGCACCGTGTGGGCTCCCAGCTCCCACTGCAGCCCCGCAAGGGTGACCATACTGTCCCAAGCTGTCCTCAGCCCACTCAGCTTCTTTCGCTCAATGACTGCTTCTTTCCTGAGACCCAGGCTTCCCTGTACCCCCACAACAGATCTGTCCTGGCCTCTCGGCCACTCTCTTGTGAGCCCCTGCCTGCCTCCTGCCCTCATCCTTGCTGGTTTCAGCGTCTGCCAGCCCCCCAAGCCCACGCCACCTCGAGTCACCTAGAGTGCTTGCTACAGGTACAGACTCCTGAGCACCCCACACCTGCTGACTCCAAGTCTCTGTGTAGGACCAGCCCTGGGTCTGCTCCTCAATCCAGCATCCTGGTGGGTCCCTGGGGTGGCCTCCAGCTGCACTTCTGACCCAGTGGAGTGGCCGTCACCACAAAGCTGTCCGCCTCCAGTACTGCGGCACTGATACCTTCCTGGTACCCTGCCCTGCCCCCTGAGGCTGCAGCCCTTCCTCCCCACTGGACCCTGGTCCCCAGTCCTCCCTCTCAGCAGGCGATCTTGTCTGCTGCCATCCTGGGACCTTCGTCATCCGTGAGCATTTCCTGGACTTTCCTCTTGCAACTCCTCCATTTCTCAGCAATTGCTCTCTTATCCACAGGGTCCAGGGGCCCATCACGCCCAGCACACCATGCCCATGGCCAGCTCCCCACATTCCGGTGCACCATCCCACAGCCTCCTTGGCCTTGCCATGGACTTTAAGGTTGCTGCTCCCCCTTTGTCCTTTGCCTTCCTCACCATGGCACCCTCTGGTGCTGGCCCCTCTTTCACTCTGTCCCAGTCTCTGAGGGACTCTCCCTGCCGTTCCTGGTCTGCCTGTCCCACTTGCCCCCAAGACTATAGGGAGTGTCCTTGAGGGCTGGGAATGTATCTCATTCCCATGGAGACCCCCTCTGTCCATCTGGGCCGTGCTCGGCAGAGACTGGCTGATTCAGACTGCAGAACAGAATTATAGTGAGTGTGCAAGGCTGAAGTAAGCAGCAGATTTTAAGAAAAAAAAATCAGTCCTTTATTAATAATTACTGAATCTTGCCACAGTTTATAAATCACAGGGGGAAGCAGAGAAGATTAGTCCATACATAATTCAATGCTCCATTTTAAAGGAATAGTAGGAGAAATTTAAAATGGAATCAACCATAATTTATGCTTGATTTGTATTGGTAGAATTCTACATTTTTTTTTTCAGAAGATATTAGATAACTCAAATCCTCAATATTCTTCGATATCACCCATCATTTATCAAGTAGCTGTAATATTTAGCTAAGGAAAATATGCCCAACCAGAAACACCCCATTTTGAACAAATTGGTGTTGGATGCCTTAGAAGGAAAGGAACAGCTTCCAACCTAACACGCTAATAAAAACCGTGCACAGCTCAGCGGCTGGAGATGTCCCAAGCCCTCTCTGGGCTGCTGTGGTTCTCGGCCACCTTGCAGTATAAGCTGGTGGCCCCAGAGCCAGAGGCCACCTTGGCAATGGGCGGCTGGAGAAAAAGGATTTGGACAAGGCGTCTTTACGTGCTGTAGGATTTTTAAGACTTTTTAGGCAGCATCAGTATCTACTGATGTTGTCTCTTGAGACCCTCTGCTGGGTCTTCCATCCCTCCCTCGGGTGGTTGCGATCTCTGGGGCCACCTCCTCCCCTGGCTGCGCTCGCTAGACCCAACCTTCCTGGGCTCTGTGAGTAACCTTGTCCTTCCCACATCCCAGCCACAAGGACTGGAAGTGGATGGACCCTAGAGAGTCTGGAGGCTGAGCCATGAGTGGGGCCCTTTGAGGAAAAGGGGGTGTTCCTGGAGCCAGCTGTTTAACCAGGGGGCAAGTCCTGGTTCTGGTTGGGCACATAGGACCTTGCTTTCCCAGCCTGTGAAGGTTGGAGAATACTTACTGGTTTGAAGCATACTTACTGGTCTGTAAAATATTAGGAGAGCCTTGGGTGGAGGGAGCTGTGTGAGTGCAAATTACCATCATTATTATGACTCCAGGCAAGAGAAGACAGAATCAACACCCCCACCTGTTGCCAGGGACAGCCCCATATTTCAAGAGCTACAGTGGAAAAACAAACTTGCAGAGGCCCTCTCCTCTGGCTTCAGGTTCATTACCTGTGTAATCTTCTTCGTCCTCGGGAGCCTCGACCTGGGATGGTGGCAGAGCAGGCTTGGGTGGCTCCAGCTCCGGGGCCGAGAGCTCCAGCATCCGTGAGCGGGACTGATGGGAGCTGAAGGTGTGGTACGGGTGCTCGGCTGTGCCATACAAAATGAGGCTCCATTCTTTCAACTTCCCTGGAAGGCACCAAACCCACAGAGTCACCTTGGGAAGCCCTTGATGCACCTGTGGCCTCCTCGGCCTGTGCAAAGGCCTCCGTCACTCACAGAAATAAGTGTCAGGCGCTACCTGGCTCCTCCTCTCACAACTGGGCTCTGGCCTGGCACCTTCACTTCCTGGTTACCTGCTGACCAGGTATAAACCTATTGCCCAGACCACATGCCGCCTCCTCCGGGGGGTCTTACTTCTGTAAGCTGATGCTTCTCTGCTCTTCCTGTCCCTGCTGGGATGAGGTCAGCCCAAGTTGGACTCTCCACTGTCCTGGAGACTGTCCTCCGCTCCCTGGCCTCACTGAGGCCTCCCTTGCCTCCAAACCTGATGACTGGGTCACACTAAGGAACCCTGCTAGTGGACCACGGGAAGACTCAGTCTGCGGCTCTCTCCTTCACGGCCAGCCCAGGGTGGGTGGGGAAGTTCTGTCGGGTAGCAGTGCTGGTCCAAACTCAAACGTCTACAGAGGCTGGGTGGAGGGAGAACCCAGCCAGACTCTAGGGGAAATGAAAGACAGACAGGCCTGGGGAGGGCAGGGCTGGCAGGAGAGCAGCCCACCGAGACGGGGCGGCAGGGACCCTGCTCCACTGAGTGCCTCCACCTGGGATTGACGGTCCGTGTGGCTAGGTGTTCTCAGGTGTACAGAGAAGTGCAAAATCTATCCTGCGATTTCCAGGTGAATTTCTGATGTTATAAAACACATTACAGATTGTCTCCAGCCTAGGACGGTTCGACTTACAGCTTTTCAACCTTATGATGGTGTGAAAGCAATGCATGTTCAGTGTGCTCCTCGAGATTCCATCTGGACAAACCCATCTTAAGTTGAAAACACCATCGAAATAAGTCAACTTACAATGTTTTCAACTTAAGATGAGTTGTTGAGGAGCACCTATACAAGTAAGCAACACGTATTTGCAGGTTGGCGCAGCTGTAGGCCACCGATCTCATCTTCCTTTTCTTACTATAGAGTCCCCAGATTCAGAGCAGGGGAACTGTGTTTAGAAGGTCATTGCCTTGTACAGATGAGGGGGACAAGGTCCAGTGTGACCTGCCTGAGGACACGCTGCTCATGCTGACGGGACTCCCTGTCACCCAGCCTGCCAGTGCGTATTTATAACTGGATTGGCCAACAGGAGACACACGCATACCAGCTGTGAGCCCCTCATTGGACCCTCATGACTGGGTGCTGGGACTCCAGCTGGGGACAGTGCCTTTGCCAGCTTCATGTCCGTGTTGGCTGGAAAAATCCCTGGCTTTCTCTTCCTTTTCTGTCACTGGGTTTCTTGGCAATCAGGATGCTTTGGGCAAGCAGAAATATTGCTCTGATTCTTGGGTATTTATTGTGTTTTTACCATCACTTCCCTCTGCTCATGCTAACTACTCCACCTCTTTGCTCTGAACGGCAGGCCATCTGTCTTTAGATACCTGCCTAGGTCCTGTTTCTGCAATGTGGGAAGTTCCACCTGTACAAATTCATCTTTTGTTTCACTTCTGGGAATCTCTTGGCCTCCCTAAATCCCAGAACAGGGGCTCCTGCTCGTCACCATGCACAAGCACATGGGCTGTGACCCATGCCGTCCCGGCCACGTGGGCAGGTGGGAAACAGGCAGGACTGGCCCTGCAGCTCACTAGGCCAGACTCTCGTACTACTCTAAGTGGCATTTGACTTTGACCTGGTTACACAACATGGCACATAGTAGCCCTGTTTTGTTTTAACCGTCACCCTCGCTGGCTAAGTACCGGGTCCCAAAAGCCTATAGCCCCCAAGCTGCCCCAATCAAACCCTGTATTGTCCAAGCCTCTCTCAGCCTGGCCAGGATTAAAGGATGTAGGCAAGGCTCTTCAATTTGGAAAAACATTCCCGAGTGGACTATTTGAATCCCTTATTAAAAAGATTTGTTCTGTAAAATTTGGATTCAATCAAAAGGCTGCACTGAAGGATCCAGAAGGCCACATGTGGCACCAAAGCCGCAGGTCCCCCACCCTGACGCACAGCAGCTCATCCCCCTAACACGGCTCCTAACCCAGGCTTCACATGTGACCATGGCAACATAAGAGTGCTCTACACGGTCGCAGGTGCAGAAAACAGTCACTGGTGATGAATCTTTATCCCTTTCTCAACTCCTTAGGATCCAATTAAAGCCTTATTTCAAATCACAAAGGAACCTGAGCACTTCACCTACCGAGTGATGAGCTGAGATTAAGGTGGAGTATAATGACTACAGGATAGGGACTACAGGCTCTGTAAGCCATCATTTGAGCTGGAATTTATTTCAGCGCTATAGGATGTCTCCAAAAACACCCACAAAAAGCCTATTCCCTAAAATTAGATTTTTACTTTCTGATATAGTTTTGGAAGCACACACACAAGGAGCTGCTCCGCACTCAGGGTGAGTGGTGTGGCCCGTGCGCAGGGAGAGGGAGCAGGAAGGATTTCCAGGGAAACAGCAGAGCAGCCTTGGTGGAGGGGGAAGGCTGGAACTCAGGAATGGAAGAAAGACTTCATTTTTATTATGTTCCCCTGGAACTGTCTTTTAAACTACAAACATATATTACCTGTTCACATATATGAATTTTTAAAAGTTTTAAGTTTTAAAATCTATGAACAAAGTGATTGTATGGTCAAAGAAAAAACATTAAAAAGCAATGGTACTTGGCTTTGATTTATGTTTCTGAGTAAGTAACAGATCAAGATGGCTCAAAATCCAATCCAATCCAAAAGTATATAAGGGAGCCAGTGGAAGTCTCCCTGCCATCCCCTGCCCTGGTCACCATCCCTCTTCCCATGGGCAACCATGGTTACCTGTTTCTTGTGTATCCTTTCACGGACGTTATATTCTTACTCAAGCAAATATGAACTTTTTTTGCCCTGTCCCCTTTATTAACTCACTCACTAGCACCTTCTACACCTTGCTTTTTCCATTAGCAATGTATCTTGGTGATGTATCACGAGTGCATTAGAGAGATGAAGCATCATTTGCTTAAACAATCCCCTATTGATGGGTGTTTAGGTTGGTTCCACACTTGTGCAATGACAGTCATGTGTCACTTAATGATGGGGATACATTATGAGAAATGCACATTGGTAAGTGATTTCATCATTGTGCAAACAAGTTGTATGAGTGTTGTACCAACATCACAGAGTGCACTTACAAACCCAGATGGTATAGCCTACTACACACCTAGGCTGTATGGTGTAGCCTGTTGTTCCTAGTACAACATGTTACTACACTGAATGCTGTAGGCAATTGTAACACAATGGTGTGTATCTAAACATAGAAACAATACAGTAAAAATACAGTATTACAATCTTATAGGACCGCTGTTGTATATGTGGTGCACTGTGGACAGAAATATCATTTTGTGGCATGTGACTGTACAAACAGTGCTGTAGCTTTGGTCACACAAGGCGGGAATGGGTGAGGTGGGCAGAGCAAGGGCCCTGGAGCAATGCGGTCTGAATCCTGGCTCTGCTCCCTACTAGCTGTGTGACTCTTGGGCAGATTACTCAATCTCTGTTCTTCAGTTTCCTCGTCTGTAAAGTGGGGGTAATAGTATCTACTTCACACAGTTGTTTAGGAGATTAAATGATGGTAAAGCACTTACGGCATATAGGAGCTGCTACGTAAGTTTTTTGTTAAGGAAAATCGAGTGCACGTATCATTTCATATGTGTGTACGTATAAGTGTAGGCTACATCCTAGAAGTAGAATTGGGCATCAAAAGAAGTGTGCTCTCTCACAGCCTGGAACTATGGCTGGGATTGTCAATCTGATAACTGGGAGAGGTTAACTTTGCATTTCTCTTATTATGTGAGAAATTGAACATCTTTTCATAGGATTAAGAGCAAGACAACTTTCTGATTTGATAAAATTTGAATCAATTTAAAAAGTTGGAAATTTACCAAAAACATTTGCTGGGAACAAGTAGCAACACTTCCAAGATGCATAAAAGCAGATCTTAGCCATATTAATAGCAAGGACAAGCAGAATGAAAAGGCGTTTTGCTCAGACCTGGTTTATATTTTTGTTCTTTTCTCCACCTGCAAGATATTCATGAGCCCCTACCAAGGGCCAGGCCCTGAGCAGACGACTGTGGAGCTGAGAGTTAGGAGACCCACAAAAGAGCAGGCAGGGAGGGGCAGTGGGCAGGAAGCAACCCCTTCCTGCAGGTGCCTCAAAAGGAGACCTTCCCTGCCTAGGTAGGTGCAATTTGCAAAACTTGACCTAAGGTTAAGCTTTATACAATGGAAATTTTGGATACATTTGTCTCCTTTTTCTTGTACATAAATGCTCTTTTCACTTCCTCTACCAAGAGAGCCACTTAGGTTTTTCTGCCTTCAGAAAATGTAAAAATAAGTATTCTATATCTATGGCATAAAGTGCATGCATAAATCTAAAGCATGATTCTTTTTTAAAGTTATTTCTTTTCTAGTTATACCAGAAGAAAAATTTATTAAATACTGAAACATATAAAGAAGAAAATAAGAATCACTTCTTTTGGCATATTTCTATTTGGGCTATTTTTTTTTTTTTTTTTGGAGACAAGAGTCTTGCTTTCTTGCCTGGGCTAGAGTGAGTGCCGTGGCATCAACCTAGCTCACAGCAACTTCAAACTCCTGAGCTCATGCGATCCTCTTGCCTCAGCCTCCCGAGTAGCTGGGACTACAGGTGCTTACCACCATGCCCAGCTTATTTTTTGTTTCCATTTTTAGTTGCCTGGATAATTTTGTATATTTTTAGTAGAGATGGGGTCTTGTTCTTGCTCTGACTGGTCTTGAACTCCTGACCTCAAGCAATCCTCCCACCTCAGCCTCCCAGAATGCTAGGATTACAGGCATGAGCCACAGTGCCCAGCTTATTTGGGCTATTTTCTATGCATGTGTATTTTTTGTTGACAACATGGTTCACTGTTTTCTCTTTTTTCTCCCCACTTAGCATTTTATCATGTTAATCACATTCAGAAGTTATCTTATTTATTTACTTGTTCATTGTTTTCTCTTCCTTCATCAGACTAGAGGCATTACATGGGCAGAATGTACCTTTCTTATTTGGTGCATTAGCTTTAGGGTGTGGCAAGTTTCAGGCACACAGTAGGTGCTGAATAAATGTTTGCTGAATGAATTGTTACCTTAAAACATAGTATTTTTGACAGCAAAACATTTTACCCCACGAATGTAACAATTTATTTAACCAATCTCTCATGACAGGTTATGACAGAACATTTATTCCAGTTCCCTTTTTTTTAAACACATAAATCTGCCAGAAATATCATTTGATGCAGTCTGGACTACTTGCTCCTAATAGAGTCCCCAACGTGGAACCACTGGGTCAGAGAATAAGACATGGCTAAGGTTCTGCACACATAATGCCAAAGGACCCCACCAGTGTTTGGCATCCCATGAGGCTTGATCCCAAAATAGCCAGGTGAATGACCACAGGCCACCTGGGTGAATCAGTTCCCTTCCAAGAATCACACCCTGTATACAGTCCCTTCCCCAAACCCCAGCCCTGGCCTAACTGAGGCAGAAGGGTCAGATACCAGTGACTTAGCACAGGAGACTAAGGCAGAGACACACAGGGTGAGCTGCTCTGGGGCTCTGGTCTTCAGGGGGACCCTGCTCCTCTCTGCAAGTCAGCACGACTCACCAACCATAGCACCAGCACGCATGCCAGGACAGGCTTGCCGGGGCCAGCACCGCCCCCCTGCACTGGGCACTCCCCAGTGGCCGCACTGTCATTGGGGAGATGAGACACGTGGAGAGAGAAGAACCAAGGAAGAAGAGAAGGGGAGAAGGAGAGAGGGCAGACCACATGCTGGCCACCGTGGCCAGAACGGAGTCCACACTCAATAGTATTAACTGCCACCTAGAGGCAGAAGGATCATAGAATGTTGGCCCTCTTCGGACAAAGCATTTAATAAGAATGTATTATTTACTATTCACAATACTCAGCAAGCCTGCTCAAGTTTACTATTATAGAAAGCCAGCTAGTACCATGAATCCCTTAGTTTCCTGGAGGGGGTCCTAAAAGATACCCAAATCCAAATTCTTTGGCTTTTGCACCACTAGATTCCTGAGCCTGTAGAAGAAAGAACCACAAATCCACCTGCTTAAACATTTGGGGCCAGCACTGCCAGCAAGCTGCCTCCAGATGTCAACAGCAAAGGCCAGGCGATTGTCATTGTGAGAGGCAGGGGATAATCTGCGGCTAATGCCATCTGAGGCTGCCAATAAACGGCTTTATCATCATTCAGTATCTTCAATGCAGCATTTCCCCTCAATGAATTAAATTCATAATGAACAAACAGGATTATTCCTATTATGCAAAGAAAGAACCAGAATTAAGGGACGACTAAGGTTGCATTTGCCGATAGGAAAGTACCAGCAGTAATAAAGCTTTTCTCTGCCTGGCATTTTGAATTAAGCATTAAAAATCCTTGAGAGGGGAATTTACAATTGGAGACAAAGCAGGTAGGGGTGAGGGGAAAGTTCTGTTAGATTAAGGACTCTGAGCTAATACTTTTGAATCCCTGGGTTTTCTTGGCCATGACAGAAGTTATTAACAATAAAGAGTTTATTAATTCTCCCCCTCGCACCCCCATACTTAAAATATGCAGGAAGAAATTCTTTAGTTGAAACATGGTAAAGAAAGAGGCCTGGAAAATCAAGTAAATATATTTCAGTCTAACATAACACTCTGGTGGAAGTTTCTTCCTTTTGAGGTCCAGTGAACCAGTCACCCGAGGGCTGCATTTAAGTTATGCAGAGGTTTAGGTGGAAGGAATAAAAAAGACTGGCCTCCATCTACTTATAAAAATATACAAGAACACTTTAAAAGGGTGAATTTTATGGTATGTGAATTATATCTCAACAAAGCTGTTATTAAAATAGTGTGTGTACGTGTATATTATAAATACTGTGTGTGTATATAACACACAGAAATAGCAACCTCTACTCATTAAATTTAACACATAATTTAAAATGCTCTTTAAGTCCACATTATGGAAAGCAAGAGGCAGGAAGGATAAAGGGAATTTAGGAGATGGCTTGGAAAGGAGGATAAAGAAGAGGGCACACGTGTGTGTGTGTGTATTCCCCATGTACACACACATCCATGCATGCATGTATGTGCACACAACATGCACACATGTGCATGCGCACCAGCACATACAAACCCTCAGAGTCTCAGGTGTAAGAAAGAAGAAATGGAATAGTCTTCCCTGTGCTCCTGTAGCCACAAAAACCTGGAAAGATGATATCTTAAGTGCCAGGAAAAGGATCTAAGAATCCCTAAGTTCCAATTTTTATTTGAGTGAAACGTAGAAATATACATTCAGTAAAGAACTCTGTACAACAATGTACAGCATGGCACTTTTCTTAATGGTATCTATTAATATAAGGATAGACAGGGAACACTAGAGTACCATCTTTTAAGATTTTTCAGTTTTTTCCAAGTAATAATAGTTTGAAAAGTCAAGTAGTACTGTAAGCTCTGTAACAAAGACAGCGTTCCTCTCTACCTCTTGGAGTCCCTGCCTTTGCTCCATAACAGCCTCTTGTAATACTTGGAGCTGATTTTTCTGGCATTTACCCCTTCATTGCTAGATAAAAATACTCATTTGCTATGCCCTAGGTTCTCGATTTTAGACATTGATCTAGGAAGTTGCGAATTCAGTTCTCTTCCAACACCCTGCACACACTCACATTGCTCCCCTGCCCAACCAATATTCTTCTAACACAGCTTCTCACTGCGACAACATTTAGTGTCTTCCCACCACCCCCATTTCATTTTCTGGGAGATTTCCTCAAGTTTGTCTTCTAACTTATCTGTTGCATTTTTAATTTTGGCCTCATATTTTTCATTTTTAAGGCATTTATCTTGGTTCTCCCGACGTTCTTTTTAAAAATGCAGCACCCTGTCCCCATCTCCTAGGTGAAATATTTTCTCATATCTTCCCAGAGGGTACCAATCACAGCTTTTTAGACGTTTTCTTTTGCTGCCTGATGGCTCCTTCTGCCTGCGAGTGTGTTCTTGCCTAGAGTCAGCTCCTGCTACGACATTGGATAATTTCCTCAGATGCCTGGTGATGCCTGGTGATGCCTGGGCTTCCTTTCTTATTTAGTAGTGAGTTACTCAAAACCTAATTAGAAGTTGCCTGTGTGTTCCAGGAATATGGAAAAACACTTTTTATTTGTTTTGTATACAGCAAACATGTGAAAAAGAAAACGTTGTCATACATAACATACCAGCTGGCTTAGATATATTAATAAATAACATTTACATGGCAAAAGTAGATACTTCCCATCAGAAACAACGAAGGTCAGAAGAAAAGTAGTATCTTTAAAGTTCTGAAATTAAAAAAAAATACCCCCAAGCCAGAATTCTATGTTCAGTGAAGATACCATTCAGAAATGGGATGAAATAAAGATATTTTTCAAATAAATCAAAGCTTAGCAAATTCACTGCCAGCAGACCAGCATGACAAGAAATGGTAAAGGAAGTCTTTCAGGCTAAGGGAAAATGATACCAGATGAAAATTCGAATCTATAAGAAAGAATAAAGAACACCAGACATGGTAAATATGTAGGGAAACAAAGAAGATTAGTTTTTTTCTTAATTTCTTTAAAAGACAAAAGACTGCTTAAAGCAAAAAATAATATTACCGGTAATATGGAATTTGTAACGTATACAGAAGTAAAATAACACCACTGCGGCACAGAAGAGGGAGTAGAGGGATGGAACTACACTGTTACCAGCTTCTTACGTTTGTGAAGTGCAAAGCCGTTCAATGTTAATTCTAAGTAAACTGTAATAAATTAAGGATGCACATTGTAATCCCTAGAGCAACCATTCCAAGTACAGCTAAAAGCTAATAGAGGAAATGAAATGGAATATTGAAAAATGTTTGATTAATCTAAAGTAAGGTAGGAAAAGAGGAACAGAGTATATTACCTTTTTAATAATTTTAATACTGTTGGATTTAGTTTGTTGACATTGGACTTAAAATTTTTGTATTTATGTTCTTGAGTGAGATTGGCTGAAAAGTCTCCATTCTCAGAATGAGCTGTAGGGACTTGGTATCAAGGAGATATTGGCTTCATTAAACTAACTGGGGATAGCCTCCCTCTTTTTCTACTGTCTAGAAGAGCTTATGGAACGTTGACATTATTTCTTCCATTTAAATGTTTAGCAGAATTTGCCAGTGAATCTGTCCGGCCTTGAGTTTTCTTTTAAATTATAGAATCAATTTCCTCAATAAGACAATTTTAATTTTTACTTCAACTTGCATCAATTTTGCTAAGTTGTATTTTTTCTTAGAATTTGTTCATTTCATTTAAAATTTCATTTTTTGGTCAAAAGTTTATAATATCCTCATAATAATAGTGATACTAGGATCTATAATAATGTTCTTTTCATTCCTGAAATGATATATTCTCAGCTTTTTCTTTGATTGGTCTTCTTAGAAGTTTATCAACTTTATTAGTTTCTTCAAAGAACTAACTTATGGCTTTATTGATATCCTCTACCTATGTCTGTTTTCTATTTTATTAATTTCTGCTATTTTAAAAATCCCTTCTTTCTGCATTATTTGAGTGTATGTTGTTAGTCTTTTTCTGTCATCTTAAGTTGGATGCTTAGCACATTAATTTCCAGACTTTTCTCTTTTCTAACAAATGCAGTGAGGGCCTTAAGTTTCTCTGTCACCATTACGTTAGAGTGGCATTCTCCTTATTTGGATATGGAGTATTTTCATTATTACTCAGTATTAAATATTTTGTAATATAAATGATTTTTTCTTTGATACATGAGTTATTCAAACGTGTTTTACAATTTTCAAATGTATGGGCATTTTCTAGTTATCTTTTTGATTTTGATTTCTAACTTAAGTGTAATGTCAAAGAATAGGGTTTATGCACTACCAATCTTTGGAAATACATTGAACCTTGTTAAATGGCTCACTATGTGTCCAATTTTCATAAATCTTCCTTTTGTGCTTGAAGAGCCAGTGCATTCTTCTGTTGTTGGGCGTGGTGTTCATTTGACCTAAATTGTTAATTGTGGTATTTGCATCTTCTACCCTTCCAGACTTTTGCTGTTTTATCTATCAAATGTATTGGTGGTATGCTAAATCTCCTCCTCGCGTATGAGTTTGTCTTTTTCTCTTTGTAGTTTTAACAAGTTTTTGCTTTATATACTTTAAAGCTATGTTATAAATTACATAAAAGATTAGAAGTGAAACTTTCAGAATTGAACCAAACCTTTGATCAATACGGATGGACCCTCTACACATACATGGAGCTACATACAAAGCTCTAATTATGTTTTTTGCCATAATATTTCTGTTTGTCTGATGTGAAATACCTGCAACAGCTTTCTTTTTGTTATTTACCTAGTATACATTTTCTAATCTATTTTTAACTTTTCTGTTTTCTTATGTTTTAGTTATCTTTCTTATGTATAGTTGTAAAAGTCAGTTCTAGCAAGAAGCAGATAGCACAATTAAACTAGGATAATCCAAGGAGGCTTTAATAAATAGACTATTTATAAAGATGTGAGCAGAGGGGAACAAAGCCACAAAGGATGGTGCAGGTCCCTGGGGCCAGTAGTGTTCCACAGGTAAGGGGAGGGTGAACTGGGACTTTAAGGCATGCTGGCTGCTGAGGAATAGCTAACTCATAGATAATCCTTTTCTCCCTTCTTCTATTCTCCTGCTGGACTTTCCTCTTGGCTGAACTCAACCATAGCCATAGGCAAGGGAGTCTATGGGGTGCAGAAGAGTAGAGAATGGATCTGGAGGGTAGATGAAACATGCCTGGTCTGGGTGCAGTGGCTCACGGCTGAAATCCCAGTGCTTTGGGAGGCTGGAGCAGGAGCATTGCATAAAGCCAGGAGTTTCAGACCAGCCTAGGCAATATAGCAAGACCCTGTCTCTACAAAAATTTAAAAAAAAAAAAAGAAACAAAGAAACAAAGAAAGACAGAAAAGGAAGGAAGGAAGGAAGGAAGGAAGGAAGGAAGGAAGGAAGGAAGGAAGGAAGGAAGGAAGGAAGGGAGAGAGAAAGAAAGAAACAAACAAACAGAGGGAGAGAGGGAGGGAGGGAGGGAGGGAGGGAGGAAGGAAAGAAGGAAGGAAGGAAGGAAGGAAGGAAGGAAGGAAGGAAGGAAGGAAGGAAGGAAGAAAAATATGCCTGGCACTACAGTAAATACATTTGGAAAAAAACATCCAATATCACAGTCTGTCTTTCAAGAGGAGCAATGAGTCTATTTGCCTTGATTGAAACTACTGATAATGTTGGACTTATTTTTAAACTCTTGTTTTGGGTGTTCTAGTTGCACCCAAAAAGCTTTTTCTGTCTTTTCCTATCCTTTGGTGCCTCTGAGATCCCAGGGTTATAAGGTCTGCTATGAAACTCTTCCCTAGGTGGGCTCCATAGACTCAGCAAATTCCCTAAACTGAAAACTGGTATCACTATTCCATTCGCTTCTTTGGCTATCAACATTTCAACCAACATCTTAAATTCTTTTCTGTGGAAGGAGATTTCAAGACACTTGGTCTTCTGTATTGTTGGAAATGGAAGTCTACAACATCTTTTAGCATTTTGATTCTGTCTTTGTTTTGGAGTAATTTGTTAGCAATTTAGAAAAAAATAGATTATACTAAAAAGAAAAGACCAGATTATGAAGAAAATCAAATCATAAGCAAACAGGAAACTTTTTAAAAAGGAAAGAATTATCAAAACTCTGGAGGGGGAAATTTAAGATTATTTTTTAAAAAATCAAAAGCCCAATAGCAGGCCAGAAAAAATATTTATAGGAACTATGACACATAAAGGGTTATTGTATCGATATTTTACATTTCATACATGAAATATTTTTGGATATATATATGGAACACTTATCAGCTTGATAACAAGACTGGAGACTTCTTAGGATAGACAGAAAGGGCAATTTTCAAAAGCAAAAGCACACTAGTACAGACACGTTTGGAAAAGCGTTCACCCACATCAGAAATGATCGCAATGCGTACTGAAGAAAGCATCATCCACCTTACCTAGAACGGGCACATCAGGGTGCCCACCCGCCCCTGGCGAGACTATAAATTGGTTCAACTATTTCCAAAAGCAAATTGGCAGTATGTATCAAAAGCAGGTAAATTTGTTGTTTCCACCTCTTCTTTGTCCCAGAAATTTTACTTCTAGAGAACGATCTTAAAGAAATAACATTAAATTTAGGAGAAAGCCTTCTGTACTAAGCCGTCCATTTATAATAGCAAAAAACAGAAAACAACATATTCAACAATAGAGAGATGCTTAAATACATTATAGTACTTGGTGAAGTATTCTTAAACCTATAAAATGCTGCTCACAAAGGATATTTAATGACATTGAAATGTTCTTGTGATACAAGTAACAAAAAAAATAACAAGTTATATATGCAGCATGATTAGAACTCTGTAAAATGTTAGGGGAAAAAAAGACCAAATGGAGACCTGTATAGACAGGTTTTTGAACGCGATGTGTTTCTGGAAATAAGTAACAAAGTCAAATGCTCAGAAATTCAACGCACTCATATACCCTGGGGCAGATTTGGTTGCCAGAACTCGGAGCTGTGCAGCAGCAGGAACCTCCAGGCACACCTACATGCTGACTGAGCATGAACCCGAGAAAGGGGTTTTAGGAGAGCTCTTCCTCTTCCTCTTCCTCTTCCTCTTCCTCTTCTCTACTTGTCATTTTCACTTTCATTCATATTTAGTATTTTATTTGCAAAACTTCAATATGAGGGGGGACATTATCTTTTTGCTATGTCTGCTCTCAGGAGACAGAGATCCGACTAAACAACACAGTGACTCATAATGTGCACAGTGGGAATTGGTACCCCTCGCAGAAATAAGTGCAGATAATACACTTCTTTTTTTCTTGAACTAGAGAGAGTCTGGGGAAAGGCGCCACTGTAATGGCCCCTCGAAAGGGAAGGGAGGCAAAGAGACCCACTGTGATATTAATGCAAATGGGGTTAAAAATGGAACTTTGTGACAACTGCATGTACGGTGACTGGAGACTACGCCAAGTTCTTCAGTGCTGTTTCCAAGGAAGTGGGAGTGATACTCTATGATCACACTTTCCAGAAATGAGAGTTTAGTGACAAACTTTAAAGTCGGCACAGAAGGCATGTGCTTTAAATCTGTCTTCCTTTCTAGCTTCAAGCACAAGATAGATTGAGCCATAGAACACAGATTGCAG
Source organism: Varecia variegata (assembly GCA_028533085.1). NCBI lineage: Eukaryota > Metazoa > Chordata > Mammalia > Primates > Lemuridae > Varecia > Varecia variegata. Next base: position 14,800,624 of record CM052438.1, read on the forward strand.
AATTTCAACTCTTATCTTAGAAATACAGATTAGCTCGAAACAGATGTCAATAAAACACAGACTAAGAAAGCTAGCAATAAAATGAGAACAGTTATGCTCTTAGGAAAAAAGACATGTATGAAAGGGACCCGACAGGAAATCAAAACTCCATGGAACTTTTTATGATAAAAAAAGGAAAAACCAGTCACACAAGAGAGACTAATTTCTTCCCCTTTTACTCGATTATTAAACATTTTACTGAGTATGCACAGTTGAAAAGAGTTGATTAAAATTATATGAGCTCCTGATTTAAACAAGGCTCATGCTAACACACACATTCATTCATTCAATCATTCAACAACTATTAATTCTTGTTAACCGTGTTCTAAGTGCTGAGCCCTCGGGGGAGAGAGCTGAGACCCCCGGTTCTGGGCTTCCAAAGTTGATGCAGTTCTAAACCGGACCGGTTCTACACGACACCTTTGCAATATTTCATAGAGATTATCGAAGCTCTTGTTCACTCTGAACACTTGTGTTTTAGCCCCAGTTCCCTAGAAAACAAGGGTCTGAAGCGAAGCTCATGGGCTGAGGCTTTATGGGAAGGTGCAACTCCAGGGCAACAAGAGTGGGGGTCAGGGAGGAGCATGAGAAAGAGGGGAAGGGGAAGCAAAGGTGAGGTGGTGTGTTCCAAGCTGGCGGCAGCTTTGCAACAAAACGGGGCAGTTGGTTGGCCGGGGGAAGTCTTCCAAACAGGGCTTGCGGGACTGACCTGCCACTGTCAGTGGGATGGGGGTCAGCTCCATGTCCCTCTTTCACTGGGCAAACCTCCTTTCTGGGTTGTGTTACCCGCCCCCTCCAGGCAGCTACATGCTGGGGAGGCCAGAGGCCAAGCCTCACTTGCAAGTGGAGAGAAAAGCCACAACCTCCCCAGGTCCTGCAAGGGTTGACCTGACCTCTGGAATCTCTGCAGCTCCTACCTGGGTGGGCACAACAGCAGCCATGCCAAAGCACCGCAGGGGAGGCTGGGGGAGCCCGAGGAAGTCAGAACTGGATTCCTCCACCAGGAAAGAGGCAAGGCCCGAGCGCAGCAGGGCTGAGCCCAATTGGGAAGGCACGTAACGGGGCCAGTATGACACTTAGGGAGTAAAGCGTAATCAAAATACATGCTTCGAGGTATACAGCAAGAACTGTCATGAGTAGTGATGGAAAAGAACCTACTGCCCTGGGCTTTCTCTCGTCTTCAATTCAAGCGAGCAGCACAGCACCTTGGTGAGACACTAGCTAACAGTACAAGGCGGAGTACAAACTGCGGAGTTTGGTATGTAACTGGCATGCGTAGTTGGTGCCAAGGGAGCTTAATACCAAGAAATACTATTGGTGTTTTTGACATTACAGGCACTATGGACAAAGACAGATCATGATCCTGAAACCTTTAAAATTCCTCATAAAGGATTTGTTCATATAAAACTTCCTTACATTTGAACCTCCCTCAGGCCTGGTGAGGTAGATACTATTATTCCCACCATATACGTGCAGAAACAGAGACAGAGAGGTTCCACGTCTAGGCTAGCAAGTGGCCAGTTGGAACTCAGAGTACACCTGCCAGACACTCTTACCATCCTCAAATCTGAATCCTGCCCAGCGACTCCACTGTCCGACTCCAGTTTTCAAGGCAACCTGGTCTCGTCCAGTCACCCTCCTGCTCCTCACCCAGGTTGACGGGAATGTGGGTCAGGCTTGGTCTCTGTAACGTATCTGTGCCCCGACAGCTTACTCTGCAAGTTTTGGCAAAAGCACTGACTGGCCCTCTTTGATCTCGCCCCGGCTTCAACTTTATGAGAAGGAGAGAACCAAAGGTGGGATTCCACGGAAGCAAGCAGGTGGCATCAGGTGCACTGAGCTGAGCTCCGGAGGAAGGCAGGCCATGTGGGCAGCTCTTTAATGGGGTGCGCACAGAATCCACTGAGAAGCCAAAGCAGTTCTGGGTTATTATCTCCTCCCAGCAGTTTCAAATCAAAGCTCTTGGTTAGCCATTTGTGTTTCACTTAGAAAAAAAAAAAATGTTGCTTAAGAAGAAGAAAGTTAGAATAGAAATGTACCTGCTGGGTTCAAGAGTTGCAAGAGCTTTCCATGTGGGCCAGTTAATTGGGTGGCAACCCAGCTGCCTCCAGCACAGTAACCCTGGATGATCCTGTTGTTTCCAAGCTCCTGAGTTCTCCAGAGGTCACAGCCAGTTTGATCTTCCTCAAAGGCACTGAGGCAGGTCTCTGCCAGTTACTATGGGCTGGGACTTTCCCTGAGGGCAAATGGACCAGTTCCTAAAGGCTGTAGTAAAACCTACATTTGCAGAAGCAGGTGGGAAAAGGAACCTGAGCTTCCATGAAAACCTATGACAGGTTAGGCTAGCAATGTTCATTGTCACCAGGTGCTCACAACATGCTTATAAGGGAGTTACTACTCACAAAATCTCCCAGCCAGTAGTGGTGGAGCTGGTGTTGAGACTCCGGCCTTTCTGCTTCTATATCCATGCCCTTTTCACCAAATCACACTGTGGCCCCAAGAGCAGAATGCCATACACATTCTGGTATTTGTTTTGCAATCCCTGGAACTTCTGCTTCTTGGCTTTCTATCATGATATTTACCTTCCTGTGTTTTATATTTTCTTAAATTACCACAAAGGTTGACTATCTTTCGTTTACCGGTTATTTGTATTTTTCTTTATGAATTGCCTTTTTAGGCTTTTTGTCTATTCTCCTAATGAGGTACTTTGAATATTTCTTAGTGATTTGTGAGCACTGTTTCTATATTGAGGCTATAATAATTATAATGCTCTGTTTGTGATCACCTAGTCTTGGGGGCTAAGATATTAGAGATAAAGAAGGTGTCTGCCTATGTATTGGAATTTTTTATAACAAATATTGTTTTAATATCCCCCTTTGGAAAAATGACTTTTTAGCATATTCAGAATTCAAATGATGACTGTTTACTGATAAGATATTTAATTCTGATTAAATAGTGTGATTTTTTAAATAAGCAGTTAAACCAATGGCAATTAGACCTTCAGTCCTCTGAGTGGGTCCTGGAAACAAACAAACCAATGAAATAAGAGCCCCTAATTGTGATGTATAGTTCTGGGGGAGGGAACAGGGCTTTACTCAGAGGGGCTGGCACTTTATGGATAAAGAGGAGTCAGGGGTGGGGAGTAGTGCACTTTGTAAGTCTAAGCCTTGGTCACGCATTACATACACCCCCCTTAAAGTTCACAAAAGACAGCCCTCTCCCTATTCAATTCCCCGTGTGCAGTGGTGTGCAGGGTTTGGCTAGCACTGACTTAATAGAACCCATTGTTAACATTATCAGGAACTTTGTGAGCTGGTTGTTAAACACAGCTTTTATCAAAAATTAAATTACATAAGCTTATAATTAAATAAGTTATATTGAAAGCAAAGGTAATGAATACTCACAAATCATCTCTTTCTCATTATTTTACTGTATTTTGTCATTATCTATGCTTTGGGGTTACTCACATCTGTTGTATCTAAACAGCAGAAACACCACCTGATGTGGCTACTAAGCCCCTCCTCCCAACTTGTCTTCAATGAAGTCACATTGGCAGCTCAAAATTGGCCATAGTGGGAATATTTCCACGCAGAAATCGACAAATACTGCAAATAAGGGTTTAATTTACTATTGATTTTCTGGATTTAAGAAAGTGACGGAGAAAATGTTAAGAATGCAGATTAAACTTAAAAGCGTGTTGGGTTTGTAGCCATTACATTGTGAACAGCATAAAAAACTGAGGAAATATTCTTCTGATACTTGAAAACTGTCATCCAATTTAGCAAAGAAGTTGCTCATGCCATTGAAAAATGAATGAAGTTCCAACATGTCTTTGTTGTTTCTCTGACAAAAATATTAGCCAACATTTAAGTTGGAAGGATAAATGTTTTCTTTTTTTTTTTTTTGAGACAGAGTCTCGCTTTTGTTGCCCAGGCTAGAGTGAGTGCCGTGGCATCAGCCTAGCTCACAGCAACCTCAAACTCCTGGGCTCAAGCGATCCTTCTGCCTCAGCCTCCCGAGTAGCTGGGACTACAGGCATGCTCCACCATGCCCGGCTAATTTTTTTTTTTTTTCTATATATATTTTTAGTTGGCCAGATCATTTCTTTCTATTTTTAGTAGAGACGGGGTCTCGCTCTTGCTCAGGCTGGTCTCAAACTCCTGACCTTGAGCGATCCACCCGCCTCGGCCTCCCAGAGTGCTGGGATTACAGGCGTGAGCCACCGCGCCCGGCCTAATGTTTTTGAATTATAACCATAGATTGGTTATGGATACAAAAGTTTGGCAAAAGTCAACGAAAGCATTCTCTGAGGATCGAATGGCTATTTGGAATTTACCATATGAACAATGTATATTTTATTACTTGTAAATTGTTGGCTACACATCCTTTATATCAACAATTATCAATTTATAATAAACATACGTGATGCATCTATATCTACACATAATTTCCCTACAAAGTGCTGGTTGTTAAACATTTACCAGTACATGGGACAATGTGGAACCACAGGTGGGAACATGGGGACAGGATAGGATGTCTTTGTAACAAAGAAACAGCACTGAGTGCTTGGTAGAAAACACATAAGCACTATTTATCATCCTAGTCCCCTCTTGTTCTTTTGACAAATCTGACTTCTTCTCTAGGTTGGTGGGAATCTGGAAATCATGCTGTTGGAACCAAGAAATACAGAGCACACATGGGTTGCTACCCTTTTGGAAACAGAAGAAAGATTAGAGAAAAAAGAGAACTTTTAATTAGGGAGAAAGAGTGAATTCTCTGGGTTCAAGAAAACAACATAAATTTTTTTAAAATGCCATCAATTGTCTCAGACAGTCTATTTATTACTATGTGAATACCAAGTATGTAAAACTAAAACCCTTTGGAGCCATGAAATAAGGTACATGGTGTCGATTACAGAGAGGAGATTGGAAACATGCTTGAGCATTTTTTCCATTTAAATATTGATGCCTCACTGTTCTCCCTGGCAGAGAAACATGGTAGGAGGCGCCCTAGCTCCTTAGGTGGGCTCTAGGCCATGCCAGTGAAGATCGGGTGCAGTGCGGAGAGCAACCATACCTGGTCGAGCTACCTGGAGGTCCCTGAGTTGGGCCCTTGGGGGAGGGGGCAGGGATAAAGAATGGGGAAGCACGCTTCGCTCTGTGCCCACCAGCAGACCTGAGTGTGGCAGGTGTGCCGTCTAGGTGAGTGTGTGCTCAATGATTGGAGAAGCACCACGCAAAGCCACCCCTGGTGCCACACAAAGCCAACCGTGATTCCTGCCGAGCAGGGAAGACCCACGCTTCATGTGCTCCAGGGGTGCTCACAGGAGCTGCAGGTCATGAAGAGGCGCAGGGCCCTTCCTGTGCCCGAGGGTGCTGAGTGGGACATGTACCTGGGCGGGAAGGCTGGCCTCACCCCAGTCGGCACACAGGCTCTGCCTTGTGGCCCAGGAGCCACCAATGTGGGCTTCCAGGGGAGGAGGGCAGGATGGGGAGGCCCCTACCCCCAGTTGCTTGGTCTGGGTCACCACTCTGCACAGCCCCATCTCACCAGAGAGGGGCTCGGCACGAGGCCAGAGAGACAGGAAAAGTGGAAGCAGGAGGACCCAACCCCAGGCCTGTCTGATGCCTAATGCAGGAGAATGAAGTGTACATGTCTCCCAGAGAAGTGAAACTTTCTACACTCAGTGTCCAAACTTAAAATCTGGGGCATTCTGGATGAAAACTCTCTAAAATGCAGCCAAACTTCTCCAAAAGATGCTCTGCAGACAGGACCCTGACCCCTGCTCTGACTGTACTGTCGCTGGGCTCCCTGCACAACGACCGGCGTGCGGCTGGCGTGGCCTGTGGGCTCGCCCGCAGTGGAAGCTGCCCCTCTCCCACACCTGCACACGCCAGGACTGCATATGCCTCGCACTGCACGGGCAAGGTCCTGGCGTCTCCAGATCTAGTGCTAAGAAGCGTTCAGTGGAGGCGTGCTGAATGCAGGGACGGATGCAGCGCCACCTGCAAGCTCAGCAGGGCTGGGAACTGGGATTTCTCTCTGTTCCATTCCTAAGTTGTCTCCTGAAGGAGCCTGGTCCTGGGGGAGGACACACCCTTCCCTTGGCCCAGGAACTGAAGAGGAAAATGGATGATTAATTTGCTATTCAGTTTTTAAAAATG
>CM052438.1:14807326-14844687 GCA_028533085.1 Varecia variegata
CCCAAGTACCTGGGACTATAGGCATATGCTACCATTCCTGGCTATTTTTTTCTATATATATTTTTAGCTGCCCATACAATTTTTTTCTATTTTTAGTAGAGACGGGGGTCTCGATCTTGCTCAGGCTGGTCTCAAAGTCCTGAGCTCAAACGATCCACCTGCCTCGGCCTCCCAGAGTGCTAGGATTACAGGGGTGAGCCACCGCGCCCGGCCTTAGCCTAGATTTTAAAGCGCTTTTGCACGGCACACCACTGGAGCTGAGTCCCCCCACACACCTTTTTTTAAAGCAATTAAGCTGCAGAGATTTGAAGGAGGTTGAAATGAACAACACAGAAGGCACCTTGTCCCAAGCGCAGCTTCTCAGGATCCCCGTGAAGAAACGAGGATGGTGCTGCTCTTTCTGGGTGCTGTGCCTGTGTCACGCTGGTACCGAGGCCAGTGACCATGAACTCACAGGCCAGCCTGACCAGACAACCAGGGCGTGAAAGACCGTGCCACCTGGGATCAGTTCACACCTCGGCACTGCCGACCTCAGCCAGGCAGCTGGCCCCAACAGTGCTGACCTGGCCCGCATTTCCTCGGCTCCAGAACTCTGAATCCTGGAGTCAGCGGCAACCTCCTGGGTCATCTGGTGTCACTTTCCGGGACTGGGGTCCCCAACAGACACCATCAGGCCGACCTGAACATTCCAGTGTGGGGATCATCCTTTCCCACAAGGCAGGCTGGCTGTAAGGGGGATCTCCCTCCCCCGTCATTGTGTGACACATCCTGCGTTCACAGTAGCGTCTGAGTCCCCTCTGCACCCACACACTGCCGGAGCACCCTTCCCGTGGCTGCCTCAACCGCCTGGCGTAGCCTCTCAGGCGTGTCCCCAGGCTTGGTCTCTCTGTGAACAATGCTTTTCCGGGAGCCAGGTCTGCGGGCACAGGGCAACCAGTGCTTAGGGAACGTTCAGCAGACACAGCACTTTGTTCTGAAGCATCCTCTCACCCCTCCTGCCGGCAGTGTTTCTGGAACTCTGACCATTTGCAGAGATCTTCTCAGACTCCCCTCCAGACCTCAAGGCCCCGTTTGCCCGCAGCCCTGCCTCACTGCACCGACACGTCCGCGGGCATGGAGCGTCCTCCCTGAGGCGGTGGCCATCCCTAAGGTCAGCCTGGCCAGGAAGCCCCCTGCCTCTGCTCTGCACTCGAGGAGGGCCCCAGACCTGCCCCTGGAGAGAGGGGAGTTGGGGGGGCATCGCTGAGGACTGTGTCTTGGCCTGACAGCCCCTTGTTTGCCCTCGGGGTGGGGTGGGAAGCCCCTCTGCAGCCCCTCCCCTGGCTGTGAGCAAGGCCAGCGCTCGGGAGCCCCAGCCCCAGGCCCAATGTCGCGGGTCATCTGTGGGCATGCTTGACACTTCATTTTACAAAACTAGAGGGACAGCAATATCCTCTGGGCCAGTCTCCATCTCCTGATGGCCTGTATTTTCTGTCCTACTTAGGTAAGAAAAAAAAAAGTGACACAGGGGAGGTTCTGAAAGCCCAGCAGACCTTCAGCAGACCCTCGCCATGAGCCCTTCCTTGCTCTTCTCGGCCAGAAGTTGCCACCTGCTCTGCTGAACTCCAGGGCACTCTCCCCAGACTTTGGTGGTTCTTGGGGTCTTGCACACGGTACTATTGGTTCCTGAAAACTAGAACATTCCCGACCTGCCTGCCAGCTCCTTGGAGGTAGAGATGGCATCTCAGGGCTCTCTGTGGCCCTGAGCACCTGCATAGTGTCTGGCACGTGGTGGGACCTCTGTAAACACTCACTGGGTAAATGCCTGTGGGGGCATGCGGACCCTCCGGCTTTGACGTAGCAGGGACACCTGGGAGAGGAGACTTTCATTTGGAGGCTGAAGAGGGCTTATCCCACATCGACCTCAAAAGCACAAGGCCCCCACACCAGGCCAGGACAGGGCTGCCTGGCCTTTGTTCGAGCCCCTCTGCCCCCGCTTTGGCCTCTGTCCCATCAGCTGCCACACTGAGCAACGAGCTCAGAGGCTGACCCTCGACTGAGGTGAGAAACACGAGTTGAGGAGATTCAGTGGTGACCGCAGTGTCCCACGGGAGGGCCCCGTGGGTCTCCACTGTGGAGAGATGCTGAGCTCCAGCACCGAGGCTGGCTCCAGCTGCACTTAGGGAGGACGATGGGCGAGAGAATGGAGCCCACCCTCGTCACGCACGCAGGAAGGGCTTGCCCTGCGTCAACAGTGGCGGAACACTTGCCTGCACTTGCTGTTCCTGGCAGAGACCACGTTCAGGAGCGGCACCTCTTTACAGGGCAAAGCTTGTGTGGAATGAACCGACCACAGAAGCCGCTGCAGGAATGGTGCAGGCTCTCGCTGACAGCACTGGAGAATGTGTCCCCGCCCCCCAAACTGCCATAAGTCACCGGAGGTCAGAGCTAGAAGGTACCATGAGATTTTTTGTTGTTGTTATTGTTGTTGTTTAATTTTTTTTTTTTTTTTTTTGAGATAGAGTCTGGCTCTGTTGCCCGGGCTAGAGTGAGTGCCGTGGCGTCAGCCTAGCTCACAGCAACCTCAAACTTCCGGGCTCAAGCGATCCTCCTGCCTCAGCCTCCCGAGTAGCTGGGACTACAGGCATGCGCCACCATTCCCAGCTAATTTTTTCTATATGTATTTTTAGTTGTCCAAATAATTTCTTTCTATTTTTAGTAGAGACGAGGGTCTTGCTCTTGCTCAGGCTGGTCTTGAACTCCTGACCTTGAGTGATCCTCCTGCCTGGCCTCCCAGAGTGCTAGGATTACAGGCGTGAGCCACTGCGCCCAGCCTCCATGAGATGTTTATTCTGCTCCCATCTCAAGCTTCTAAACACAAAAGTCCAGATTCTAACCATGCCTAGGGATAGAGACTGGCCTGTCTCAGGACTTAATCTGGGGCCATGCTTGGGAAGTATCCACTAATCCTATGTCCTCATAGCAGAGCATCTGCTCACATGGTGATTACAGAGGGTTCCAACCATACTAATTACTTCACCAATATCTATTATGTATCTATCTCAAACCATAACACAGGAGTCACTGGGGACACAGTAGGATCCAGAAGACAAGGCTACAGACAGCAAACATGTCAGTGTTAAAGTCGTGGGCAGAGCTGGTGAGTGCCGTGCAAGCAGGAAGTAGGGAGCTGATACGGCAGCACCTGACTGGGCAGGAGGAGGTGTGGGCAGGTGCACCAGTGTGCAGGGCATGCGGTGCTGTGCTGTGCACTGCTGCAACCTCAAAGGTCGCTCAACACCTGCATCCAGTAGGCTCCACACACGTGTTAATCATTGCTATGTAAACAGATCTCCTTCCATGACCCATCCACCTTGAGGGGCTGATGATACTTAACACATCTGGTGTGTATTTCTAGCCTGGCCCCATCCCCAACCTCCAGGTACACATCTCCACTTGGACTTGTCATAGGCATCTTCAATTTAACCCACTCAAACCAAGCTCCTGATCTTCTCTTCTGATCTTCTTGCCAGTATCCTTTCTCCCTGCAATGTTCCACATCTAGGAATTACAACTCCATTCTTCTATTGCACAGGACAAAAACTCTGGAGTCTTTCATGTCCCCTCTCTCCTCTCATAGCCCACATCTGATCTGTCAGAAAATCTCTCAAGCCTCCTTTCAGCATCTGACTTCCCCACTGCTGCCCTGGTCAGAATCACCTTCATCTGATACTGCAGTGAATTCCTAACTGGCCTCCGGCCTTTGTCCCTCTCCCACCCCCACTTCCATCTATTCTATTACAAACTGTGCTGTCAGTGGACCTATTAACATGGAATTTCAGATCCCCTCTCTCCTCTGCTTAAAACTCCGGGGTGGCTTCCCACCAAGTCCCTGCAATGGCCAACAAAACCCAGTGCAATCTGGTCCACGCTCCCTCGATCAATGTCCCCGTCCTGTTCTACTCCTCTCCCTGCTGCCACCTGCAGCCTCAGGGGCCTCTCTGCTGTGCTCCTGCCCCACCCAATCCTTTGCTTGGAATGCCCTCTCCCCACATCTGCAGAGGTCACTCCCTCATCTTCTCCAAGCTTTTCTCAAATGCCCCTTTAATAAGGCCTTCTCTGGCCACCCTGCACCCCCTTTTCACTCTTCCCTGCTTTACTTTTCTTCTTAGAGCTTCTCCTCCTCCAATGGACAACTCTCTACCTGGTGATCTTGTGCAAAGGCCTTCTCCGCCCTGGAGAAGGTGCGCTCAGCGTCTGTTTTGCTCACCGCTGTATCCCCAGTGCTTACCACTCAGCAAATGCTCAATAAATATCTACTGGATGAAGGCTGCATTCTTGGAGGGAGTATTATTCTTTGAATAAACCAATGAATTCCAGTTCCTAATGTTTTATTTAAGATGTTTGTATCTCTATTCAAATTTTCCTATAGTTCTTTCTCTTTTTTCTTTGCATATCAATCAATTTTTCTTTACTCTTATTTTCCTCTAGTGAATGGGAAGTTCTGCCTCTTGGTTTGAATCTTGGTTATCTCTATATTATTTTAAAAAATTGAATTTATATGTCTCTATCAGTGCTAAGAATAAAACAATCTATCACTCTCCAGTGAAAAATGAGAATCTTAGCAAATTTTTCCTTCCTCCCCATTCTTATTTCCAACCTCTATGTTTCTGTAGAAATAATATGGGGTGGAAGAGCAGGAGGACACACAGATACTTAGACAAGACCTCTCCACGAGGCCACGGCCAGCTGCAGCCATGGGAAGCCCTGAGGTGCCCTCCCAGTGGAGGGAGCAGCAGGAGCAAAGGCCCTGTGGTGGGTTGGACCACGCCTGTTCGGGGAACTGATGGGAGGGCAGCGTGGGGAGGCAGAGGAAATGTGGTAGGTCATGAAAGTGGTTAGCAGGGTGCATCATCATTTGAATTATATTTTACAAGGATCACTGGGTGCTGTGTGGAGAGTGGGTCTAGCCAGCAGAGGTGGAGACAGGAAGGCCACTGGGAACAGGAGGTAAGAGATGGTAGGGGACCGAGGCAGGAGGCAGACGGTGGAGGGGAGACAGAAGCATTGAAGGTTAACTCCTGGGATTCTGCTGAGCAACTGAGCGCACAGTGAGGTTGATTACACTAATGAGGAAAACAGGGAGAAGCAGTGCAGGAGTTCTGTGTGAGACGCACGAGCACAGAGCCTGTTAGACCCACGCCCAAAGCCCAGGAGGCTGCCGTAGATCAGTTCTGGGAGCAAGGGGGCAGGGACAGGTGGGCTTTGGGACCGCCAGCAGGTACCAGATGTTCAGTATCACAGCGCTGGGTGAGGTCCCTGGGTGGGAGGGAAGACAGAGCCAGGCCCCCCAGTAGCAGCCTGTGAGGCAGAGAGCCCGTTGCGTGTGCAGTCACTGCTGCCAGGCCCAGAGGGCACCTCCAGAAAGGGGAGAGCTGCTGAGTGCCGCCGTGTGCCAGGCCCCGCTCTCAGCACCCTGCCTGAATTTCCTGATTTCACCCCACCACAACCTGACGACTTAGGCATTATCACCCCATTTTCTATATAAGACAACCAAGGCCCAGAAAGGCTGAGGGACTCGCTCAAGGTCACAGGGGTCGGTAAGAGCTGGAGTCAGCAACCACCCCCAGGTACTCGGGATCCCAAGCGTAACCACTACACCATGGGGGCCCTGGAGAGGATGCTTAGCATGGTAGAGCCACAGACCCTGCCTTTACAACCTGGTGAGAACAGGGAAGGGACCACCAGCTTGGGCAACAAGGACTGTGGGGGCTGTGACAAGCCCCAGTTTGGGCGCAGATGATTGGAGTGAGCAGGAGACGGCCACAGCAGGAAGCCTGTTCTGCTGGCGTCACCCTAAAGGGGAGCAGAGAAGCGGCTGGCGCCTGGGGGGATGCAGGCTCAAGGGCACCTCCATGAGCCCAATGGGAAGGGGAGAGGGAAGGACGAAGCATGAGGGCAGCCTGCAGCAGCACAGCCCTGTGGGGGATCAGCCCTGTCCCCTCGTAGCTGTCCTGGGACACAGGGAGAGCTTGTTGTATTCTGCTCATGACAGAGTAAAGATCAGAGGGCCAGAGTGGTGAAATGACTCCCAGGGCTGTGTTGCATGGATATAGAGCTGTAGCCACTGGCCACTTGCTGCCAGGCAAGCAGGCGGTGCAGGCTGACATGAGAACTCCGAGTTGTGGGAGTGGTGTATGCTTGAGGATGCAGCTTGCTTGAGGAGTTGACCGCAACTTTTAATAGCTTACCAATATGCTTTGGGGCTTTTAAAAGAAAGAATTTAGGAACAAACTTCTAGTTTAAAAATATGTAAATTTTAGGTCATTTAAAATTTTACGGTTTTGTATTTTTAGAATTTGTCATAGTAACACTGTTTTATGATACTTATTATTTTAAAACCAGAAAGAAAGTGATTTGGGGAGGTGGACGTTCCCTTTAGATAGCTTGATCATTTACAGCCAATTTTCTACCCAAGGCAAGTCAATGCTCTTCCTTTCTCCTTGGTATAAAATCCCTAGAAACTGTGTATCACAGAGAATCAGAAAAGAACCAGGGCAGGGGCAGGTTCTTACGCACCCTGAGGGTGATCAAGAAGCAGAGGGCATTTTCACAGAAAAAGGTACAAGGAACAACAGAATAGTGAATGCAAACCTCCAGGAAACTCATCCACAGAAAAGTAAGATCCAAGCAGAGTCTGTGAATTTGACTATGAATGCAACAGAGCGAGCAGAGGGAAGAGATTATAGAACTTTGTGGATAACTACAGAATAAAATCTGATGATTTTTCTAGTTCTCTTTCCTGGCCATAACCCCATCAAGTAGATCAGTGCCTGGTATTCAATAAAGGTAGGTTCAATAAATGATTGATTATTAATCAAAAGGAGTTAAAAAAAAAAAGAGTACAAGGATTACCAGAAAAATAAACAATCTGAAAACAAAATTAAGAAAACCATTCTATTTACAACAGCATAAGATACTTAGGAACAAATTTAGCCAAGGAGGTGAAAGACTTGTATACTGAAAACCACAAAAAATATTGTTGAATGAAATGAAAGAAGAGCTAAATAAATAGAAAAGCATCCCATGTTCATGGATTGGAACACTTAATATTGTGAAGGTGGCAATATTCCCCCAAATGATCTACGAATTCAATCTCTATCAAAATTCCAACTACTTTTTTAAAAAAAGAAATGCACAAGCTTATCCTAAAATTCATATGGAATTCTCATGGGACTCAAAATAGCCCAAATGATCTTGAAAAAGAATAACAAACTTGGAATATTCACACTTTCTGATTTCAAAATTTAGTGCAAAGCTACAGCAATCAAAACAATGTGGTGCTAAGATAAGAACAGACATACAGAACAGAATTGAGAGTCCAGAAATCAAGCCCTGTATCTATGGCCATTTGATTTTCAACAGGGGTGCCAAGAGCATCCAAGGGGGAAAGAATGGTCTTTGCATCAAATGTTGCTGGGACAACTGGATAGCCTTAGGCAAAGTATGAATTTGGACACTTACCTCACACCATATACAAAAATTAATTCAAAGTGGATCAAAGACTTAAATGTAAGAGCTAAAACTATAAATCTCTTCAAAAGAAACACAGGGGTAAATCTTTGTGACCTTGGGTTTGGCAATGGTTTCTTAAATATGACACCAAAAGCACAAGCAAATACAGAAAAAAGAGATAAATTGAACTTCATCAAAATTAAAAAGTTCTGTGCATCAGAGGACACCATCACTCAATTGAAAAGACAACCCACAGAATGGGAAAAATTATTTTAAAATCATATATCAGATAAGTACTCTTACAACTCACCAACAAAAAGGCAAACAACCCAACTTTTAAAATGGGCCATGAACTCAAATAAATATCTCTTCAAAGACATAGAAATGAACAACCAGCATATAAAAAGATGCTTAACACCATTAATCATCAGGGAAATGCAAATCAAAACCACAGACACCAAGTCACATCTGCTAGAATGGTTGTAATAATAATTTTTTTAAAAGGCCCAGGAAACTGTTATTGAGGGTGTAAAGAAATTGGACCCTTCATACATTGCTGGTAGGAATGTAAAATGGTGTCGCCAATGTGGAAAACAGTTTGGCTGTTCCTCAAAAAGTTAAACAAATAGAATTACCAAATGACTCAGCAATTCCAATCCTAAGTATATACCTAAGAGAAATGAAAACATAGTTCCACACTAAAACTTGAACATGAATCCTCATAGTAACACTATTTGCAATAGCTGAAAGGTAGAAACAACACAAATATCATCATGGATGAATGGATAAACAAGTGGTCCATCCATACAATGGATATAAGCAATCGTTATAAAAATAATGCAATTCTGATGTATATTACAACGTGGAGGAACCTTGAAAACATCATGCTAAGTGAAAGAAGCCAGACACAAAAGGCTACATATTATATGGTTTCATTTATATACAAGAGGCAAATCCATAGTGACAGGCAGTGGATTAGGGGTTGCCAGGGGCTGGGAGGGGAGGAGGGAATGGGGAGCGATTGCTTAATGGATATGGGGTTTCCCTTTGTGGGGATTAAAATGTTCTGGATTTGATAGTGGTGATGGTTGCATGACATTGTGAATGTACGAAAAGCCACTGAACTGTACACTTTACAATAATTAAAACAGTGAATCTCATATGACGTGAATTTTACCTCTACAACACAAAACAAAGAATTCCCAGAGACACTATAGTGAAATAAAGGCCGAGTTACTAAGAGGATTGAAATACAGAGGTTGCCATGGAATTCCTAAGAGCCACTGACCTTGTTTCTCCGGGTTGCGGACCTGGGATGGCATGTCTTGGATTTCCAGTGTCCATTCCCCTTCAGCCTTTTCTCCCCAGCAGTGCACAGTCATGAATTCCCAGTTTGTAAACCCTTCGTTGGAAAGATCCAGCAATCTGCAATTGGAGATTTGGTGTCAGAAAATGAAGGTCCTGGTCCTGGGTGGCTTGGTGGAGGGACCAGCCCAAGGAAGGTTCTCTCCTGCACTGGACGAATCAGTCTTCAGGAGACCCACAATCCAGCTGGAGCACACCCAGGGCAGCAGGGTGGGAAGAGAAGAAGAGGCCTGGCCCTCAGCTGACATGAGGGTAAAAAGCTGAGTGTTTCAAACTCTTACAGCAGAGTGTCTCCTCCATCACCTCATTGGACCTCCCTAACATTCTGAGAGGCAGGCAGGCCTCACCCAGCCCAGTAAAAGATGGGGACGTGGTCAGCAGTGGGCTCCTCCCTCACATCCTCATTTATAGACCAGAGAGACCCCAGGCATACTGGTTTGCTGCAGGTCCAACCACCAGTAACCAGCTGAGCCAGGACTTGATGGAGGCCATTCTGCCTCCTCTTTCTATGTTCTGTCTACTACCAGCAGGTGTTTCTGAGGTCACCGATGTCACCCTCAATCCTGCCACTTTCCTGCAGAAAGTGTTTGGTTCCTTCCCACCCCCAGGAGCGATCTCACAGGGCCCACGGCCCCAGTGCCTGGATGCACAAATGCAGACAGAGGCTGGGCCACAAGAGATCCTTCCACTTAAGCCCAAGGGTGTTCACAAAGGAAGGTTTTGTAAAATGCTTATTTGTGGAATGAATGAAACTTCCACATCTGTCTTAGAGCCAGCTCTGTGCACTGTTCTCCAGAAGATACAAATAAGGAAAAAGGAACAACTACTCAAACTTGTGGGGAAAGTTTTGTCCCTTCATCTCCAGGGCTTAACCGGTTGGAACAGTTGCATTTGGCGGAGGTGACGATGACAGGCCTGGCTGTTTTCCAGTGTGGGTGGGAGGCACACCTGGCCAGGTGGCGGGGAGGAGGAGGAGGCTCTCGTTCCCCAGAGAGGCCCCACCTTGCAGGTTCTGATGAACTTCTCTGCCCTTCCAGACTGGAAGGTGTTTCCCAACTGTGCCCAGCAGGCCTTCAGCCTCATGTCTGATTCAACCAGAAACGGGAAGCAATGAATCGATACCCTCTCTCTTCCAACACCCAGTGCCTTCCTGAGAAGGAACTTAGAAGAAACAATTACAGGTTCTTTTCTCTTACTCTTTCTTCATAGTATAATATTCTACCTCTATTTTAGAATAAAACTTTGTTTAACATGGGGCTTTTTATTGTGCATCAGAAATTCAGGCCAGGTGCGGTGGTTCACACCTGTAATCCTAGCACTTTGGGAAGCTGAGGCAGGAAGATCGCTTGAGCCCAGGAGTTTGAGGTTGCAGTGAGCTATGATGACGCCACTGCACTCTAGCCAGGGTGACAGAGTGAGACCCTGTCTCGACAAACCAAAAAACAAACAAATTCAAACATGTAAGTTTTGTGTAATGTAAGATTCAATTTTCGATTTGGGGATTCTCTGAACACTCCGTGCATGAAAGTGTTTATCAAGGGAACATTCTTTACATGGAGCATGGTGTTGGGGGTTGCAGGGAGAAACATCCTGTGCCTTCTTCTAGGAATCCGCAAAGGTCAAGGCTGATTTTAACACACAGTGCCAAGCTGAACCCAACACCGTGGGGACAGAACAAGGACAAACTGTCTTTTAAGTGCTGAGGTTTAAGAATGTCAACTTACTCTTAGTGAAAAAATGTGGCAACCTGAAAAAGCTGCCAAAGAAAGATGTGAAGTAAGGTAGAAGGTAATCGATCCTAAAACACAAATTCTTGATATAATCACAAAATCTGTCTTAGGAAAAAACAAATTCCCAAGACTCAGGTGACAGCCAAGTGGCCTCAGGGCAGGTTTTTAAAGGGCTTGATGGCACAGGTACAGCACTACCCAGCAAAACCTCCCTGTGTCTGAATCTCCACGGCTCCCAGGGCCCCAGACAGGTCGCCCAACAAGTCAGGTGGGCCAGAGCAGACAAGTGGGGAGGGGCCACAGCCTAGTAGACAGGGCAGGCTGGTCTGGGTGTTTCCTGTGGGGGGGGGGGGAGATATAGTTGTCAGTTCTGGTTTTCAAGACAAGCTAGAAGTGCTAATTTGTCTATGAAACCTTCTTCTTTCTCCCTTTGCTTCTTTGCTAGAGAGAGACAAAAAGTTACCCTAATCATTCCCAGCCTCTCCAAGTTCCATAAACCCCTTCATTCTAATTACTGCAAGTCACACAAATGCATCAGTGAACTTCCCCTCATTTCTAAGTTTGTTGAAGAAATGACTCCATAGCCTTCCACAAACCAACCGCGCACGAAGCTTCAGAATTCCAAGTCCCATGACTGAGCACAAGACTTTAGGGGAGAAGGCGGCAGAGAGCAGCTTGGGAGCACCTTTCCCTCGCCCCATTCATGCCTGCGTCTGTGACAGACCCCACAGGTGTGGCCTGAAGGACAGCCCAGGACTGGGGGTGGGGTGGAGGGGGAAGAGGGGCAAACAAAGCCCCTAGTGGTAAATGCTCCCTTTAAAGGTCAACTGAATAGGATAAAGGGAACTTCCACGCACTCCTTAAGACACAACTGGAATGCCACAAATCTCTCCACTGAAAAACAAAACAAAATGGAACAACTCCTCTGTCATTTCTGAAGGCGAAGGTTTTCCAGCCTTTATGAAGGCAAGATTTCAGACAGTGAGTTTTCAGGTTTGTGAGGTCTACGTGCAAGGGTCTCCCAGAGGAAGGAAGCTGCCAGCAGAACCAGTGGGATCCCCCTCGTGCCATGGGACGCTATGGGCCAGGCCTGGACAGGGGCCCTTGTGCAGCCTGAATCCCAGGGAGCCCCTGCACCACCCTCCTGGGCCTGCCTCGCCTTACCTCTTTGCCAAAAGTTGAGACTTGGTTCCTGAGGGAGAAATCAGGTAGATCTGGAGGTCTCCCCGGCGTGGGTGCGAGATGGAGATCCGAACGACCACGTGCTCCAGGTAGACCACCCGCTGGTCCGAGTGGTCGGCACAGGCGTTGGTCAGGGCCGTGGTCCGCAGCGTCTGCACTATAGGGATGCTCCTGGGGGAGGAGGGAGGGGCTCAGTGCTCGGCACCTGAATCACCAGTCTCACGCAGGCACCCACAGTGCCCCTGGGTGGCCCCTGGGTTCTGGGGACCCCCAGGGAACAGCAGCAGCCTCCCTACGTCTCACTCTTGGGTGCTGC
This sequence comes from Varecia variegata, assembly GCA_028533085.1. NCBI lineage: Eukaryota > Metazoa > Chordata > Mammalia > Primates > Lemuridae > Varecia > Varecia variegata. Next base: position 14,819,414 of record CM052438.1, read on the forward strand.
ACTGTGAGTTACATTACCTGCCCAGAAGACATTTGTGGTTCTGGAATTTGTTTACAGAGATTTAAAGAATGGGCTCTTGTGCAGACTTGGGTCAACATCCCCAGGGATCCAGGGATCAGCCCTCTTTGGTGGCCAGGGGGTGGCTTCTCCTAAGTAGCATTTGGCCCACTCATTTCCTTGATTGCCTGGGGTTTGCAACGCTTTGAAATTCCATGACTTTGTTTCAAAGACTGGCTTCAAAAACAGAAGTCACAAAGCCAAGTATTAATAACAGCAAACACCTCCTGAACGGACTGGGCACTGGGCACCAGGCACTGGTCTGACAATTTACAAGGATTAACCCATTTAATCCCAAGAGAAATTAAGGACTGCACCCAAGGTGCAGCTAATGAGAGGTGGAGCGGGGACTTAAGGCCCCAGGGTCCACTGCCTGGACATCTGTGCCCTGCTGCCTCGCAAGGATGTTTGTACAGACCCACGTTCAAGGGACATGGGCTCAGAGGCTGCCCTCCGTGCTGGTCGAGGCTGCCCCAAATGCACCAAAGTCACTGGAGCTGGTGACGTTCCCCAGCTGCCCTGCATAAAGTCTGGTGTTCCCTCCCTCTCCTGCCCTGTGACGGAAATGGACGACGGTTCTCTTTACAAAAGCAGGGCAGTTTCACCATATGGGATGAAATCTGAGGACAAGCACAAAGACTAATCATGCAAGAGTCATTTCTACCAGAACTTTCTGATCCACTCCCCAGACAAAGCAGACACAAAGTCTGTACCCAAATGTTGTTCCTGCATCTGGGCCACCAGGGCTCACATCTCCATGAACCCCGGACCCCACACCCCGCTGATCTGCAAACTGAAGAAAGATGGCATTCTTCGGTGCAGACCCAACCAGCGCCCAGCAGCACGTTAATAATTCCCCGCCACACAACTGGCGCTCGGTTTATTATGGGGAGCGCTTTTCCCATTATGCCCCGACTTCCCTCTTGGGAGGCTCGAGGCTTATGCTCAGAGCCTCTCAGGAATTACATCGCTTGGCTCTACTGGGCCTGAGTCATAAAAAACAATCAAAACAGTTACAAACAGTGATGTAATTCCCTCGGAGACTCTGTAAATATTTGAAACCATGCTTTGCATGCACCATAAATTGATTTGGAGATGCTGACTTCTTTCATTGCCTTCTCCCAAGTTTTACTGCTGGTGTTTACCGGTCAGCGGGCGCCCACCTGGCAGATACAGAACACAATGGAAAGCTCTGGGGAGTTCCAGGCCCTGCAGGGCCCACATACATCTCCAGGTAACGTGTTCGTTCACCCATCCCCCACCCCCACCTCACACAAAGTGGGTGTGTTGGGGGTATCCCGAGTGTGACAGTGGGGAAACACCTAAGCCCGCAGACTCACTAAACACTCCCCTGGAGCTTCAAGATGTGGCTCCCAATCAAGACCCCAAGACCCAGGAATAACCCTGCACTCTTCAAACTGCTGACACTTTACCAGGGCTGAATCGCAAGATCAAGGTGAAACAGAAACAAAAGCCATAACAAAGCTTAAAACACTGTCCCACTCTCCAACCATTTGCTAATTGATTAGCAGGGAAGAAATCAGTCTGCTCTAGAAATAGACCGGGAATCCTATTGAGGGAACCTTAATCCTACTGTTAAGTCCCAGGATTTAAGAGAACAGGAACAGATCAAAATAAAAGACAACCAAACCCCACCCCTCACCTGCCCCACCGCCCTGCATCCTAACCATTGGGTGTACACCTAGAGAAAAAATTGGAGTATTAAAAAGTCTCTTGCGTCTGACTTTTTTATTCCTGCTAAGGCACTCCAGCGGCAGGGTAAGAAAGGTTGGGCTGGGTCTAATCCACGGGGAGCCACTCTGCTGGGCCTGCAGGGTGACTGCCTGGCAGGGGGCCCTACTCAGCTCCTCCAGAAGTTAATGGCCTCACTGGGTTTAGTTTTCAAAGCAAGACATTACCCTCACCTGGGGGCTAGGAGCCGGAGCCCACCTCCGGGAACTAGGCTAACTGTAACAATTAGTTTTTATGTGAAATCTCTTAACTATGAAATAGCTCAGTTACAGCCTGCCAGGACCCCTCACTTCTGCAAGTTCCAGGGCAGCGTGGGGAGCCCAGGACAGCTACTGCAGGGATAGCGAGTTCTTGCTTACCTTCCTTATATGCAGTTAACTCTCCACACATTTACTTCTGCTGTTGCTATTGAACCAAAAAACCTAACATCCCAAATTAGGGGACTTCTTAATTTCCTTAAGAAAAGAAATAAAAGAGGAGGCTTAGAAATGTATTATGATAGCTGAGCTGAAATCATTCTTAATTTCAGATAGAAACTCCAAGGAGTAGGGATGAAAAATAATGGAAGTTATTCTCCACCCTACAGTTATTTCAAAGATAACACAGAAAATGCAAGTTGACTGCAAAGTAATTTATTTTTTAAGTCAAACAACATGCAGGGATTATCGTTGTCACACGAATACAGCTAAGTTGTATTTTCATCACGAAAATTGATTTAGAAAGATCTTAAAGTTCCTGAGATAACTGAAAATGTTCTTTTGCTACTGAATTTTGAAATTGTTGCCTGGGTACATAAAACCATCTTCCTAGGCCCCTAGAGGAACCCAGGGAGTTAAATGATCCCACAGGACCTGCCTGCAGATTGAGCAATGTTTAAGCCAGGGAGACTGCCAGACTTGGAAAAGACGTCTAATGACAGAGAAATGCCACTTCCTGTAGAGCCACATTTCAGCATTAATTAATCCTCGTTTTCCAGATGTTCTCCATTCATCCTAAGCTCTCTTTAACAGCGCCCTTCTCCCAAGGAGCTGGAAGGCTACCAATGGCAGTGCCATAATCACTTCTACTGTCACCAGACCACTGAGATGCTGGCCTCCTCCTAGTTTTCTCCAATGCATAACACCATCTAATAAATATCTCATGAAGATGTAGAAAAGTTCCTAGTTTGCTAAAATCACAACGCTTAGGATCTTGAGGCATCAGAGTAACATTCAGAGTCAAAAATAAATGTTTGCAAGTAACCACGTGGCAGGGGAGAGCAGGCAGGGCAGGCCACGGGCCAAAACCCTCCGCCGCGCCGAGCCTCCCACTCCCCACTTGTCTTTCTGTTCTGCCTGTGAAGCTGCTACGAGTCGGAGTTTCTCACTCCCACCTACAAGACCTCTCGCCAGCTTGGATTCATGGGTAGAGCTGGACCAGACCAGTTCCTTACTAGACAATTCCCAAGTCACGCTGGGGGCCCCGCCAGCATCGAAGGCAGCAGCGTCCTCCCCTCTGCTGTATCTGGCATCTGGCGGGGGGAGAACAGCTCCATGAAGAGCTGAGGCCCATTAAAGCAGGTCACCCAGGAAACTCTTCCGCCAACCTTCTAACGGGCACGAGTGGAGTGGAGAGGGGTTAATTGGCACAGACTTGTTAAATTAAACTCGGTCTGTCGGAGGGCACAGGGCACCTGTGTGAGGACAGCAAGAGGCTCCCGAGTCGCTTCTCAGACCTCTGCTGTAGGATGAACGTTCTCGACAACATGGGTGTTAGGGTCTGAGGCAGGCTGTCTCATTACTCTGTGGACTTTCTTATTCATAGCAGTTCAAGCTGAGAATTTTCCTTAGATAAGATTACTTTTGATTATCAAACCATGGCACATCATTTAGGCTAGAAATAAAATTTAACCAAAAAAAAAAAAATAGAAGCTAATCTAGTACATTAATTTAGACAATACTGTCCGTGATTAATTGGGCTATAAGGTGTTTTAATATATAATGTTTAAATTTATGACACATGTTTTTCTTCTATGTGAAATGAGGGAGCTCAATTAGCTGCCTTTAAACCTGCCTTTCGATTCTAACACGCTAAGATTCAATCTGATGGGGAGTAAAAAAGACAATAAAACACAGTCAGTCCTCATTACTCCCAGATTCTGTATTTGCATCTTCACCTACTCAATAAAATTTATTTGTAACCCCCAAATCAATACTGTGGCGCATTTTTTTTTTTTTGAAATGGGGTCTCTGTCTGTGTTGCCCAGGCCGGTGGTCTTGAACTCCTGGGATCAAAAGATCCTCCCGTCTCAGCCTCCTGAGTAGCTGGGATTACAGGCCCGTGCCACTGTGCCCAGCCTTTGCGGTGCTTTTGTGGTCATGTGTGGACATGCACAGAGTGGCAAAATACCTGAATAGGCCAACGTGAACATGCCCAGCTGAGGTCAAGCAAGGCAACACTCTGCCTTGTTGCAGATCTCATGCTGTAAACAAGTGTCCATTTCAGGATGTATTTAGTGCCATGTTTTTCACATTTTTGTGCTTTTTGTGGGTGATTTCACTGTTTAAAATGGCCTCCAAGCACAATGCTGAAGTGCTGCCTAGCGTTCCTAAGTGCATGAAGGCTGCGATGTGCCTTACAGAGAAAATACACGTGTTGGATAAGCATTGTTCAGGCATGAGCGATAGTGCTGTCAGTCCTGAGTTCAATGTTAAAGAATCAACAATGTATCAATGTATTAAACACGGTGTCTTTAAACAGACATGCACATAAAACAAGATTCCATATTGACAGGTTGGCAAAAATGTTGTGACCAGATGCTCATAGGAACCTAACTCTGCATCTCCCCTAGGAGCAATGGTTCAGTATTCGCTAATTCAGGGTTTGTGGCGACTTTATAGAACGTAACTATCATGGATAATGAAAATCAACTGTATTCCAATTCAAATAATAATTTTAGAAGAAAGTAGCCTTCAGAATTTGGGGAAAACAGGTTTGCTTTAAAAACTAAGCTAGGAAGGGCAAGGGCTGCAGGGACACAGGCTGTTGGTTAAGTTCACTAGGGACCGCAAGGGTGTCACAGGAGACAGGACAAGCGTCATGGGCCCAGGATGGCTACTACCCCCAGGACAGGACTGCACAGCACCCCACAAATGTTCTGAGAACACCCAGCAATGCCGTTTATAATAATGACCTGATATGAGAAACCAGAAGCAAGGGTCTCATATGGTAGCCAGGTGTATGCAGAGCTCAGATGCCCTGGAGGGAGATGCTGGGTAAGGCGGGAACAGTGTGGGAAATCTGCATAGTTCAGAGAGAGCCCAAAGGAAAGAGGGGCTTTCAGCTTCTTAAAATGTCAAACCAGGCTGTGTGCTTGAGCTCAGCAGAGAGTCGGGCTGACCTGGGTCAGAACCATTAGGTCACTGCAGTACCCAGCCTCTTGGGGCACCTGGCCTCTTGATGGCTTGCCTAGTTAACGTGTTGCACATAGGCCACCAGGGGCTGGCCTCTCAGGTGCTGGCACCTGGCGAAGGCTGGCCAGGGTCAAAGTGCTTCCCATCCTCAGAGGCAGTGTGCCCAGCTAGCAGGGATCACGGAGGGAAGGGAGGAAAGGTCTTCTGTGAGACGTGCAGGTTACCCTACTTGGCTCAGTACTGCCTGAGTTCCTACCTGGAGGGGCAAGGCAGACTCTGGAGACAGGCAGCCAGGGTGGGAGCTCAGCCCCGTAGCACCCCAACCCAAGGCCAGTTTCTTAACTCATTTATGCCTCAGTTTCTTCAACCAGAAAATGGGGAAAAAATAGTACCCAAACCTCACACCCTTGTTGGGGATTTTTATGTAAAGTGCTGAGAACAATGCCTGGTGCATAGTAAGTGCTTTTATAATCATTATCCACCATCTGTCATGCATGGTCATATGTCTTCATAAGGGGAGTTGTTTTAAAATGACCATCGTACACAGTCTGGTTTAACGAGATACCAGAAAAGTAAGCAGTATGTGGTTAATCCAGAGTTAATTCCCGAACATCTTTAAATAGATTATCTGCTCTACAGATAATCCTTGATATTCAAAGCAACACATTGGCTTTTGGGACTGATGTAGCATGTGAGTGTGTGAGTGTGAGTGTGTGTGTGTGTGTCCTTTAAATGAAAGACAGGCTGAACTCAGCTGTAAACTCTGTTGGGATGGTAACTTTCCAAACAAATAAAAACTAAAGACATGCAGGTAAGTTCTTATTGCTTTATGTTAGTTCAAAAGATTCTTCTGTTATTGTCTTTCCAGCATTGAGGCTGGAGTCACAGATGTCATAAACTGTCTCACAGGAGCCTGGATTTTTAAAGAAGCAGCAGAAGTACTGGCTAGAAAATTCCAAAGGGTCAAATAAGATGTTGAATAGCTGTGCCTCCATTTCACTCATAGGAATCATACTAATCTTGATTTTCTTTTTCATTTGAAGAAAAGCTATAAAGTATTAATTTTTTTCCTTCTCTATTTAATACACATAGATTCTTAAATAATTTTGCACTGGCAGATGTCACTGGTCATGATCCTACTTACCTTCTTTTAATTGAAGAAAGGTTCTAAATAGATGAAAACCATTTGTGCCCAAGAGTGAATAAGAACCTCTTTGATCTACATGTGTTTAAATATCACAGCAGAGGCCCGGGTACAATTTGTACTTTCATCCAGGGCCATCTTCGAGGACTCTAGCGAGTCATTCTCTTTTGCAAAAAGTACCTGTCACTCAGTTCAAGTGATTGTCCCTCGCGCTTGCATCTAAATTTAGCTCTCACCGAAGGCTGCCTAGGACAGGCCTTGCACCCTGTGGGCTTCTGGAGAAGTGGCTCAGACACCACGGCCTCGGATCTGGGGACCCAGTCATTCTGGGGTGGGGTGGACGCCCGGTGGTAAAGAGGCTGCTCAGTAAGATCTGGTGGCACCCACCCCCACCCCTGGGGTCCCCTCTCCCCTGGTGGTCTCCCTGACCTTCTCCACACTCCTAGGGACTTCCTACCTCCCAGGCGGATCCAGACAGAGTCAGGCTAAATCCCTAAACCTCATAGTCCCTAGTGGGCAGTGTTCGGATGAGAAATGCCAATGTATTGCTTAGGGTCCCCTTTTGGCTGGTCCTTTTCCATATCACATATGGCCTTTCTTCAAATGACGGAGCATTAACACAGCTTCCTCCTGATGGGGACTGCACCTGGTGTGTCTGGCATCCAGCCCAGCTCCCTCACACTGCAGTCCTGACTGTGCGGTGCTGGTGGCCTTTCTGCTCCTTTTGGCCTGAGCATGACCCAAGGGCAGGCAGCGGCTGCGAGGTATCTGCTGGGGCGTAAGAGACTGCAGCTCAGCTGGGGACACCATGCCTGACTGAGCACAGACGCTGTGTGATCACTGAGGACACAGAGGACGCAATGCTAGTTTCTGAGCACAGGCTGGGTGTGCATGAGGGGTCTGCAGAAGGGATGGTCCATTTGACGACTCCTGTAATTGCCATGAGAACTGGTCTCCTTGAACCATGACCATATCCCACCTGATGGACAGATCTCAGCTCAGGGATGGGGACAGAGAGAGGTGTCAGGGCTCTTCATTCCTGCCCCTGCATGTACGTGACCAGAGGGGTAGATGCATCAACACCCCAGCTGCTCTAACTCAGGACCTCACGTGACATTACTGTAGACATGGCAGGCCTGGCAAAGGTGCCTTCCAGGAATCCTGTACTTATGTCTAGTGAACATACTTCTCTGACCTTCAGTCACACCAGGGTGGCATTTCCCTTCTGCTCAGGAGGAAAGGCAGGTAAACATATTCCATGCACAGGTACACATGAGATGGGCATATAGAGGTGGCCACTCTCCCTCCCTCCTTCCCTCCCTCCCTCTCTTCACCATGGGAAGCAGCTGAGCCAGGTTGGGGACATTCACAAAGTCCTAGGATTCCACCATGAGAGGAAGAAACCAGAATAAGGCCAAGAGAGTGGCAGCTGGACTGAGAAATGTGCATGAGCACATGGAGAGGGAGCAGCTAGAAGATGGAAAAAAGATGTGTGGGGACACTTCCTTTTCATTCTTAAGCCAAGTGGTCCAAGTGGCTGGGGCAAAGCTAACAAGAGCCCTGGTGAGGGAAGCTACCCACAACCGCAGGGGCCTGCAGCAGCCCTGGTTCAAATGAGCTCCAACAGGCAGGCAGGACTGCCAGGGGTGAAGCCCAGGGTGGAAACGAGCCCAGGGTGCAGCTCCATTCGGTCACGCCACTCTCTCTCTGGAGGCCCTTACGTCCTTGGGAACCATCGAGTTGTGGACTTAAGTAAGTGGTTTGAGACAGTAGGCCGGCTGAATATTCCAGAAAGAGTCTGAAACTGCTGAAGGTAAAGATGATTTTTCTTTAGAAACAGAAGTCTGATTCTTTCCCTCTCTTGGAATTTGTGGAGTCCTTACTTTCCTCAAAGGACAGGAACAATGTCATATTGTATGTGACGGCGGGTTGCCTCAACCTGTGCTGTCTAGACTCTGTGCGCTTTCACTTAAAAAACAAAATAAAATAAAAATAAAAACAACCATTCGCCACCTAGGCACCACTCTACCATCTTAAAACGATTTCTGGCAGGAGAAGAATGCTTCATTCAGGAGCCACCCTGACGGGGAGACCAGCAGGGGGTGAGGGCTGCCCGCTGGCCACGGCTCCCTCTGGGGCAGGGGGCAGCCACACTGGTCAGGTCGGGAACAGACCCAGGAGCCCAGCCTCACCTCCCCTGCTGTTTGATTACCTGGGTCGCAGGCATTTTCCAACAAACAAAGCCAAAGAAGGCAAAAGGTCTCCGTTATCTCAGAGAACTTTCCACTTTCTTTCAAATTTGACAGTCTAATGCTCTTTAGAGAAATCAATGCCTTAGAAAGTTAAGATTGAGACTTGCTGCTGGCTGGCTGACCTGTCGGGCCTTGGAATCATCCCCTACTGGTCTGTCTGCACAGTCAGCCACAGGATGGAAAGGCGATTTTTCAAAGGCTCCCTCTGTGGTTATTTAGCCTACAGATACTTTCCGAATCCCTGCCATATGCAAGGCGTCCGCGAGAAACACTGTTCTCAACATTTTGTGGCAAAAGAGCATGTTATAAGATGATATATTCATCTTATAAGCATATTCAAGGAAGAGGCAGTCTCAAAGACAGTGATCTGTATTTGTTGATAAACCAACGTATTACTTTTAATCACTGAGTTTCTTTTTCAAACACACATTTTCCAAAGGGAACAAATAGTTATAGGTAGAAATGTACTCATTCTCTATCAGATATTAAGGCCTAGAGAAACATCATTCTCCCTCTTAAAAGGACAGGTGCCATGGCAGAATTCAAAAGAATCATCTGATTTCTTCCCCTAATGGGATAGAGTTCTTGCTTTCTAATTTATAGCTAATTTTTTTCAGTAAAAATTTCAATGAACAAATATAATATAATGGAATTAGGAACACCGACTCCAAAGGGTGGTGCTGGGGATTGCCCTGGGCAGAGAAGAAAGATGACGCCAGGGTCCTGGGCACACTCACTGCTCGAGGCTTGTGAAAGAGTCCAGCGCTTACACCTTAAGAAGGTTGTAAGCAGCCAGATAAAAGCCACACGAGCAGCCACACACTTTGAAGGACAGCCCCAGCCCTGCAAGAGAGCAGGGGCAGCCGCAGCTGCGCCTCCCTGCACCTGATGGATTCACATGTAGCTGCGGCTACGGCTCCAGCCTCTGGTGGTGGTGACAGAAAGGACACCTGTGACCGCTCCTCATTTCACCCCCCTGGGCAGGGCACGCCCCTGGTCCGGCCGGCTAGGGTAAACGTTATGGATAAGAATTTCCAACACTAGGTCCGAGGGATTCAGGCTGGGGGACCGACTCCCTATCATGGAGCAATCTGCTGCAAAAGGGGAAGGGGCTTCAGAATGGTCACCGATTAAGAAGCAATTCTTTTCCCAGCTGTATAACCCGCAAGAGCAAATGCACACACGTACACACACGCACTGCCACGCACGCGCACACACACACACAGGAATGTGTGGGTAAACACCCCTTCTCGCAACACCTGCAGCAGAGTCAGGTCCAAACCAACGTGTCTGAGAAGTCACCAGTGCCGGAGCAGAGCCTTACCTGGGCCTCTTGTCCGAGGTGGCCACACACGTGTGCTGGGACGGCACTGCTGTCCACTTCCTCGCCTCCACCACGAGAGCTTCTGCATCCACCAAGCCAAATCCATAGAAATGGCTAACTGAAAAGACAGGCCCTTCAGAGCTGGGCTCTCCTGCCCTCCCCAGGGAAGGGTGCAAGGCCAGTCCTCACACTCTGCTGGGCTCCCAAAGAGGACAGACTCACTGTATCCCTTCCTGGGCTCCTGAGGGTCTAGGCTGTAGGACCAGTCCCCTGAGGGCTGCTCCAAGGTCCCAGCTGCTTGGTTCTTTCTCTGAACCCAATTCCTTCCATTTGGTTTAGGAGTGTGGGCCAGGAAAAGGTGACCCATGTTGGTACAGAGTAGAAGTATACATAGGGTCTAGGACTTTCTTTTTTTGAGACCAGGACAGGTTTCTTTACACTAAAAGGATGCGTGGGCATCTGTGCTCCCTGAATCTTAGACCAGACAAGAGAAGCAAAATCTGAGACCTCTTGGTTCACCTGACTACAATATGCAATAAATGCGATAAAACAAGGCTGCACCCATCTTTTTGCCGTTTTCTTTCACGGCTGAGCTCCCCAGTATTGTACAGCTCCCCAGGGAAAGCAGCATTGTACAGCACTTAGATGGGCTTGTGAACTGTCCGGATCCAGTGTTTAATTTGGCCAAGGCAGGAGAGTTTCAAAGTTTAAATTAAGAGGCAAGGTCGAGAACTAGATACAATCTATTTTCCTATTTAATTAGGCCCAAACTGAATGTAGGTCAGCTCTTGTTACAGCATACCACTACCACCAACATTCCTGCAAAACAAAGATGAATTAGGCCCAGTCAATGGCCTTCTTATTAAAAGGAATGTCCCTTGGCACTTAGGTAACAATGCCGGACCTATATTTTAAAGATAGTGATACCAGGGTTGGCATCAAAATAGTTAGTTACTTGAGCTTCAGAAAAGATTTAAAAAAAAAAAAAAAAAGTCCTCCCTAACAGCCCATGGCCGAATGAAATCTTTTTCAGTATCTCAGGTAAGAAGTCAGACAAACAAAGCCAGCAGCACTGTCCTATAATTACCTGACCCAGGGGGCCCAAATATCTAGGTTGATCCAGCCCTGACTGTGGGTTGATTTCATGGTACCTGGGTCTGCACAGGCTGGGCTGGGGGTGGAGGCCCCACTGTCCTATGGGTTACTTTTACAACATAGGGGCCGGCCAACAGGAGTCTTATGGTTAGGAAGTAACTTACGTAACTATCTCAATGTCCTCCTACAGATGGGGAAACTGAGGGAAAGTTTCAAAATCACAGAGTTACTCAGGGCTAAGAATGTGCATGACCCTTAGGGAGCACACAAACAAGCATCATTTATTTTGATAATTATGGATTCGTTTTAATGTGCATTAGAAAAAATATATAACTACTTATCAAACACATGATTAACTAGGTGTAGTAAAGTTTTCTTTTAAAATACATTTCTTTTATGTAAAACAAAAAGGGAGTCAATTTAAAGAGAACTATTAAGTAAATACTGCTACAGGTGGCACCTGGATGTGGCAAAAGTCTTGGAGTTTAGGGAACCCTGGACTTCCGTGACCTGAGGGTTCTCCCTTAACATCAGTGAGGTTTCCAGGATACATTTCTTAAATCACTGCATATGTGTTTTTCATTCTTGTAACACACAATAATAACAATGTCATTTAGGGATTGCTTTTAAGGAATTCATGTCACCCCTTACTACGCATTCCAGGGGTCCCCCCAGGGTCTGCCAGGACGCCACTGCCGCACCTTTATGGCCAGCGCCATTGACTTTCCAGTCGCTCGCTTTCAGGTGGGCCGGCCGGGATGTCTTCACTAGCAGGTGCTGGACGTCCCTCCAGGTTAACTGGCTGCTGCAATGACACAACAGACCGCTGAAGCCCACACAGGTCAGTGACGGTGGCAGCACAGGCCATTGAAAGGTGGTCTATCGGGAACCAACCCGAGTTTGAACTTGAGCACACCCCTGAGGCTAAGGACTGCATTCCTTAGTGAAGGTTTATTTCACAACCTCTTTGTAAAGAATAGTTTCCAGCAACTAAATCCTGAGAAAAAAATAGGACAATGGGGGACTTCAAATCCATACACATTAAAACCCCAGCCTTACTGGCAAGCTCTACTTGAGTTTGAAGTGAGACATACAGGAAGTTTTGAAAGTAGAGAGAAGTACACTTCACGTACCAGTAAATGTTTATTAAGTATCTGGGGCTATTCGTCCCATAATGAGCAAATGCTATGGTACATAAGAGTATGCTCAAGGAGTGATCAGCCTAGATTCCATTTTATGTGGACCCACGAGCTACAGATTATAATTCAAAGTTTTAGTAATTCTAAACTTATAAAACATTCATTTTAATGCAAAGAAGAAACATTACATTAAAAATCACATGCCTACTAATAAATATACAGATGATATTTTTTGATTCCAAGATACATTTGCCGACCTTTTTTAACACCTCTGAAATCCAGATTCATTTTATGATTTGATGCCTCTTATACCATTCTGTCCACAGCAACCAGGACCAGGTTATATCACCTAGGGGTGCTGAACTTGGTCCTGGTTATTCATATTGTCATTTCCAGGTCTAAATAACTCTTAACCTTAAAGAACTCTTCAATAGTTACGAAACTTGTAAGAGATATGAAAGTATTGTATCATTAGCAGCACTTGTGGTTTCTGTGGTACATAAAAAGGGTGCATCTCACAACCTATGGCACCTTGGATTCAATGACATACAGTATTTTTCATACTATCTCTAGGCAGAGGGTAGTATAAAATAAAATCATTGTTCCTTTCCTCTAAGCAGTATTAATTGTTATGAAATCTGCACATTTGAATATATACGCTTTCTGCAAGGCTGCTTTAAACTATGATACATATAACTCCTACATGAGTCACCAAAAAAAAGGAATATATTAATATTTTTGTTACATAGAACAGCTGAGTGAAAAGAAAGATATATAAATTCACAGTTCCACCCACAATTTGACAGATAAATATGTACAGATATTTTATTCCTTTTTCAGTCCATTAAATTGACACACATCTATGACCTTTTAATCAATCATAAAATTAACCTAGAATGAATGAGCCGCTCTTGTGTCTGAGACCCTCATTCCCTAATATTGTAAACACACATTCTTTCTTTTCAGACTATCTTTTCAGGACTCTTTGGGATAGAGACAACAGGAAGGACAATCCCCAGGCCTCTCCCAGGAACTTAATCCCTGTGCAGGTTTGTTTACTAGGAATGCATGCCACGCCACGTGTATCTACAGCGAGTGCCAACCCAGCAACCTGGGACTAGAAATAGGGCTGGAGCTGCTACTGCTAAGGGCTGAGGACATTTCCAGTATCCAATTGTGTGTGTGTGTGTGTGTGTGTTAAAATGCACATACACAAAATTTACCATTTGAACCATCTGTAGGTACACAGCTCAGTGGCATTAAGCACGTTTCACATTGTTGTGCAACCATCACCACCATCATTCTCCAGAAAATTTTTTCATCTTCCAAAACTGAAACTCTGTACCCATTAAACACCAACTGCCCCTCCACCTTCCCCAGCCCCTGGCACCCACCGTTCTACTTTCTGTGGCTGTAAATTTGACTGCTCTAGAGACTTCATATAGGTGGAATCATGCAGTATTTATCTTATTTCACTTAACATAATGTCCTCAAGGTTCAACCATCTTGCCATATGTATCAGAATTTCCTTCCTTTTTAAGGCCGAATAGTATTCCATATTATGTAGGTACCACAGGTTGCTTATCCACTCATTCACCTGTGGATACTTGGGTTGCATCCACCTTTCAGCTGTTGTGACTCATGCTGCTACGGACATGGGTGAACAAAAATCTGATTGCACCCCTACTTTCAATTCCTTTGGGTATGTACCCAGAAATGGGATTGTTTGGTCATATGGTAAGTCCATGTTTAATTCTTTCAAGGAACTGCCATACTGCTTCCCACTGTGGCTGCTTCATTTACATTCCCACCATGTACCTGCTCTTTGCCTGTTGTCCTATGAGGAGCTCACCTATGGCTTAGGTCCTGGGGTATGCTCCTTCCTTGGGGCCCACACTCTCCAGGCTGCAGCCCTGGCCTCCCCCAATTTCTCCGTGTTCTTGCTGCTGCAGTGGTTACAGGCCTCTGCACTGCGCACCCCCCCTCCGCCCCCCCCTGCCTGGGCTGACCTGCTCTCCTCCCCCATCCACTGAGCCTCCTGCGGGCCCAGAGGCTGGCCTCAGTCAGGGGAGGATTCCGAGACTCCGGGTAGCCCGTGGCTGTGTACCTGGTGGAGCGGCCATGGGTGCAGGCTTTCATGTTCAGACAGAGCCGATGAGACTGCACCCCATGCTGGCCGTGCCTCCTGGCAAGTTACGCAAGGATGGCTAAAGCCAGTGCTCCTGGAAGTTTAGCGCTGAGATGCCAGGAAGCATGAGCTTCAGAGTGGAGGACAGAATGCGTCCAGAAAGGGAGAAAGATAGAAACCATTTTATTACGACAAAATCTATTTTATTCTGGACTCCAGTAATAAAATCACAAATATAACAGTATGGGAAATGGGTTTAAGAAATGGTGTTGAAAATGTTTTTTAACAAAGAAGGGATAAATGGGAAGTACCAAGACTGCCCCAAACCATGGGATTACCTTTGGACAATTCTTATACATGGAGGTCTTTCTTCACTCTCCTCACACACTGTCCCAGGCCTCCCCGTGCCCCCTGGGACTTTCTCCACCCGTGACCATTGGCTTTGCCCTGGTTCATTCCACAGCTGTAGTGGGCAGAGAGACAAGGAAACCCTGAGGCCACGCTAGCTAGGCACAAGCTAGTCCAAGCTCTAAATCTCCTAAACTTAGGCTGTCGGGTCCCTAGACCGCATTTGTTCTGTCCTTGACCAATCCTGTAGGTTTAAAATGCTCTAAATTGATGCTGCTTTCAATGAAGTTTGCTTGATTTGCCACCTGTAAATTTCTGAGAAGGAGCTAACAGGACGAGAAGATGGCTATCTGAGTCCTCATGTGTCTGCTGGCCAAGTTTAATGGGACAGTCTGGCACGAAGCAGGGTTGTTGTTTTTTGGGTTTTTTTTTCCTATTTAATTTCGACTAACAAAATTCCTTGCATGTTTCTAATAAGCAATGGAAGAAAATATAGAGCAATGACTCACTAAGTACATGAATGCAACTTTCCACACAAGTAACTAATTATTTAGAATTTTTTAAAAGAGCCTCAGGACACAGAAGCTAACATTTTGGCCTGTAAATTGAAAATATTGAACTGTTTCTTTGTTAAATTGGTAGCATTTGAGTGTTCTGCTCTCATGCCTTGCGTAAACCAACATGCAGACATGCATAATTACAAGAACTTAAGCATCCCGAACATTCTTTTTGAATTATTTAAAAACGCATGGACAACAAATGACTACTGCAAAGAGCTGGGCTGTTCTGCACCAGTTTTGATGTCTAAACTACAATTTGTTTTTGACCTCATGACTGCATGTGCAGTTAACTCTCTTTACTTTCTGACCCATCCACACACTAACAACTCTAGAGTTTTTCTTTGGCTTATAACAGACAAGGCATCGCATTTTATTGTCAATTTTATATACCACAGAGAAACCTAAAGTGAGGTTTTGGCGTGAGCTGCAGAAGGGGAGGAAAGCTTGGGTTTCTGGCTCACCTAGCCCGAGTGTCCTACAAAGGGCAGGAGACTGTGGGCTTTAAGAAGGGCAGGAACCACTTCAGGGCCATTAGGACGGCCTAGAAAGGGAAGGAGATTCTGACACATGCCATAGCGTAGGTGAACCTTGAGGACATTATGTTAAGTGACATAAGCCAGTCACAAAAGGGCACATACTGTGTGACTGCACTTATATGAGGCCCCTAGAGTCATCAAATTCACAGACACAGAAAGTAGAGTGATGGCTGTCTGGGGGGAGGGGGTAATGGAGAATGTTAAGGGCTGAATTATGTCCCCTCCAAAATACGTGTGTTGAGGTCACAAGCCCCAGTACCTCTGAATGTAACTACATTTGTAGATAGGGCCTTTAAAAAGGTAATTAAGGTAAAATGAGATTATGAGGTTGGGCCCTAATCCAAAATGACCAGTGTGCTCATAAAAAAAGGACACAAGGAGAAGGCAGCCATCTGCAAGCCAAGAAGAAACCAACCCTGCTGACACCTTGATCTAGGACTTGCAGCCTCCAGAACTTTGAGAAAATAAACTTCTGTTGTTCGAGCGCCCAGTCTGTGGTGCTGTGTTATAGAAACCCGAGCCCACTAATACCAGTAGTTAGTGTTTGATGGGTACGGGGTTTCAGTTTGGGAAGAAGCAGTTCTGGGGCTGGATGGTGGAGGTGGTTACACAACTATGTAAATGTGCTTAATGTCATTGAGCCATACACTTAACTATGGTTAAAATGGCCAGTTTTATGTTACTTGTATTTTACCACTATGTAAACATTAAAAAAAAAAAGGAAGATCAGGAAGGGAAGTGGGAACTTACTTTGCTTCCAGAGCCAGGGCAATGATGCCGGCCACCATGGGCGCCGAGACTGAGGTCCCGGTGTGGCCGTCGGTGCAGCGCTGCCGCAGATCCGTGGTGACCTGCGTGAGAGGGCAGCACAGTGAGGCGGCAGAGGCAGAGGCTAAATCGCCCCCTGGAAAAGGTAAGGCCGCTCAAGATGTGGCTAACTGTTCCAGGAACAGGAAAGGCATGGGCAAACGCATCTCGGCACCG
This sequence comes from Varecia variegata, assembly GCA_028533085.1. Lineage (NCBI taxonomy): Eukaryota > Metazoa > Chordata > Mammalia > Primates > Lemuridae > Varecia > Varecia variegata. The sequence goes on from CM052438.1 coordinate 14,836,125, forward strand.
TGGTTTTCCGCGATGCCTGGTGCTCCCTGCGAAACCGCTTTGCTCTCACGTGCAAGGTGTGGACCCGCTGTGGGAACAGGCTAGTCTGGGGTGAGAACAGGGAGACAGGGCAGAGGGAAGGAGAGCAGCTGGGAGCCACACACCGTGAGCTCTGGTCATGGCTCAGCTCGTCCCCTCAGCCCACAGAGGTGTGTGTGGAGAAACAGGTAAGGCAAACAAAAAAGGAGGGGCCCCCAGAGGCCCTGCTCATTGGGTCTCCTGGCACTGTGCCCTGTCCCGAATGCCTGAGGGTTCCCATGGCAAGATCATCTGCCAGAGCCCCCATTAGCAACCCCTAAGTTATCCCCTGACTTCAGAGCAGCTGGAGGAGCCAAGGTGGCTGTCTTTAGCCAGCAGGTCACCACCAGGTTCTCCACCAGGACACCCTCCTCAGACAGCTGACAGGTCCTGTGCCCAAAGCACCCGATTCCACCTGCAGAAGTCGATAGACCGGGAGCATTCTTGACCTCCTAGGGCCTGCTGAGTGGGAGGACAGGGCTGGCCGTTCTGTTTGTGAAGGAGAGGCTGGCTCTGCCAGCTGGGGGCTCTGCCTGTCCTCGTCGGAGGTGCTGACGCCAGGCCGGTCGGGGTGTCAACTCTGGACCTCGCTACTGCTTGGCCGGACTTGTACCCCTCCTTTGAAATGGGGAACAGCTGCTGTGGGTTTGGCCCCTGTGGGTCCAGCTGTGCTAGATGGGATTGTGGCCCCATGACCTTTGCCCCCGGTGTTATTCCCATGCACTTTGCAGATGGAATTAAGGTTGGTAAGCGGCTGACCTTAGCCGGGGAGACTATCCTGGCTGATCTGGGTGGGCCTGGTGCAATCACAGGGCCCTTCAAGGTGGAGGAGGAAGGCCATAGGGTCTGTCAGAAGACATAAGACATGAGAAGGACACAGCCCATCACTGCTGGCTTTGAAGAGGGATGTAGGAGACACAGCCAAAGAATGTGGGTGGCCTCTAGAAGCTGAGAACTGTTAGCTGACAGCTCGCAGGAAATGGGAACCTCAGTCCTGCCAACAACCTGAGTGAGCAAGGAAACATTCTCCCCCAGAGCCCCAGAGAGGATCACAGCCCTGCCAGCACCCCGATTTCAGCCTGTGAGACTCGAAGCAGAGACCTAGTCGAGGATGCTGGACTTCCAGCCTATAGGACCGTGAGATACCAATTTGTGCTGTTTTCAGAGCTGCTGCATTGTGACAATTTGTTACGGCAGGAACAGGAAACTAATACACCCACCTACCCACCGTAAGGCTCTAGCAGCTGATTCACCTAAACTTTGAGAATAAATTCCTCCAGTGATAACCGTTCAGATTCTCTTCCAAACTGAGTATCTTCCCTGTGCACATTTTAGCTGGGCCGACAACCACCTGGTGGGTCTGGCCCATGTCACACATGCACAGGAAGGATGCTAGCAGAGACCAGCTTCCTCCCTGCCCATTTTAGCAGGGCTGGGGCACCTCAACATCAGGAGGGCAGCTCAAAGCCAGGGAAAAGGGGTAAGAAAGCAAGCTCTCTGTCCCCAGCATCTTCACATGCAAGTGGACACAATGATATGTACTTCCCGGGGCCTCTGTGCAGATCACAGCTGGGCACCTGCAGATACTTGTGCTTGGTAAATGGTGGCCAGTGAGAGAAACCAGGGGTGGCTGGACAGGAGACCAACCTCCCACAAGCATGTGAGGCCCATGGCTGGCTCTCCAGCCTCAGAGAAGGGGGCTCCCCTAGGGAAAGAGCACTGAACCTAAGTAGGCAGCCCCCTCCTGAGTCCTAGTGCTGTGCCTGGGACATGGCTCACGGTCAATGAATGAACAAACCCTCCTCTTCTGGCCAGAGACACTTGGTTCTACTCCTTTCATCAAGAGTCACACCTCACTACCAGGCATCCCTCACTCTGGGTGGACGCTGGTCGGCATTTGCCAGACAGAGAGGGACGGAGAACACAAGGGGACAGAGCTTTGGTTGCCGACACAGACCTGCCTGAACTCTGAGACTGTGACAGCCGACGGTCCAGTGCAGTCACGCAGCCCCTTGCAGAACGTCTAAGAACACTCAGAGCCACAAGTGGGCTCCAGCAGAGCTGGGAAAACATGCCACCCATACTGCCAGAGTTCACTTCCAGGACAGCAACCACGACTATGTATGTCTTCCTTTTACCCCTCTCCCAACTATACCCTTCTTACCTATATGTTATTGCTCAGAGAATATTTTTTTATAAAAAGAGATTGAAAGCATTTTGCGGCTAAGGCAGGCATGCACACACTCACGCACATATAGACACACGCCCTAGCGTGATTCATTAAGCAAATAAAGCTGCAAGTTTTGCTTGCAGTGTTGAGGGACGCCATCTCTCTGCACACAGCCCAAGGCACAGCATCCCTAACGTGAGCCAGGACTCTCATCCACTCGGCCAGCAGGCCTTTGTCAGGTTTCAGCACAGCGGCTGTTTAACAAGATCCCAGCAAGTCCGCGTTCCCATGAGCTGGATGCCTACACAAACAGGACACCATTCAGAATCTCAGCTGCCTGTCCCAGGGGCGTGTGCTCTGGCAGAAAAGGAAAATAACAACTTAAATTAATACCTTAGTTAACCAGCCCAGGTCACTGCCAGGCTGGTGGTGGAACAGCGGCGGTGGCTGACCTTTTGTGGGTGCAGAGCAAAGCAGAGAACAGGAAGCCTGTATGCTCCCACAGAAAAGTGTAAAAATAAATGTGCAAATAATTTCTAAAGATACGGCTAAGCAGCAGGAGAAATGAAAGGATGCTAGTGAGCTTTAAAAGTTAACTATGTCTGGCCAGCTCCACGATCTCATTTTTAAAATGTCTAAAAGTCAACTTAATGACTGCACATTTCAATTCTGCATTAATTTGGACTGGAAACCCTCCCTTCCTCTTTTTTTTTTTTTCCCTAAGTAGGAAAGTAGGTAGGAAAGGAAGAAGCACAAATTCCACTCATACACTACAACAGTTACTCTTTAAAAGATAAATCACACTTATGTTCACTAAAGTGAGCAGACCACACAGAAACCATTGCTTGACTTAGAATTGCCCAGCATAAGTTCATAGCAACGGAATGCCCAGAACACTGGCATTTCTAGAATGTCTCAGTATAAAACTTTCTCTTACTCTACTGCACACGTTGGAATGGGACTGGTCAATTGGATTCCAAGTGATGTGACCACAGAACTTCAAAGAGCTAAAACAAGACAGGATGAGAATGAACCCCCTTCTTAAATGATATTTTTAGCTCTCTAAGGCCAGAGAGGATCTTAATTGCTATTTCTGTGCAAAGATTAGAAAGGCAGGGTCCGAGGAAGGCTGCCAAAGGACTGGGGTTTACCTCGAGGCTCAAACAGTTCACTGCTGGCTGAGGCTGGGACCGTGGGATCCAGAACAATGTAGCCTCGACAGACTCAGCTTTTTGTTAAGGGGAAAAGGAACTCATTCCCACGGGGCCGAGGCATGCGTTATAAACTCTTCAACTTGCCGAGAGAACTTACAATTTTGCGCTCGTAAAAGGCCCCGCTGCTGTAGGTGGTGGCGAGGGTGGAGGCACACTCTTCCAGGTACCAGGGCTTGTAGCCGTTCTCAGTGGTGCTGCTCACGGAGATGGTGTAGATGCTGTTGGTGTAGCCGTCACACGAGCAGTAGTCACCCTCTCTCCCGCCATTCCCGGATGCCCAGACAAAAATGGAGCCCAGGCCCTGCCGGCCCTGGAGGGGAAGAAGAGGAGGAAGGCCTCAGCCCCGGCAGCCAGCACCTCTCGGGGTAGGTGTCACACCCGGCCCGAGTTCCTTCAAAGGGATAAGAAGGATGCGTTCAGACCATCTGGAGAGCCCCAAGGGCATGGCTTTGCAGGCTCTGTTTTGATTTTAACAGAGCACTTTCGCCTGCGGCAACAGCATTAGAACAGCAGAATCACAGGATCATATGGGGCAGGGGTGGGAGCGCAGAAAGACTCCTCTGTTCTTCACAGGAAAATCCAGGGGCCTAACAGAAGCAGCTTTATTTCAGAGCATTGCCAATAATTTCCATCATAATGGCCTATGATCAAAGAGACCTAGCAGCGCCGCAAGTAATACTGAAATGATAGATGATGGCAGAATTTATAACTAATTTTTCTGAATTGAAAGAGCTGGTCTGGTAGGGAAGAAAATGAATTTTCCTGAAAAAAATTTTCCTGAAGAAGTACCCTACTTGGAGGGCAAGCTAATTTTGCAAAGAGGGATGGGACCATGAATTCTGGATGAAGACAGAATAGGTAAAAATGGTCATGGGCAGGATGCCAGTGGCCACTGGTGGGTGTCCTGTTCGAGCTCCCTGGGTCTCCACCGTGGGTGGGTAAGTCTTGGAGGGGGCAGATCGTCACTGCCAGCCAAGGCCAAGGGGCCTCTTGTGTGCAGGTTTTCATCATTAGGAATGCACACATGAAAGCAAGGCCTTTGAAAGACACTGGCACAGCAGGGCAGGTTCCTGCAGCTCTGTTTGATCCCACACCCAGAGGATCATTGATTTCTGACCAAACCAAGCATCATCCCAGCCACAAGCACCAGCTGAAGGTTAGCTAGTGGAAGACTGAACTAACCGAGTCTGTCCAGATGGCTAGACCTGCCAGGGGTGTACAGTCAGCCCTGAGCGCAGTGCCAACATCCGTCTGCACCTGAAACTGGACCCATGGGGCTGTTGACAGCAGCATCCTTACTGAGGACCCTCTTTTCCAAACACACAGAGGAAATTGATACATACGCCCAACAATTGGCCAATTTAATGATAACTTTCCACCAAATTCTGCAATCTCTATAAAGTCAAAGTGAAGCCCTACTGCTGACTGGATATGCTACACTCACCTGAGAGTTCAAGTCCACCCCTGCTGAGAGGGCCCATCTACTCTGTAACGACCATGCCAAGGGGCTTTGTAGACCAAGGAACCCCCGTTCCAACCTGGGGCTCCCAGTAGAGCCCACCAGGAGGTTCCTGGTGCTCACTCAGCCCTGCTGTTTAAATCTGCCTCATTCACTCTGTTTTTTGCTTCTCCAAGGTGGACCAGTCCAATGGGCCAAGAGCTTGACAGAAAGGTCACTCATGTGTAGCAAAAAAGTTAACCTTCTAGAAAAAAGGCACAAAGTATGAAGGAAATGGGTGGGTCTGTGCACATAATTTCCTGTAGGAAGAAATTCATCAGAAGCTGGTTTAAAGCAACAAAAATCCAAAGAGAAAGGTATTGAGCCCATCAGAGCCTGTCTTTGTTCCATCTACCCTAGCCACTGCCACTCTTAACCCACCCCACTCAAAATGATTTATCAAATGTTGTCATTTTGCAAAGTAGAGCATGCAGCCTTATTGCTCCAGGAGCAGAGAGAATGGCCTAAAACAGTGCCCCCCAAACTTGCATGTGCACACACTTGAGTGCCCTGGGGATCCTGTTACATGCAGGCTTGGACCCAGCAGGGCTGGGGTGGGCCTGAGATTCTGCATTCCTCACACACTTGCAGGGGATGCCAACATTGCTATTCTGCACCCCACTTTGAATACCAAGGCCCTAACATGCTAAAGGTTTGCATTTACTGCTCACACTGTGTGGTTTACACAAGACCACTCCATTCTCACAAGGCATCAAGGTATCAACAGCCTCTTTCCCTTCTGAAAGTGGTTTTCTGGAAAGAGAACCTAGCAATGAGGCAGAAAAAACACCCAGATCTGAGGTGTGAAGAGATGTTCTAACTGTTTCTAAGAACTTCATTTTCACTTTCCAGATCTTCCAGTGGCTTCAGATGGAAGCCATAGGACAAAAGCTATAGGGGACGTTTCAGCCCTAACCATGAACTTGAATTTCTATTCAGTAAATTCAGTTTCAACCCAATCCCATTGTATTTCAGTGTCTTCCCTGGGGAGCAAGAGTTTACCCATGAGCTCGTAAGCACTGCTCCTGAGAGCCAGCAAACACCGGCTGCCTGGACGTGGCCAGCGTGTTTAGCCACGGTGAATGACAAGCCCTGTTAGGAGTAAAGCTGCGTAAGGACCAACATTAAATAGATCTCTGTGCCAAATTATGGCTTCTAAAGCCTCCTCTCACCAGAGCACATTGTCTACCAAAGATGAAGTCAGATTTCACAGGGGAAGACCGTAGGTGACAAATGGGTGGCAAGGAGGAAAACAGATGGGGAAATGTGGTTTGGTTTGAGATCATCAAATTTCTAGGAGAATTTTCAGTGACAGCTTTAGACAGCCGCGATTTAAGGCTCTCTCTATGACATATTTTACTTCCGAATGACTGAAAAAAAGAAGTTAAATGACCTCAGTATTTTGAGAAACTGTGACAAAAATGAGGAGGAATCACATGGTCCCCACTGCAACTTCCCCACTCCCCTGACAGCGTGACGAAGCCGACACTGCGCAAGATGCAGAAGGCAAAGGCCCCTCCCTGCAGCTCCAGCTCCGCAGTCTTGTCTGGCTCCGTCTGCGCAAACCCAAACCACCGCTGCAGAACCGCCATTACCTCTCCTGGAAACAGGACGCCTCACCCTAAGATCTCACATCTTTAGAAATCATCCCATAGAAATGATAGACATTCAGCATGAACCCCGTTCAAACCAAAATGTTCCATGCAGAACACTCGATCTCTGACTTAGCCACCCTCTCTGAAGCTTAAATTGAGCTTCATTTTGAGGATGTTCCACTTGTCATCAAGACTCAGATCCGAGTGATCTAGTGGGCCGGAGCGGGGAGTTGAGTAATGGAGAGACGCGATTTATTTACAGGGTGGCCCCTTGCGGGCAGCGGCTGGCTCCGTCATGCCTGAGTCAGACACCACTCACTCGGCCCAGCCTGCAGCCCGGCCCGGGTGCCCGGCAACCTGATGCAAGCTGCCTTCGAGTTTTCCTGGAGTTGCGGACATAAAGAAGGCTGTCCAGTGTCCCAAGCATGGGCATGAGGTTCCTCTTCCTTTGCTTTCTTTCTCACATTGAGTGTGTGGGTAAGTGCTAACTCTGAGGGACACAGGGATGGACACCCCTGTATTTGGTCACCAGCGTCCCAGGCATTCAAGGGCTGAGCGGTTGAGGGTGGCAGCTACAGAGGAGGAAGCCTCTGTCTCACACTTGCGGAGCAGCCTCGGAGCAGGTGCAGCGGCAGGAGGTGGAGGGTACACCTGACCCCCAGGAAGGGTAAGGGAGTGGGAGAAACTGCGGGGGTTCAGCAGAGTCGGGGGTAGGGTGGTAGGCTGGGGGCCTTCTAAGAGCAACATACGCATCCCCCATAAGAGGAAATTCACAGATGTGACCAAACGCAATGCACCCAGGAAAGCAATCAAATGATATTTAGCAAAAGGAAATCATGAAAAGAGTTAAAAAGAAAAAAAAAAAAAGATTCCTCCTCTGTGGGCAGGACTGGGGTGGGATGGGCAGAAGGAGACAAAGAAAGACCGTTTTCAATATAATCCTCTGGTTCTATTGATTGATTTATTAACTATTTATTAACCACATTTTAATCACTGTGCATGTGTTACAATAAGAACTTTAAAAAAAGTTTTAAGTGATATAAATACTAAAATGGCCTCAACTTCTGCCCACCCTGCCACCAAATCTCTGGTCCCCCAGAGGAGAAGTCAGAGCAGCCTGGACTTCCTGCTGGGACCCCCCAACCTCCATGCCAGCAGTCACCGGCCACACCTTATGCTCTGGGCTGGGGCCTGCTGGGCCACCCAGGGCCTTCTGGACACTGACCACAGCTCAGTCTCCTGCTCCAAGAAGCTGTCCTCACCCAGAAATCTGCCTTGCCACCCCGCCTGCAAGAACTGGTTCATCTCTAGCCACCCTTTTCCCATCTCTCATCCCTCCTGACCCATGAGGACCCGGAATCGATGACAGAGTGGCTGGAGGGTGGGCCTTCTGGGAGGAGCCTGCCAGCCTTACTGGCTTCCCCTTAGCTGGTCAGTAGGGAACCAGCCTCTCAGATCTCTGCTCTGCTTAGCCCCTGGTGAGGTTCTGCCCGAGAAATTCTAAACGTGCTGGTCAATGTGCTGGCTGGGGGGTGCCTAGACCATGGCTTCCAGCCGTGGTGGGTTAGAACACACCCCATGATGGATGCAGAAAGCCCCATGGCTGGTGTTTCTGTGGGCAGTGGGCTGAGGCCCAAGACGCCCACCCACCCATCCACCTGCAGAGTCGCCGTAACAGGTTGGGTGATCTGACTCGGCCCCCTCCCACCCACCTGCACCCGCACTTCAGAGGGACAGGCAGACTCCAAGGCGGTGGATGACCAGCTGGGACTGCTGTTCTGGAACAAGGCGGAACACTCCCCCTCTCCTTGGTAAAACAGCCACTTCCCTGAGCCCCTGAGTGACTTCTCCCTCACTCTGGCCCTGGCACCTGGCACAGCAATGCCTTACTGGTCCTGTTCCTGGGCTGTGGCTTATGTCGCTGATATTTAGTTGTTAAAAATGTTTACTGTCACCCTCGCCCAGAGAGCTCCCCGTAGCCCTGGGTTACTCACACCTTTTTAATGCCTTGCTCAAAAGCCTGTTTAGC
>CM052438.1:14845187-14889765 GCA_028533085.1 Varecia variegata
GCCTTGTCTCCTGCTCCCAGGGGAGGGCCCCTGGAGCAGAGCTGTCACCCAGTGTGCTTCGGACCCAGCAGGAGGGAGGCGGGCACGCCATGGGCAAGAACCCTGCCTTGACCACCAACTGTGGCCAGATGGTGACTTTGGAAGTTGTCTTGTCTCACTAAGCCTCAGTCTTCTGTACCCTGCAACGACGGAAGTTATTGCATCTATAGGGGTGCCGAACAAACTAGAAAGGATGATTCAGGAAAAGTGCCTGGCACCCAGGAAGCATTCAATGCCCATGTTTGCTGCTAGTTGGACCCCACTGAGCCTCAGTTTCCCCATCTGTAAAAAATAGGGGTAGTAAAAATAATTGATTACTTTTTCTCTTTATTTTCTAAAAGCATACTATTTGATATGTGCGAAGGAAGGATTGTATGTCACATACATGTTAGTTATAAAGCCTAACAAAATAACGGATACCCGTGAACCCTCCACCTGATACAAGAATAAGGACGTGACCTGGCCCCTACCCACCCCTGGCCTCCACCCAGGTGTCCTCCCAGTCACCTCCTGCCTCTCAGAGGAAAACGATCAGAATTTTTGGATTATTCATTCCATTGCCTTTTATTAATCAAAACTACTGTTTTAATATAATTGTAAGTATCCGTAAACAATATAGTGTTTAATTTTGTTTGTACTGGGAATTAACCCTTTGTTGGTTACACAGCTTATAAAAATCTCCTCCCAGTTTATACCTTGTCTTCTCACTTGGTTTATGGTGCCTCTTGACAAGCAGAGGTTGTTAATTCTAATTAACTCAGAGGTCATCTCCCTTTGAAGGTCAAAGGAGTCCTGGTGGGTGCCAGATCTTTCCTGGATATGTTGGCATCTATCCCAAGGTTCCTTTGTCCCTTTCACAAGCAGGCAGAGCCACCTCTAGCCACAGCCGATGTGGGCTGTGACATCAGCTCATTAGGCAGAGAGGAGGGGTCAGGCTGGCCACAAAGCGCTGTCCTTCCTCACTCTCTGGTCTACATGCCCGGCACTTCTGCCTCCATGGCTATGTCAGGGACACTGGGCCCAGGCACCCAGCTCTCCCAGCCACGAACCTCCAAGAGAGGGGCCACAACCAGTGCAGGAAGTTGGCAGTGTGGTGCGGCAAATGTGTAGCCCTGGCAAGATGCAGAGCAGCTCACAGACAGGGAAAGAGAGTTGGAGTCAGAGAGTCCTGGGGTGGAACCCCAGCTCCACGTGCCCTCGGGCCATGCTCGCACCCTCTCTAAATCTCTATTTTCCACAATATTTACCTGGTGGGGTAGTTGAGACGATCAACGAGAAGATAAGGTGTGGCCCTGGCACGCGGTGCTGCTGGATAAATGGCAGCAACGTTCTTTATGCCCTTGCATTTGGCAATGGACTGTCCAGGGCAGGAGACCCACTGGCCACACAAGTAGCCAAGACCAAGTCTGATGTTCTCGTGCTGAAACTGAACCTGCTATTCTAGGACTTCTCCACACAAGTTATAGGTGGTGAAATGCCTATTTTTGAACAAGAAGTAGGGGATGCCAGAAGACATCCAAAAATACATAAAGACATACGACCAGAATGATTTCCCAACACCTCTCACAATGCTTTTCATCTTGGAAGAAGACTGACTGATGTGTGTGAAAGCAACTATCATGTATTTAGATTTTAATGAAGCATCTATTTTCCCCAACACTGACAAGTTGCCAAGAAAGAAAAGATAAATATTTTCAGTAGAAGCCTGCTGTTCCAACATTAGCTTTAAATGTGAATGGCTCTCTGGCACCGCCAAGTAGAAGGAAAATAGTAATCATTTCTCTAATGAAAAAAGAAAGACCCATTTCACTATAAATCACCGGGTATAAAAACAATTTGGACAAATCATTTTGATGGCAAATTAACTCCCCGTTGTTAGCTTGCTAATTGATCGCCTTTCAGCACGCTGGGTTCAGAGCTCCTGGCGGCCGATAAACATGCTTGACTGGTCCGCTCTGAGGATGTGTCTGTGAGCTCCAGGTGGAGAGTGTTGAGCAGAAGGAAGACGGTTGCTTTGGAGACCTGGTGACTTTGTGCCCGGGTGAACAACTCAGAGAGCTACCGGGGCTCAATCCCACAACAGGCAATTCGGCCATCCAGAGAAGCTCCATCCAGAAAACAATCACCCAGGTTGGCCTCACTTTAAATAATATACACAGTCCTATAAAATCGCCTAAACCCAATAATATTTTAAATGCCCTGGGAGCACTTGCTGAAATAAATGATTTTACAAGTCTCTTAGCAAAGTTAAAAAAAAAAAAAAACCAACACTTTTTTCATAGCGACCCGTCTCTCTCCCCTGTCCCCTGCTTCTAATTTATATCTCGGCTTTCCAAATAACAGGCTTGTATACAGCAAGGCAAACCTAGCAACAGGCAGGCGGCCCTATAAACGCCACAAGACACATTTCTCCCGAACACTCTCTGAGGAAACTCAATGTTAAAGGCAACGGGAAGAACACACACCCACACGCACCAACACGAGACGTCTGCCACCCTGCCCGGGTTGTTAACGTCTGCAGGAAGGCAGGGGACCGGGACGTGCTGGGCCCACTTTTGTTTACTGAGAAGTAACGTATTTTGCCTTTGGCAAATGAATGGCAACGCAGGAGCAATGAACAGCAGCGAGTAAAATTAGATTGTAGCTTCCCGAGTGTGACAAATAGGCCTTCCCAACAAATTTTGCTCATTAATCTTGGGTTTATTTGAGTAAAGCCACACAGAATTGGGTTTTTTTATTTTTTGGGTTTTTGTTTTTTTTCCAGTAAAACTATAGTACGTTCTGTTCTATGAGCAGCCATTCCGGGCCAAGTAAGGTTTCAACAGTTATTCAGAAATGCTACAAACAGAAAAGGTTTCTGTCAACTCTCATTATCGCCTAAGACAATAACAGAGCTCTCAAATGGCTAAATATGCCCCCGAGTGACAACTGTGTTCTAGGAAACCTAGGGAGCTGTGGTCTGCCTTGTTGTCAAGGCATGTCTGTGTTCACCGCTGTCACATGATGTGCATTGAGACCAGCAGGTGACCAGCAAGCCAAGTCTCTCTGGGCTCCCTGCTCTGCTCCCGGTCTCCTGACAGAGCCATCCCATCTCCTTCCAGAGTGGCAACACGGCTGTACGTGGTGATGCACCAGTAACCTCAAGGGCATGTCCTGCCACGGAGCCCTGGATCAATGAGGTAAGGCCTGTTCTAGGTAGGGTCTAACTGTGTCTTCTTATTGTCTGCGTTCTGATGCTTTGACATTTGGGGCCTTGCTGACGTTGGAGAGACTGATCCTTCCCCGTCTAGCCAACTACTAGGGACAGTAAATCTGTCTGTATCCCAACCACCTCTGTCATCGGGCTCTCATACTCCTGGCCACTATTCCCCTATCCTAATCATGCCATGGCCAGGTAGCAGGCAACTAGGGGCAGCCCCAATGCCCCAGAGTCTGCTGAAATTATTCAAATAAGCTGATTCTAAACTTGCTTTTCACTGGCCAGGTACAGGGGCTCACGCCTGTCATCCTAGCACTCTGGGAGGCCGAGGCAGGAGGATCACTTGAGCTCAGGAGGTCGAGACCAGCCTGAGCAAGAGTAAGACCCCATCTCTACCAGAAATAGAAAAAATTAGCTGGGCAGGATAGTGTGCACGTGTAGTCCCAGCTACTCGGGAGGCTGAGGCAGAAGGATCACTTGAGCCCAGGAGTTGGAGGTTGCTGTGGGCTAGGCTGACACCGCTGCACTCCAGCCTGGGTGACAGAGCAAGACTGTCTCATTGATTCATTCATTAATAAATAAATAAATACACTTCCTTTCCCTGCCTCACCAGTTCCTTCCCACAGAAACCACAATAAAGGCTCCTGCCCATGTTTCCCCCCAACTTTCTCTCCCTCCTGGCCAACCCAAGCACTTCCCCACGTGGCCCTGTGTGGTGTGATGAGCCCCGTCCTCTGGGGAACCGGGAGCAACAAGCTACCTTTTCAATCAATGGCAAACCTAAATAAGAATGAAAACTACTGTGTGTTTTTAAACAGGATTCTCATAATCAGGTCCCTCATAATCAGATTCTTCAAAGAATAATAAAAAACTGGAAAAGCCTTAGTCATTGTCTAGAGATTTGTATCTAGGAAACAAGGGCTGGAGGACACAAGGGACCTGCCCAGTGAGAGCCGGCAGCTTGGGACGCAGGACAGAGCAGCTCTTCTGAGCCAGACGGAGCAGCCCTACATCCACGCCACAAGCCAGGACAGCAAGGAACCCCGAGGGGATGTGCACTTGCAGAGAAAGCAAACACGTGGCCTGAACTGACCTCTGAAGGAGACAAAGAGATGGTGAAAATGAGGCACTGCCGCTGCCGTAACACAGGCTGCCTGAGAGCTTGTCACTAAGACTTGGATGTGCTCTTTCCTTCTATACTACCTGTCTGTCTTTCTCACATACACCCAGGAATAAAGCGACTCCTCGGCAGTGTTTGTGAGGACAACCTCAGGAACCCAGATCTGTGCACCCCAGCACTCAGGAGACGGCCTCACCTGTCCTCTGGGTGTGGCTGCAGTGGTGCAGCCTGGGGAGGGTGCGGCCACCAGGGAGACACAGGGCCAAAGGGGCTACGGCTGGTTCTTGTCCATCTCCTCCTCCCATGGCTCCTACTTAGCCTGGGGTGCTCAGGCCCAGCAGGTAGGGCCATGGATAAGAACGTGGGAGTAACGGAGGGGTAGTGGGGAGCCCCTGTGTCCTGACAGCACCAGCTCCTAACATTCACCAAATCCCCCCAAACCTCCCAATGCATTTTAAATCCCACTGCAGTTAAAAATGCACTTGGAGCCTTTGAAGATTAATCTGCAGCTTAAACTGTTCTCTTAAGATGCTCACATGCCTAAACTGCTTAATGGAAACGCTAATGAGACTGAATTCTGTGACTCAGAATTAACATAATTAACCAATTTATGGGCACAGATTAATTTGGCAGTTATGTACTTAACATTTTCATGTTTATGGAAGGAACAACATGATTCAGTTCCCCAATCAAAATATGGAGCAAAAACACCAACAGAAATCTGGCTGTTGCTGTTTACTTTCCCTTTTGAGAAACAAGAGTAAACACAGTCTGAAAAGACTGCATACTTCTCCAGGCCTGAGCAGGGGAGCTTTTCTGTTTCGAAGCATTTGTCACATGTGTCAGGCTGGGGGGCGTCCTGGCGGGCTCCAGCTGTTCCCCTCCCTCGCTGTGTGCTCCAGATGCTGACTGCTCCTCAGCAGCTTTGGAGATCCCGTCCCTCGTGCTAGCCATGCTTCTCAAAAACAGGGCAAGCTGGGCCAAAAACAGTGTCCCCCATGACACCCCTCCTGCCTTAGGAAAACGTCTGAAGCGTGCAGAGCATTGGCGCAGGTGAGGGACTTGTCAAAGGGTAGGCACCTTGTAGAGTTAAAGGGGCTTCCCTGACAGGGAAAGTTCTGCTAGGCTGGGGCAGCACATCTGGTTCCCCAGTGAACCTGTCTCAGAGGATGCTGCGTAGGGCACGAAGCCAGGACGACCTGACGCTGTGGACAGGCTCAGCGTCAGCCTGCAGTCCGGGAGGGGCCTTCACACCTCCGCAGGCCCCAGCAGGAAGGACTCACCATGCAGCCCACCTTGTAGGTGAGCTTCTGCTGATGGGCTGACGGCAGGTGGAGGGAGCCAAGTCTGAGAGCCCCACCCCCAACCAATGCCAACCAAAAGCAGGTGGGCTAAGAGGGAAGGAGCATTAGAGAGAGCAAGAAGGAGAAGAACATTTAGGGCTGAATTTTTTTTAAAAAGGTTAACAAAGTGAGAGAGCAAAGAGAGGTTAAATGAGAAGAGAGGCCAGGAAAGATGACAGCCATCCTCTTGCTTCCCTTCTATGCTGTTCCCATTATCATTACGTTTTAGGCCAGGAGGAAGAAGCAAGGCCAAGTTAGATTTGGGAGGAATAAGAATTCAGTCAAGAAAAAGAATACACTTGCACACCAGGAAGGTTTCCTTTTTGCTTCTGTTTCTGGCCACTGGGCCCGGTGGCCGATGTCTTCATCCAATTGTCACTAGGATGACTGGATGATGACTGCTACTGCAAAGGGGAAATCCAGGCTTCAAGCCAACAGGCTGGAGTTCACATCTTTGCTCTGCCTCCTGGCAGCTGTGGGAACCTGGACATGGTGACCCACCTCTCTGATTGTTAGTGCCCCCTGGTGTAAAATGGCCATAGTAATGTCCAACTCACAGACTTGTTCTGGGGATTAGATGCAAAGATGACTAAGAATGCTTGGTATAGTATCTGGCAATGAACAGCAATCAGTGATAGCTGTTACTATCATCACAATATAAATACCAAGGAGCTTGGACCAAGAAGGAAGACTGAGTGCACAGCCCATCTCTCCTCAGAGCACAAAACCTTAGAAATAAAATTTAAAAGAAAAGGAAAAGAACAAATCTGTAACAGCCCTGGAAAATAAGATCAGCACAGACGAGATGTTCTGAGGAACTGCAGAAGACACAGCAAGCAGATGGGAGCAACCAGCAGGAAGAGCCAGCGGCCTGGCGGGAGAAGACTTCTGCTGAGGTGGGACCTATTCGTGAGACCCCAACGCCAGGTGTGCAAGGACAAGAGGGACCCTAAGCAGGCATCAGTGTGAGGAGCCATTTATCCAGAGGTTAACGCAGTCAGACAGGACGCCTAGGCCACAGAGCCAGGACAGTGCCCTGGGAACAGGGAGTCCACCCACCACCCTCCCAGAAGAAATGTTACCCAACAACAGGTCCCTCCCCCTCCAACATCACAGAAAGACCCCTGCCATAAGACCAGACCACCACTCCCAGCCAAATGGGGATCTGTGAGCACAAGCATGAGTGGACAACCAAGAAGCGCAAATATTTGAGGAAAACCAGTACCAAGAAAGAGAAGTGCCAAATTAAAATGCACTATATACGAAAACCAGATGAACCCAAGGAGACAGAGCTAACAGAAAAAATGGAAAAAATCTTCAAATAAGTAAGCCAAACACCACAGAAAAAAATTGTGACAACACCTCCACCTATGGCAGTAAAGACTGAGTGGGGAGCCTAGACCTTACCCTTGAGAGGATGTAACAAGGTCCCCCAAGCCCCTGCCAGGTCATGTCAGAAAAGAGTAAGTAGGAAGCAGGGCTTTTATCACCACCAAACAAAAAAGAGCCCCACCCCCATGGTGTCAGTGGATACCAGGTGAGCCTGGTCTTCCACCCACACCGGGCAGTAAAAAGGTATCCTTCCTCCTCCTCCCTGGAGTTGTATCAAGAGGCCTGGTGGAGAGTCAGGATGTTCACCATTGTCCACAGTAATGAGGTAACCTCCACTGTGGTGTCATTGCAGGCACACAGGGAGCTGGATCTCCTGCCCCTGCGCAGCACTGGTGAGAAGCCTTTCCACCCTCAGGTATCAGCAGAGGGTGAATGGGAAAGTGAACACATATCTAAACCTAGCAATAATGAAACGGTGCTCCCTTTCCCTGCTGTAGCAGTGCCAGAGTGAGCCAGCTGAAACAGAAGGCTTAAATAAGATCTAGAGTCTCACACCATCACACAAAAATGCACGGGTTTGAAATGAAGATCACACATCATACCAAGAACAACTAGGAAGATCTCAAATGCATGAAAAAAAGACAATTGACTGATAAGAACACTGAGGTAACAGAGATGTTAGAATGATTTGACAGAAAGATTTCATTTATTTATGTTTTTCTTTCATCTTTTTAAAAATTTATTTCTTTTAATTTTTGATTTTTATGAATACATAATAGTTGCACATAACAATTAAAAAACAGAAAACAAAAGATAAAATGGTAGACTTAAACCCTAACATATCAATAATTGCATAAATATAAATGGTTTAAATATAGTAATTAAAAGACACAAATTAGCACCATGAATTTAAAAACATGGCCCAAAACTATGCTGTCTACAAGAAACTCAATTCAATTATAACTGCATAGGCAGATTTAAAGTAAAAAGATGGGAAAAGATATACAATGCAACTATTAATCAAAGGAAAGCAGGAATAGCTATATTAATGTCAGATAAAGTAGACATCAGAGCAAAAAAATTTACCAGTGACAAGGAGAGACCCCTTATCAGCAACACTGGATACCAAAGACCATGGGATAATATTTTAAAAATTCTGAGTGAAAATTATTTTGAACTTAAAATCAAATCTCTCCCAAATTTGTAGGGAGAAAAATAAAGACATTTTTAGACTTCAAAGACTCAGAAAGTTTACTATCCATATAAACATTCACATATATATTCATATATAGCAAGTACTCAAAAATACCTTTCAAAAGAATAAATGATTTAATAGATGAGAAAATCTAGTGAAATAAAGCAATCAAAATAACAGAAAGATACAAAATAAAAGAAACAATGGTGGCCAAAAAAGTCAGTCGGTCTTTATAATTAAGCTCACAAAATTGTCGATGCATAATGTAAAACTGTTAGAAATAATATGGAGTTAAAATCCTGGATGATCCCAATTTGGAGAAGTGATGAGGGAGAAGAGAAGATGGCAAAGAGAAGTGGAGCTATGGTAAGGTTCTCATTTTGCTTGGGAGAAGGGGATAGCACGGATTAGAAATATAAATTCAAATATGTGTGTTTCAGGGTAATAGACAAACAGAATTAGAATATAAAAATTTCAAGCCATTAGAATGAAGGAAAACAAAGAAGAGAGAAGAAATTACATCTACCCAGGAAAAGGCAGGTAAGATTATATATAGAAAACATATATAATACATATGTATATATTATATGTAATATACATATACATCATATTACACATATCACATGTATGTATATGTATATATCATATTATATATGTATTTATATTATATATGTATATATGATATATATGGGAAAGCAAAATACAATAACAGAAATAAATCTAAATATATCTGAAATAAGCATGTGTGAATATTACAAATTCCTTCTTTAAAGACTCTTCAGTTGTGTTAAAAATCAATAAATCCAGATACATGCCACTTTCAAAACCAAGGTTAGAAATAAGGGAATAAAAAATATATGAGGAAAGTGATGACAAAATAATTTAGCTAATTTTATCAGCCAACTACAGGTGTGATATATCAGCCAAAGTATAATTAAAAGCAAAAAAGCCCAGAATGAGACAAAGAGAGAATTTTTATATTGATTAAAGCTTCATTATGCCAAGAAGAGATATCTTTTATGCACCTTGTAACATACCTATAAAATGTGTACATCAAACACTGAAAGAAATTGACAAATTCATAATCATCATGGAGCCCAACATCCCTTCTCAGAGATAGATTAGGGAGACAAAAAATAAGAAAGACTTGAGAACTTTTGTATGAACTCGATCAAACACACAGGTAACAAGAGCAGATGCCTACAGACACCAGGCAGGTGGAATAAATGGCTGAAGTGTGCAGGTCTGTTAAGAACATGCGGGGATGGGTGAATTGCCCTTTGACTTAGGAGCAGCTACTATGCAGCTTTGGCTAACTGTTGCCATGAAGGAACGAGGGTCCACCATGGCCGGAGCTTCTAGTTTTTCTAGAGAAATCCCAAATCTGTATTTTTACATAAAACCTCTTGACTTACAAATATTGTCTCAAGCGTTTAAAAATACATTGTGTGGGTCAAGCAAAACAAGCCTGCAGGCCAAAGGCAGCCTGTGGGCCACCAGCTGCAACCTCTAACCTCATATAGATTTTGTACTCAATAAGCATAGAATAAAAACACTCTTCAAACTCCCACCGGAATATTTACAAAGTTGAACATGCATTAGGCCACAAAGAAATTCTCCACAAATTCCAAAAGGCAGAAATATCATAGAACAGTCTGTGAACCCAATGCAATAAAGTAAAAAATTTGCAACAAAAGGAGCACCAAAAAAATGCATTTATTCAGTTGAAAAATTTTATAAATCCCTTCTAAAAAAAAATCCTCTTGGATTAAAGAGAAAATCAAAGCTGACATTTAAAATTATTCAGAAATAAATAGCAATAAGAGCACTCACTATATAATTAAACCAGTAATAGAAAAGGAAAACATATAAAAATTTATTTCTTTATTATAACACATAAAAGCCTGAAAATAAAGAACTAAATAAACATTCAAGGAGCAAGAAAACAAAAATTAAAAAGCTGAAGGTATTAATAAACAAGGAAAAGTAGAAATTTATGACAGAAAATATAGTAACTCAATCATAAACCTAGTTCTCAGGGAAAAAAAATCTATTTTATAGGAAATAGCAATTTTTCATTTATCAAGGGAAAAATAAGCAGTATCACAAATAATATTAAAAACAATTATAACTATAAATATGAAGATTTTTTTTTTTTTGAGATGGGGTCTTGCTATGTTGCCTGGACTAGAGTGCAGTGGCGTCGTCACAGCTCACTGTAACCTCAAACTCCTGGGCTCAAGTGGTCCTCCTGCCTCAGCCTCCCGAGCTGCTGGTACTACAGGCACCCACCACCATGCCTGGCTACTTTTAAAGTTTTTTTTTTTTTTCTTTAGAGACCAGGTCTTGCTCTTATTCAGGCTGGTCTTTGAACTTCTGGCCTCAAGCAATCTTCTCACCTTGGCTTCCCAAAATGCTAAGATTACAGGCCTGAGTCATCATGCCTGGCTGAGAATATGTTTTTAAATTGCAAGAATATGGCGAGGCGCAGTGCTGCATGCCTGTAGTCCCAGCTATTCAGGAGGCTGAGTTAGGAGAACCACTTGAGACCAGCCTGGGCAACATAGCAAGACCATGTCTCTAAAAAAAATTATGAGAATATGATATTAATTTTATGTCAAATGCTCGAAAATCTGGACAAATGGATGATTTTCTAGGGAAATTTAATTACCAAAATTTTCGCAAGACGAAATAGAAGACCTGAATAGATCTAGTCCTTTAAAGACTCATTATATCCAATCAGATTGATTAATCAGCTCTATCAACACTTCAAAAATGAGGCAATGCCCACAATATATAAACTGGTTCACACTACAGTAAAAGAGAGAAAGTTTCCCAACTTATTCTACAAGACCAGCATAACTCTCCTACTCAAACTGGAGAGAAACATCACAAAACACAGAAACCATAGTTCAATCTGTCTTATAAATAAAGATACAGGCTGGATGTGATGGCTCATGCCTGTAATCCGAGCACTTTAGGAGGCTGAGGCTGGAGGCTCACTTGAGACCAGCCTGGGCAATAGCAAGACCTTGTCTACACAAAAAAAAAAAAAAAACCTAAGAAAAGTAGCCAAGCACCTGTAGTCCCAGCTACTCGGGAGCGGGAGTCTGAGGCAGGAGGACTGCTTGAGCTCAGGAGTTTGAGGTTGCAATGAGCTATGATGATGCCACTGTACTGTAGCCTGGGCAACAGAGCAAGACCTTTGTCACAAAAAAAAAAAAAAAAGAAAGAAAAAAAAGATACAAAACCATATGTAAAATATCAACAATTGAATTGCAGCAATGTATTAAAAGAACAATACTCATGATCAAATAGAACTTATTCCAAGAATGAAAAAAAGAAAATCTATTAATGTAATTTACTACTTTAAACAGATTAAACAATAAAGTTGAAAAATGATATAATCATCTCAATAGATGCTTTAAAAAAAGAGCTTGTAAAAAATCCAACATTCATTCCTAATCAAATCTATTAGAAATCTAGAAATACAATAAAATTTCCTTAACTTGATAAAGAGTAACTACAGGAAACCTATAAAAGATATCTACAAATGGTATAAAACTAGAAGCATTCCTGTATAAAACAGCAGAACCTATAAACCACCATTATTCAATATTCATCAGTAGATCCTTAAGGCAAGAAAAAGAAATGAGTTATTAATATTAAACAGATAAAACCACCATTATATTTGTAGATATCTATTATTTACACCTACCTAGAAAAGCCAACAGAATCAAGGGGAAAACAATAGCATCAATAGAGTTCAGTAAGGTGGCCAGAACTAAAAACCAACACACAAAAATCAATAGCTTTCCTATATCCACTTCAATGATGACCAATAGAAATATAATTTTTTTAAAAACCAACCTAGATATAAACCTAATAAGAAGCACATGAGATCGATATGGAGAAAGTCATAAAACTTTTTTAAATGATGCAAAAGAAGACCTGAATGAATAAAAACATACCATGCTCCTGGGTGGGAAGACTCAATATTGTATAGATGTCAATTCTCCCCCAATTAATCTATAATTTCCATGCAATTCCAATCAAAATCCCAACAGGATTTTTTATGGAACTTGACAAGCAGATTCCCAAGTTCATCTGAAAGAGAAAATGTGCAAGAATAGCCAAGAAGTTTTTGAAAAAGAACCGTAAGAGAAAATTTGTCCTATCATTTATCACAAAAACAAAAACCAAAGATAAAAATTCTCTTAAAGTATAATAATTAAAAGTGTGGTACTTTTAGGGCTTATAAAGAAATAGACCACTGAAATCTAAGGGAGGACCCAGTGTCCATATGGGAATCTAGGATGTGACAAGGGCAGCATTGGGAGATGACTGAATATTGATTTGGGGGGAATGAAGCTGTATCTCTCTTTCATACTATTCACAGAAATAAATTTCATATGGATTAAAAAGATAAACAGAAAAGACAAAAACCATAAACGTTTTAAGACAAGCTATTGTTCTTAAACTAAGTTTTTAGAGGAAAATAGGTTTATTACTTTGGGCTTTTCTAAGCAAGATCCCAAGCCCATGAGTCATAAAAGGAAACTGAACGAATTTTAAACAGATTTTTACTGAAATATTTCACATAGAAAAGGGGCACAAACCATCAATGTACAGCTTGACAACTTAAAATAAAATGAAAATTTCTCTACAGTGAAACACATCAGGGACTTCCAGTTAACATGCAAGTGTACCCTCTCTCCTCTCTGAAAACAATGAGGTTAACATGTGCCCTTGTTGGGTTCCTGAGAGTGCATCATTTCTCCCCAGGGTAGGTGATGCATCTGAGGGCAATATTACTGGGGACACTGGTGGCCGGAGGAGTTCGTTTTTAAAGATTATAATTTGGAACAGTTCCACTACTTCTTTCATTTGATTTAATTATTTTTATGTGTCAAAACTTATATATGAAATGCGCAGTTTTACAAAGAAAGTTGGTAAAAAAATTATCCAATTTATATAATCAAATTTTTAGGATCCCATCTGTGGTGATTTTAAACTATGTCCACACATTTTTTGACACTTTTCGATTCAAAAGGTACAGCCAAATTTCTTTCCCCTTGAGTGTCTGTTAGACTTAATGATCCATTTCTAATGAATAGATGGCTGAAGGGATGGTGTGTGACTTCTGAGACTACGGGGTCATAAAAGACATTGCTGGTTCCTCCTTGTTTTCTCTCTTGAATCACCTATAATGAGGGAAGCTAGCTATCATGTTATGGGGACACTCGAGCAACCCATGGAAAGGTCAGGCCTCCTGCCAATAGCCAGCAAGGAACGGAGGACTCCAGCCAACAGCCAGGCAAGTAGCCCTTCTTGGAAGTGGATCCTCCAACTTCGGTCAAGCCCCCCCAACAGCCAGCAGCCAACCGTTTGACTATAACTTTATGAATGACCCTGAGCCAGAACCATTCAGCTAAAGCACTATCTGTTCTGGATAACAAATGTTTGTTGTTTTAAAGCAGCTACATTATGGAATGACTATCATACCGCCATAGATAACTAATGCACAATTTAATTGATAAAGAAATACAAACCACAAGCTTTAGTTTCAACAATGGCAGAGTAGCTCGTATCAGACAAACTCTTCTACAGCTAATAATTATAAACTCTGGACAAAATATTTATTTAGAAAAACCCAATTTTTTAAGAGCATTGGAGAGCAAGCAGAAGAAGGCAGCGACAGGCAGGGCATTCAATTCTTGAAAGAAGGGAACCATACTGGGTACCATCCAAGTTTACAGGACTTTTCCTCTGAGGAAACACCCCATTTCTCTTAGTGGACAGAGGCTAGAACTTAATCAGGAACACGTGATCGTATTCTCCTGCGGAGTCAGGGGATGGAGTTTGGGACAGCCAGAGCAGCTAGAAATTGAGAGGAGCAATCTCAGAAAGGAGACAGCTACTGAGGAGAACATAGAAACTCCCCTCAACCACTTGGTTGACCTCTGAACCACACATGGGTGACATTCTAAGAAATCCAGTAGGAAAACAACAGCTAAAAGGCTGAATAAGCTGAGCAGATAGTTCAGCTGCTTCCCACTGCAGGGAAGTCAATTTGGAGTTTGAGTCTTGCTAAGTTAGAGGTCTTGGTGAACATTTCAGGCTTTCCACAGAAGTACCAAAAGGGTCATGGTCTAAGAGTAAAGACTTCGTGCCTGGGCTAAGGGATTTTTCCTGAGGCTATGGGCAAATCAGAAAGTGACCAATCATAAAAAATGAATAATTGAGTCTCCACCAGTACAAATTTGACTGCTAGAACAAGAGTATTCAGACAAAGACAACAGAATCCAGAGTCTCCACAATGTAACATAACAAAGTCTACTGAATAATAAAAATTACCATATGTGCAAAGGAACAGGAATATAGGACCCACTGCACAGAGAAAAGTCAATCATTAGAAGTGGCCTAGGTATAGGAATTAGTACAAAAGACTTAAAGTAACTCTTACAAACTTGTTAAGGAGTCTAAAATAAAAGATAAATACTATGGGTGAAGAGATGGGGACTCTCAGGAGAGATCTGAAAACAGTAAAAATCACCAAATGGAAATAAATCACAGACAGAAAAGTACAATATCTGAAATTTTAAAAATTCATTGGAAGGAATTAAGAACAGATTGGACACAACAAAAGAACGCATTAGTGAACCTGAAGTGCAATAGAAATCATCTAATTTGAAGCACACCGAGAAAAAAAGACTTTAAAAAACGAACAGCTCAATAACCTGTGAGATGAATCAAGCAGTCTAACAACTATAACTGCTGCCCAAAAAGGAAAAAGAAAATGGAATTGAAAAATGTTTGAAGAAATAATGACAAAAATATTTCCAAATGTGATTTAAAAAGAACTACCCACTAAAAAGCACAGCAAACCCCACGCTGGAATTAATATGAAGAAAATTACACAAAAAGACAGTACAGTCACAGGCAAAGCACAGATAGAAAAAAACATTATAAAAGCAGCCAAAGGAACAAATCACATTACATAATGGGGAATGACAATAAGAATGACAACTGAGTCATCATCTGAAACAACTGATGCCACTAGACACTAGAATAACATCTTCAAAGTGTTGAAAGAAAAACATGTCAAGTCAGAAAGCTATGGTCAGCAAAATTTCTTTTAAAAATGAAGATGAAGTAAAGATTCTTTCAGATAAAATCTGAGAGAACTTCTCACCAGCACACCCGAACCTCAAGAAATACTAAAAGAAATTCTCCAGGCTGAGGAAAAATGGAAGCAAGATGGAAATCTGAAGCTAGGGAAAGTAAGGAAGAGGACTGGGAATGGTACATATGCAGGTAAGTGTATTTCTTTTCATAAGGGTTTTAAAGTCAGCCAAATGTTTAAAGCAAGAATAAATAGCAATGCACTGTGGATTTATAACTTATGAAGCAAAATATATAAAAACAATAGCACAAAGGATGAGAGTGAGTGTGAACTGAAACAGGAATTTTGTTTCAGATTTATACATTATACATGTAGTATACTATTAATTCTAGATAGATTGGGATAAGTCAGGATATACATTATAATCTCTTGAGTGCCAAATAAAAAAAAAAAACGATATAAAAAGGGATAGCACTAGGGTCAGCTCCAGGGGCATCTCAGAGGAATTCCCTGCTATGTGCCAGCACATTCAGAGAGGGAGGCTATGTTAGGGGCACCCAAACGTTGTCCCACCCAGAGGTGGGCTTGGAGGGAGAGGCAGGAGGAAGGGGTGGCTGTCCGCATGGAAAGAATGAAGCTGTGTACGGCAGCTTTGGAGCCATTGGCTGTCACAGTATCCTTGGGTCAAGGCGAGTCTCAACCCCACACCTGCCTTCCCGCACAGCCCACTTCAGGTCCCCTGTCTCTATGTGGCATGCTCACACCCAGTTCCGTGCTGCAGACCCCATTGTTTGCTTGGCAGTCCAACATGCAGTCAAATCCTCCTGCATCAAGCTCAAGCCATGCTCTTGTGCTTCTGCTCTCACTAAGTAGAGCTTGCCCTGCCGCTCCTGTGGTTCCCTGTCTGCCCCCCTCATTTCAGCACATGGTCCTGTACTGTCTTCTGTATTGGTTCCCTCCAAAGACCTGCTGAGCTCCCACCTAGAGGCCCCAAACTGTGTCTGTCACCTCCTTCTTCTCTCCTTCAATGGCTGGTCCCGTATCATACATGCAGCACATGCCCAGTGATATTCAACGCATTAATTAAAACATATTCCTGTTCCAAAGCCCAGCAAGTAGAGGCACTCTCTCCAGATTTTGGAAACTTGTACAATTCTGCAATGAGTGTAGAGCTACCTAATGATAACAAACTATATTCACTGTGCACCTTCTCTGGGAGGATCTTTACTGCAACTGACTCCTCCTCCCAACCCACAATATAGGAGTTACCTACCTGCGTGATCCCCGAGAGTCCGCTAAACCAGCACTTCTCAAATTGTCCTTTGTAGACAAATCCTCTAGGGATCTTGTTATAATGCCGATTCTGACTCAGTAGGTCTGGGGTGGGGGGGGGTTGCATTTTTAACACCTCCCAGAGGATGTCAGTGCTGCCAGTCTAGGGACCTTCAGGAGCAAGGCTCACACAACCAACCCCAAAGGTGGGGTCAACCCCCTCACTCAAAGCAACACAGATCATTTTTATTCTCCCTCTGAGAGTTTTAGCAGGAGGGCTGGCGGAGCTCAGCGACTGCCTGCAGAGTCACCCTGGGCCCAGGGTTTCACACATGGCATCTGACTTCATCATCATAACACACCTGGGGAGGCAGCTGCAGCATTGCCATGTTCCCCCGTAGGTGAAGAAACCTTGGTTCAGCGAGGTTATGTAAGTTGTCTACGGACACACAGCCAGTGAGAGGTGGGAGGGGAACTGGAACCCAGGTGAGCCTGACTCCACGGCTCATGAAGGGACTTCTCAGGGGTCTTCACTCATTACCAAAGGCTCCAAGGAGAACGTATACATCTCAACGTACAAGAACTATCCACAAAGGAGCGAGGCCAGTTGATAGAGTCTCCCGATTTATTTGCAGAACATGCCCTTGGGGGGCTAATTCTGTCATAGAATGACAAGTCTCAGCCACCTCAAAGATTTCCAAGGGAAAAGGTAGGCAGAGAGTCCTAATTAAGTAAAAGCTGAGGACCTTCTTTTTGACATTCAAGAATTTCCCTAAGGACTCGTGATCCAGAGAACCCCTGGTCCAACCTCCCCACCTTATGCTGCTTGTAAGTGGAGCTGCAGGGCTGCAGGTGCCCTCAGGAAGGCTCGGTGGCAGGAATGGCAGCGGCCTGGAAGGGTGGCTTCCCGCCATGGCCATCTGAGTGAGCACGAGCACTTTCAAACCGAGAGGCAGGGAGGCCTCCAGGGTGAGGTCGGCTGTCCTTCTGCCCTCACCTGCTCAGTGCCTGGTTCAGTGATGTGCGCCTAGCGGGGACTTCAGAATACTTGGGGACTGAGCTGTCACGGTGCCAGGCTCCAGTAGGGAACAGAAAGACATGTGACTCTACTACAGAGCGCCATCCTGGCAAGGGCAGCTTGACTCACCAGTGTGAGAAGCTAAGTAACAAAGCCAGACACACCTGGGGTGAGGCACTGCTCCTAAATCACTGGAAGAGTTGACAACTCCAGTGAGCAAGATGGGGGTGCAGCAGGATTTAGGGAGCACTTCACGGAACAGAGTGAGCAGGAGTGGCTGTAAGTCACAGGGGGGCTGAGCCAAAGGGAGAGGTGGAGGAGGTGGGCTGGGAGTGGTTCAAGCCCAGGCATTCACAGGGAAGACAGGGCGTGTCTGGGGGATACTCATACTATGACAAATGTCCTCTGGCTAAGGCCAAGGACAGGGACAGAAGTGAGCCAGCAGGCTTGCGTGGGAGTTGGGACCTAGGAAAGTCCTTCGTCCCAGGTAAAGACTGCAACTGTGTCAGGGAAGTGACAGGGAGCTCCTGAAGGACTGTGAGCAGGGGACCCCACACAGCCCATCAGGAGGGGTGGTCTGGGTGCCGGCAGGAAGTCAGCAGCCAGGCTAGCAGGACCAGAGGAGAGCAAGGGGGAAATTCTGTCATAGACTGGCCCTGCGATGGCTTTTCAGGCAAAACCCTGAGCAATTCCTCTGTCTCAAGGCCCCAGTCACTGTGTGCCGGCTGCCTGGGCCACAGCACAGATGGCACGGCTGCCTCCAGCCCAAGGCCAAAGGACAGAGGCTGCTGAGACCAGCAGAGGGGAGCTCTCCAGCCCCCCCGCCCCAGGCCCCACAGCCCCCAGGCTTACCTCCTATTTTGGCATTGTATGCGATGCCCACGATGCAGTAAGAGTTGTTTGCTGAAGCGGCAACTTCTCCCGCACAACGAGTACCATGTCTGAAGCAAAGGAAAAAACGAAGTTAGGACCCAGCCCAGCAAGCTCTAGTGAATTCGGTGCATTGCTCAGTTCTCGTGCAACAAGACAGTCAGCTGTCATCCTCTCGGGGCTTGGCACAGCCCTTCCTGCAGCCCTGCAAATGGCAAGCGCTTGCTCACAGGTCATCTCTGCCAGGATGCCTCCCTGACCCCCCAGCTGGAGTCAGGGCGCCTGTGGCCCTGCACCTCCCTCCTCGCAGCACTGTGGTTGGCACACTGCCACTGCTGTATACGGGGTGGGGGTCGTGGCGGTTCAGCCCTGTGTCTCCCACGACCAAAACCAGATTGCTCAGCAAGCACAGGTGCGGCATCAACACTTGCCTGACCAGCAGGATGCAAGAAAGAACAAACGGGTACTCTGTGTCTCATGTCTCATCCCCTGTGCATCCACAACACCACGCTCACCCCGAGACAGCACCCCCTTCATGTCTACCGCCATTGAAGCGGGAACCGAGGGAGAACGCTCTACACTGAGCACTCAGCAGCAGCTGGGGGACTATGAAGGAACTACCGGAAAAACAAATTGCTTTCCTCAGTAATGACCCCAATCTCCGATGTGCCAAATCGAGTCAATTCCGCTGGCAGGCACCAAAATATGGGCAACTTTAAACAGCACATTTTTGAGAGGAGACCACAGGGGATGCGAATCATTGATTCAAATTTAAAGTTGCCTTTAGAAATAGTCCCGCAGTCTGTGTGCTAGACCTTTGGAAGGAGTCACCCATTGTTCTCTAGAGCTGGCGGCCAGGGCTGCTCGCAGGTCATGGAGCTCCATGGCTCATGACGGGAGTCAGTCCTGCCCTTCAAGGGTCACTGCATGGTATCTGGATCATTCCTCCCTGGCTCTCTGATATGTGGCCACGATCAGGCCCCTCTGCCCTAGGCGTCCTCACTGCTGGCCGGGAAGGGCACCTTGGGACGTTCAAGGGGGGAGCCTCTGAGGCCCCAGGGAGCTCTGCAGCCTGTTGTGTTGAACTCATGGGGCCGAGCCTCCCTGCACAGCACCGTGTGGGCATCAGCGTGCAAACCTCAGAATCGAATCAAACACAAGCTAAAATACTACGGTGGGAGGACGCACCTTGGCAAGTGTCTTGTCAACAGCAGGGAAGAAAGAACGGGCTTTTGTTATTTTCCTCTACATATGTTAGCAAGAATGGTAAGAGCTCGGGACATGGGGCAAGCAGGTATAGCACACAAACGCCCAGGAGCAACCCCAGAGCTGGCATTTACACTGCACAGGTCACCTGGTCTCTCTGGACCCTGCCGCCTACACTTGCAAAATGATGGTGACACAACAACCCGCCCCCATCATTTCCTGAGCGCCTGCTGTATGCATTCTTCACACATCAGCTTACTGACCCCTCCAGCAACTCTGCCAGGTGGGGGCGTCATTGCCACGGAGAAGCCTCTGAGACACTTAAGATATGAGTCTCAACCAGGTCACCCACCATGCACAAAGCCACACAGCCAGTAAGGGGGAGGACTGGGATTGAACCCGGAAGTGCCCAGCATCACTCGTGCCCCCTCATACCCCTTCCACCTCTGTCATAAGGTCACAGAGTCACAGAAGCATGTGACCTGTGTGCTCAAATAGACCAAACTGCTGTCTTAACACAATTGGTCACGGAAACCACTAGACTTAATGGTTATTCTCTTAAAATATTCCAAGAAGTTTGGAAATAGGAACACTGTCAAACATCCATTTCTAGCCGAACAGCAGTGGCTAAATGCACAGGAGCTGCCTTGTGCCTGAAGAGCTGTGCCTGGCGCCGCTTGTGACTCCAAGACAAGCATCCCCAGCGCCCGGGCAGGGGAAGAAGTGCTGACAGCCTGTCACCTCTCCAGATCCCTTGTGTGGACATTTAACTGCAACTCTGCAGGGAGAGGAGAGGAGAAGAGAAGCGAGGGAAGAGGAGACAAGGCAACGTACTTATTTTCATTGCTGGCATCATAGCGTGGAGATGGGTCGTAATCGTTTCCATTGACATCATAGCTTGCAAAGGAATCCTAAGAAATTAAATCTTGGTGAATGAAAAGCAATGACGCAGCATATTACAGCCCTGTTTTAAATTGTTTTTATGCCCTATTGGAAAATAGAGAAAACCACACAGAGGGTTTCTCTCTTACTGTAACTATCGTCTTAAACATTTTTTATTGAAGTAAAATATACCTAACATGAAATTTACCATCTTAACCATTCTTAAGTGTGCAGTTCAGTGGCATTAAGCACATTCACTGTTGTGCAAGCATCACCATCATCCGTCTCCAGAACTCTTTTCATCTTACAAAACTCAAACTCTGTACCTACTAAACAGTAACTCCCCATTTCTTTCTCCCAGCCCCTGGCAACCACCACTCCACTTTTTGTCTACTAATTTGACTACTCTAAGTACTTCATGTAAGTGGAATCAGTATTTGTCCTTTTGTGACTGGCTTATTTCACTTAGCATAATGTCCTTAAAATTCATCCATGTTGTCGCATGTGTCAGAATTCCCTTAATCTTATATTTTTAACAGGGATGTTTTTGTTTACATACTTATTAATAATAGTATTCATATAATTTTGTATCCTCCTTTTAAAACATATGATAGGCCGGGTGTGGTGGCGCATGCCTGTAATCCTGGCACTTTGGGAGACCAAGGCAGGAGAATCGCTTGAGGTCAGGAGTTCGAGACGAGCCTCAGCAAGACTGAGACCCCGTCTCTACTAAATACAGAAAGAAATTAGCCAGACAACCAAAAATAGAAAAAATTGGCCGAGCATGGTTGTGCACGCCTGTAGTCCCAGCTACTTGGGAGGCTGAGGCAGGAGGATCACTTGAGCCTAGGAGTTTGAGTTTGCAGTGAGCTAGGCTGATGCCATGGCACTCTAGCGAGACTCTGTCTCACAAAAAAAATATATATATATATATGATAAAAGCTTTCCAGTGTTGTTGATGTAATCTTCAAAACTCATTTCTAAGGGCTGCATAATTATATATCAAATGGATACAACATGGTTTACTTAACCACTGTTAGGCACACAGGTTTCTAGAGTATTTACTGCATTTATCATATTTACTATATGCCAAGCTCTCTTCTTTACATTTAAGAACTAACTAATCCTTACAGTAACTCTAGGAGCTAGTAATCTTCTTATTAACCCCATTTTACAGTTGGCAACACTGAAGCACAGAGAAGTTAAGCACTTTGCTCAGAGGTCTCGGAGCTAGTAAGTCGCAGAGCCAAGATAGGAACCCAGGGGTCTGGATCCAGGGCCCGTGTTTTAACCCTGTAACTGCTCATGTTGCTAATAGCCATATGATGACTGTCTCCACACGTGTTTCTTAGTTCTTTAGGCTCCATTCCTAGAAGTATATGTCACTCCTCAAACATGTGGCCGAATCCCTCCGCAAAACCCCTCTCCCTGGCACCAGGACAGTAGCAGGTAGCAGGACGTTTGTTTCCCCAAACTTCCCAGCATGGTTTTCTTTATTTCCTAATCTAATGGGGCCGGGAGGGAAATAGCACCTTACTGTTTTTCAAACTGGTATTTATTTAATGACTAGCACAGTTGAATATCTTTGCATGTTAGTTCCAAGGCTTGACTTACATAATTTGGGGCCAGGTCAGGGTGATTCCGCTCTATGCCATCATCGAGGATGGTGACCACCACGTTTTTTCCCGTGTAGCCCCTCTTCCAGGCTGCCTGGACATTCATTTCTGATCGGCAGCGACTGTTCTTGTCGCCACAATGCTGTACAGAAGACACAAAGCCCCCCCCGACACGGACACTCCTGACACAGAATGGACATTCTGTGCACACCCGCAGGGAGGCACTTATGATTGCAAATAAATAAGAAGGAAATGCGTGGTCTTGTCTCATGCAGTGAAGATCCTCTTTCCTTCACCCTAATCTGGATGAGTAAATGTGGAGGGCTCCCCTGGCTTTTTCTGCACCTGCAAACTGTCTATCATCATCCCAGGGCATCATCTGTCCTCAGGGACTCTGTCCAGGGCTGGTCATCACCGTTGAGTTAGTCCTAAAGGCTGCATCAAATTGCTTCCCTACTTAAAGAGCTCCCTTTGGACCTTCACGTAATTTCAGAAAAAAATTCACAAGAAAGTGCATGCTGCACAGTCTTGAAAGTAGGAGTTTTACACACTCAAGATGAAATGCGTCTGTCTGGAGCTGTCCCATAAATTTAGCTTCGTTGGGGGAAATTAACACGTTTCAGACATGTGCCGCTGCAAATGCCCTGGGGCAGAGAGAGGCCGGTCCTACTCACCAGGTACCACATGTTGGACCAAATGGGGTCGTTGAAATAAAGGGCCTGCGGGTCACTTCGCACCTGCCTCTTGACCCTGCGTTTCACTTCTTGTTGTTGCAGCCATTTCACCTATACCAGGAAGAAAGGCAGTTACTCTCCATTTTAAAGTAATTTCCTGATTTTACGTAGCCTCTCTGGAGATGCTATCGGTCTCCTTTTGCATGAATATCTGTGCCATGGTAGATGTTTAGATGATACGTTCCAAAGGGGATATTTTCCCTTCAAAGTGACTATATTTGAAAATAAGAACGTGTGTGTATAGAGGGGAAACAGCACCTCTGATAGATTTTGAAGTCATTCTATTGGGAAAAAAAAAGGGAAGAAAGAAAGATCTTATGAAGTTGCTGATAAATTGTCTGGTGACCCTTGTCCCAAAGAAAAAAAGGAATACTCATATGAAGGAACAGATGAGTGAGGAAACCGTTTGGTCAAATTGTTATTAGAAGTTGCTTGACAGTGAGGACACGAATAAGTCAATTATGACAAGCCATATATTGAAATTGTTGACAGCCACTAGAAACACGGTACCAAAACATGCACAGAGAAAAATCTAGAAAGGAATATAGCAAAATATTAATAGCAGCAATTCCTAGATGATGACATTATTGCTAATTTAAAATTTTTAAATTACTTTCAGGGTTTTATAAATGTCTTTCAGTCAGCATGATTTGCTTTCATGATGAAGGCGGAAGAGTTTGAGAGGTAGTGTGACTGACATTTAAGAGCCAGGATCCAGGAGCCAGGCTGCTGGGATCGCAAGCGCAGCCCCACCCTCGTCCGCTGTGGGACCTGGAGCGGGCAGTCGGCAGGCCTCGGGGTGCTCACTTGCAGAGTGGGAGATCCGGGTTGTCTTAAGGGTTAGCACACGAACGAGCATGTATAAAGTGCTAACCAGTGCCCGGCACACAGCTGTTCTTACCATCCTGTGTGTGCATTCTTGCAAAGCTGGAGAAACTTTTTTCATTTTTAAAGGATCTTGAGGAAGAGAATCCCTGGGCCCTGAGTGCAAATGTTTTCTTTGGTCTTGCTGCAGGGGCTGCACCTGATCCAGTAATGCTCCAAGCTGGGGTTCAGCCTGGCGCTGGGGCCTGAGATGGGCAGGATGAGGATGAGTACCCAGCCCCTGCTCTCAAGGAGTCTGCGCTATAGTCGGGGGCTCTCAGCAAGCAGACAAAGAGTGTGATGTGATCTCCAAACAGGGCAGGCTGCCTGGAAGAGGTGGCATGGGAGGGAGAAGAAGGGAAGGATGTGGCAAGAGAAGCAGGAGGAGAGGGCAGGGAGCCCAGGGTGACTCCAGGCTGGTGATTCCAGGCCGTCCTGGCAGCTAGAATGGCTGTCATAGTGAGGAGCTGCCTGAGGCTGAGTGGACAGGCATCCCCACCCCGGGGGAGAAGATTTCCCTTCCTTCTCCCTCAGCCTTGACTTCTCCACACTGTCCCGAGGGAGGACAGCTGAACACCCCCATGCACAGCCTCACACGGAGGGTTAGGGATTGACCTCAAAGGCATCCTTGGCGTACAAGACAAAATGCTCAGAGAGAAGTATTATAGCCTGTCCCACCACCAATGTGATTTGTCTATAAAACACCAGTAGAAACACTGCAAAGAGCTCAAAATCAATGCTGGTTCAGACACTTCAAAAAGCCTCAGCACCGAGCCCTAGATAATTTATAACAGCCACTGATAGACACTTCTATGGAAAATAAAACGATAAAATGAGATATTTTGTTCATAACACTCGCTGATGGCATTTTGAAACTTCCCCATATATCACCACCTGAACTAGAAAGCTTTTACCTGATATAAAATACTGCAGGCAATATTTCATAATCTGTTAAACACCCTATTATAAAATACAGTGGTATGTAGATCTCTCAGAGCTTCAAGTTCCTGGGATGTCTCCATCCCTCCTGCCAGGCTGAGCCCTGATTGTGCTAAAGGGCTCCGGACTCACTACTTGACCTAATAACATCTGCAGGCCCCTTCTGACTGCTGGGCCCACCAGGCCACGTGCCCAGGAGGAGAAGGAGGCAAACTCTGCTCTTCTGAGCCCAAGTGGACGCTTCCCCCAAATCAGTTAGGTCATGTGGGAAAGCATGTTGCCAGATGTCATGAAAAGTTCCCTAGCGGGATAAGAGTCCGGGCATCCTGGCCCCCGACTGTTGCTGGGCTCTGGGTAAGACGCCGCATTAGCACACAGTTCTGAGGGTGGGCTGGGAAAACACAGGGTCCACAGCACAGTCCAGGCTCTCCCTGTGGTGTGGTCTCAGGAGCAGCCCTGTCCCCGCCAACAGGCCTGCTCATTGCAAGTCTCTGACAGCAACCCAGGCACTGTCAGGCCGATGGAACGGAATCCTGTAAGACAGATGATTTGCCAAGTGCGGGGTGTCTGAGCCCCGATGCTATGGACACGGGACCCAGGTGGACGGCACAGTCACAGAGGCTGACTCAGCCAGCAGTCACCCAGTACATTCCTCTGGGCTCCAGGAAAGCGCAGGGGATCCCGGATCCAGCTTCCTCCTGTCACAAAGAGTAAGCCGATTTCCAGGTCCACCCGGCCCGACTTCTCTGGAGAGTGGGCATCCTGTGATCGCTTATTCTGCTGCTCACTCGACAAAAACACATGAAGTCTTCCCGTGCATCCAGCACTAGGTTCTGGGAAGATGAGCACACACCTGGTCCTCCTCCAGGACCAGGGCGGCCCACCCCTCCATCCCCAGCTCGGGTGCAAAGCTCTGCTTCCAGTGCCCCTCAGGCTGGAACTTGGAGCCACCTGGCCACTCTGGAAAGGTCAGAGGTGTTCCAGTGGCCCAAAACCAAGTGACTAAAACTTCAGTTCTCCCACCAAACAGAAGCAGGACGTGTGCTAAAGGGTACCCTCACATAAGCGTGTTCCAGAGTTTTTGTTACATTAACTGGTGAGGCTATGTACAATAAAGAGTACGGAGTTTAGGACCTCCAAGCACATGTCACTCGTGGAACACATTCTTCTGCAGAACTTGCAAACAGAGGGTGACAGTGGTCAGGGGTGGGAGGCAGACTTGCTCCTGGACTATTCTGCCTTAGGCACATGAGTACCTTTGTCAGGAAAAGCAACGGGAGATGCTTTGTAGGATTTAAAGTGTTTTCCTCTCCTGGGGGCGGCTAGTACAAATGGAAAGTATAATTAATGTTTCTCTGGCAGTTTACTTGGATTGTCACTTTACACTGAAGTGTCAATCATGGGCCACTGAGCAGATTCCTCATAACTTTGAGGTGGGATTTCAGACTTTTCTCTTTGTGAAAAATGTACGGGAAGAGACAGTCATGCACATTTACTCACCTCTCAAGGCCATAGACTTGGAAAATTCATCCTAAACCCAAGGAAGCTTACGAATGAGTGGGCCAGGGGCAAAATAACATTTTTGTGGCTATGTGTGTATGGTAAGAGCTAAGCTCTTATAGAGGGGTCCCCAACCTTCTTATGGAAGAGAGAAATTTGTACTTTCAAAGCCTTCAGATCCCTGGGTTGAAGGAAGAGGAAATACTGCAGATAGCAAAGTGCTTGATCGTTCTATTTAATTCTCTTTAGGTTTTGGATAAAGGGTCTTTGCAGATGGAATCAAGTTAAGGATATTGAGATCAGATCCCCCTGGATTATCTGGGTGTGCCCTAAATCCAACGAATACCACGTGTACTTATCAAAGAGAGGCGGGGGGAAGAGAGGCGGCCATGCAGAGACAGAGGCAGAGGCAGAGATCGGGGTGATGCAGCCACAAGCCAGGAACACCTGGAGCCCCCAGAAGCTGGAGGAGGCAAGGAAGGATTCTCCCCCAGAGCCTCTGGAGTGAGCGTGACTCCAACTTTTGGACTCCAGAACTGTGAGACAATAAATTTCTGTCATTTTAAGCCACCCCACTTGTGGCACAGGTGATTTGTTACAGCAGCCCTGGGAGATTAAACAGGTTTAAATCACAGCCTTAGTCAGGGTTGAGATTTACAGCGTTTGAGGATTTGTGAGACTGTCCTGTGAGAGAAGGGTCTGGAAGCCCCGGCTGGTGCTAGTGGTGAAGGCATGGGGTACCAGAGAGGGAAGGGCTGTGGTGGCCAAGGCTGCAGGGAGGCGCACGGGGCAAGAGAAGGGGCTCGAGGCAGGGGCTCTTTATCAATACTCTAAAAACTGGACCAGCCATCCCGGTGTACCCACTGGGTGCCATCTCTGGCTATGACCAGCACCTACACACACGAAGACCTCCCGGACCCCTGGCTCTCAAGCTGACCACTCTCTCCCCTGCACTACATTGGGTGTTGGACACTGGTCCCCACTGGCATCTCAAATTAAAGCTGCCCCACAGTGAGACCTGCTCCCCACCCGGGTCCCCCGTATCCTCCTGAGTCTCCTGATTTGACAGCACTAAAGTCCACCTGCTCCCCACACCAGAACAGACTGGGACCCTCTCTAACCTGAGTGTCTCACATTGGTCTTCTAAAGGTGCCAGGATCCTGTGCCCTTCACTCATCACTGTGTACTCCCTGTATCCGGACAGTCACAAGGGCCCCCTACAGGGTGTCCCTGCCTCCAGCCTCTACATGACCACCATATGACCAATCTATGATATAAATCTGACCCCCTATACCCCACCACCCCCTAGGGCCCTCTGCGGCACCCAAGGCCTCCCTAGCCTAGTCTCCCACATCCAGAAGGCCTGAGTTGCTTACAGCATCCCTGCAGGCTGGGCTGTTCCAAGGGACAACTCTGTGCCTCTGACAAAGGGCCCTTCCCCTCTTCACTTGGCCAACCTTTAACCCTCACCACCTAGAAACCCTCTCTGGCATCCAGGCTGGACAGGATGGGGGCCCCCTTCTGGGCTCCTAGGCCCCTCTACAAGTGTCTTTACCACCGCGTCACCCCAATACATGGATATTATCTATTTAGAATCACTTCTTTCCCTTTAGAGAGAGGGATGTGTCTCAACCATCCTTGTTTCTCCAACTCTACACAAACACCTGTCCTGTAACAGGTACTTGCTCAGCAAAGATTTGGACTAAAGTACTGTCTCCTCTTTCTCATGAAAAAGCAAACTGAGAATTGTCCCTGGATGAAAGCAAAGTCAGGCATGTCTCTGTCAAAGGTAAGGGCCTGTCTGCACCTCCCCATTCTAGCACTGGCCCTAGTGTGTGACAGGATGTATTTGGGGTGATCTGATCAACCTCTGCTCCCTCACTGGTCTGTGTCCTCCATCTGGACAGGGACTGTGCTTTGTTCACCACTGTATTTCAGTGTGCCAGGCAAGGCATGGCATACAGCAGGGGCTCATTAAATGCTTCTTGAATGAAGCAATGAAGTTACTCTTGAGACTGTAAATATGAATACATTTCAGATTATAAATATGCTGCCACCACAAGGAAACTTTTAAATACAGGCTACTGAGTAGAAAATGTGATTGAGTCTTAATGATGCTTGATGACATTTGTTGCCTTTTTTTGTGGAAGATCAACTATAAGTGATTTGGGGCAAGGGCTAGGTTTGCCACATGTCACTTTTAGCCCAAACACAAATTGTATCTCTTTGCAAACCTGTATAAAGTGTCTCGATTTTTTTTAAAGTCATATTTTGAAGGTGAAACTTCACTCTGACCTTTTCCTCTCATCTGTTTTCCAAAGGTTTGTAGGTTTCCTGCTAAACATGCAGCATACTTCCAGATAAGTTATTTGCTCTGGGGAAGAGAATTCTAATCACCAAGAAGGCTTCATAATCTTCTCAAGATTAAGTTAGTAGCCAACACTTTCTTTTGTAGCGTGTGCCCCCTCCAGCTTTCTTCTTGAGCAGCCAAATTAAAATTCGGCATCTGTTGAATGTCCTCCTGCTGATAAGATAAGGTTGAATTTAAAGATGCTCATAAAAACATAACATAAACCAGCAGAGACCCAGGAGGAGCCTTGCCATGGTCCCAGTAAATGGTCGGAGATGTCACGGGTTATCAGTGCTACTGAGTTGTAATAATTGTCCAAGCAACTTTCCAGCAGGCAGCTGCGGGCAGCCTTGGCCACGTCCTCTTCCCTGTGGGCCACAGGTGGGCCGGAAGCCCTCCTGACACACAGGGCCGGGGGCTCCAAAGTCTTTGCTCTGGGATGGCCCTAAGGTGACAACGGGCATTCACAGAGGCCCCTCCCCAGGGGTCCCACAGGGCATCAAGTGGAAGGGCCTACACTTGAACAAGCTGCTAAACTTCCTTAAAGTAGCCACCGGCAGGGCTGCGACAGTTGGGTTCATGTAGGTTCTGCACTGTTGTATCAGAGCAAGGGAGACAGCTCCGCCAGCTCCCTCTGCTCTCTTTCCCTTTGTTTCATCAAAGTGAAAGTGAAGGACACTTTACTCTGTAACTGTGAAGGGACAAGGAGGAGTCCCTGTACTGCAAGCCAACCCCAACTGCACACCAGGGCACATCTGGGGAGGAGGTCAGGGGCCATACCCCCAGCATCCAGGAGCCACCAAACCTTACAGCCTCCTTTAGGAGAGAACAGCTGCACTGGAAGTCCCGTAGAAAATAAACCTCTTGCTCTATGTGGGAGGTGGGCACACTGCCTGGGCCTCAGCCTCAAAAATGTAAGCCGGGGGTGAGATCAGCCCACCTCTGAGCACCTTTGCACCCATCTGTCTGTAAGGCTTAGATCGCACTTCCCATCGGCACTGACTGCTCCGAGCCTTGCTGGGCCAACACCCAGCCCACTCGAGAGCTAAGTGAGAAGGTTGAGTGGTGAATTTAAAGCAAGTGTGTGTCACCTTTCAGTGTGCAAGGTGGCCCTTCTCTCACTGGCAGGCAATGGTTAATGCACATGTGAATTAAGTGGGGAACAGCTGAGGACCTCTTGCCCGGGGGACCAACAATCCCTCAAGGAATGTTAGGACAGGCTCAAGTCCCAGGAAACCTCAGAACAGTATGCAAAATGGTGTGGACATGAGCATATGATTTCTTTTTCCTTCTGGGGAGAGAGAGCCTACAACTTTCATCTGCTTTTCAAAGGGGTCTGTGATGCCAAAATGGTTAAGAGCCATCAACTAAGCTGGACTCACAGAGGCAGAAAATGGATCAGCGTTTTCCACATGTGAGGGGTTGATACAACTGCTGTTATCTTCCCGGAGGGCAGAGGGGACCATCACCATAAGCAAGCTTCATTAAAGCCTGTCTCGGTGAGATGCCCAAGCCCACCTGTGGTCACCCCTGGGGTGAGGGTGAGGGTGCCAGGCTGCTATGGCAACTGCACAGCTGGAACCCAGTGATTGAGGCCAGGCAGTAGAAGTTGGAGGAACCAAAAAAAATAAAAGATATTCTAACTCCTCCTGGTAACCCCTTGCCCCCCATGTCACCCAGGCAACAGGGACCCCGGCACCCTCTCCAGTTCCTTACTGCAGCAGTGTATAGACCAAATCTTGAATTCTTTCTGCAAAAGCCGAACTGCATTTGCCAGAAGACCCCCGCTTAGCAGTCATAAGAGAGGACAGTTCTCATTCTGCCAGTTTGGAAATGGGACAGTGGGTGTGAAAGTACTTGGGGAAAGTAAAGCCATTCATTCATGTGTGAGTCAGTCCTCATTTTGCTTCAAGGGGACAGAAGGTCCCCTCTCCCCACTGCCTGCCACCTGCCTCCACTCATCAACAATGGAACAGGGGGCCAGTGCCTAGCTTCACCTATTGTTAGGGGCTCAATTGTGTCTCCCCAAGTTCTTATGTTGATGTCCTAAACCCCAGTACTCTAGAATGTGACTGTGTTTGGATATGGTGTCTTTAAAGAGGTAACTAAGTTAAAATGAGGTCATAAGGGTGGGGTCCTAATCCAATCTGACTGGTGTCCTTATAAGAAGAGGAGATTAGGACACAGGCACACAGAGGGACGACCACGTGAGGACACAGCAAGAATGTGGCCATCTGCAAGAGACCTCAGAAGAAACCAACCCTGCTGATGCCTCGGACTTCTAGCCTTCGTAATCACGAGACAGTAAGTTTCTGTTGTTTGAGCCACGCAGCCTGCAGTCCTTCATTACAGCAGCCCTGCAGATCATACACCTATGAAGTCAGACGCTGGTCAACATGCCCCAAATCCAGCTACTGTCAGTACTCCTGTTATTTTAGCTTTAGCAATACAGGATACAGCCTTGGTAACTTCAGCTCTCATTAGGATTTCTGCTGTAATTTAGCCAAAGTGTGTCACAATTTATTTCTAAAGTATTTATCTAGAAAGACATTGATAAGCAAATAACATACAATGTGCTTATGTGAATCTAATCTGTGAAAACTGAGATACATTTCCATAAACATTTACTATGCATCTGTCTACTGTTTACGGGGTAGCTGCTGGACCTGGAAGGGAGCAGAAACAGATGAGATGTGGCCTCGGCCCTCAGGAACCTTCTATTGCATTGCCAAGAGCGGGTCTTGCGTGCTTCCAACTACACGCTCCTCTCCCCGGGGCATCTGCGCACCAGGTCAGCCTGACTTCCCATCGCCTCTCCGCCAGCTCTGGAATACTGAACACTCTCTCCACCCTCCTGACAGTCCAGGCCTCCCAGGAACCATCTGCAGCTCCCCTGCCAGCCCTGTCTCTGTCGCTGTCCAGATCCCAAGCAAACTGAACCAGTCATCGTTCCCACTCTAGGGCCAAATCTAGAACATAAACATGTAACTGCTAGGAAGAGCAAGCCACACCTGAGGACTCTGAGCAGGCTCTGTGGCCGGGATGCTTGAGCCGAGAGGGGAGGGCAGGGAAGACAGAGACAGCAGGGGGAGGTGGGGAACAGTCTGTGCAAAGGCGATGCAGAGGGGAAGAGTGAAGGTCATTTGAGGAGGACTGTAAAGGCCAGTGTGGCTGGGGCACAAGGGGCCACAGGAGGCCAGACCAAGGAAGGCCTGGGAGGTTGGGGCAGGTGATCCTACGGACAGTGATGCCATCAGACCATGTATGTCAGAGGACTCCTTGAAAGCATGGAAGCTGATTGGTGGAGGGTAAGGATGCCCACGGGAGGCCAGTGAGGAGGGCAGTGCAGTGGTCCAGGTGAGAGAAGACAGGAGCTTGGCCTAGGGCAGGAGACACAGGACGTGGATGGGGCAGAGTTGT
Source organism: Varecia variegata (assembly GCA_028533085.1). Classification (NCBI taxonomy): domain Eukaryota; kingdom Metazoa; phylum Chordata; class Mammalia; order Primates; family Lemuridae; genus Varecia; species Varecia variegata. The sequence goes on from CM052438.1 coordinate 14,877,213, forward strand.
ATAAAATGCAGATGAATGCTTCTCTCTGAGACAGATGGGGGCAGAGACAGTCAACTGGCTTTAGAACGTGTAGAGTTATCCTTGTGATATCTAAGTGCTGAGCATGCAGGTGAAATAATAAAATGTTATCTTTTAAGGAGTATTTTAAAATTCAAATTTTTTACTAATTCTTAGTAGCCATGCCACTAGAACCAGTTGGGTTGTGCTGAAAATGTGAAGAGACAGTTTGTCACTCTCATCTGATCACCCCAGATGGGAGTGATGGTTTATGAAACAGCCAGTTAGAGCAGCCTCAGATTTCTACCGGGCAATTCTACTGGGCAGCAATCTGCCCCTGCCCCCCACCCATTACACAGTTCATCAACCCCTGAGACCAATTTGGTCACTTACTGTCTATGTGCTTTTATTTGCCAGGAACTTTTTGTTTGTTTGCACTTTGAATGGCTCTAGCACACAAAACTGTCAGATAAAATTCCATCTGTGGTTAATGGAAAGATCTGCTTAAACGTTGCATCACTGCTGGAAAGAAACCTGAGCTGTGATTAAACTCTGGGGGCAAAGTCCCATCCTACAAAACAGAATGCCTACTCCAGTCCTTGAAATCATGTCGCAACTTCTGAGCTTTTAAAGCACTAAACGAGGCATCAAACCAAGGGCTCCCACCACCCTGGAAGGAGCTGTCAAGGGCCTCCCTAAGAACAGCTTTATCCTTCCATTTCCATTGTCAATCTGACTGAGGACTATAGCGAAGGAAAGGGCTGAACCCAAGTCATTGTGCTAAAATGTAAGGTTTGGAAGACACAGGCAGCAACATCTAACTATAAGCCAGCTTGGAACACAATCAGAACAAGTAATTTAAAAAAAATTTGTGAGCCCTTTCAGCGATTGGTGGATGCTTCTGTAACATCCACCCTTCTCCAGACTTTTGGCAAAAGAACAAGTTAAAAACAAATGCTTTCAGTTTGCTTAAATGACAGCCCTTGGAAAAACCCAACGACCGATACTGCACGCTGAGAACACTGGGGCTGCTCCCCCAAGGATAGGGCTGAGCAACGAGGCAATTCCAGCAAAACGGCCCTTTTCAAAGATGGTAAAAAAAAAAAAAAATCAAGTGAAGGTAATTAAGAATGAAGGAAAATGATTGCACAATTCTGGTACAGGATCAATGCAAAAAAGATGCTTAATAAGTGTGTGTGCATGTGCGTGCACACACATGAATGCAATTAAAGAAGAAAGTCCTGTGCTTGACTCCTCTCCCACCTTGTGTTTTGTTTGGTTGTAAGAAATGTACATTCTAGCTTTTATGTGACGTAGGGGTGGATTGTAAATTCCATCACTTATCAAAGCACTTTTATACAATAGAGACTGGAGCTAATTAAAATAAAATACCATCTGCATTCGATTGAACTTTATCCTAAGCCTTACAACATTCATTTCCAGTTTGGTCATTCAAACACAATGGCGCTTTTGCATTCCAATGTCTCTGTATAATATGAAATCATCTTTTCCTTTTGTTAATAATATTAATTACACAACCCTCCAGATGTTAAGGTGTCACAAAAATACTTTGCTAATGTAGGAAAACGTTCCTGATGTGCAAAAAAAAGATAACCCTAAATCCTTATATAAAACAACTAATTTCACCAAATATTTAATTGTAATGACTAGGCAAAGTAAATATTAGTCAGACTGACAGCTAATTGATTTGGTTTGCATTAAAACTAGACTCATTTAAACAGAGGTATTTCAGTTACGATTCTGAATTCATAATTGGTGCGGATGTCTATATGCTTTCCCTGGGGCTAAAAATTTAATTAGAACTGTGAGAAACAATCAGCCAATCACGTGGAAGTCCTAGGCAGGCTGGGATGCCCAGGCTGTTTACCTTTTTTTCTCTTTCTTCTTTACTGGCAGGATGCATTGATAGCAGCCCTGCCAGGAGCTTATTAAGAAGCTCTGCGACAAGGAGATTTTTATTTGAAAAAATTTAACTGCCATCGCCTTTGCCTAGGAAGGGTATCCTTCCTTCTGTTTCCTTCAAGGAGACAACTGACTACTGGGAATACTTTGCCTTCAGACCCCAACTGAATACAGTCCTTTAAACACACCTAAAATGAATAAACCAAGCAGCCCAGATGCGGAAGAGACAAGGTAGGTCTGGGGCACAGCAGCGCCCAAGCCCTCCACAGACTCTCCCTCTGCTGCCCCTGAGAGCACTGTTCACACACGGCTCTCCCATGCCCGACTTTGCTGTGGGCGCACCAGCGCGGAGACCTGCCAGGCAGCTCTGCATTCCCCGGGCACAGGGCCCTGCACCCAGCAGGTGCACAGTTAACATTTTTTGGAAGGAAGGGAAGACAGGTCAAGTTGAGTACCTTGAAAAGTTTTAAAACATAGTCACCAAAAATAGAGGATGTAGACAAAACACAGATTAAGTCTCCTACTTCGACTCTGCCTTAGTGCTAACAATTGAGAAACCGCTTAATTAATTCTTGGAAACCTGCACAGCAAAGGGGTCCAAGAAATCCACTGTCCCAGTCTCTTCTCAGAGCATGCCTATGGGGGGGCTTCCCGCCTGCAAACAGCTTGCCCCTCACTGTAACTACGTGCATGGTAGGAGCTTAACAACTACAAAGACTTCAGATGAAGAACTAGCATGTTGTCTTCTCCAGACAGATCAATTGCTTGCTTAAAGTGAAACCACAGAGGGTGGCTGCAGTGACTTCCTTCCAAGATGACAGATGACAGGCGACTCTCCACCTCACAGAACGGACGCCTCCTGCAGGTCTGTCTGTGTGCTCTGCACGGAGCACCCTGCTGCTGTGTTCCACTGATCCACATGTGGTTCTGCTCGCACACCCCCGATTTCCCCACCTTGTGGGAATGAGCAAGTACAATCTGGCTTTCTTCCTAGAGGAATTTAATACACCGGCCCCCTTTGAAAACCACTCCTTCACGTTCTATGGTGTGAGCACAAGAAGACATAATCACAGCCCCATATGATGAGATGAGATGATGTATGTTAAAGTGCCCAAGCGCATAGTAATCCTTTAATAAACATAAATTCCTTTCCTTGCTCTGAAGGAGTAACAGGATTATCATAAGGTTCTACATCTGTCTCTATCTATCCATCTATCTATCTATCCACTCACCCATCTGTCCATCCATCCACCTATAAAATAAATCCACAAATATATTCCAGACATGAATGAGCTCTATGGGGATAACTTCCTCATGTGCTTCAAATCAGAACTGCCACAGAATGATGCCCCAGAGAAGGGTAATTCAGGTACAGCACCTGGGATAACCCAGCTCTCCCCACCTCCCCCAGCTCAGTCAATACAAAAGGAGTCATGATTGTCAGTGGGGTGGCTTGGGGCAACACCCAGAACCCATTTTTCCATGGAAACTAATGTTTTCTGGGAATAGTCGAAATATCAGGCACTAGCTGGGGAGCCCCAACTGGCATTTAGCATGTTGCTTTTTAAGAGGAGATGATTTCCATGTTCTAAAACTATGATCTGCCAGCAGCCACATTTCCTTGTTGGAGCTACTACTGCTTCTCACATGAACTTGACTTTCCCTCATAGCACTCACTATCTTGTGATATCACACATTTTTCTATCTCTTGCTTCATGTTCCATCAGCCTCCCCGCCAGCTCCACTGGCCCTGCTGTGGACAGAGTCAGCCACATGGCAGGTATTCCAAAAATACCTGTTGAATGACTGAACTCATCAAAGGCTCACCTGCCCATCTTACATTTTTAACCTTACCAAGTATCTGTTCACTGATATTTGTCAAATATTAATTTCAAATCCAAGCACAAAGTATAATTAACCACCCAATAAATATGAATTATATTAAAACTTAAAATGTTAGCCTCTTTCCAAATCACATTTGTTTTAATCTCAAAGATCACATGAATTTTTAAGGAAAAAAAGTTATATTTACTGCCCCAGTTTTCAAATTTACGATAACCATTAAGATATGTATTATGACAACCACCAAAACATCCATCTGCCCGATCTGTGATTTAATTATTAAAATACTCATTTGAATTGCCTAGTGATTTTGCTTTATGGGCAAGATTCACATATGTATCTCCTGCAATTATTGTGTATTTTGTTGATTTTAAAAATATCCATAGATCTACAGTCATGTGATTATTGTTTCAAACTAAGATCAAGAATTTAAATTCTCAAGTCTGACGAGGGACCTAAATATTTGGAGCATTTAGATGGTCGGATATGTATCTACACATCTGTCTTGTTTTATTGAAAATGGATGTAGAAAACTAATGTCATCTAGAATTGTATTAAAATTTACACTCAACCATTTTTAGGACCATAGACCCAAACACTCTAGCCCTTAGGAAAGTATCCTGCCCATCTGTACCTGAGGGTCCATTCTGAGGAAGTTGTGAGGGCCTCTGCTACTCAAGGTCGATCTTTTAAAGGTTCTGCTATGATAAAAATGGTAGTAATCTTCCAAGGTTCCAACCTGCAAAACAGGAAGCAGAATACCATCAATTAACACAGGGGTACAAACAGCTTCGAAAATCCTCCGTCCCACAAGACTCTTCCTCGTATCTGAGAGGCTTATTTTCCCAGAGGAAACACTGGCTCCCTCATGCTCCCCCCTCACATCTTGGCATGTGTTCAGTGTTTATGAATGTGAAGGTAGATTTAGAGACTCCTTTTTAGATAAACACCACTAAGTAACGTTTCCCATGAAGCACACACTCCACCCAATCTCGTAGTAGATTAATATCATTGAAAGGTTGCACTATCTTGGCCAAGTCTTTCAGGCAGAAATTAATGTTCATTTAGGGTCAAGTATCCCTGAAGTAGCTAAGTTGGTGTCAAGTCAGGTCTACACCAAAATATTCATTTATAAACAAACTCCATCCTCTCCACCCCATGGGTAAACTGAAATATCGAAGAAACGAACACTCGCTCTCAAGTGCAACAAGGAAGCCAAAGAAAACACGTAGATCCATCTGCGTGGGGATTGTGAAAGGGTCAGATGAGAACATCCAAACCCCCGGGTGTCCCAGTTTTCTGCCAGGGGCAGCTTGTCGGGACAGATTTTGGCTTGAGGGCTGCACGGAACCAAGAGCAGCCGTGTGGCTCTCCCCGCAGCACCAACGTGCCTCCTGTCTGACAGCTCTTGAGCACCGAGACATTGTTCTCTGAGACCCGATTCTCATTCTAAATCTCACTCATCATAGAAAATTGCCAGTTAATCACCAACCTCAAAAGAAACCTTAAATAAAGATGGACTGACTATTATAGAGACTCTCAAGTTGCCTTTCTTGGGCTAAATCATCCTAGTTTCTTTTCCAGCTTCTGGTTAAAAGATGAATTTAAGACTAATTGTCCTCTAGAGTAGTTCTATGTGGTGGTTATGAACATAGGTTTTCAGTCAGACAAACCTGGTCCAAACCCTGCCCTCTCTCCTCCCAGCCATTTGCTATGTGACCTTGGGCGAGGATATTCAACCCCTGTGAATCTCATTCCTTATGTGTAAAATGAGGATAAAGCCCCTTGGAGTTCAGTACTAATGTCTATCCCCACTGACAACAACCCCTTGGATGCTCCCACCTCAGTCACAGCCATTTTGTCTGCTATGACCTGACTTCAAAAGAGTTGACCGGCCCAAGCAGAGATGTGGAGGAACTTGGATGCTGTGAGTGGCCATTTCCACATCTTTGCACAAGAAGTTAAGACAGGTGTACAAAAGAGAGCCCTCCAGCCTCTTTATTACCTCCCACTTCTCCTTTCCAGCAATCCTGGCCGTCTTGCTGCCTCCTGTTCCTGGGCTTAGGAAACACCCCTTTGCCTTTGAAATAAAGACCCTCCTTTTTCATGTAAGCTTGCTCCAGTGTGTTTCTGTCATTTACAACCACAGTACATCAAATACTAAGATAGTCGGAAAGATTAAAATAGGTATTATCTACATAAGTGCCTGGTTTAGCGCCTAGAACCTAGTGGGTGCTCAACAAATGGAGTGAGACCTGGGATTCTCTCCAGATCCTCTCCAAGCCGCCTCCATTCCCTCTCTGGGTCTGGGATGCTTTGGATTTTGGCCAAATCCAGGTTTGCACCAAACTTGACCCCTTCCTACTGGGTGACCTTGGCTTACCTCTCAAGTTTCCTCACGAGAGTAATAACTACCACCTTGAAGGGTTGCCCCAAGATTTGAATGAGATATATATGTGTGAAGGAGCTAGCATAGTGGCCAGCAGGTAGCAAAGTCTTGACAAGTGGTTTTCCACCATTCTGATTCTCAGTTCATTTTCTATCTCAAGACATTTTTTTCTGCCATCACTAACCTCATTAATCCTGCCCTATTTTGCATGCAAGCACTTTTATTTTTTTCCTACAGATAAGTCACCTTGCTCATTTCTTCAACAAAGTTAATTGCTACATGTGTCAAAAGGCTCCTCCCAATGCACGCTACAGCGGTTATTTAGCCACAGAGGCAATCGTGGAGTCTTAACTTACAGCAGTGTTTAATCAACATGTTTGCTTATAAGCTGCCACCATCCCTGGGAGATGTTACACAACTTTTGGTCTTTTAACTCTGGGCCTTCAAGTTAATTTCCATTCAGGGACATGAAGAAACTAAGAGTAGAATGAGACGTGGTGGCGAAGGAATGGATTCATCGCAGAGCTGCTCTTAGCAAGCCTATGTCAAGGTAGCTTTGGATGCCATTCAGGACAGCACCTGGTCTTTGGGCAGCTCATCCAGGCTAGAGGTAGCCACCCCTCCCTTCGAAGGCCAGTCCCAAGGCCGTCCAGCCCCCTGCCTCTGGGCTGCCATGGTCCTCCTTCGCAATGGTCAACAGGGTCTGGGCTGACAGTAGCTATTCTCCTCAAGCAATCCAGGAAAAGAACAGACAGTTCCCATGGCACTGACCAGACAAACAGCCTCTGGGGGCAGCAGTGGCCAGCACCACATCTGTTTGGACACTTATGTCCTGCTCAGCATGGGGGTTGAGGGTCTAGGGAGGGCTACTCCCACTGCATGGGAGAAGGGGACACCAGTCAAGGCCACCTTTCTGGCCTTGCAAAGCCAGCTGCAGAAGAAGCTGGAATCTGACCACTCCAGTGAAATGACATAACATTTGTCCTTTTGAGACTGGCTTATTTCTCTTAGCATAATGTCCTCAAGGTTCATCCATGTTGTAGCATGTGCCAGAATCTCCTTCCTTGCTTTTTAAGGCTAATATTCCATTATATGCATATACCACCTTGTGTTTATCCATTCATCCACTGATGGACACTTAGGTTGCTTCTACCTTTTGGCTATTATGAATAGTGCTGCTGTGAACATGGGTGTTCCAATATCTGTTTGTGTCCCTGCTTTTAATTCTTGTGTGTATATACCCACCTCCTATTTTTTGATATAGTTTTATTGGAACAGAGCCACACCCATTCATTTACCTACTGTCGATGGCTGCTTTTGTATTACTGATACTACAACATTATTACAATATTTTGTAATACTACAATAGCAGAGCTGAGTAGTTGCAACAGAGACTCCATAGCCCACAAATCTAAAATACTTCACATTTAAACTTTCCAGAAAAGGCTTGACAACCTATGATTTAGAGCATTCACTGTTGGGGGTATTCTGGGAGTCCACCAAGTCCAGGTGTCAAGCATGAGTTCTCTAAGGTCGGGAACTAGCAGTCTGTACACTGAGGGACTCTGTTTTACAACAACAGGTATGGCTGCAATCCTAGACCTTCAGCATCTCATTTAGTCACTGAGCTATCGTTTCTCTTGAACCCTCCTTGCCAGATGCCCCAGGAGGCCACACCCTTCTGTGTGACCCACGCTGTCCTGCCCTCTGCCCTTCCTCCTTATCCCCCCATCCCCTCATCAGGCATCAGGTCAGAAATGTGAAGTTTTCATGGTGGGCAAAATGCCGGAGAGAATCAGGGGTGGCAGAGCAGGGGGCAGGGGCAACTGACAGCACCCGGAGCACTGGCTGGAATGACGGGGCATTTATGACGCAGCCATTTCCTGCCTCCTGCCATTCACCAAGATATGTCCTTCCCCAACTCGGGAGGCTGCTCCTTCAGCTCTTGGGGGGCCTTCCTGGGGAAGGAGGACAGGATGCCAGATCCTGAGGGCCCCAGGCTTAGACAGGGTCACTCATGGGGATGTGGCTACTGGCCTGATTCAACATGCAGTTCATCCTGACTGCCCTCTGGCCCTCACTCACAGATTGGGGAGTGGGAAATGGGGCCACAGAGATGGCCCCATTTTACAGATGGGGAGACTGAGGCCCAGGGAGGTTAAGCCCAATGTCACTCTGTGGGGCTCCCAATTCCTGAACCAACAATCTCCCATTCTGCCCACAGACAAGCAGGTGACAACACTTGACACCAAATGACTTACAGATACACAAAATAGGGTGTAAGATTATTGCTACACTTTGGTACACTTTCAGGGTCAAATTGACAGGGACTGGACTCAGAAGAACAGACAAGAAAGTTGGGAGGGGGTGGCATAAAGACTTTTTAAATTTAAGGTAAGCTAAGGAAAAACATTCTGATATTCTGATTTTTTTTGACATTTGCATTGATATTAGAGTAGGTGTTCCTCCCGGCTCAGCAGCCTGACCATCCTACGCTGCTGTCACTCGGCCACAGCCTGGGACAGTGTCTACGCCAGGCATTGGCTCTGCTCCTGGGATTGTGACTCAGGGGCTCTGTGTACCTCTTTTCAAGCCAGTGTCTAGCAGCCTGCCTTTATCAACACAGAGCAATGGGTTCTACAGAATGCTGCTGTTGGAGGGTCCTGGCAACTTCCTCCTCCTTTCCCTCCTCAAGAACAGAGACTCTGCATCCACCATCCCAGGCTGTCCCCCAGGCCTGCTCAGTCCCCCAGCTCTCCATCTGCTCTGCATCAATGAATCTGACCACTGGTCTGGAAAGCATTGTGTTTTTAAGTCACAACATACAATTTCAATATGTTCATGTTCTCTTTCATGCGCATGGTATTTTCACAATGCATTAATTAGAGCCAGTCTCTCAGTGCACCATTCAAGAAAATAAATAATTTGCTGAATACGGAATGCTCACATCTCTTTATTCAACATTGATATGTAATTATACACATTAGTTGATAAAACTGGTAACATCATTAACACATCATTAAAAAGCTTGCTAACTATTCCTGATGAGAACATTGGAAGAAATGAGATCAAAGAAACTCACAGTGAGGAGAGTTGAATGTAGTATAATTCTCTTTAACAGGACGCTTTATTAGACATTTAAAAACATCTAGGTAATACAGGCACACGATACAAAATATGGAAGGTACACAAGGATACAGAGTTTGCAGGGAATAGCAACTTCCCCTCCTTCTCCTGTCCTCCAGCCAGAGTTCCCCAACTTTCACTGAGTGCTCCTAGCTCGTATTTCTGTATTGGAATGATACAGCAGCTGATGCTTGCTGAGCACACACCCCGTTCCAGGCAGCAAGCTCAGAGTTCAGATGAATTCACGAGTTTAATTCCCACAACAACCCTGGGGGTAGACATGATGATTATCCTCATCTGGCAAATGGGGAAACCAAGGCACAGAGCAGTGAAATTGTTCAAGACCACATATGTAGTCAATAGCACAGCCAGAATTCTTTTATTTATTTATTTTTGAGACAAAGTCTCACTCCGTTGCCCAGGCTGGAGTGCAGTAGCATGATCATAGCTCACTGCAGTCTCAAACTCCTGGGCTGGGCTCAAGCGATCCTCCTGCCTCAGCCTCCCAAGTAGTTAGGGCAACCGGTGTGCGCCACCATGTCTAATTTTTTTATTTTTTATTTTTAGTAGAGACAGGGTCTCACTATGTTGCCCAGGCTGGTCTCAAACTCCTGGCCTCAAGCAGTCCTCTGGCCTCGGCCTCCCAAGTTTTTGGGATTACAGATGTGAGACACCGTGCCTGGCCTGCACAGCCAAGATTCTTAACCATCTTACACCTTCTGTGTCTTGGCACAGTCAAGACCACTAGTTGCCATGGGGGATTCCAAGCACGTGCTCCTGTCCTCAGCAGCAGGTTCTCTCACATAGAGCCAGTACTTCACCAAGTATTCCCTTTCCTTCATTCCAATACAGAAATCACGGGAGATACATATGTCGCATGTACATATACATCCGTCTGTATATATGTGTGCCTGTGTATGTATATGGATGTGTGTTTTTATATATATATGCACATATTTGTACCTCGGTATCCATGGGGGATTGGTTCCAGGACCCCCTCCAGATATCAAAATCCATGGATGCTCCAGTCCCTTATATAAAATGGCATAGAATCTGCTGATCGGTACTCAGACACATTATTCATTGTGCCAAAGACTTCTAGATTTGATAAATGAATTCAGTAAAGCTTCAGCATATGAAATCAATGTACAAAAATCAGTAGATTTTCTATATACCAATAATGATCAAGCTGAAGACCAAATCAAGAAATCAATTACACTTGTAATAGCTACAAAAAAATACCTAGGAATACATTTAACCAAGGAGGTGAAAGATTTCTATAAGGAAAACTATAAAACACTGATGAAAGAAATTATAGATGACATAAACAAATGGAAAAGCATTCTATGCTCATAGATTGGAAGAATCAACATCATTAAAATGATCATACAGCCCAAAGCAAGCTACAGAGTCAATGCAATTTCTATCAAAATACCAACATCATTTTTCACAGAATAAGAAAAAACAACCCTAACATTCATATGGAATCAAAGAGCCCAAATACCAAAGCAATTTAAGCAAAGAGAACAAAACTTGAGGCATCACATTACCTGACTTCAAATTATATTAATACTACAAGGCTATAGTAACTAAAACAGCATGGTACTGGCATAAAAATAGACACGTAGACCAATGGAACAGAATAGAGGAACCAGAAATAAAGCCACATACCTAGAGCCAACTGATCTTTGACAAGGCTGACAACAGACAGTGGGGAAAGGACACCCTATTCAATAAATAGTGCTGGAAAAACCGGATATCCATATACAGATAAATGAAATTGGAACCCTATCTCTGACCATATTCAAAAATTAACTCAAGATGAATTAAAGACTTAAATGTAATACTTCAAACTATAAAAATTCTAGACAAAAACCTAGAAAAACCTCTTCTGGACATTGGCCTATGCAAAGAATTCATAACTAAGACCTCAAAAGCAAATGCAACCTAAATAAAAATAGACAAATGAGACTTAAACTAAAAAGCTTTTGCACAGCAAAAGAAATATAATAACCAACAGAGTAAACAGACAACCTACAGAATGAGAGAAAATATTCACAAACTATGCATCTGACAAAGGACTAATATCCAGGATCTACAAGGAACTAAAAAAACTCAACAACAAAAAAAACCCAAACGACCCCATTAAAAAGTGGGCAGAGGACATGAACATTTTTCAAAAGAAGACATACAAATGGCCAACAAGCATATGAAAAAATGCTCAACGTCACTAGTCATCAAAGAAATGCAAATTAAAACCACAATGAGATACCATTTACAGGAGTCGGAATGGCTATTATTAAAAAGTCAAAAAATAACATAAGTTGGCAAGGATGCAAAGAAAAGGAAACTATTACACGCTGTTGGTGGGTATGTAAACTAGTACAACCTCTATGGAAAACAGTATGGAGATTTCTCAAAGAACTAAAAATAGAACTACCATCCATCCCATCCAGCAATCTCACTACTGGGCATATACCCAAAGGAAAATAAATCATTATCATTACATCAAAAAAACACCTGCATTCTTAAGTTTATGACAGCACTACTCACAACAGCAAAGATAGGGAATCAACCTTAGTGTCCACCAACTGATGATAGGATAAAACAATGTGGTATATATACACCATGGAATACTACTCAGTCATGGAAAAGAATGAAATGTCTTTTGCAGCAACATAGATAGAACTGGAGGCCATTATCTTAAGTGAGATAACTCAGAAACAGCAAGTTAAATAACACATGTTCTCACCTACAAGTGGGAGCTAAATAATGTGCACACACAGACAAAGAGTGGCATAATAGACATTGGAGACTTGGGGGGCGGTGAGGGATGAAAAATTACTTAACAATATAATGTACACTATTTGGGTGATGGTTACACTATAAGCCCAGACTTCACAACTCCCCAGTATATCCAGGTAACAAAATTGCATTTGTACTCCCTTAATCTATAAAAATGTTTTAAAATTTTTAAATTAAAAAAAATAGCATAGTTTATTTGCATACAACCGATGCACATGCTTCCATATACTTTCAATCATCTTTACATTACTTATAATACCTAATACAATGTAAATGCTATGTAAATAGTTGATATACTGTTTAGGGAATAATGACAAGAAAAAAAAGTACATGCAACATCCTTTTTAAAAATATATATACATTTTTGATCCAAGGTTAGTTAAATCCACAGATGCAGAACTCACGGATACTGAGGGACAACTGTATGTATTCAGATGTGTGTGTACACAGATATGCATGTGCCTGTGTATG
>CM052438.1:14890265-14979833 GCA_028533085.1 Varecia variegata
TTTTTGATCCAAGGTTAGTTAAATCCACAGATGCAGAACTCACGGATACTGAGGGACAACTGTATGTATTCAGATGTGTGTGTACACAGATATGCATGTGCCTGTGTATGTATGCGTGTGTGCATTTATGCAACGTTCATAAATAAATGGCTCTGAAACACACCAGGCAAGTCCCTGGTCTTCCCACAGCTCTCACATCCAAGTGGGCCTCCCAGGGCCACTGCTGGGTTTGGGCTGCCTGGACTCAGAACCCCCAGATCTGTGGCTCACCACCTTGGTGCACGCCAGAATCACCTGAGCAGCTCCAGCAAACCCACTGGGGCCAGGGCTTGACGCCAGATGGAGGTCCTGGTTCCAGAGGTCTGAACTGCTGCTGGGCATGTGCATTCTGGGGAGGGAGCCCCAGGAGAAGCTGAGCTGTATCCAGAGACTGTCACATACCGAGAGGATGACCCTTTCGAGAAGGCCTTCCTCTGGCCAACTCCTGCTGGCCTTCCAGGCTCAACTTCACATCATCTCCTCTATGGAGCTGCCCCGTAATGGCTGAGTCGTCCTGGGGCTGGGCCATATCCTCACCACCTTTGTCCCCTGGGTCCAGGCAGAGTATGTGGATCAGTAAACAACTTCCACCACAACTAGAGCAGCACCCGCATCACTGTGCACCCCTCGCTGTGCACCCCCAAATCTGTTTCTTCTCCCGAGGAGTTCCTTGTCTTGGTGAAAGGCACCACCAAATCCTCCCAATGTGACTCCTAAACAGTTCCCAAACCCGCTCTACCTGTCACCCTGCCCTAGTGCAGGCACCCCCACCCCTCTGCTCAGACCCTCTCTGGCCTCTTAGTCTTTTCTACAATGCTGACAGTCCCTCCCCGGCTCCTCCTCGTCTTAGAGGATAAAGCATGAGCGCTTATGGGGCATATGAAGGTCTCCATAACTAGGCCGGGTCATCTTCTCCAGCCATAGGCCTGGCCCCTGCCCGAATTGTCTTCTGTTGTCCAGTGAGGGACCCTGCACTCACTCGCTGCTTCACACCCGTGCCTGCTCAAGCCAGTCCCCTCACACCAACAAGACTAACTTCGACTCTGTTTTTAACCATCACCTCAGCTGTCACTGCCTCTAGGAAGCCCTCCTGGACCTCCCAGGCCCAGGCTGCCCACACGTGGCTATCACGCCCTCCCCTTCCCTCTCTCCACTGCAAGCTCTCAAGGGCAGGAACTATGTCCTCTGTCAATCAACCTCAGGGCCTGGCAGCGTCTCGTGCACAGAAGGAGCTCAGACAAAGTTTGGTGAAATGAACAGACTTCTGGCTCCAAATGACACCGGAAGACACACAGCTCTCTCCATTCCACCTGTATGCAGTTGTCCAGTGCGGTCCTGAGTCCAGAGCAGGGCAAACGAGACCCCAGCGCTCCAGCCGAGGCTCTGCTGTCTGGCCTGTGGGCTCTCCCTCAGTCGCCCTCCCAGGACAGTCCTGAGGCTGGACGTGCTGACTGTGGAGTCAGGCACACACCTGCCAGCTGTGAGGTCTGGGCAAAGCCCCCACCTCCCCCTGAACTCCCTGGTCTGAAGATGTGAGGCAGGCCACGCCCTGCTCCGTACTCCATTCAAGTGGCCCTGCCTTCTTCATTCACCCCAGCTGTGTAGGGGAAGGCACTGGGGGCCCACAGGTGGGGAGGCACGTAAACAGTTTGCAAAGCCAAACAGGGCAAGGGCACGTTTTTGCCTTAAATGCAAGTCTAGCCAGCTTCAAATCCCTTCCCTCCTTAGAGAAGGCAGGTGTGAGGTCTGACAGATCCCAGCGGGTGCTGCCAGCTTGCCTCACCCTGCCTTCTTGAAGGAAGAGAAGACAGCGTTTTCTAAAGATCCTAAGGAGTGGAAGAGAGTCCCATCTAATTTAGCATGTTTGGCAGCAAAGTCATTGAAGAGCATGCCAACCTACCCCAAATGACATCAGATGGTTCCAAAGGTCCACACACCCACTCAGCTCTCCAGTGGGCGTGACTGCAGACACAGGTGCAAATCTGTAAGCCCTCCAGCCAGCAAGCTGGGTTTTGGGTGGGGGGTTGGCTAAGTGCATGCATACTTTGGTCAGTCCACACACACCAAGAAAAAAAAACAACACACCACTCCACCCCCAGGCCAGCCCAGCTACACCCTGCCTCAGGGAACAGCTGATAAGCGGCCACAGAATGTCACAATTCAAGGTCTCAGAAATGAATGGGCTGCAGATGGTACTTCTGACTTTGCAAAAAACTATTCACTTTATCACTCCCCAAGCCTGCCCTTGGCTGGAAACAGATGTTCCAAGCCCATCCGCTCTGCAGCTGCAGCCTGCCGGCTTCCGGAGCAGCTCGCCTGTCCTCGGGCCGGCATCTTCTGAGGGCCTTGGCCTCTGGGAAGAGTCTGTGTCTGAAAGCCATGGTTGTCTGGGTTCAGTTATATAATGTTATCGATCCCAGTTGGTCTGCTTAAGAAAAACATAACTAATTAGCGCCTATAAAAACCTACACACCAAATTAATTCTGCATTGCTCTGGTGACTTCCGCCTGAAAAAGTTATAAATATAGATGACCACTGAACCTATATTTAGCCAGCACTGGGTTACCTGGTATTTATAATTAAGAAAATGCAGAGGGAGAGACAGAATGGACATTTTGTGGTTATTTTTTTAAAGCATTTTTTAAAAACCGCTCCCCATTTCAGTCACATATACACATAGCAACATTCTGTTATTGCAATAATTACAATCCTGACCCAAGTTAAGATTATTGCACAATTTCCCAGTCCCCTAAAATTACTTTCTTCAACACGTATCCACCCAAACAGGGCAATTAAGCTGCTCAACTTCCTACAAATTCCTGAAAAATCATTAATTTTTACTTAGCAGACTTCATTTTTCTCTTCCTTTAAGTTGCCAAACCAAACGGTCTGGCTTCAGATGAAAACGTTTAATTTATATATGTGGCCTCAGACTATATTTTTAATGTCCACAAAGAACTACCTAAAAAACTTAACAGTCTTTACTTTGATTTCCATTTTAAATCATTTACCGGTTAAAGGTTCCTTTATGGCTGTCTGGAATTAGTCATTTTGCCATATTCCTAAACCCAACACCTCTTCAGTATTCACTTCTGATTTAAAAGTAAAGTGTAAAACTCTTCTTCTTCCTGAAAAATTTCATCCTAGAGCCATCACATGGGGCACAGCACGGCATGTGTGGGGAGGGCTGAGGGGAGACCTGGGGTGGCCCAGAACAAGGCACCGCTGGAGCCCAGCAGGTGAGCGGCAGCCCACTCTGGGCTTCAGAGTCCAAGCTGGGTGCGGAGGTGCCCACTCGGGGAGCGTGTGGACAGAGGACGTGGCATATTGGTTGCCCACGGGAGACTGATCGAGTATGTTAATGCACGAGGGGCAAAGGGGGCCAGGTTTCTCACTGTTGGAGAAGGAGGTGATACATAGCAGGGGAAAATCTACAGTGAACTCTGTGGTGTTGGTTTGGAGTTAGATATCTACGCACACTCACAGTTTTCAATATAGACAGAGAAATAAATACACATCCGAGTGTGTGTGCGAGTGTGTGTTAGATACAGGCACGCAGTCCCCTCTCTCCCCACGGAACAGGCCTGGGAGCAGCAACACCCCGACAGCAAGGAGCCCACCTGGAGCCCAGATCTTGGCTTCACAAAACCATTTTCTCACTAAAAGGAACCAGGGCTTCTTGGAGAAATGGCTGATGCCAGGGTTAGGGAAGCAGAAGTACAAGAAGAACCTGTAATATAATGTATTAACAGAAAGCAAGAAACCACTGTTCAAAGAGCTCTAGAGACATACCAAAAGGACTTAACAGTCAGACTGAAGGGTGCCCACTGGCCAAATCAGGGACAAGGCGAACATAAAAATAATCACTCTTATGGGCTATAATCCAGTGAATAAGAAGCCATGAGTCCCTAGATATAAGAAAATTAATAATAAATTCAAAAATTTATAGGAACACCTATTTTTACATAGTTTCAAAGTACCTTTCCACAAAATACTAATTGTAAGGACAAAAAGAGAAACTTTACAATGTAAATCCTGGTAGAAGACACCTTAACTGAGAGCTCAACATAAGTGTCACCAGTAATGGGATAAATGAAAACATGGGCCACACAGCCAGACACAGCAAGAAAAACACAGCGCCACCTCCACCATCCTCCCATCAAAAGGGCACAACCTGAACCTCATCACCAGGAAACAGCAGACAGACCCAAACAGAGGGGCACTCCGCAAAACAGCTGGCCAAGTATGCAAAAGCAACCACTTTGCAAAAGTTAAGAAAACCCTGAGGAACAGGGGGCAGGGCACACAGCAGTGTGGTGCGAAGCCACATTGGAGCCAGAGGCAAAGGAAAAATCTGTCACGCTGCACATGACTTTATTTAGATTTTTGATATTTTGTTCATCATGGATTTTATGAATTTTAATTAAAAAAATACTGCATTAAAATGTTTATCTGGATTACTGAGGTTTTTGGCATCTCCTTATATTTTGTACCCCAACTAGCCGTCACTTGCCTTGACCTAGTCCCTAACCCTGCTAAAGAGACCTGCTGACTCAGTGCAACCCAGGGGTTATGCCGGGTCACTCAGGGTTCCTTCCCTGTGAAGATTATTGTTGAGCAACTGGCAAAGCGACTAGAAGTGAGGATCAAAGGACAGCAAGGGGCCAGGGGTAATGCCCGGGTTTCCACAGTTGTACAGCACTGTTTCGCAGAGATTGTCCTCGTTCAGGTGTAAGATACCCTGGAGTAGTAGGGCTGATGGGGCCAGGCCTGTAACGCTCTCTCCAATGGGTCAAAGTTTTGTACTATACTTTCAACTCTTCTGTAAGTTTGTGATTGTTTTGAAATTTTTTAGAAAGAAATTTTTAATTGCCATAATTAAAGTAGGCCCACTGTTTACTTTTTCTTTCTGGTATGGAAGAAGTAAGAGGTTGCCTTATCCTCAGAAAGTCTCATCTGGAAAATCTGCCAGGGGGGAGACACTCTGGTACAAGCCCAGATTTGCTCTCAGCAAAGAGCTGCTCTGTTTGTAAAGAGTGGAGTGTGTCCGTGACCTTCGGCACCAGTGGCTACATACAGCACATCTGGGCAGGCCGGTTACACCACGGATCCGGATCAGAGAACAAGCTACACTGAGCACCCCAAGGAATTCAGCTGGGGGTGGGGGCATCTGGCTCCTGCCAGCCCCCTCCCAGGCTCCCCAGAAAGAAGGGTCAGTGCTGGGCTGCAGCTCGGGGCTACTTGACAAAGGAAGGTTATATTGGAGGAAGCTGCAAAGTTTAGAAAGAAAGATTTTTGTCCTTATGAAAGGAATGTTGGAAATTCAGATTTTAATACCTAAAGCCTCTTCACTTTAGAGCAGTTATCCTACGGGAAATTAAAAGGTATTTTGGAGAAATTAATCTTCAAAATTTTCACTTTAAAAATAAATATTAATCTCTCCTACGCCCAAAAGAATTGAAAGCGGGGTCTCAAAAGATATTTGCACACCCATGTTCGTGGCAGCATTCTTTGCAATAGCCAGGGGTGGAAGCAGCCCCAGTGTCCACTGATGGTTGAGTGGATAAAGGGAACGTGGCAGATACACACAATGGAATAGTACTAAGCCTCAAAAAGGAAGACGATTCTGACATATGCTACAGCAGGGATGAAACTTCAGGACATTATGCTAAGTGAGCCCATCACAAAGGACAAATGCTGCATGGTTCCACTTATATGAAGTCCCTAGAGCAGTCAAATTCACAGAGACCGAAGGTAGAACGGTGGGTGCCAGGGGCTGGGGGAGGGGGAGGGGGAGTTGGTGTTTAATGGGTACAGAGTTTTAGTTTGGGAAGATGAAACCATTTTCTGGAGGCGGATGGTGGTGATGGTTGCACAACAATGTGAATGTGCTTAATGCCACTGAGCTGTGCACGTAAAGATGGTTAAAATAGTAAATTTTTTGTTATGTGTATTTGACCCCAATTTTAAAAATCTGTTCTTCACATCAACCTCACCTTTTCTAAAATGGACACCTCTCCTGTGTCACTCAGGATGCTGGGACCAGGGCTCCAGGGTGCCAGCAGCAACTGGAGGCCTGACAGGGAGAAAGCACAGCCAGCCCAGAGGTGCAAGGGGCAGAAACCAGAGCACCAGGATGCTCCTCAGCTGTGATCAGTAACGACCCTTTGCTCCTTTGCGCCCCTCTGATGTGGTTTCCCTTAAAGGGAAAAAGGACACAGGACGGAGGTGGCAATGCTCTCAGAGGTGGCCTGAGGCCTCTAACCCCACCGTCACTCCGCAGCCCCTGACTGACAGTGATGGGTGGTAAGAAGTTTAGCCAAACTAGATCTCGGCTTCCTTTCATCCTGATGCCCAAGGATGGCTTCAAAAGCCTGCTGACCAGGCGGCACGGTGACCACGCTCCTATGCCTGCCCTACGGAGACAGGCGGCTCACAGTTCACTCAGATATAGAAAACTTTAATCCAACTGCATCAATGGCCAAAGTCAACAACACCAATTAAAAACAGACACAGAGAAACACACACTGTCATTCTGCTTCTGTGACTCAACCCCACGCCAGCAATTAAAAATGAAGAAGCTACTGATGAGGCAGCTATGATGACTTCACCAAAATACAACTGGAGGGACACCCTTTCCCAGCTGCAAAGCACATCTGGGTTTGTGAACTCAAAATAGGGCTTCGTGCAGTTATTTTCACATAGCCCTTTAAAAATGGCTTTTGGGACTTCGTCTGCACCCCTGCTGGCCTCCATCGCTGCTCTCCCAAGGGAGGCACTACACCAGCTTTTCTCTCCATCCCTGTCATGCTAACGTTTGTGGTTTACAGAATATTTGCCAATAAATGATTTCAACATAACTTTCATATTCACAGTAAAACTTCAGAAGCATTAATTTTCAGTGGAGATGTTACTGTTTCAAAGGGAAGTGGGAGAAAACAGATCATCGCCTTCTCACTCTGCCCTTTCTCCTCCCTCCACGATTCACTAAGACAATGCATATAACAGCATCTTATAAACAGGGACCTGATGAAGACCTACCCACAGGCACCGGCTCCTCTATAGTCTGTTTATGGATAGCGACGCCCACCATGACTGCTGGACAACTCTGACCATTCCTCCCTTTTCCTTCTTGAATCCACACTCTTGTCTTCTTGAGCCACTGCAGCTCCCCAAAGCCATCTGTCCATTCCGTCATTCCTTCCTTCAGCAAGTATTTGAGCAGTTGCGTGAGCCAGGCGCTGTTGTAGATGGGGGGATGTAGCAGAGCCAACATGAGCCCGGGGCCTGCCTCCAGGGGAGAGGCTGGTAAGAGCGAGTACCATACCACACAGCAAGATGAAGGAGGCGTTCTTAGAGGCTGCAGTCCCAGCATTGGAGAGAACATCTCTACTGGCCTTTCAAGGATGGGGCCAGGGAGAGGGGCAGAGGATGGAAGGGAGGCAGGGAGGTGGCAATGAAGGGACCCCAGGCATCACCTTGCACAGACCATAGAGGACACTCCAGTGGGACTCAATTCGGCAGTGGAGATCTTGGGCCTTGGAATCAGGCTACCCAGATCCAAATCCCAGCTCCTCTGTTTAATCAAAAAGAGACTCTGGGGAGGTTCTTTAATTTCTCTTAGCCTTCATATTTCCCTTATCATGCAATGGGATTCATAGCACAGCTCCACCCTGGGTTGCTGGGAGGATGAATGAGGCACCATGCATATGAAATGCTTGGCCTAGCACACAATGGACTGCTGGTCAGGTAGTTTTTTCATATTATTTCTTAAAGAAAGGAAGAAGGGTGTACCTTACTTTGTGTGGGGAAAATGGGGGGAAAACTAATAAAGTTAGTTGCAAAGTTATTTAATAGTTAGGTAACAAATCCCATTTGCCCTTTGATTTCATTTCTAAAAACATAGGGTACTTCTTTATCAGTGGTCCCTGTGGGGAAAATAATCCCACCTGGACAGAGCCAAAAAGATCAAGGTGGACACCAGCATCCTACAGGGCCAGCCAAGGAGCCGTGCTCGGGGGACAGTGCCACACACAGCCTGCCCCAACCACCACCTCCCAGGTGTGCGATATCACCCATGTCTGGTAATCCACTGGATTTTCCAGTTCCCCGAACTACCTTATTTCTTATCCATTTATTTTTATAAACTCTTATGAAATGAGGCGGCAATATCTGTCCAATTCCAGGCTGAAACATTTTTCAAGTCCAACACTTCTGACTTTGTAAAATGAATTCATGCCTTACATCATCTTTTATGCTCACAGTTCTGTAAAGACAAGTTCACTTTGAGGGAGAAACGTGCTCATTAGGTTCTGTGAAATTCTATCTGATGCATGCTCACCACCTGCTAGAGCTGACAGCCAGTACCTCCAATGCCCCCATGGATGATGCTCATGGTCTGTCCCCTCCATGGGTGGAACTGGGTCTGGCAATGGTTTAGGTGACTCACAACAAGGTGGCCACGTACATGCCACACTCTGCTCTCTCACGCCCTGCTCAGTGGCTATTCATCCCATGCTCGATCATCAGGAATCACAAAGTGAGGACCTGATGTGGCTGCCACATGTGTTCTCTCAGACAATGACCAAATTCGCCCAGCTATGGATGGGCACAGATCAGGTCACGGTGATAGGAACGTCTGTCGTGAAACTCAACTCCAGTGCTGTGTGGTCACTTTCCCCCTGAGTGGGTTTGAGTCTCTGCAGCAGGCAGTCAACACGTTAAGAGGGTTTTCTGCATTGCTTTGAGCTGGGGCCCAAACCCTAAAGACACCAGCCAGGGTGGCCCAGGCTACACACAGTCCTTGGACCACCATATGACCTGGCTTCCTGGGAGGGCCCTCCGTGCAAACTGGAGCAAGGCTCCCGGCTGTGTTTGCTCACCCATCTACACACCGTGGTCCATCTCCAGGGACTGTGCCCCACTCAGCCTTTCACAATGTGTTTCCGCCTCAGAGTCTCCCTCAGCAGGGAACAGACCTCAGCATCCCAGCGCCTGTCTGATGGCGCCGAAGACTTTACATCCTCAGCAGATCCGCTCCTTCCAAAGACTTCCATTCTGTGACATTTCTCCCCAGGGACAACTACACACAAACTTTGTCAAATGATCACTTGGGCTGTCACTGATGGGTCTAATTACTCGATACACCCCTCTCTAACCTCTTTCTTTCCTGAATCCAGGCTAAATTTAGCAGTTTTGGGCATATCTGTCAGCTTCTACCTAATTCCTCCATACCCACCTCACTTGGAAAAAAGCAAATTGCCTTCCATTTAATTTTATTACCCCTACATGTCCATCTAATCTTCCCCCAGGATGCTCTATGTCCCCGTGTGGGTACCACTGACGGTCAGATGTATGACTGGGGCTCACCACGCCACGCTTCCAAGGGGAAGAGCCGTGCACACGGCTTCTCTCGGCCAGGGCAGCAAGGCTGTTTAGACAGAACAGAAACGCTCTCCGGGCTCTCTCCTCGCCCGGCCTCACTACTAGCTCCCCTCACTGAGCTCTTGAGAATTGCTGCTATTAAAAAATAATAATAATAAGCCCCAAACAAATAAAACACTTCTCTACTGCGTTGGTATTTCTTGCGCACTCCTGCTTGGTTGAGAGCCCTCAGGTGCCCGACAACCCTCCCCAGCAGCGCATGTCCCAGCTTTCTCCATCCCGTTGTCCCCGCTTACATGGTGACAGTTCTCCCCTCACTCTTAGAAACGTCCTGGATTGTGCAAGAAATCCCGTGGCCGTGGCCATCCCACTGGGAAAGGATGCGTCCAGGCCAGCACAGCTCCCACAGCGCAGCCCACATCTCCCCTGCCCGGGTCCACACAGCCTGCGGCCATCATGCTCATCCTCCCCGCATTCCTCTCCACACTGTCCACGGGCTCAGCCTCTTCCCTGGCACCATTTTGACACCAACCTCCAGGCAAACAACCCTCTCATACCCTGACTCTTGCCCCGACCCCTCCATCCCGGCAACCGTGAACACTGCCCCAGCCAGGCCCCACGACAAAGCCTCCACCCCACTATGACCTTACGACACCTCCCCACTCACCATGACCTTGATTGCTCCTGGTCCTCAGTCCACCCCACGCCCACCTGGTCCTCCAACCCAGCCTGGTCCCTTTGGACAGCTGTTCGAACCACATTCTCCTTAGAACCCTAGATGGCCCACCCTTCCCCCAATCTTCTGCCACCCCCGCTTTCCCAGGCTCCAGGCACCATCATTTGAATATGGTTTGTTCATCCCTACTCAACCTCATATTGAAATTTAATCCTCAGAGTGGCGGTGTTGGGAGGTGGGCCTAGTAGGAGGCGTTTGGTCATGGAGTGGATCCCTCATGTGTAGGTTAATGCCCTCCTGCAGGGGTGAGTGCCTTCTCATTCTCCTAGTTCCCAAGAGAGCTAATCGTTAAAAAGAGCCTGGCACCATCCCCACCAGCCCCACCACCCCACCCCGCTCTTCTGCTCCTCTCTGGCCGCGTGATCTGCGCCCGCCAGCTCTGGCTCCCCTTTGCCTTCCGCCCTGAGTAGCAACAGCCTGAGGCCCTCACCAGGTGCAGGTGCCCAATCCTGAACTTTCCAGCCATCAGAATCGTGAGCCAAATAAACCTTTTTCCTTTATAAATTATCTATTAATAGCTCAGGTCTTCCTTCCTACACAAAATAGACTAAGATAGGAGGTCAAGCTGAGGACCCGCTTACCACACAGTCACAACGTCACCACTTTGTCCCAGGAACCGTCAGGTAGGCCCCTTCTCAGTGACCAGAGCAGACCCCCTCCATGGCCCAGGCCCACTCAGCTCTACGCCACTCAGTGTCCTGCTCTCGGCAGACCCTCTCTCTCATCGCCCCTCTTCCAAACAGGGGCCTTTCCCAGGGCCTTGTCCCAATCTTCTCCTTCTCTCTTCCCAGAGGCTACACCAACCCCTGGCCTTCCCTCCCCAGGATTTATGCTGTTCCCTCTGCCCAGGCCCTCCCCCTACCTCCATCAGGCCAGATCCTCCTCACCCACCAAGGCAAGCCTAAGTGCCTACTCCTCCCTAAAGAGTCCCCTGACTGCAGCAGCCATAAGGGACAGGGCTAGCCCTCAACAGCAGAGGGTCCCCCGGACAAAAAGTCACTAGCGGTAGAGAGGGTGTGAGCAACTGTCAGGCAGCGTGCTCTAGCGGACTCAGAACTCTACACCCAACAACAGAGAACACCATTCTTCTCCAGAGACACAGAACATTTTCAAAGACTAGTCCAGGACCAGGACTTAAGCAAATCACCCCAAATGCCAAAGGACTGATTTCTAAGACAGCACAGACCCTGATACTAATGCAATTAAGTTACAGAACACAAAAAAAGATTTAAAATACCACACATTGGGGAATTAACAAACATATGTTTGTGTAACTTGTGGGCCAAAAAAATATAATAATGGGGATTTAAAAATATTTAGAATGGAATAATAATGAAAATGTTATTTAGGACAACTGAGCATTAGTGAACATGACCCTGAAGAGATGTGTATAATCTGAGGTGTTCGTATTAGGAGAAATGCTAAAAATTCACGGGATTAAGTGTTCAACTAAAAAGTTAAAAAAAAAAAAAAAGAGACAGAGAAGAAGATAATAAAGTTATGAATAAACCTGTATAAAATAGAAAATTTATAATAGAGATAATTTTAAAAAGCTAAAAGCAGTTCTTTAAAAAATCTGGCAAGACAGACAAACCCATGGCAACACTGATACAGAAAGATATGAGCGAAGACACAAAGAAGTAATAGGATAGGTGAGGAGAGGTATAACTACAGATCAAGCAGAAGTTTAAAAAATAATAAGGAAACACTATCAATGATGTTAACACATTTGAAAACTTAGACAACATGAACAATTCCTAGAAAAATATAACTTACAAAATCACTAATTAAAAAGAAATACTTATAGGACTAGTGAGATTTCCCATGAAAGAAACTGAAACGGTGCTTAAACACCTCTCTCCCTCCCATGAAACAGGCCTAGACAGCCTTACAGGTAAGCGCCACCAAAATTCCAAGGTATGGATCATCCCAGTCTTACACAAACTCTTCTAGAGAACAGAAAATGAGTAAAACTTGATGAGTCCAGAATAACTTTAATATTAAAATCAGATAAGAACAGTATAGGGAAATTATGGGTCCACTTTACCCTTGAAAATAGAAGCAAAACTCCTAAGTAGAGTATCAGAAAACCAAACTCAGCAATGAGAAAAAATGATAATCTACCCGACCAAGGTGAGTTTATTACAGAAATGCACAGATATTTTAACATTAGAAAAATAAATAAGTGTAATTTTTACACATTAGCAGAACGAAGAGAGATGCAGGAAAAGCACTTGATAAAATTTAACACCTGTGATTAAAAACTTAGCAAATTATAAAAAGAAGGGAACTTCCTTAACCTGTTAAAAAGGTATCTACAAAAAGCAAACAGCAAATATCAATCTTAATGGGGAAATATTGGAAGCCTTCCCTTCAAAATCAAGAATAAAGGTAAGAAGGCCCACATCAATGCTTTTATTCATCCTGAAACTAAAAGCTGTTGCTGGCACTAGCCATAACAAATAAATAAATAGCTTAAAGATGTAAGCCATTTATATAGCTTAAATTATTTCAGATAATTATTCACAGATAATATGACTATCTACATAGGAAATTATTCCCAGATTATTACAATTATTCACAGATAATATGACTATCTACACAGGAAACTATAACACATCTATGGTTTCCTATGGATTACATAGGAAACAGTAAACAAATTATTAGAAAAAATAAGGGAGTTTATAGCAAGGTGGCTGGATATGAGACCAACATGAGAAAATCAGTTGCATTCGATATGTTAGCAACAACTGTTAGAAAGCTTTAGGTAGGTACCTATATACTTAACAAAAGATGTGTAAGTCCTATATACAGAAAATTATAAAATTTTACTAATAATTGAAGGACACAAATAAAGAGATATACCATATTCATTGATAGGAAGGCCCTATATCATAAAGATATATCAAATAGATTTATATATTACATAAAACTTCAGTCAAAATCCCGACTGGGTTTTTATTTGCCTGTCTTATGGAACTTGTCAAATTGTTTCAAAGTTAATATGAAAGAATAAAGGGCCAAGAATAGCCTAGAAACTCCCGAAACAGAATAAGACCTGCCCTATCAGATGGCAAGCCTTAACCCAAAGCTATGGTACTGAAGCCTGTGAGCCACTGGGTGAGGGACAGAGAGTTTAACTCAAGGCACAGACAAGAGAGACAGACCTATGCAAACACAGACCTTGATTTATGAGAGAACATCCATGGCGAAAGGAGGGACTCACCAACTGATGATGCAGAGCAAGGTGGTTATTCATCTGGGAAAAAATAAAATTGAATCCCTACTTCACATAGAACACAAAAACAAATTTGAGCTACATTAAGTGCTTAAGTGTGAGAGGTAAAACTAAGGCTTTTAGAAGGGCATGTGACAGTGTGTTGGATATCCTCTGTTTGCCCCTCTAAATCCACTTTCCACCTTCCTCCACCTTGCTCCCTGCCCCAGGGATACGGACTAGCTCCGCTGGGCTCCGTTGCCCTCCGGCTGTGGGTTGGGTTTGGTAAAGGCGAACTCTGGGAAGAGATCGGAGAGGCAGTGAGGACAGTGCAGTTGGCGGGTTTCTCCCTGGCCCCTCCCTACGGGGTTACTTCAGGCTGGCTGCGGCTCTCCCTGAAGATCACTGCTCTTCTGCAGGAGACGTGTCAACACCAGCTCTCCTTCCAGGTTCCATACATTCTCTCCCCTTTGCCTCTGGGGCCGAGGGGTGGAAACAACTCTGCCGCTAACAGTCCCTGGTAGTTTCTCCAAACTCCGTCCATACCTTTGGAAAAGGTTTATTAACCGCCTTTACAGTACTCTAGTTTGAGCGTGCCCTATCTCTCCTGCTGAGACCTCGACTGATAAAGTGATTGTTGCTGAAACTCACCTTAAAATAGATCCTCACAAAGTCTGGGATCAGGTTGTTCATCTGTTCCAGGAGCACGGGGATAGTCACCTTTTAGGAGGAGGCGGGGTATCTGTGTATGTGTTTGTGTGTATGAGTTAAGGGTAATCTACAGCACTTTGGATTATCCGCAAACCCACAGCATTCACGATGACACATCATACTGGGTCCCACGGGATGAAGTGCAGGATGGGGTGGGGGGCACTGGGAGAACAGGGCACGGCAACAATGTGTCTGCAAAGGTTGTAAGCTCAGGTATGTTCTTCTTACGGCCCTAGAGAGCACACATAAGGGAAAAGAGAAATGGAAAACTGTAGACACTCAACTAAGGACATGCAGAGAGAACCAGAAGGCCCCCATGGCAGCCCCAGGGTGTGGTTTTAAGGTTCCAGAGTCAAAGAGCCATTGAAATGCTCAACTCTCCCAGGTCTCTTACAGTCAGGAAGGTGGGGAAGAAAGGAACCCAGTGTGCACAGGGCAGGGCAGATGCTGGCTGCAACAGAGAACTCTCACCCCCTAGCCTGCAGAGACACCCTCCTGGCACACATGAGGAAACAGCCTCCTCGGCCAAAAGCCTCCCAGGGCTGCTCACAGGGCCGCTGCCTCCCAAGCTGCTGCCCTTTCTCCGAAGGACCCACCCCACACCCTTCACTGCCTAAGCCCATAAAACAAGTCGCTGTGTCGGAGGAGGTGGCCAGTGTGTTGGGGCAGGAGCCTGGAAGGTATGTAGGAGTGGGTTCCAAAGGGACAAAATATAAACAGGCCAGATGGGCCACACGTGTGGACATACATGCTTTCCTCCCAATCCTGTTATTTAACGTGAACCTCGAACATCTAGGGGGTGTGTGAAGTCTACAAGATTGGCTAATTAAAGTCTAAAATTAACAAAAACCAACGCTGATGAGGTCAATATGCTGGGCCTCCCTGACCTCCTGCAGAGTGGTGGTTCTCTATCCCACGGACAGTTTATTAAACCCAGACTGCTGGACCCACTCCCAGAGTTTGTGATCGAGTGGGCCTGTAGTGGGGCCCAGGACTTTGCATTTCCAGCAAGGTCCCACATGCTGCTGCTGCTGGTCTTGGAAACTCAGGGCAATGGGAATACTGGAGGCTCTATTATGTGACACTGCTAAGCTACCCCAACCAACACTCCCTGGGAAGGCCTGGAGGCTGCTTCTCTCCCCAAGGGGTTAGGAAAATGCCTGGGTGAGGGGCGGGAGCTTCAAAGGACCCCCAGGGGCATCCTCTCTCTCTTGCAGATGACCAAGGGATGCTCCAGCAGCACAGGCTTCCAGACTGTCCATGGGAACACGGGATCCTGAATCACTGAGGCCAGTGGCAGGCAAAGGGACAGCGGGGTGGAGTGCTACACAGACTGCCTGACTCGAAGGAGCGGGGAAGTAGCTCTAAGGCGAACAAGATGAGCAGCCTGATAAGATGCTCTTGACACACAGAAGCTGGAAATGACCGGGCCTGCTGGGTAGATCTACAGTGGGGACTCAGGATATCTTAGACAGCACCCAGACCCAGAGGCTCTGAACAGACTACGGGAAGGCTGGGTCCCATTAAGGAAAAGTACTGCACGGGGCAACAGGTGCATGCAAGGAGCCTTCCTCAGATCTTTCCAGAGACTCCTGCGCAGCCACCTCCCAGGCAGCTGTGCACTGGGGACCTCTCTGTGGCTCTCAGACACGGGCTCTGAGCCTGCACTGATCCCACAATCCTGCCATGCTGCCGTGGCCCACGGGCCCTGCCACTGATGTAAACCCTCCTCTTATTGTGCTCACGGAAACAGCACCATCTGACAGAGCATCCAGGGCATCTGCAGGCCCCTCCTGAGGTTATTCCCCCAGCTCTGGAGTACAGTGTGAGAAGATCACCAGGGGATGACCAAGTCCCCACTGTGGCTCTGAACCGGTAGGATACGGGCTATTATAAAAAGGGCCAAGGTGCTACCTGTTGCCTTCTGCAATACTTACTGATACTAGAGGAGATCTTTCTGACCTTGGCTAGCAAGGATTTTTTAAACAAGAACAGAGGAAGCACTACCCACAAAAGGAGAAACTGACATCATAAAGGATGGGTGGAGAAGGGAGAAAAATTGGGAATGCTCTGTTATAAGGCACCTGCACTACATGTGAAGGAAGCAGCATGGTGTCAAAGGTGGATTTAAATTAGTTAAAAGTGTATATTGTATCGTAAACACTAAGGAAACCACTAAACATTTTTTAAAAGAAGTATAATTGATACACTAAGCAAGGAGATGAGACGGAATTATCTAAAAGGCTCAATTAAAACAAGATAAGTCAGAAAAAGGTAGGGGGTGGGAGGGAAACAAATGCAACAATAGGAAACAGTTATAAACATGGCAGATATTAATCCAACAATATCACAATCGCTTTAAATGTGAATAGTCTAAATACACCAATTAAAAGGCAGAGAACATCAGAGTGGATTAAAAAACAATTAACTTTTGTGCTGCAAAGGATGACATCAAAAAGGTGAAAAGACAACCCACAGATGGGAGAAAATATCTGCAAAGTATACATCTTATAAGGGACTTGCATCTATAATACATAACAATAAAATAAACCAGTTAAAAATGGGCAATGGATCTCAAACAGATATTTCTCTAAGAAAAGATATACAAGTACCCAATAAGTACATGAAAATATGCTCAACATCATCAGCCATCTGGGAAATACAAACCCAAACCACACTGAGCTACTACTTCATACCACTGGGATGGGTATGATTAAAAAAAAAAAAGGCAAATAAGAACAAGTGTTTATGAGGATATGGAGAAATTGGAACCCTCATACATTGCTGGTGGGATCGTAAAATAGTGGAGCCACTTCTCAAAACAGCCTGGCAGTTTCTCGAAACTTTAAACATAGAGTTACCACATGACTCATAAATTCCACTCCTAGACATAATCTCAAGAGAAATAAAAGCATATCTCCACACAAAAACTTGTACACGAAAGTTCACAGCAGCATTACTCACAATAACCAAAAAAGTGGAAACAACCTAAATGCCCATGGATAGATAAATGAACAAAGTATCCATACGTTGGTACAGCCACACAGTGGAATATTACTTAGCAATAAAAAGAATGAAGTACTGACACATGTTACAAAACGGATGACCCTTGAAAACATGCTAAGTGAAAGAAGCCAGACACAAAAAGATCATATATTATATGATTCCATTATGTGAAATATCCAGAATATGCACATCTACAGAGACAGAAAGTAAATGAGTGGTTGCTTAGGGTTAAGGCGTAGGATGGGGTGGGGAGTGACTGCTGGGGTTTCTTTCCTGGGTGATGAACATGTTATAAAATGGATTGTGCAACTCTGTGAATACAGTAAAAACCACCGAATTGTATGCTCTAAATAGGTGAATCATAGGGTATATGAATTGTACCTTAGAAGACTTATTTTTAAATGAGAAAAGATTGATATATACAATTATGTAAAAGTTAAGTCTCCAGTTTAATCAGAAGACACCCATACAGGCAAAAAAAAAAAAGGAAAAAAGTCACAAACTGGGAAACATTTCCCACACTTGTAACTGACAAAGGATTTGTATCCAGTATACATACACCCAGACATCCCAATCTTAGGCACATACTCAAGGAAACTGGCATTTGTGCACAAGAGATCAAGTACAAGGCTGTTCTTGGCAATGATATCCTTAATTAAAATCACAAACAAGCCAGGAGAATGGACAGATACATGGGGATTTCTTGACCAATGAACACTGTATAGCAGTGAAAGTAAATGAACCACAGCTAGGCTGGGGCTGCAGCTACAATGTAGCTGAGCCTACCTGATATTAACTGAAAAAAGCAAGTTCCAGAAAACCACACACAGTATATATTCTCACAGGGCTCAAAAATGAAACTAAGGCCTGGCGTGGTGGCTCACGCCTGTAATCCCTGCACTTTGGGAGGCCAAGGCCAGAGGATCGCTTGAGCCCAGGAGTTCAAAATCAGCCTGGGCAACATAGCGAGATCCCATGTCTGCAAAACAACAACAACAACAACAACAACAACAAACCAAAAAACAACTAAGCAATACATTCTCTAAGCATATCATCCCCTGCCCAAGGACAGCAGTTCCCTGTGGCGGTTGGAGGTGCGGTGGCAGGTGGTGCAGTGGAAGAGGAATGTGTACACTATATTATTGGTAATAATAGTCGAGTTGTTGGATGGGGTGGTGGCTTCAAAGGTTCCATTGTTATACTTTATATAACTAGCACATATAGGAAATATTTTATATGTATCAAATAACATGTTTTAGATAACAAAGAAGGAAAAAGTATGGTGTCAGCTTTGGGTCTGCCATTTCTAATTGTGATAAGTCACTTAACTTCTCTGTGCCTCAGTTTCATCATCTGTTACATAGAGGCAGGGAAAGGCACTTGCTTTGTGGGGTGGCTGTGAGGAGTGAATGAGATCAAGCACTCTGAGCAATTTCTAGGCCTGTAAAAGTTTACCATACTTGTCATTGTCACGTCATCATCATCGTCAGTATCTTCCTGCTGGAAGTGATGATCGCCCCCTGCCCAGTCCTCCAGTATTGCAAGCACCCTCCTGGACACTCTGCCACATTCTGCTGGCATTGTGATTATTGATGCAGGCATCTCCCTTACTAAGTCTTGCGACCAGCTGGCCTGCCTTAGTCTCCTTTGTGTTCCCCACAGCACCTAAATCACAGCCTGCCCCTCACCGAATAACTGCTTAATCTTATCAACATCAAGAGGTGGTTTTCCCTGTGGAATAACATAAGGCTGCCTCTCTCCCTCCTTCTTCCTTTCTTTCTGATCATTCATAAGACAGTGGAAGTATACTACAGCCATTGTGATGTGTAGAAGACACCACAGGTTGGCTGATCCCACCTCTATTTCCAACCCTTTCTCCTCTGCCTGCCTCTTCCACTGAGGTTGCAGAATAGAAAAGCTTCATCTCCCAGACTCCCTTGCAGCTAGCACAGTCATGTGACATGCTTTGGTCCCAAGAGCTGCAGGCACAAGTCCTTGGGGATGGTGCCCCTTCCTGAATGAGAAGGAAAAAGGCTTCGTCCTCCTACCTTTTGCCCCTAACCCTGCCTCCTGCCTGGAACTCAGACATGAGACCTGAAGGTGTATTAGCCATCATGCTGCCCTAAGGCAATGACCATGAGAACAGAGACCTCTCTGCTGAGAGTGGCAGAGTAGATGAAGTAGTGCCAGTTCTGGATGGCCATCTCCAGACTTGCATGAAAAAAGTGAGCTCTACTTTGTTTTAGCCACTATCTTCTGGTTCTTACATCTGAATACATTCCTAGCTACTATTTGACAATGCTCTGAAATCAGTGACACACAGTGTATTATTCCCCGGCAGAATGCAAACTATCCACTCTCAGAGGGGGAGCTTTTAGATTACTGGTTAAATTAAACTGCAGCAATTTGATCATTTCAAATTTCAACTCTCATGTCAAAAGGGGGGCTGTGACTCCAAAACTCCACAAACACCCAGAATTCTATGGCCCCTCCAAAATCCAATATGGAACTAACCCAGGCAAAACATGGGGCAGGAGATGGCAGTGGGTACTAATAAATGGAGAGGGGGCACCCATTCTCCTCACCCTGGGCCACTAGTCACCATATGAACTGGTATTAGGTATCCATATGGGAAGCACGGCTCTCCCTAGGGTCAACAGAGTGTGCCTGTCAGTCAAGGAGACAGACTTCACATCCACACTAATGATGACCGTCCCTTCACAGAGGTATAGGTATATGCTGTGATCCTCACAATAGCCAGATGTAGGACTCTATTTTGACAGTTATTATTGCAATCATACTTTACAGATGAATGATTTGACATCCAGGGATGTGAGTGGCTCACCAATTATTGATCAATGTGTAGGCAGGCAAAAGCACTGGGATTAGTACCTAGCTCTTCTAATCTCAAAGCTCGAAATTTTGCTACTGACTTGGTTTGCAAGAGCTACCAGATCAAAATAGCCCTATAAAATGAAAAACATGTGCGTTTTTCATGCATTCTGTGGAAATTCAGCTATCATGGGGAGAGCAGAAGGAGAAAAACCATCCCGTCTTTGCCTTCCCATTGCCTTACAACTCCTGCTCATTTAATTAAGATGGTCAGTGTTCTGTGCAATCCGTCCTGAGTGATGCCCAGAGCAAGAAAGCTGGAGGAAAGGATAAAACTCCAGCCTCTCCAGGCACATCGGTTTCTTTTGGGATTGGAAGAAAGTGAATGTCTGTAATTAATAGGCAAATGCACATTTGTAGAGAACTGCTACGTGCCCTGTTTGGCTGTGTTTAAGCAAGAGACCATTCCACCATCAGCTTCCATGTCGGCTCCGAGATGCTCTGGGATGCCAACATAGGCTAACTGATAAGACAGGTGCTTTATCTGCCATCTTAACCCAAAGTTTTATTTTATTTTATCTTTAAGATAAAATCCTTTATTAAGTAACTCCAAGCAAGACATCAGTGGTGGTGGGCATAAGCCCTGATGAAAGTGCCAGGCCAGTGAAGGGCTGAGGAGGGGTGTCCCATGTGCTACTGAATGGAGCAGCTCCAGTGGGCTCCTTGCTGGGAGCTGGCTCATGCTCTGTGGGCTGGAAATGTCCCAGCTGCTTAAGTCCTGGCTCATCAGTTCTTTCATAGTCTGGCTTAACTTTTGCCTTTTCTATCCTAAGCTTTTC
This sequence comes from Varecia variegata, assembly GCA_028533085.1. Taxonomy (NCBI): domain Eukaryota; kingdom Metazoa; phylum Chordata; class Mammalia; order Primates; family Lemuridae; genus Varecia; species Varecia variegata. Next base: position 14,911,030 of record CM052438.1, read on the forward strand.
AAATCAGCTAAGCTTTTCCCCCAAAAAAGCAAAAGGTAAAAGAAACAGTATATCCAAAATCTTCTCCATGACACCCTTACTAGCTTTGAATTCCTACTTTAAAAACAGTGCTTTCCTAGTCTGACTCCAAGGCTTGACACTGGGAGGACATGTTATCTCCCTCTTTTGGCATTAATAATAATCACTGTGATGATAATAATATTATTAGCAAAAACACGCACTGAGTGCTCACTGTGGGACTGGCACTATTCCATGCATTCAATTGTTGGAGATGTAACTAACTTAACTTATATTTTTCAGAAAAAAAAGAGCTAAACCACAGAGAGGTTAAATTATTTTCAGTAAAGAGATATACTTTCATGCCTTAATTCATTAGATTTTAATCTTAGAAAGTAGTTCTGTTGCTTTCCCCTTTGAGTGTGTATTTTAAAATTCCTTATTTTAAGGAATCCTCATTCATTCATCAAGTCATTCACTTAAAAGCATTCGTCTGATATTAGCTTTTCTAATATAAGTGGCTATTTATCTTGTATCTTGTCCCATGAAAGTGCTATCTCATGTATCAAAAATCCCTTTTTTTATACTCAGGAGGTGAGGCACTGTACCAGCTGCTGGAACACAGCAGGCAAATTATGGCTATTTACATATTTAATCATATTCAATACATTTTATTTTGCCAATGTCTCTTACAGAACATTAAGTATTTAATTAGTTTTATTTCCTTTTACAACATTGACATTTTATTTATTTGTCTTTGTAATGTAATTAGTATAATCTCTGTATTTGTTTTCCCCTTGAGCCAGCTTAACACTTTCTCCTTTTCATTATGAAATATTTTATGTTTCCTTCCAAGTTTTCTGTTAACCAAGTCCTTATTTTAATTCACTTTCCCTGCACAGTGAATTAGATGATTTTATTTCAGAAAAATGTCACATCTTCCTCTTGGTACTAAGATTCTCTTCTCATTTTACCATTGTTCCCCATTTTAGTTTAACATCCTTTCATTTCTATTATGTGGTAGGTGTTCCAAGTTTTATATCTCTCCAGCATTCATTCTAACAGAATTAGGAGAATCTATAAATAAAAGCAGCTTCTTAGAATAATGCTTTCATTCTTCTCTTCTCTCCCTACCCCCACTTCTCAAACATGCCCTAAATTTACCAGCAGATCCTCTCAGGCACAGGTTCTCCTACAAGGAGTCAGATTGCTGTGCCTTTGCTACATCTGATCAGAAAGCCCCTCGGTAACACAGGGGCAGAATTCCAACTTAGGACACCCATCCGTTAGGGCTCTGTGCAGAATGCTACTGGTCCCGCCCTCCAATTTGACAACTTAGGAGAGGAGGCTAAAAATTCTACACAAATTCAATAATTCAAATCCTGACACTAGCGAAACACTGCAGAGCAAGACCGAGAAGATAATTAGCAGCCAAGCAACCCAGACTACCACGGCAGTGCCAGGGGTATCTGTCCCAGCCTTATCTCTCCCCAGCAGGAAGGTCCTTAAACTGTGGGACTCTGCTCATTTACATTTACTGGGATGCTTCTCCCTGGGGCTGAAACTCTCTGCATAAGGAAAAACTAACAAGTTAGGGGCCCAGAGAGCTGCAGTAATCCTTTCAGATGCCAGTGTAACCCCAGAACACACTTTACAAATGCCCCTGAACTCAGATTCCATGGGGATTTCTTTGATGACATCATTTGCCCCATTAAATCCCTAGATCCTTCTAATCCTCATCTCTAAAGATAAATTTATGATTACGTCTCCAAGGACAACACAGGATTTCTCCCAAGGCCGTCCCATCCCCACCATGAACATAAAAATATTTTTCTCCCAACATATTGTTATGAAAATTTTCAAACATAGAGCAAATCCATATCTCCATCACTTCAATTCTACCATTAACATATTCACTCAAATTGCTTTATCACATTTCTGTCTAACTAGCCGTGCCTCTATCCATCTGTCAATCCATCTTATTTTTGGATCATTACAAAGTAAACTGCAGTATCAGTATATTTCCCTTAATACTTCAACATACACATCATTATCAAGAGCTCAGTATTTGCTTATAGATTGTTTCTTTTGAAGTAATTTTTTCATATGATGAAATGAGCAAATGTTAAGTATACATTTCTTGAGTTTTGATTAACGTAAACAGCGTTGTAACCCAAACAAACCCCTTCCAAGATTCAAAAGACAGCCATCACCCCAGAAAGTCTTCTACGTACCTACCCCATCAATCCCTAGTTTTCATTCCCCTAGATTGTTTTTGCTGATTCTAGAACTTCCTATAAATGGAATCAACCCTTGTGTATGGCTTCTTTCACTTGGTATAATTCAATGAGAGTCATCCACATTGTTATGCATACTGGTTGTTCCTTTTATCGCCGAATATAGGAATGTTCATTGTATGAATACATCACATTTGTTTATCCATTCAGATGGACCTAAGAAACTTAAAATTGTGATAAACAAGTTAAATGACCCAGGAAACTCTGTAATCCTCTGGGGGAGGAAAAAAAAGTGAAACAGAGGCAGCATCCCAGATTGCTGAGAACACAGTGGGGGGACAGCAGACTGGTGACATGCTCTGACTGACAGAAGCACTTGTTGGTTTGATTCTCTCTTCAAAGTCCCACAACCAGGTGGGGAAGTTACGCACCAACTCCTGCGGGCCCAGGAAGGCCTGTTCATGTCAGTCAACATGTCATCTTCTGCTCCAAAAGGCTGATGCAGAAATCAAACTGGGCTCAATGCTAACATACCTCCCTGAAAAGACCTCAGGACAAGGGCACAACATTTTAAAATGGACTGGGCAGGTTTGGTAGGATGACTGTTGCCTCTCGGCTGTGTCTATTGTTCCTAACCATGGAGCATCAGTTTCACATTCATGGTGCATGCAGAAATGCAGCACAGCCTCAAGACTTGCAATCTAATTCATGCAGCCTGACAGCACGATTCAAACAAAACACAAACACCGCGGGGAGAATAGCAGTGGCTGGTGCACAAACAAGCTCCCTCAGCCTTGGGGAGATAAAAAGATTTCTCAATGGCAGAGCCTGGTCATTGAAAGACTCCACTGACAAGGTCAACGTTCAGGAGAGCCCAGGGAGGAGGCTGAGCGGCTGCCTGGCACGAAGACGAGCCCAGGCTGGCACGGCCTTCAGCACAGACCAAGCACAAAGCACCATGAGTGACTGACCTCAGGAAAGGAACCAATTGCTGGAAAGTAGAACTAACTTTTAGTAAGGAAAAGAAATTGGCTTTAAGATAGGGATTTTCTGTAGTTCTCTGCAGCCACTGAACTTCTGACACAAGAAAACAAAAAACACATCCAGGGCTCTCTGTGAGTGACAATGAAGACGGAACGTGGGAAGATCCTCCTGTTGAGGTGTTGGAAATGGACTTAGCTGGAATAGGAATGCTGCTAAAATCCGACTCATTGTCATATGGGTTTGTTAGTTCTGGTCCCCTCCATATGAGCCTCCTAACCATGGTCTTCTACATTATTCTAGAGTTAGTGTCTCCACGTCTACCTCTGAGATCTTATTTGGATTTTAAGACTATTTATTGTGAGAAAGAATCAATTTGGTTTTCTAATTGTTCTGGATGTGCACAGATATCAGAAAAAGGTAGAATACCATGTTCCTCGAAAACGCAAATAAAAGCCATAAAAAAAATTAGAAAGTACTAATGAGTTCATTTTGTACAAGAACACAAGACTCTGGGGGAACAGAAAGGATCTATTCCCACAAATGGGCTTTTGCATCGTGTGCTAAAATGAAGGGTTGTGAGGGTCGTGAATTGGCAAAATTGTGGTACATAAACTTGTTTAAACCTCTGAAACAAATCCAGCTTCTTGTTCTTGGCTAATACTGTCATATTCCTGCAAATGAGAAATTAAAAGACATGCATAAGGAGACTGTTAATAAGCTCAGTCATAGATGGCTACTTTGACAGCAAAATAGAAATAAGGATTCTTTTCTTTTATAGACACTAGGCTTTATCAAGAGGAACATAAATTAGGATTTTTTTGTTTATTTAACTTTTAAAAAAACAGCAGAAGATCAAGATGTATGTTAGACTGAGTCCAATGGTGGCCAAAAATGGACTTATTTTTCCATCTTAAACTCTGTCCTCAGACAGACACACCTAAATAAACTTCAACTGGGACAAGGAGGCACAGATCCAGGTACGTGGGGTCTAACAGACATGAAACCACAGGCCTCTGCTGTGACCCTCCGAGAGGACACAGGGACAGCTCAAACTGGCGCCACAGCGGGGATCACTGGGGAACGGGGCCCGCCTGACCCGTCTTTATAACCTAGCGCCTCGCCCGTGCCAGGCTTGGAGCCAGCACTCAATAAACCTGCGGAATAACAGCGGCAGCAGATGAACCCCCCTGCTTTCTCTAATGATATCACGGTGTTGCGGAGGTATTAACATACCCAGAACTTTTCTATCTCTGTCCTTACCTTACTGTGCTAATTTTTCTCCCTTTGGGCCCCCCTACACTCCTGACCCCATCTCCACCCTTCTCTGCCCTACTGTGTGCCTGAGAAGGCCGAGCCCTCCAGGCAATACTCCCGGGGCAAGGAGAGGCACCAGAAGGAGGCTGCATCCCCCACAGCTCTAGCGCCCAGGGGCTCTGCTAACGTCATTTTGCCCCTTGACTCTTCACCCCAAGGCAGGGCAGCAGCTCCCCACCACTGCTAGTCCCCAGGTGCATCAACACCCTTTGTCGGCTCCCTTTCCCTGCTCAACCCCTGTAGGTGGCCCCTTTGTGAGACTTTCTTTACCTGGGTCATCGAAGGTAAGTTGTTTCCCAATGGGACGCAGATTGAGGGAGTCACTCACAAGCCATCTGCCCAAACATGCCTGCCTCTTGTTCCTGTCTGTGAAAATCCTGTGGACTCCTCAAGGTCTGGCTCAGACGCCAGTGATCACAAAGCCTGCCCTGAGTCCCCAAGGTGAAAATGTGCCCGCTCTCCTCCATTATCCCAAAGCATGTGGATTCCACTTCTGTATTGTGTTCCCTATTCCTCTTGCAATAGTTACTTAAGTACTTCTGTTGTAGGTAGGGACTCAGTCTTATTCATCTCTGAATGACACAAAATGATAAGCCCAGAACCTTGCAAACAAATGGTACTGCAGATGTTATTTCAAAAAACAACAGGCAGGCAAACAAACCCTCTGAACAGTGTTCAATGAACAGTGACAGATAGGAGAAATATATACAACATATTTAAAAACAAGGGATTAATATACATAGTATAGAGAGAGCAATCATTAAAAGATGAACAACCCAATTGAAAAAAATGGTCAAAGAATATAAATAAGCAATTCAGAGGAGGATTACAATGGCTAACAAATATATGAAGAGACATTTAACTTTAGAAGTAATCAGAAAAAAGGCAAATTAAAAGAGGCACCAGATCTCATTTTCACCTGTTAGAATTGGCAAATATGACAATTGATCATCTCTACCAAAGTTTGGTGAGGGCCCTCTCACACAATTCTGGGGGCAGTGTTGACTGGCACCACTGCCTGGAGAGCCACTGCCAATGTCTAGCACAATGCAACATGCACAAACATGTTGACTCGGCAGTTCCCAATAGCTGGAGCCAGACCATCTGGGTTCAAATCTTGTCTCTGGCACTTACAAGCTGTGTAACCATGGACAAGTTACTTAACCTCTCTGTGCTTTTGTTTCCTCATCTATAAAATGGGGATAATAGCACCTACCTCATAGGGTTTCTTAAAAGATTAAATAAGTCAAAATACAAAGAAAGCACTTGGAAAGTTACCCGGCATATGGTAAGGGCCAGAGAGGTGTCTGTGATCATTATTTCTTATTATAACTTTATTCATTTTGTTATTATGTATCCTACCGATGTCCACAGAAATGCATGAATAAGGATAACCATTGCAGCATTGTTTATAAAACCCCCCACAAAACTGGAGGCAAATCAAGTGAAAATTCACAGATACGGTGTAACAAAACACACTGCATCTATAAAATGCCATAAAAGTCTTTCAAACTATTTTAAAAGGATGAGTTAGATTTCTATGTACCAGCATGGAAAGGTTTCCAAAACATATTGTTAGCTAAGAAAACCTAAATGCAGAAAAACATGTTTACCATGATCCCATTTACGTAAGAAAAAAAAAACCTCTAAAACTCTGTATGTATACATATGTGCATAAACCTATCTGTTAAGGCCTAGAAACAGGACATACAAATGCTAAAGTGTGAACAGTGGTAATACTTGGGGGAAGGAGTAAACTGGAGATGGGATGAGAGGAGGAAGATGATTTAGGATTTTATTTCTTTATATATCTGCACTGTCTGAATTCTTTACAATGGGAGGGTATTTATATAATACTCTTAAATTTATATAATGTATAATTTTTAAAAATAAAAAATGCTCAATAAAATCCTTATGAGTTGAATTGAACAAACGTTATCAAGTCATGGACCCTCTGCAAGGCTGGTGATGTAGGACAGGAGATGCAGGGAACTAGGACCCCCATAACCAGGGGCATGGGGCATGTCACTGGGGGACAGGGCAGTGGCAGAGCTCCTGCCCCCTCCCCACACAATCCAGACATGCCAGCCCAGCTGCAATACTATCCACCTCCCCAAACAGTCACAAAGAATTCACTGACCTAAATGTCAGGGAAGAATTAAGTAAATTATGGGCCAGCCACGCAAAGGCAAACTGAGCAGCCATTAAAATTACGCCATAGAATAGTTATTGACTTGGGAGGTACAAGTTGCAAAACTACACAATCCTATTTGTATAAGACATTCATGTATATGTGAATGTGTGCATGCATGCATACATATACAGGCTGAGAATCCCTAATCCAAAAATCCAAAATCTGAAATGATCCAAGATCCAAAAATTTTTCAGCACTGACATGATGCTCAAAGGAAATGCTCACTGGAGCACTTTAGATTTCAGATTAGAGATGCTTGACCGGTAAGCATAATATAATGCAAATAAATATTCAAAACTCCAAAAAAATCCAAAATCTAAAACACTTCTGGTTCCAAGCACTGCAGGTAAGGGATACTCCACTTATATATGAGCACATATACACACACAGTTAAAAAAAATAAAAACAACAAAAGGATAGGATCCAGAATGTTAACAGTGATTATCTTTGGGTGCTGGGATTATGGATGGTTTTTGTTGTTTTCTTTGTTCTTTTCTGTGTTTCCCAAATTTTCTGTATCCATGTATTCTTTTTGTATTACACTGAGAAAAATCAAACAATATAAACATTTTATAACTAGGCTGTGCCACCCTCCATGCAACCCTGGGTCCTCACCAGGTCTCTTCTCTCCTCTCGGGGGTCCAGCTTTCCTGCTGTCATGTGCAGTGCTCCACTCTCCTCCCAGGGGGCTGGGAAACACAGGGCTCTAGGAGGCTGGGGGAGGGTGTCCAGGAAAGGTTCCCTGCCCTTGAGACTCTTAGATTCCAATGTCAAGAATGCTGCCTTCATTCCTGCCAGATAAGCCTTTGAAGTGAGCTCCTGGCCAGAGCCTGGATAAGAAGGGTGGGTCCTAGGCACAGCGGGGACGTCTCCGCAGGCTCCTTCCTGGGGCACCCCTTCTGTCCCAACCCCCACCTGCCTGACTGCACCTCTCTGCCTTAGCCAGTTAGAAAACCCCAATTCAAGAAGCTCCATGGCCGGCTCAGACGCCACCCGCTCTTTACAGCCTTTTTTAATAGGACACAGACACGATCTGTAAGTGAGACCTAGAATCCAAGCTGTCTGGGTTGAAAGCCTTGCTCTGACACTTACGAAGCTGTGGTAAGTTACTCAACCTCTTTGGGCCTCAGTTAGCTCGTCTGTGTAACGGGGTTAATACCAGGGCTCTGGGGTGATTATCAGAGTGCTTGGCAGACAGCAAGGATGACGCAGGAGCCGGCTGGCAGTAGTCACGGTGGAGGTAACCCACTGACCCAGTTACCATTCTCACAAAACATGGTCACACGTGGGGACAGAGAGGCTGCGTGCAGTCAGGGCCCTGGTTACTCCTTTACAGAAAATAAACCTGTCACAGGAAAGACTCCACTGTGCTGGGACACACCCATGCCCCCTTATCTTGGTCCTTTTCTGCTGTCGCCCTCCATCCCTCCCTTCCACCTCCTTGGCTTCTCCAGTTCTGTTTTTGGCTTCTTTTCTTCCCATTCTTCTGCCCACCTAAGGGCAAGGTGCTCACCCCTGACTTCTGAGAACTCAGACTAGCTCTAATGGGGAGGCAGACACCCTCCCATGCTGTGGCTGAGCCCCTCTGTGGACCTCGGAGAGGACAGTGCTCAGCACTGCCGGGCAGCAGGCAGGTCAGGAAATGGCTTTAGCTGATCCTGAAGATGAGCAAGGTGCCAGGCAGACCACACAGGGAGCAGGCATCCAGGGCAAAACAACATCAATGAATAGGTGCAGAAGAACGAAGAAGCATGTGGGAAGATCCTAGAACATCAAAGGCCTGGAATTGCTGGAGCGTGTGGTAAAAGTGAAGGGTTCTGATTGAGAACGGAGCAGGAGGGAGGTAGGGCTCGCTCGCCGAGGGCAGAATATATCATGCTTTGCTGTGCAGGAGCCTCTGCTGGTTTTAAGGCAGGGAAAGGACAGCATGAGGTTTATGGCTCTAAGAACTCTCTGGTTGGCAGTGTGGGAAATGGCCTGGAAGGGAGGCAGGGACAGCAGCAGGCAGTAATCAGGGTACTATTAGGGAGGGCGGGAGAGTGTGAGCGAGCTGGGCAGTGGCGTTGGCAGGGGCAGGGGAAAGACCCACAGACAGGCTGGACAGAGCTGTGACCAGGACATGGACGTCAGGGAAGGAGGACAATCCAGAGTGACGTCTACTTTCCCACATGGAGGGCAGGCGATGAGAGAGGGCGGGTAGAGAACAGGTTTGGAGTGCAGGGTGCCCCGTGGAGCCTCATCCTGGACAAGGGGAATGACAGCCCGACCTCTGCAGAGAGGGCCCTTATATGAGAAGTGGGCAGCTCCCTCTCCCTCCCCCACTTTCCAGATTGTCCACCCAGGGGAGAGTCTGGCAATGACCATCAGGGTGGACTTGGGCCTTTCGTAGACAAGAAGGAGGTCTTTGATGATCACTGCTGGGTTCTCCCCGGTTGGACAGTCCAGCAAGATGACAGAGGGGAAGGAGGGGCTGCCTCCTTGTCGGATAAGGCTAAATGAACACAGGAGACCACCTCTGAGAGTTGTCAGCAGGATGTTTTGAAACCAAAGAGGGAAGGTCTGGAAATCAAGGTTCTTTGCAAAAACATGACTGCTGACATCAGTCGCTGATTTATTCACCCCAAGGCGAAGTCTCACTGATCACTCAGAGCTTCAGCAGTCTGATCCATCTGCGTGTTTTTGTCCCCCTGAGAAGATGAATTTGCCCAGCAAGGACTCTGTGGATGACAGATGTTGGCCGGTGGCAGAAACTCAAGAGGCCCCAAGGAGGACTAGAGAACTAAAACTGATGGCCCCTTCCCAGCCCAACTCAGCAAGGGGGTCTGTGCGTAGCTCGGCAGAGCTGCACACTGGGTGGGGCTGCGGGGCCCTGCCTAGAGCACGGCTTGTTTGTGCCCAAGCGGCTGAGAGGAGACAATGAGACTTTCTTCCTCTCCACGGTGCCACTGTCTTGACACTGAGGGCATTGATGGGCTGGTTGCCATGGGAACACAAGGCTGCCAATCCCATCCCATGGAGCGTGAGGCTCTGGACAGCTGATGGCTATTCATCCCCGTTCCCCGAAGGACTGGGCAGGGGGCCTTGTGCCTGCCACCAGGTCTTTAAGATCTTCAAGGAGTAAAGGCACAAGGGCATCAGGAAGACCCACAATTTTATAGGATGATGGGACCTCCAGGTCTGAAGCATCCATGGTGGGCTCCAGGGTCCTGTTAGGGCCTGTGGGGTGCACAGGGCTCTAGGCTGAGTGTGGAGCTCACCTGGCCCAGAGGAAAGCTACAGTGCTACAAGGAGGGTGTCCTCATGCACAAGCACACACGTGGAAGGGGCCAGCCCACTGAGTTACTCCAAAAAGCAAATGATTAAGATGAAAAAGCAGCCGATGGAGATGGTTCAGGAACTGACACTAAAGTGCAGGAGGCTGACCTTGCTCCCTCAAAGGTTCACAACAACTAAGAAGCTCTTGCAAGGCAGGGGCCACATCTTTCTTACCTCTGAGTGGCCAGCACCAGCAAGAGCACACAGCAGACGATCACTGAATAAATGAGTGCATGCCCGCCAGCCAACAGAGAGGTGGCAGAATTGGAATTGACCTTAGAGAGCAGGAAGAGGACTAACTTTGGACTGATGCACTCCAGAAGCCCAGAGCCCAGTGCCCAGTGTCAGAAACAGACAGATCAACGGGCAACGTCACGGTGATGGGGTGGGGATGGGGAGGGGCTTGGGAGCCCAGAAGAAGGCACATGGGTGGCGCCAGGGAAATCAGGGCAGGTCTGCGGATGGACCTACAGTGGAGTGGAGCCGGGAAGGACCAGAGGCTAACCAGGTGGTGGGGGAAAGCCACTCCAGGCAGAAAGAACAGAAGATGAAAGCCTAAAAGGAAGCCAGAGCATGGAGACAGGGGATCAGCAGAGCTGGACCTGCAGCCAGGGCCCAAGATGGTGGCAGGAGCAGCAGGAGGCCCTGCAGCAGCACAGGCAGGTGGGGAGGATGGAGGCCAGGCTAGGCAGTGGCAAGGCCAAAGCAGGGACCCAGGAGCCACTCAGGAGGCTGTGAGACAGGCTTGGGTATAGACCCAATGGAAGGCACAGGAGCAGGAGGAGGCGATGAAGACCCCCAGGTCTCTAGCTCAGGCACCAGGGTAGAAGGTGGCCCCTTTCTGTAGACAGGAACCCACACAAGGAAGAGGTTGGCAGCAAAGGATGATCGGTCTAGTTGATTGATAATGTGTGGTTTGAGCGACTAAGTGAGGCTTCCTAGGAGGACTGGAAGGGGCTGGGTTTTTTTTTTCACACTCCCATAAGGAGAGATGTAAGTCTTGATGCTGATGAGAAGCAGCCAATGCAGATTACTCCAGACAGAACAATGCTAACATGCAGCCCTGCGTGTGTGTGTGTGTGTGTGTGTGTGTGTGTACATGCATGTGCACACACATGCACATGCCAGGTGGAGGGAAAGAGAAATGGGGTCCACGTAGGTTCATGTGTCATTCATTCGTTCATTTCAGCAGAGAGCTGAAAGGCTTTCCCTCTGATGGCCTACCCTTGTCTGAGAAGCAGGGACAAGGCCCATTTGCCAAAGGTGACGACAGTAGAAGGCGAGTCACAGGGTGTGGGTTCAGGCCCTGGCCTGTCACTGGTTTCCCAGAACCTAACTGGATCTAAGGTACCATTAAATAGGCCTGCTGACACCTCCCTGCGGGGCTGGCAAAAAGCTCCTTGAGCAAGAGCCCCACACAAGAAACATTAGCTGGGTCGAGCACAGGCCAGGGCTTCTGGTCGGTGCCAAGGCCAAGACATGGTCCCAGGGCACAGGGGGGAGTCAGGCACCTGGGACAAGCATGACTTAGAAGCCCTCCATGTGCAGGGTGCTGGGAGAAGGATGGGGAGAGGTGTCAGCAGCCTGGGCCGGGCTGTCAGAGGAACTACTTTTTAGATGGCAAAATCTGTGCAGAGGCTCAGAGATCCCAATGAGCTCAAGATATTCCCCAGATGGCCCAGAGTTGGTGGACACTGGACAAGTGTCTGAACAGCCCTGAATGTCCCTATTGCCACCCACTGATCAAGCCTAGGCAGGAGTCTCGGGCAGTATCTCCAGGCTTTCCCACCCCATCAACAGCCCTGTGTTTCTGATTTGCTCCCTTGGTTTCTGCCTAGAGAAACTCAAACCCTTCCAACAGACTGGTCAGCTGAGCCATCTGCTCAGGACTGATTCTGAGCCCGCCTTTGGACACTGCCTTCTGGAGCTTTCCCTGGCTCTGCACACTGCAGCTGGTTCCGCTTTGATCACTGCTCTCCACCCCAGCCCCCATGACTCAGGAGGGCAGTCCACTCAATTAAAATCCTGTCCATTCACATCTGTTACCATTTGAGTAAAGATGTCAAATGGGAGGGTGTGACACAATGAGCTTCACAATCCTAATCTTGTCTGTGTCCCCCAGTTCACACCCTGAACCTCTCCCAGGCCAGCCATGCGTGTGGCTTTTGGCTCAGAGCATAAAACCAAGACAGCCTTAGAACAAAAATCAATACCAGAGAACTAGGTCACAGGTGACTGCTATTCTTGGCTTCCCTCGTCCCTATCAAGCCCCCAACACTCTGGCTGGAACAAGTTCCAGCCCATTATTTTAGCACCTGGTTAAGGCTTCAGCTTGTTTTTCATCATAAGAACAAGTTGTCTGCAGCATGACCATTTTCCTCTGCTGACAAATGAATTGTGCAGGCCCACCTGAAATTCTCAGCCAGGTATGTCCTGCTCAGTAGCTATTTTAAGTAAAACTATTTAAGGCAAGTTCAAAATCATTTAAGGCTCTTAGATCTTTTAGGGCCCTGGCAGCCAGCCTGCCTTTTAATGTTCAGACTCAGAACCAACAAATTAGCTCAATACCCCAGGCAAAGCAAAAACACAAGGGAAAGTATGGCATCCAGCTACCACTCTTAAGATAAACATCACTTCCGAGAGCTGCAGACGCTGAGCTGTTGTGATTTGGTGAGTGGAGAATATTCTTCACACAAGCAACCTGTATTTTCTCAAAGTCAGCAGTGTCAAAGGTAACAATGCACACAGGTCAGAGGGAGGGCCCCCTCTGCCAAGAAACAGGGGAGAAGGGAAGGGCGATGGCTGGGAACCTGGGTTCCCGGGCTCTGCGTCCAGCTCTGTCCAAACAGCCTGTGACCTGCAGTCAGTCATTCTCTTTCTCTGGGTCACCATCTCCTTGACAAGTAGATCAGGCCCAGCCTGGTCTAAAGCAGTGGCCTCTTAACCTGGGCCCACAGGCACCTGTGCATCTGTGGGTGTACTTCACATGGTCCAGAATCACCATGGTATGTGTGTACAATGTGCATTTTCCTTTAACATTTTATGTGTATCTGTGTATATGTCTGTGTATGTGAATATATGCATATGTGTATATGTACATATACACTTGTATACATCCCCATATGTAAGCTATTCTGATGCAAAGAAAATGCCAAAGTACAATTTTGTTTATAATCCATTTCTATTCGTATATACATACATACATGTGTTATGAAATAGAACACTGAGGATAAAGTCTGAAGTTCCTCTCCCTAGTATCTCTCCCCTCCCTCCCTTCTGAGAGGCTATTACTAACTAGAATTTGATGCTGATCCTTACAGCCCATGCTTCTATACTTTTACTACATCTGCAAACATCCATAAATAATATAGTATTGCTCTGTGAGTTTTTTAAAGTTTATGTAAATATTATCACATTGTATGTCTGCAACTTGCCTTTTTTACTCAACATTATTTCAGAGATTTATCTGTATAGATACATATCTGGTTTATTCATTTTTAACTACTGTATAGTCTTCTATGGTGTGACTATTTTGACTTATTTCTCCATCGTTTTACTGATGCGTATTTAGGTGGTTTTCTCCTTCATTTAAAAAATGCCCCAATGGACATTCTTATACAAGTCTCCTTGTGCAAGAGTTCCCCCAGAACAAGCCTGGATGTGGAGCTGCTGCTGCAATTCAGCCTCACCGTGCACTGCCAGATAGCTCTCCAAAGTAGTTACGTCAGCTTCCACCAGCAGCATCTGAAAGTTCCCATCACTCTACATCCTTGCCAACATGTGACGCTAACACTTTTCCATATTTGCCAATGTGGTAGGCGTGAAATGGTATCTCACTGTTACCTAAGTCGCATTGCTCCAGTAACTCCAAGCGAGGTTGAGCAACGGGGAGCATCATTTCTTACGTTTATTGGCCATCTGGGTTTCCTTTTCATTGAATTCGCTATCCACATTCTTCTCTATTTTTTTACCTGGTGTTTACCTTTTTCTTAGTGATTTATAGTTTTTGAAATAAGCTATGTACCAATCTCTTTGTATATGTTGTAGATACTTTCCCCAGTCTGTTACTTGTTTTTCAACTCTGTTATGATGCCTTTATTTATACATAATTTTTTATTTTAATGTATCGATCTCTCCATTTTTAAATTTGTTTCTTTTTGTGCCCTAAGAAATCCTTTCCTTTCTCAATGTCATAAAGGTATTCCACTATATTTGTTTCTAAAAGTTTTATAAACAATCAGCTCTTCAGCCCTATCTGGAATCTATTGTGTAGCGTGCAGTGAGGAGCTAATTGTTTTTCCACGTGGCGAGCCTGTTCTCCCAGCACCATTTATGAAATGGCCCATCCTTCCCCACCCACTTGTAACTCCTCAGCTCGCACGCACAAGTTCCCATACACGCTTGGGTTTGAGTCAATTCCACGGATGGACTGGACCACCCTGGGCCAACGTCAACCTGTTGTGATTACCACAAGCCCCTCCTTGTCCTCTCTCAGAGCTGCCTGATGTATTCTTAGACCTTACTCTTCCATAGGAATTTCAGAGTTTGTTTATATGACTTCATATTCCACATAAAATCTTGTCAGGGTTTAAACTAGATTATGTTGAATTTAAAGATTAATTGGGGGCAACTATGATATTCAGCCCTCCCATACAATATTTCTCTCCATTTATTCAGACTTTCTTTTTTCAATCCTTCTTTTAAATATTTTGTAATTTTCTCTACAAAAGTCTCACCGTTCTAAAGGACTTATTTCTAAGTATATTGTCGCTTTAATGCTGGAATGAATTATATTTCTTTTATCTTCTCAGATGTTGCTGCTGTAGAGATAGCTACTGTTGATCAAGCAACCCACTCAACTCTCTTACCCGGGTTCTCATCCATGTACTTAGTTGTGTTGTCTGTCAATAATGACATTTGACTCTTCCAGATTTTCATTCCCTTTTAAAAATCGTGTTGCATTATCTGAAATGATGAACAGAGGGGCAAAAAGAGGCTATATTGTGTTCCAGATAATGCATATTTTTCAATGGAGAGGATCCGGAGCCTTTATCAGATGCTGAAAGGGATCCATGATTCAAGAAAGGTGAATAACCAACCACTGGTCTAAATTACCTTTGGATCACATGAAATAGCCCGAATCAGATTATTAGTTGTATGAAAGAAAGGGAAACAAGCAAAAGCTTAGAGCACAGGAAAAATCCAGGAGAAAACCAGGGCTGTGATCCAGGCAGGTACAGAGCAGAACACTAATTGCCCATTAAGCGCTTGGGGAAAGAGTTACATAAAGGAGATCTTAGAGCAGAGAATACAGCAGGAGACAAAGAGCAGGGAGTGTAATTGTCAGAGGTGACATGTGAACACAAACAGCTTCCTCCCTTGCTTCACTCTCATTTACTCATCTGTAAATCAAAGCTAATAATATCTACATCTTATTTATGAGTCACAAATTCTCCTGGCTGAAAAAAGGCAAATAAGGCTTTTAAAGAGTTCTTATTGAGTGGGTCAAGGCTGGAATGCTCCAGGCCTTTTCCACATTAACAGTGCACTTACAGGGGGAAGAGAAAAGCTGGTTTTGGAATAAAGAGTAACAGGCCCTCCTGGAGTAATCACACACAAGCCTTTGAGACAGCTCACATCCCCAGCCAAATGAACCCTCAGTTTGTGAATGTCTCCACAATGTTCCCATCAGCACCGCGCCGACCAAGTGGAGTGACCAGGCCATGTGGAGTCCACCCTGGCTGCACTGTACAGAGCGGAGAAGACCCCGAGAGACTCCCCAGAATGTCCTGGGAAGCATTCAGGGAGGAGCCGTCTCTCCCATAGGCAAAATCAGAAGAGTGGACTTTGGGCATAAGTAACTCAGTGAGTCTGACAGATGTTGTTTCAAAGGCCTGGCATGGCCAAGGGTTGGGCATTTTTATTCCCATGGACAAGAACTGTAAGGGGAAGTTAGCTGTGCCTCTTTCTGCCTCTCTCTTGCAATGACCAGGAGCTCACTGCTTGACTTCAGTTCTCCTCTGCTCGTTTAATTATAAGAGCCTGAAACCCAGGCACTTTGTAATTTACCATGCAATTTAATAGTCACTTTTAGCTGAAGACAAATTGCTGAGCCACCTGGGCAAAGAACGAAGTGTGTTAGGAGCCAGGGGCCCTAGGCAAACACGAGGAGCACCTTCCCGAGTCTGGACAATCAGCCAGAGAGATGTAGGAACTACAGAGGAAAACGAAGTCAGTGCAACCCAAAGGCAAAAATCTTAAATCACAGATGTTTGAAGAAACTTCAGTGGTTACATATAAAGATGTGCTTGCATTCTTTCAGATAAACTCCAACCTACCCTGTGAAGTACAGTTCAAATGGTAGAATCTACCCTTCCAGAAGGCCACACATCTCACATTAGCAGCATCAACACCAGACTCCGGATGCAGAACAAATGTCATTTCTATCAGGGCGGCACCACAGTTTGCTGGTTTCTGCCAAGGATAATGATGAAACTAAATTTAACACTGCCTGGCAGTGTGGTTTGACTTACAAGCCTGCGCTTCCCTGTCACTTCACTTGATCCTCTGAGTATGCAGTTTGTAGATCTGTTAACTGCACTGAGAGGCCCCTAGTGGGGCCTCACATTGGTGGCCCCTCCAAGAGCCATAGATCGGAATCAAAACCATCTCCTCACCCCTTCACCAGGTTGTGGCAGGAAAAAGGGACCCTCCGTGGTGGGTCCCTGACCTGCTTGCGAACTGACAGCAGTAATGACAGCCAGGGTGGGGCTGGGGGACTGGGGGGTCCTGGCTTGCCCAGTGAGGGCCAGGCCTCAGTCCAGGTTTTGTGGAAATGCAACATTGGATTGTCCCAACAACCACACATTGTCACTGTCTCTGTAGATAAGCAAGTCAGGGAAGTGACTTGCCTAAGGGCACACACCTCCTATGCAGACAGCTGTCATTTGAACAGCCAGCGGCAGGAGCCCAGAAACAAAGCACCCTCCCTCAGTGCCTGGAGAGGTTTTTAAACGCAGGACCCCCGCCCAGGAGCTGATGCTGAGTTCAGCGCTGTCCGGAAAGCCTCCCTGACAGCAGCCTGGCTCCCAGGCGCAGGCTCCCGGCTGCCCTCCTCCCGGGAGCTGCGGACACCCAGGGAGCGCGAGTCCCCGAGACCCTGGGCCACAGCCATGTCATCCAAGGAGCCGCCGACCGCCTTGGTGCGCGCACATGGTCCAGACCCCCACGCTGCCCGTCGAGGGCAGAAGGGCCGACGTGGCGGAGCCAGGGCTGGGAGGCCAGCGAGCGCTGGGTGGGCACTGAGACTCGGGAAAAGCACAGCGCCAGCCCAAGACAGCTCCTACTCCGCGAGAGCCGGGCAGGTGTCCGCGCCAGGCCCACCTTCTGAGCCCACACTTCGAGCGCCAGAAGCCGGCAGCACTGCCCAGGGACTTGTGGCCGGTGCGCAGGGCCTGCGTGGGTGCCCACGCGGGCCACCTGGTCCTCCCCACAAGCGTCCCGCGCACCGCGCTCCCGGGTGACACCCTACAGGGCGCCTCAGCCGCCCGTTGCCCCACGAACGTGCGGGCCGAGCGGTCCCGGACGCCTTCCCACGCGCGGCCACGGCGCCGCGGGCCCGGAGGACTGCAAGACACCCCTCGCGCGTGCCCGCCGGCCGCCGGGAAAGTTTTCGGCGCGCGGGGCCAGCCGCACTCACCTGGCCCAAGTTGAGGTAGCCGTGCGCAGCGGCCACGCGGTCCGCCGCGGCCGGGCCGCCCAGCACTTGCACTGCCCAGTGGTTGGTGTAGACGGGGCGCGGCGGCGGCGGCGCGAAGCAGGCGGCGGGCAGCGCGAGCAGCAGCAGCCAGCGCCAGGGGCGCGGCGCGAGCAGCCGGGTCCCGGGCCCGCCGGCGCCCCCCGCGGCCCCCGCGCCCGCGGCGGTGGCTGTGGCGGCGGCGGCCCGGGGCGGCGGCCGGGGCCCGGGCGCAGGCGGCGCGCGCGGAGGCATGGCAGCGGCAGGCTCGCGCGGCGCCCGAGCGGCGAGTGCGCCGGGGGGTGGGGTGCCGCCTTTTAAAGCCGCTCCGCGCCGGGGAAGCGCCACCGCCGCCGCCGCCGCGGGCGGGAGCCAGGGAGGAGGAGGCGGCCGCGGCGCGTTCCCGCCCGCGCGGCCCGGTGGCGCCCCTGGGCCCGCGCTCATGTGGCCGGGCGCTGGGGCCAGCGACCAGCCTGGGGCCCGGTGGCGCGGTCGGCCGCAGGGGAAGCCCGAAACGCCCCCCACCGGGAGGAACTTCTCAGACTTTTGGGGCTCTTGGGACACAGGAGGGCCCGGAGAGGCAGCCTCGGCCCCGGCCCCGTGTGTTCCGCTAGGAGCTGAGGGGCCCTGGGCTTTCTCAGGTGAGTCCCCTGTTCCCCAGACCATTCGGGCACCTGATAGCCGCGCTCACCTGGGTGGCTTCCAGAGGCCCGATGGCTTTGCCTACTTCAGCATGAGACAGTGGGCTTGCAAGTGTTCAGGGTTCTAGGGGAAAGCACTGGGTCTCCCAGGACCAGGCCATGTTGAATGGATCAAAGGCATGTGGCAGATTAGCTGCGTTCAACAAGTGTGTACTGGAGAAACCGGGGTACGTGACGGAGGGCACAGCCCACCTCGAGAGTCAGGCTGTGCAGGTGAATCCCCAGGCTGTCCACTTAGCGCTGTGTGATCTTGGGCCAGTTACTGTGCTCAACAAGGGGCTCCCCCTGTAAAATGGGGGTAACAATGATATCTACCCCGTAGGGCTGATTTGAGGATGACGTCAGCTCTTGCCGTGCAATAAGCTGTCGATAAACGTTTATTTTTATGAGCTCAGGGCCTGCCACGTGGTAGCTGTTCACTAGATCTGCGGTCCTCAACCCCCACCTGCAGCCCGTTAGGGACCGGGCCGCAGAGCTCCGCCGCCTCCGCACCCCACCCCCATCTTTACAAAAATGGTCTTCCATGAAACTTAGGAAGGGGGGCGCACAGCAAGAAGCGAGTGAGCAAAGCTTTGGCTTCACCACTCCCCATTGCTGGCATCACTGCCTGAGCTCCACCTCCCCGCCCCCTCAGCCTTACTCGCTCCCAGTCACCCCACAACCAGTCATGGAAAAATTGTCTTCCATGAACCGGTCCCTGGTACAAAAAGGTTGGGGACCGCTGCACTAGCTCCTGTATACTCTTAAAAGCACCCACTGAACTGGGATCAGTCAGTGGGAAAGTGAGTTGAATCATCCTCACCCCTGCTGCCTGGAGCAGCCTGGTATCCAGTAGATAATTATTTGGAGCACCCTGGAGATTTATGGAAATGTTCACACCACGAACAAGCAATTATGAAGGGTGAGGATGGCCGCAAGTTCTCTCATCCCTTCCAGGACCCACTGGTCCCACCTAAGCCCATGCAGAAAGCAAGCCATCAACCTGATTAATGCCCTAGGGGAAACAAACACACAAAAGGTGGAAGGCCTTGAGGCCAGAGAGAAACTGCTTATCTGATGCTCCTGTCCAGGAGCAGTCTCTTTTGTTCAGAGAGCTGTGTAGGAGTCACCTGCTTGAATCTGTGGCTTGGCAGATGGAGGTGAGGGGCCCACGGCAGGAGTGAGTCGGGAGAGGGCAGGATCCACATGGATGGCTTCCTGAGGTCCTTTCCAGCCTCTCTTTCAGGAGTCCTTGAGTTTCATAACCCACATGATTCATCCTTTCTGCAGGTGTGAGTCACCCCTAATGGAGGTGGGAGAAGGAACGAGAGGCGTGGTGGGAGGCCCAACCAGGACAAGCCAACTCCGTGTTCACAAGGGCTCCTGCCAAGGGCCCTTCTTGGAACCTGGGGATCAATATCCCACACAGCCTTCTGTTTTCTGCACTAGATGCAGCTTCTCCCCTGCTGTCCCCTGGCCAAGTGGGGTCAGTTCCATGGGCAGTCACTCCACACCTGCCCCAAACTGCAGAATACAGGCACCTGTGTCCCTCCTACAAATGGACTGGAAGCCAGTCCCTGCCCCATGGAGAGACATGAGGCCCTCATGCAATCTGGGCAGCCCTAGAGGAGAACCCGCCACACTTGTTGGGCAGAAACAGTACCCAGAACCCTCAGCTATCTCTGCCCAGGTTGGCCCTGACTTCCCAGTCAGCTGGCCTGCAGAGGTGGGGCAGTGGACTGAGTTGGGGGCTGGGTTAGAAACCTTGCTCTGTCATTTGCCAGCAACATGTCTGGGCAACATGGGTCACCTCTCTGGTCTTTGCTGGCCATACTGTCTCTCAGACTCATCCTGGGTCCTATGTTGTACTTCTTCAAGTGTGTGGCCTGCTTCAAGATAATGTACACTGCACGTAATCCAAGTGATTATAAAGCAGCTCGTGCCTCCCAAGAGAAGAGGGAAACCGACAACAGCAGTGATTTTGACAGGCAGAGATAAGGGTTTTTCCATAATAATTTGGTAGATTAAGGGATTCAGCCTACTGAACTGAGAGGAGACTAAAATTCATCTGAATTTTTATTTGGAGGGGATCTGAATTTATTTTATTAACAAGTTTCGTCCTTTTGAACTAAACTTGCCATTTGTCATGGAAGTGCCGGGGCAATATCTTGGCTCCAACATCATAGGAAGACCAGCTTCCCAAAACGAACATCCTAAATCAAATCACCCCCTGTGGGTTTCCTATGGATTTACACAGTGACAGGGTTAGCTCAATCACAGGAGCACCAGCCCTTGGCATGGGGTAGGATCTGTAATAAAACTTGACTCATCCTCCTACAGGGAAGGGATTTATTACTCACTGAGCTCCAGCTCTCTAGATGGCCCTTGAGGTCCACACAACTCTGTGAGGAGAGGTAGGTGAACCTGGGGAGGGACAGGTCATGGACCAGAAAGGTGATTGGAGCCTGATCACATTTCAGAAGTTTTAGGAAATGCTAATACAGAGATGTGATATTTACACTAATGCTAACATCTTCCCAAACCAGCACATAGGAGGAAGAGTCACTGAGAAGATGTTATTGAATTGTGTGTTCCCATGCCCACAGCTGATCCCTTTACAGCAATTACAGTACTACTCATCTGGGGCCCAGGAACACCCATATAGCCAAGACCACTGGCAGCAGAAGACTTCGCACAGCCTTCTTGGATGTGTCAAGACAGAAATTGATTCAGAAATCACCTCCCTTTAGGCAATAGACACTTTATTGGAAAATTGCATTTTTGGCAACATGCTAGGTTCAGCAGGCCAGGCTGGCATCCCTCAAAGAATGTCTGACAGAAACCACCTTCAGGATACTGGAGAAGAGCATGGACTCAAAGCACAGCTTTGTCACTTACTCATGTGCAACCTCAGGCAAGTCGCTTCAGTTTCTTCTGCTGAAAGTAACAGTAATGCCACTGTCCCCATGCAGAGGTGCTATGAGGATGACAGGAGCTGATATATGCAGAGCCAGAGTGTCTCACCCAGCACATGGCACTGAGTAAGTGCTCCATAAATGGCAGCAATGGTGACCGCTACTGCCACTGAGCACCAGGAGCTCCCCAGTGGGATGGAGTAGGTAGGGCAGAATACTCTGTCTCTCTGAGCAGCTCACAGGCATATAAATGTACTGTCCTCATCCATGGGGACATCTTACAATTGGGAAAAATCTCACAGTTGGTGTTTTGCAATTGCCGCTGGCCTGGACTGAAACATAGTTCTTCCAGAGAGGGTTTGTGTTTGCTTCTGCCAGTGATCTGGGGACAACAGCTCCTGTGATCCCAGAGAACCAGCTGACAGTTCTAACGATCACTGCAGGGCATTTCTCCCTACTTC
The DNA here is from genome assembly GCA_028533085.1 of Varecia variegata. Taxonomy (NCBI): domain Eukaryota; kingdom Metazoa; phylum Chordata; class Mammalia; order Primates; family Lemuridae; genus Varecia; species Varecia variegata. The sequence goes on from CM052438.1 coordinate 14,932,862, forward strand.
TCCCTCCACCAGGGCCAAGGTAGAGACCAGACTGTTCCTTGCTGTTTCTGTGTGGTGGGTTTATTTCTCATTTTCTCCTGTACAGTGAAAGTGTAGCCTTTCATTGTTCCAGCCTTATGGAGTGTCTGTCAGACTTCCCATCTTGGACACTTTTTCTTTCCTAGTAATATGTAAAATAATGATGCGTCTTCCAATCGAGGGTGTCTCTTAGATTTGATATGTGACATATGGTATTAATGCCTTCAAGACATACTGCAGTAAAGATTCCTGTTGAATTCTCACAAATGTATTTGCCTTTTTTTTTCCCCTTGTGGCATCTATCATACTAACATCCTACAGAAAAGGTATGGTGAGTACAGCATTTTTGTGTGTATGTATGAAAATCTTGTGAATCCTTGGCAAGGCAAAGGCTCTTCCTAAAGTAATTGGCTAGTTTGGATTTTCAAATACTACATTTCTATCAGGAGCACACTGGGAGACGTTGGGCTGCACAGCCGTCAGAGGTGAGTTACCTGATGGCACTTACAGCGACATTCCTTAGAGCTGGCAGAGCTTCCTCAGCCCAGATAAACACAAATGGTCCAGTCCCTGGGGAACAGGAGAGCCGACACAGGTCACACAAGCAAGTGGGCGTGAGACAAGGGAGAACCCGGGAAAGAGTTGACCACTGCCTCCCACCTGCTCCCTCCCTGCATCCCAGGGGAGCCTTACCTGGGCCCAGGATGTCTATAAATAGCAGGCTGCCCCAGCCAGGTCCTCTTCCCTGCCTTTCACTCCCATCCTGCCCCCTCTAGCAGTGGTGGGTCAGGGGTCTTCCCTTCCCTAAAGCTCCAGAATCCACACCCTTCTCTGAGCTCTGCCTTCCACTCTGTATGAACAGTTTCTCTCAGTGGTCCCTTCAGTATGTGCCCATCCACACTGAGCTTTATCCCTGCTGGGGGGATATGTAATCATCTGGGGTGGGGAAAGCATGGAGCAGCTCCCACCCCATGATTCGCTCCTCTGGTTAGACTTTCCCTTTATATCTGGATCCTACTTGTTTTAAGATAAAGCCTTGTGAAAACTGCTTCTCCTGCAAAACAATTATCATGGATCTAGCAATTATGTATCTCAGTGTTCCTTTCATAAACTCCCATGTGGAAATTTAATGTCAAACAAGGAATTTCGGGGCAAAAAAAGCTGAAACTCCCTCAGAAGCTCTTCCTGAGTAAGAAAGAGAGCTTTGCAATTCATCTGCTTTCTTTTGTTGCCTCAGCTTCTAGGAGGCTTGGAGCCACATGTGATAGAAAATCACAATTGTTAATTTCCTCCTTGTTGCAGCAGTTAGAATGCATTCGGTTACAAAATATTAGAAAGCCCAAATAGAAGGAGTGCAAACAATAGGGGCAGTTTAGGCCAGCCACAGTGGCACACACCTGTAGTCCCAGCTAATCAGCAGGCTGAGGCAGGAGGATTGCTTGAACCCAGAAGTTCTAGGTTGCAGTGAGCTATGATCACTGCATTCCAGCCTGGACAACAAAGCAAGACCCTATCTCAAAAAAAAAAGTCAGGTCAGGTCAGTTCATTATTTCACAAACAGGAATTTGGTGGTAAATGGATCTAAGGTGACTCAAGATAGCTTTTCTATACTCCTCATGGTCCTAGATGACTGCCACAGATGGGCACATTGTATCTTCTGAAGACGGCCTCCGAGGAAGGAAGGACAGGAGCGAGCTTCTCTTGAATGTCTCTCATGTCCATAGGGAGGAGACACCCAGAAACCCCAGTCCACTTCCTCACAGCCACACTGACCAGAACTGGGTCACAGGTGCACCCCCCACTGCCAAGTAGTCATTGACAATGTGAACGGGGTTACCCTGGGTGCTTTGCATCAGACTTAGTTTTTCTCCTGGGGGAACATTCCCTGAGCGCATTGCTGCCCCAGACTGAGCAAAACCAGGATTCTGTTAGCAAGATGCAGCACCAGGAAGGCTGCTGCGTGGGTCCCCGGGGTGGAGGGGTCTACCTCCTCCTCTTCTCTGTGTCTGTTGTATCATGTCTATATAGATTCTCGCAGGCACACAGCAGACTCCAAACAAATATTTACTGAAAGGAGGAAAAGAAGGAAGGAAGGAAGGGAGAGAGGAGGTGAGGGAGGGAGGGAAGGAGAGGAAGGGGAGAATAAATGAAGGGGGAAGGCAAGGAAGGCTCAAGTATTATTTAGAATGAATATATTCTATAAACTAAATAACAACCTCAATCAGCCTTAAGCAGCTGGGACTCTGACCTTCTCCACCTCCCCCCACCCCCCATGCTAGGCAGATCCAAGGATTGAGTTGCATTTTAGCCAAGTCTGGTGGCAGGATATGTCCCCTGTTCCTGTGTGGAGACCTCCCTTGTCTCCAGGATGGGTTTGGGGTTCGTTGCCTAAGTACTCTTCCCCAGCGAGAGAGAATCAGGAAGTCGGTCTCCCTCCCTGTCATGGCAAAGGCAGGGAGGCAGTAGGTGGGGTGGGAGTGGGGGCCTGGCAACCACAAGCCGGAGAGAAGAGCTAGAAAATTATTCCTGTCTACAAAGGTATAGTTTTGAGAGGCAGAGTGTGTAAAGATGGCATAGGGAAAGTGCATTGCAGAGGATCTGCTGGGCTGGGCATGAATGAAGTGCCCAGGCTGGGGGTGGCTGAGGAATTGGCAAGTTCCTGTAGCTCCTACCCTATAGCTCTGTGGTCCCCAATCCCCCCAGTCTGTGGACCGGAGGCCATGGACCAGTGTCTGCCAGTCTGTGTGTCCTCCTGCCATCACCACCAGGTTCTGGAGAAGGTCACAGCACTCCGCTCCTCCCTGGAGAGCCGCTCTGTGCCCACCCCTCCCTTGCCCTCCACTCAGTACCTGCACACAGCTGGACGCAGGTGGAGAAGAAACAAATCCACCCTGGCCGGCCTCACTTGACAGTCATCACTACACACCTCTGACTGTCATCATCGCACTGGCTGCCCACTCTTCCCCATGACTGTTCCAACCCCCCCATCTCCAACTCCCGTGCCCTCTTCCTCACCCGCAGCTGGTGACTTTGCTTCCTTCTCACAAGGGACCTTCCTTTTCCACCTGCACCTGGCCCGCTGCTGTAGGTGACAGCTGGTCCTCACCCCTCCTGGGGACCTCCCTATCTGCCGTGTGCTGGATCCCAGCCCATCCCAGTTTCTCAAAGACACCCCTTCACAGCACCCCCAATTCCTGCTGAATTGTCTCCGTGCACTTACAACACACTGTGACTTCATCTGTCTAAAAAAACCCCACAGTGCTCTCTCCAGCTACCCTCCCATTTCTCTTCTTCCCGTTATAGCAAGACAAAACTCCTCCAAAAAGTTGTCTTTACCCACTGTCTCAGTTTCTCTCCCACTCTTGCCTCAACCTGCTTCGGTCAAGCCACACCCTGACACCCGTGCCCACGGCTCTCAGCAGCGCCAGCAGCAGCCTCCAAGCTGCTAAACCCGGGGGGCAGTTCTCAGTCCTGCGGTCCCTCCTGCAGCATTTGACAGGGCTGACACCCCTTGTCCTTGAAGCGCGTTCCCAAATGGTGTGCAGCTCCCACTCCCTCCCCTGGTTCTCCTTAAGCCTCGGTGGCTGCCCTCCTCCGGCTCCATGGCCGGTTCCTTCTTGGCAGCCGAGTGCCCCAAGCCTGGGCTCCCGGGCTGCTGCTCCTTTCTATCCCCCCTCACTCCCCGGATGGGCTCGGCCGTTCTCGTACCGATACCCGTCACGTGCAATGACTCCCGGTACGAACCGCTGGCCTGGACCTCGATCCTGGACTCCGGATGGTCGACAGCTTCTCCGCTTGGCTAAGCCGCTTCACAAACCTGAGTGCCTGATCTTGCCCACCCCCTGCAAAACGTCCCTCCGCCCCGCCCTGTCGTCAGTTTCCCCCATCACAGTCAACCCCAACTCCACCCTTCCACTGCTCAGGCGGAAGCCTGCGGCCACCCTAACCCCTCCCCAACCCCAGCACACCCATGTCTAGACTGTCAGTGAACCCGGTTGTTTCTACCTCTGAAATCCACCCAGAGTCTTGACCACTCTGACCACGGCCCTGTTACCACCCTGGGCCAAGCCACCTCACCTCTCACCTGGCGAAACTCAGCCTCCTAGATGGCTTCCCTGTCCCGCCCTTGCCTTCTTTAATCAGCCCTTGACACAGAGGGGCGTGGGAAAACAGAAGTCAGTTTCAACCCTCAGCTCAGAATTCTTCCTCGGCTTCCAGTCTCACACAGAGAAAACTCCAAAGTCTTTACGGTGCTCCAAAGGTCCTGCATGACACCCCCACCTCTCCCCCTGCCCCCGACACACACAGTGGGGCCTGTCATGGATAGGGCTTCCTGGAGGAAGTGACTCTTAAGTTGAGCTCGAAGAAATAAACAGAGAACAGGCAGACGAATGGACCATCAGTCAGATCTAAGCAAGAAGATAGAGATCACACTAAGTATTTACAGCCCCAGGAACTGGTGACCTGGGGGATGGAGTGCTAAGATGGGGGGCAGAGGAGCAGCCCAAGAGTAGCACAGTCTTTCCCACCCCTGGGGGAGGTGTCCCCCAGCTCCAGGCAGAGTGTCAGCAGTGGGACCAGCATGTGCAAAGGCCCTGAGGCAGGGTGAAGTTTGGTGTGGGGGAGGTGTTAGAGGGGAGTCAGAGGGGCAGTGGCATTGACCATGGTGGGAGAGGGGCAAGAGGGACAGCCAGAGGCCAGACCGTGACAGTTTCATCTGCCTCAGCAGGAATTTGTACTGGATCCCAAGAGGTGTGGATGGCAGAGGAGGGTGCTCCCACAGCTCCAACCAGCCTGGCCTCAGTGGCTCTCAAACCTACACGCAGCCTTACTCTATCTCAGGAGGCCACACCTTGGTTCCCACATCTTTAGCTCCTTACTCAATATCTCCAATCTCTCTGGCCTCTCAAACCCACAGTGACCTGTGCCAACTTCCTCACCCCCAGTCCCCAGCCCCTGGGTTCCCGGTGGCATTCACAGGAGTGTCACTCTGCTGACTCTCTGTCCATCCCCGCAGCTCCCACCCCAGCTCCCCGGATGGGCTCGGGGAGCATGGGTCCTTGACATGCTCACAGGCTGTCGTGATAACCCCCCAGGTGGTCTCTCTGGCTCCAGCCGCTGCCTCTCAGCGACCGTCCGCACTGTCCCTGGAGTCTTGGTTCCCAGGCACTCCCACCCGCCTGGTTAGGCCATCAGTGTGCACAGGGTGGAGACCAGACTCAGGGGCATGGCCTTCCGCAAGCTGGCACTGTTTTTCTTGCTCTTCCTGCCCCACCATAGGGCCAGTGGCTGTTCCCAGACGGACTGGCCATTCTGGCCTGGGCACCTTGGCTTTTGCCATTTCTTCTCTGGGCATGCCTTTCTCTGCTCCCCTCCCACCTGCTCAGATTCATCCTGGCAGGCTGACACCGCAGGTTACCTCTGTGAAGGCTTCCTCAGCCAAAGCCAACTCTCTCCCTCTCCCTGTGCAGGAAGAATGGCTCACCCGGCTGTACGGCCTTATGTGTCAGGCCCGACTGATGAGTGGCCTCATGCCCGGTTCAGTGCTGGACCTGTGCTGGGGTCTCAGCGGCTGCTCTCCATCTAAAGGGGCTCCCTGCATCCCCACTTCTCACTGGTAGGATGGAGCCTCAGACTTGATCTCTTGCTCCACCCCTGCTCAAAAAGGCAGAACCTCTGATCTAGTGTTTTCCCACCACAGTCTCTTCCAGAGCCTGGGAGAAGGAATCTGCTAGTGTGACGCCGGGTGGCAGGGCCGTAAAGGCAGTCCAACAGGATAACCAAATCCATCAGAGCCCCGGATTTTTCTTGTAAACGGGATGGCTAGTTTTATTCCTAAATGTCACTCTCTCCAGGTTGTCTTTCCCTCAGTTTTACATCACAGTGATTTTCTTAAAAGAGTCAAGAACCTGTTTGTAGGTATGTAGGAGCCGGCAGCAGCCTCTGAAGGCAAAGGGCCAGAGGCAGGAAGGTTTCAACTCTGGGTCTCGCTTGGTTCTGAGCAGCCTGTGACCAGGGTGGGCTCCAGGCTTCTTAAGCTGGGGCTACAGGAGTGCAAAGGGGTTTGGGGATGAGTCCGTGCATAGAGTGAAGTGAGGGCCAGAGAGAAGAGAAGGCTGAGGACCGCAAGTGTCCAAAAAGCAAGGCACAGAGGCGGGCAGGTTCCTACCCACATGCTGCGGCACTTTTCTGCTGATTTTAGCATAACTTCCCGCAGGATTGCCTTTTGTGTGGGCCTTGGCTAAGGGTGGAGTCTAGCTCATTGCTTGTTGGCTGTGGGACCTTGGACAGGGCACCTGAAACTCCTGTGCCTCAGTTTCCTCCACTGTAGATGAGACCAACAGCGGCACCTCCTTGTGGAGAGCAAGTGAGGTCATCACGCAGGATGAGGCAGCACCTGGCAGCCGGCACACTGGCAGTGACCCTCCTGTGACACATGTCCTCAGTTTGGCAGATGCTGGCAAGGGTTGTGGTGACAGCCGACACGTGAACCATGGCAGCTGAATGGTGACACGTGGAAGGGTGCTATGCATTTAGACCTTACCAAAACCTAAGTGGTTCCTGTTAATTTGCTTGGATCTACATGGTGGATTTAGGGCTTCCAAAAATCCTCCTGAGGCTTTTTATGTACTCCTCACTATTTATAGTCTAAACTCTCTCAAATCCCCAACCCAGACAAAATTATTCCCGCTATGCTTTCTTTCGACACCAAACTCACCAGCAGCAGAGACTGCACGATCTGGGGCCCCAACAAGACCCTCTCTCTTGTTCCTCCAGGGGTGAGACTTAGGAAGTCCTTTACCCGTTGCAGGTTCTGCCCTGCTGAAACCTCAGGGCCACCTACCACAGCGTCAATCCCTCCCACTTGTAGGAACTCCAGCAACACTACTGATTCCTGCCATCCAATACTGTCATTGCTCAAAGGTTGAAAATTTAGTAACAAACAACGTTTCTGTGGCTGAAATGATTTTGTGTCTGGCTCTCTTCTTTTGGACTGGGACCGATTCCCTTATTCTTTTTCTTTCTCCTTCTGAGCCCTTTTTCCCTCCATCCTGTAAAATTAATCTTTCATTAGAAACCAGCAACATGGACCAGTGTGGTCCCTCCTGAGCAGGTACCATTCAGGGGTCACAGGTGGTCACCATCATTAACAAGAAAGTCTAATTCAGTCCTCATGGTTCTTTGATAGATGGGATGTCTGGAACCTTCTCACTCATGGCCTCTCAGGTCAAAGTTCACCGAGGACTTGCCACAGCACACAGCAGGGTCACAAGAGAGAATGACGGGAAGTGACACTCAAGTCCTGTCCCATGGAATAGGCAAGGCATGGTCCAAGTGGAGCAGAACTGCCCAGGCAGGAATATGAGAGGACAGTAGGACTGTGGTCAGGGCACAGATTCCAGAGCTGACCATCTGGGCTCTCATCCCAGCTCTGCCACTTCCTAGCTGTGTGGCCTGGGGTGAGTCAGTTAACCTCTCAGTTTTCCCAACTGAGCATAAAATGGGCATAATATTTGTGTCCATCTCAAATGAATTGGCTTAGATAAGTGCTCCAACTTGTATCTGGCATTCAGACAGCAGTATGTAATAACTATTATCATAAGGCCAGAGGTTTGGCAATATCTGGTTGCTTCTTGTAAATGTACATGGTTTTAGAAGTATCTGTGTGGGTGCGGCTGTGTGAACACAGACATGTCCTGGGCTGGCCAGCCCCAGGGGCCTTCCTTCTCCCCCAGAAGAGACCCTCAGGCCAACCTCTCTTGTCCCTCCACATCCCAGACCTAGAAGGATCACACAGCCCAGGGGACATCAGCCCCTTCCTAGATGTTCGTGATAAAAAGGAGGTAAACAGCAAGGAAGGAAGAAAGCAAGGAAGAATGGCAGGGGAGGAGACACAAACTCACATTTACTGAGCCCGCTGGGAGGTTTTGTGTACGCTTATGTCTCAGTTGTCCCTAAAACCACCCTGTGCAGGACTCCTCATGTCTTCTGTTTTGCAGAACTGAGGCTCAGAGGGAGGAAGGACCTTGCCCAGGGTCTTGTTACATGAACAGTTAAGGTTCTAGAGAGTGGAGAGGCTGGTGGGGTGGCTGTGAAGGCACAGGACAAGAGCAGAGGAGGGAGCCAAGCAATGACCAGAGGCCCCTGTCTCTTCCTGCCAAGCAGTGAGGGGTGCCCTTGGCCGAGGATCAAGGCACAGGAGCCTTGGGGGAAGCGGAAGTAGGACTCCCCAGCTGGTCCACCCCACGGGGCAGAAGAAACAGGGGACAGGCCTGGGGGAGTCCCTGGTCATCAGTGACCATCCGCGGAGTCCCCGTCCAGGACACGCTCTGTGGCGCTCAGAGGCTGGGGAAAGAACCGCTCCCTGGGCGTCAGCAGGCTGCACCGTTGCCCCCTAGAGGAGACAGAAGGAAAGAGACACAGCACCTGGACTGGCCGGCCCAGTGAGCCCGAGCTGGGGACAACCTGGGAGGGCTTCAGATTCCTTTACTCTCCGTCTGTCACACCCTCCAGAGCCCTCCTGTCAGGGGAACCCAAGGGAGTGAGTCCCCAGGGTGGCGGCGAAGCCGGTCCTTTGGGATGGAAAACCCGAGGCTGCACCTGCTCCCTTGCTGCCTCCCGCCCCAGGCAGCGAGCTGGCCGGGTCTGAGGACGCGCCTTCTGCAGAGGCTGTTTCCATCCTTTGATGCTTCCCTGCTGAAGGGTAAGCCACTCTGTCTATCAAGGGTCTCGAATGTCCCCAGAGTCTGCCCTCAATGTCTGTTTAGAAGTCAAGCCTAACTCCTGGCGGTGGCATTTGGGAGTTGAATTATACCTTCTGTATGAAAGAAGAAGAAGAAAAAAGAGCGCTTCTCTCCAGAGCGGCATTCAGATGACCAGGAGCTCCACCATCAAATATGAATATTCTCTTAAAAATAAAAATTATGGTGCACTTAAAAAGGAGCATGTTATGTCAGCACTGGTGATAAGACAATTTATTACTGTCTACAAAAAGAAGGCTCTAATGCCACAGCGAAGCTGGCTCAGCGGGCTGTAAATTATGAACCATTCTCTCACTGACGGAAATATTAATAAATCCCCTTGTCAGTCACCGCGGTGTCCCCTAGACAGGCCAGCGGGCAGCAGAGAGCAGGCAGAGTCGGGAATCAGACGCCCATTACCTGAGACAGCCGCACCCCCCAGGCTCCGGGTGCCCCCATTGTACACGCGCACACTTAACAACGTCGCTGCTCACATCCCTGGGACTCATCTTTTTTGCCACGAAAAGATAACAACTGTTTGTGGCCTCGTCACAGGCAAAAAAGAACAAGCAGAGTTCAGTGGAAAAGAAGAAGGACAACAGATCAGACGCCTGACCCGAACCGCCTGACTTGAGGGAAACTTCCTTCACCTCTCTGAGCTCTGTTTTCCTCCCCTGAAAAATGGAGTTGGACTAAGAGGCTGAGCCAGGGGGTAGAGCTGTTCCCACATGCGGGTGGGGGGCTTCGGACGCTGGGAGGGGTTCAAGAAGGCCCGGGGGGAACTGTCGCAGACATCAGGAGGGACTCCCTCCACCCTCCAGGAGCTTAAACTCCCAGGGAGAATCACAGGGCCAAACCACAATTCCAGAATTCAGTGAAAACAGTGACAAATTCCATCTCTTCCTGACCTCCAACTGACACCTGCCTCTGGCAAAACTGGTAAATGCCCCTTGTCTTCCATGTTCCCTCTTCGTGGACTCACCACCTGCCGAAAGCAACCTGAGCAATGAACTCTCTCCTGTGAGTGCAGCTTTCTAAGTATGACTCAAAAGGAGCTTCCTTGGGAGCTCACTGAGACATCCTGCATGCACCCAAACAGACAGGGACACTGTGAACCAAGTTCGTGGATAATTGCTAGGCAATAAATATGATTAAATGTGTCTGTTGTATATGAATTTGGCATTAAATGTTTCCATAGAATGGTTGAGGGATTAGCTGGTAAGGTTGTCAGATAAATACCAGATGCCCAGTTAAATTTGAATTTCAGATAAACAATGAAACAAAAATTAAGTGTATCCCACATGATATTTGGGATATACTTGCCCTAATAAAATTATTTGTTATTTATCTGAAATTCAGATTTTCCTGGGTGTCTCGTAATTTTACTTGCTTAATCTGGCAGCCCTGGGGACAGAAGGGAAGGTCAAATGCTCAAGCTGGAATTAGATGGAGAAATTTATCCCTGATATTTTACAAAGACGTGTCAGGCTAAGGTTTGGGTTTAAAAATACAGAGCATTTTCTGTTGGGGCCAGGAATTGAGGCAACTCAAACCATTAAAAGTGTCTTGCTGACCTCAAATACAGCCCATTAAGGCATCCGGGCAGATTAAAACAAAACAAAAATAAATACAAATAAAGAAAGAGGCAGAGGGGAGAGAGAGAGATCAAGACTAAATGGAACTTCTGAGATGATCACAACCCTTGGGGCCTTGGCAGGAATATTCATGGGAGCGGTGATGGCTCAGAAACTGGGCACAGTAGGGAAGTTTGCGAGCTGGTATTTCAGGAAGGGTTTGGGGGACTTGGGGAAGGGTCCTTTTGCCAGCCCATCCCTCTTCTCGTCCCAGCCTCAACTGGCTCCTTGACAGGAAGTGCAGAGGCCAGAATGGCTCCTTCCCCGGGACCTGAGAGGGCCCAGCCTCCCTCCTGCTCCCAACGTCAACTCCAGACACCTCAGCAGAACGGACAGCCATCCAAGTCAGAGTGTCTCCTCCAAAGAATTTTTATTTATTCTATTTCATCATTTTCTTTAACATCTCATTTGTCCTCCTGAGTTTTCTGTTTTGGCTTTCCTCCATTTTCTTATTGCTTATTTTTCCCCCCAAAAATGTCCTTTCTGGTGGTCAATAAGATACTGCTCTCCTGTGGAGGGACCATGAGACCCCCATGTATAACCCAGTCTGTGTCCATTTCCACCCTAGGAGATTAGGTGCCCGGGAGCTTGCCCCGCTCTGTGCGGATCGGGCAGGTGAGAACAGAACGGGTCACCTGCTGCTCCCCCGTGCCCGTGGTGAGACACACTTACAACATGAGAAATGCATCTCGGGGCAGCCCAGCCCAGGCAGGAGGCCATGCGGACACACGCTGCCCTTTGCATGAGGAGGCCAGCGCAGTGGAGGAGGTGTGACAGCCTGTCTTCTAGTCCCCAATGTTAGGCAGTTGAGGTCAAAAGGGAAAAGGCGGGGTGAAAGCCTGCAAAGCTGGTTTATCCAACCTCCTGTTAACTGCAGTTCAATGTTAACCAACCCTTCTGAAGATCTGCAGTATAATGACAACGTTCAGACCATCCACGCTAAGACTGTGAGAAGTCCTAGGCCTGTCTGAGTCATGGGTTACACTGTATCCACAAGTACTTTATTGAATCATTTTCTAATTATTTAACAACTGTCCTTCTCATCAGCCATCCCCCGTAGTGCTCTGTGCTAACCAGGAGTTTTGACTCATCCCCGCTTTGTCAGGTTAACAGAGAGCAAGCTGCACCTGCCATCTCCGGGCCCAGACTTCTTCCTATTCTGTATTATTTTGTGATTTGACCCAGAGAAAAATGATGGATCAAGGCAGAAAAGCAGGTAGCAGGCTGTCCCCAAATGAGCACATTAAAAGGCAAGGAGCTATCGAAATGTCACAAACTTCTGCTACTAGCCCATCGTCGGAACGCTTTTCCAGCCAAATGCATCTGCCTTGACATCCTCTCCCTGTCACCAGGCGAGGGGAGGCTTCCTGCTGACAGATATTATGGACACGGACCAAACTCTGACAGGGTGGATTAGCCCTGGTGTCTGGGGAGCAATGAGGACGTGTCACGTCAGTGGGTGTCAGGGCACTAATACTTCCCTTCCATGCCAGGATTCTGCTATCTTATCTTCCCTGTGTGCGTCCCATGAAGTGTGGTGACGTGCACTGACCACCAGGCAAATACATGTCCCTCGGAGACTTTCCCACAGATGCCCGCAAAGGGATCAGCCCACATCCCTGAAGGGAAGACAAACAAATGGTCACTAAAACTAAGAAAAACCCAGTCATGGTAAAATTGTGTTGGTGGAGAAGACAAAGACACTGAGGATAGCCTGAAAGCGTTAGTAAGATAACCTGCATTTTTTGGCCACATGAGAACATCTCCCGTGTGATATATGTAAGTGATCTACGCGAGTGATCTTGTATTCAGGGAGGTCAGAGCACTCACTGATGCTGAAATTCAGGGCCCCCCGGGCTGCCTGTGTCACCCTTACCTGGCTGCCAGGGCAGTAGGTGTGGACGTGTGCGGTGAGATCACCCCCAGGTGTTTGTGCCCACGTATCTGCTGTTTCGGAGTCCGCAGGACACTGTGCCTGTGATCTGGACGTTTAGCATGGTCCACGGAAGGTTTTGCCTGGAACGTACGTAAGAAGTAATACAAAGGAGGAACTTCCTCCCACAACTGTCGGGGAGGGAGACCTGGGAGGACAAGAGGCCAATTGTACCTGCCAGGTGGAAAGTCGAGTGAACTTAAGAGTGGGTCTGTCTGTTGGGACCCAGGGGTGGCTGGCTGTTTATGTAAAGGAGAAACAAAAAGGATTCCAATTCTCTTGAACTAAACTGGGCCACTTCGCATAACTCTCTCAAAAGACCAGCACACAAGGGACTCTCATGACCAGAGGCTGCGGGAGAATTCCACCAGAATGGAGGGTTCCAACTGGCAGTTGGCTCTATCACTAAAGGTCATGATAATGGAATTTCACTTAGACTTAACCTTTTATAGGTCTTCTGAATCACATTTTACAAAAACAACTTGGCAATTTTGATGAAAACCTCAGACACTTCATTTTTTCCTGTAATCCTCCTGCAAACACACACACGTGCACACACATACTGCTGTCAAAACAGCACCTCGTGCCCACTGCAAGCTTACCCTTAATTTGGGGGCTGGAAGTACTTATGAGGAAGAGACTGCTCCCACCCTCTGGCAAGGCCACCATCCTGCAACCTGGGGACAAATGCATGACAGACGCTGAGCACCCTCCGTCCTGATTCTCTAAGAAATTGCTTTTCACTCTCAACGTGTTTTTGTATCTAGTTTTCAGAACAAGGTTATATATTCAGAACAATGAACATCTCAGTCACTTAAAGCTGCAGTCCCTACAGGTCCAGTATTAACTATAAGCCCCATGAAAGGTTAATTATTAAATTAATGTCACATTTATGTTTCCTTTATGTTTAGACATAGACATAAGTTTCTTAAATAGCTTTTTATTTTTCTTGGGATTTTTAATTGTCTTATTTTTTCCTTGTTAGTAACAGAAACATGCCTTTGCCAGCTCCATGTAATTATCAAACCTCTTTATCATACTAATTCTTGAAGCTTTTTGCTGGGTTCTATTCTTCAGTGACAGAAATGGTGCTTTGGAGCTCCATGTACGTGCTCTGAGTATGTGTAAATCTAAAACTTTCTATTTTGCTCACATGCTAACAATTTTCTGGGCATAGAATTCTGGGTTTTAAATTATACTTCCCAGAATTTCTTCTTCTTAGTATCCAATGTTCCTGTAAAGATGTCTGAGGCCAGGATTTTTGTTCTTTTGAGAATGACTTTTTGTTCTCTCCTGGAAGCTCTTAGGAATTTCTCTTTATGTTTGATGTTCTGAAATATCTTGAGTCTGTTTTTAAGACATGAGTCTTTTATTCTTCATCTTACTTGGAACTTGAAGGGTCTCTTAGACTAGAAATAACTCTCCTTTTTTAATTCTGGAAAATGTTTTTCTATCATGCCTTTATTCTTTTCATTTTAATAGAAGTTGTACATTTACATGGTTTAAAAAAGTAAATAGTTCCACAAATCTAACAGCGATGTTAGCAGTTCCCTTCCCACTCCCTGGAAGACACAACTTTTGATGTTTTCAGTCTTATAGTATTTGCCCCTGTATTTCTAAATAGCATGCTTAAATTCCTATTTATTGATTTTTTAAATTTTGAATATAATATATTTACTTCAAGCAGTGGACACCAAGGGTTTAGCTCTCTTGCTCTATTCCCACACCCTTAAATATATTTCTTTTCCCTCTCATTCTTCTAATGGAAGGACCATAATTTTGGGGCAAATCAGTATTTTAACATTTATATTATTATGACTATGTAAATACTATCTGAGGCTGTTGCTATATAGCACAATATAATTTCCTTTCTTTTCTTATGCAATTTTTGTTTTCACTGAAGTCAACACATTTTCCATGTATTTAGTTGTCTATGTACCTAACACAAATCCATCTTCAAACTCTTCAACAGAAGAAAAAAAAAATCTTTCCTGAGAAAGAATGAACGATTTTAAAAAGTTGAGACAGTGCATGTTTAAAATGTTCAATAGTCTTTATTTTATCCTAGCAGCATGTTGATAGTTTTGCTGAGGATATAGAATTCTAAGTTGGAAATTGTTTTCAATGAGAATGTTGAAGGTCTTGCTCTATTATCCTGTAGCTTTCAGCATTGCTGTTGAGGACGCTAATGCAGAACTAATTGTAGACTTTTTGTATGTGACCTATTCTTTTCTCCCTGGGAGCTTTAGTAAGGTCTTCTTTGTCCCCAGTGTTTTGAAACTTCTCGCTGATGTGTTTTGTTTTCATTCATTATGCTGGCACTTGGTGAATCTCTCAGTCTAGAAATTCACGTCCTTTGTGTTCAGGAAATTTTCTTAAATTGCTTCTTTGGCAAATTGCTCCTCCCCCCCCCCCATTTTCTCTGTTCTCTATTTTTGGAAGTTCTATTATTTATATTTCCTGATTTGTCTAATTTTCTTACTTTTTAGCTTCTATTTTCCATTTCTTTGTTGTAATTGTTTTCATTATTAGGAAATTTCCTCAACTTTCTTTCTAGGTTTCTACTAAATTTTTCATTTCTGCTTTTGTATTTTTAAATTCCAAGATCATTTTTGTTTTCTAAATGTTCCTTTCTACAACAATATTCCTTTTGCAGCCTTACTGAGGTATAATTAATATAGAACTGTCCACATTTAAAGTATATAATTTGATAAGCTTTGACATATGTATATACCTATGAAACCACCCCATAGTCAGTATAACAAGAATATCTATCATCCCCAAAAGTTTTCTTATGCTTTATTATAATCCCTTCCACTCTGCCGTTCTTGTGTGCTTTCATCCCATCTCAGATAACCAGTAATCTGCTGTCTGTTACTGTGGATCAGTTTGTATTCTTCTATAGCTTTATATTACATAAATGGAATCAAATAGTATATACTCTTTTTGTTTGGCTTCTTTCACTCATCCTAATAATTTTAAGATTCATCCATGTTCTATGCATAAATATTTCATTCTTTTTCATTTCTACATCATATTCCATTGTATATTGTGTATAGCACAATTTGTTTAATCCATTCACCTTATGTTGATTGACATTTGGGTTGTTTCCAGTTTGGGGTTATTACAAATAAACCTGCCATGACCATTTGCATACAAGACTTTGTGTGGACATATGCTTTCGTGTCTCTTGTGTAAATACTAAGAGTCGAATCATTATGTCATATGATGGGTGTGTGTTTAACTTTTTAAGAAACTACCTATATTAATTATCTAATGATGTGTAACCAATTACCCCAAAAATTACCAACCTAAAACAACCCACGTTTATTACTTCAGGGTTTCTGTGGGTCAGGAATCCAGGCGTAGTGTAGCTGAGTACTATCAGGTGTTGGCCAGCTCTGAGGTTTCATGTGAAGACTCAGCTGAGCTGGGATTTGCTTCCAAACTTACTCATGTGGTTGTTGGCAAGATTCAGCTCCTGGAGGACTGTTGGGCTGAGAGCCTCAGTCCGTCAGTGTCTGTTGGCTGCAGACCGCCCTCACTTCCTTGCCATGTGGGCCTCTCCAATATGGTGACTTGCCTCAACAAAGCCAGGAAGAAAGAGAGCCTATTAACATGATACAAGTCACAATTTTTTTTTTTTTTTTTGAGACAGTCTCACTCTGTTGCCCGGGCTAGAGTGCCGTGGCATCAGCCTAGCTCACAGCAACCTCAAACTCCTGGGCTCAAGTGATCCTCCTGCCTCAGCCTCCCAAGTAGCTGGGACTACAGGCATGCACCACCATGCCTGGCTAATTTTTTCTATGTATTTTTAGTTGTCCAGCTAATTGCTTTCTATTTTTTTAGTAGAGATGGGGCCTTGCTCTTGCTCAGGCTGGTCTCAAACTCCTGAGCTCAAAGGATCCGCCCGTCTCGGCCTCCCAGAGTGCTAGGATTACAGGCGTGAGCCACTGCGCTTGGCCACAAGTCACAATCTTGTGTAACCTAGTTAGGGAGATGACATCTCTTCAATGTTGTATTATATTGGTTAGAATAAGGTTACTCAAGAAGAGGGGATTACACAAAGGCATGAATACCAGGAGGCGGGGGGTGGGGGGGTGGAGTGTCACTAGGAGCCATCTCAAAAGATGCCCACCACACTGCCAAACAGTTTTCCAAAGTGCTTGTGTCATTTTACATTCCCATCAGAAGCTTTTCAGAGTTCCAGTTGCTCCTATCCTCACCAACATTGTAAGTCATCAGACTATTTTATTTTAGTCATTCTAAAAAGTGTGTAATGATATCTAATAGGGATTTCAACACATTAACTGCTATGTGAGTTGTATTTAACTCATGCTAGTTTTGAGCCAGGGGCCTCGTGAAGTATATGTAACTAGCACGTCTCTTCACCTTGGAAGCCATGTGAACTATTTTTCAAGTTGCACATAACTCATGCACAGAAAACAATAAAAAATAACAATTTTTCATTAAATTAGAAAGGATCATTTTGTTTTTGAAGTTTTTATTCTACTCTCATAATAAAACACCATGACCCCATGGGAAACATTTTATTTTTCTAGTGTGGCAGTCAATGTGTTAACCTACATTTCCCTAAGGACTAATGATATAGAACATCTTTTTATGTGATTATTTTCTGTCTGCATATTTTCTTTGGTGAAGTGTCTGTTTAAATCCTTTGCCCATTGTAAAAAATGTGGGTGGGTTGTTTGATTATTATCACATTTTGAGACTGCTTTATATATTTGGGAGACAAGCCTTCTCACCAGATATGAACTTATGAATAATCTCTCCAAGTCTATGGCTTGTCTATTTATTTTTTCAACATCTTTAGAAGAAAAGAAGTTTTTAACTTTAATACCACGCAAATGATCAATTTTTTTCTTGTATGTATTGTGCTTTGATGCCATAGCTGAGAAATCTTTGTCTGACTCAAGCTCGCAAAGATTTTCTCCACATTTTCTTCATTTAGAAGATTTATAGTTTTAGGTTTTATATTTAGGTCTATGATACAACATGAACTAATAATCAAGGTTCATTATTTTTTGCATATATACATCTGTTGCTCCAGTGACATTTGTTAAAAAAGCTATCCTTTTCCCTTTGAATTGCCTTGGCCTCTTTGTCAAAAATCAATTGCCCTTATATATGTGAATCTATGTCTGGACTCTCTACTCCCTTCCATTAATCTGCTTATCTATTTTTACACCAATAACCATGCTGCTCGATTACTGTAGCTATATAATAAGTCTTAAAATCAAGTAGGGAAAGTCCTCTAAATTTGTTCTTTTTTTTTTTTCAAAGTTGTTTTGGCTATAATAGGTCCTTTGTACTTCACTATAAATTTTAGAAATAGCTTGTAAAATTTCTACAAAACAGTCTGCTGAAATTCTGATTTTTTTTGTTTTAAATTTATATGTCAGTTTGGGGAGAATTGTCATCTTAATAATATTGAGTCTTCTGATCATGAACGTGGCATATCTCTTCATTGATTAAGATCTTCTTTAATTTTTCTCTACATTGTTTTGTAGTTTTTGGTGGAAAGGTCTTACGCACCTATCTTAGTCCATTTGTGTTGCTGTAAGGGAATGCCTGAAGCTGGGCAATTTATAAAGAAAAGAATTTTGTTCTGCAGGCTGTACAAGAAGCATGGAGCCAGCATCTGCTTCTGGTGAGGCCTCCAGGGAGCTTCCATTCATGGTGGAAGGTGAAGGGGAGTCGTGTGTACAGAGATCACATGGTGAGAGAGGAAGCAAGAGAGAGAGGACAAGGTGCCATCATTATCACCCAAAGTCTGCAGTTTACATTAGGGTTCACCTTTGTACATTCTATGGGCTTTGACATACGTATGATGACTTGTATTCACCATGATAAAATCATACAGAGTAGTTTCACTGTCCTAAAAATCCTCTATTCTTCTCTATTCATCTCTTCCTCCCCTAAATACTGGCAACCATTGATCTTTTTACTGTCTCCATAGTTTTGTTTTTTCCAGAATGTCATATATTTGGAATCATGAGTACGTACCCTTTTCAAATGAGCTTCCTTCACTTGGTAATATGTATTTTCAGTTCTTTCATGTCTTTCCTTGGCTTGATAGCTCATTTTCTTTTAGTGTTGAATAGTGTTCCATTGTACAGATGTACCACAGTTTGTTTATCCATTCATCTACTGAAGAACATCTTGGTTGCTTCTAAGTTTTGGCAATTGCTAATGAAGCTGCTATAAATGTGTGTGCAGGTTTTTGTGTGGACATAAGGTTTAAAATCATTTGCATATATACCTAAAAGTAAAATTACTGAATTGTACAGTAAGAATGTTGTCGCTTTATAAGAAACTGTCAGATTGTTTTCCAAAGTGGCTGTACCATTCATTTCTACCAGCAATGTGTGAGAGTTCATGTTGCTTTGTATCCTTGACAGCATTTGGTATTGTCAGTGCTTTGGATTTCGGCCACTCTGATAAGCGTGTGGTGGTATCTTCTTCTTGTTTTAAGCATTTTGTTTTTCCCACAAAGTTTAATGTTATCAGGAATGGCTGATGGATTTTAGTAAATATTTTTTCTACATCTATTGATATGGTCATGTGATTTTTCTTTTGTAGTTTGCTAATAAGATGAATTACATTGATTTTTGAATGTTAAATCAACCTTGCATTTCTGGGTCAAACCTCACTTGGTAATGATGTATTATCATTTTTATTTACTGTTAAATTCAGCTTGCTAAATTTCATTAAGAATTTTTGCATCTATGCTCATGAAAGATATTTGTTTGTAGTTTAATTTTCTTTTAAAGCCTTTGTCTGATTTTGGTATCAGGGTAATTCTGGCCTCATAGAATGAGTTAGGAAGTATTCTCTCTCTTCAATTTCCTGGAAGAGTTTGTGTAGAGTTGGTATTGCTTGCCTAAATGTATGGTAGAATTCACTAGTGAAGCCATGTGGGGCTAGAGTTTTCTTTTGGGGAAGGTTTTTACTTACTGATTCAATTTCTTTAATAGATATAGGCCTAATCAGATTATCTATTTTTCTTTTTTATTGTAACATCATATTCATAACACAAAATTTACCATTTTAAGTGTACAGTTCAGTGGCATTAAGTACATTCACAATGTTCTATAACTATCACCACTATCTATTTTCAGAATGATTTCAAACATTCCAAACAGAAGTTCTATACTCATTAAACAAAAACTTCCCCTTTCTCCTTCCTTCCAGTCTCTGGTGACCTCTATTCTTCTCTATGAATTTGCCTATTCTGAGCACCTCATATAATTGGAATCATGCAATATTTGTCCTTTTGTGTATGGCTTATTCACTTAGCATGGGATTTTCAAGGTTCATATATGGTGTGGCATGTATTAGAATTTTATGCCTTTTTATAGCTATTTCTTTTTGGGTTAGCTTTGGTAGCTTGTGTCTTTCAAGGAATTTGTCTAAGTTGTTGAATTTATTGGCATAAAGTTTTTTATAATATTTTCTAATCTCCTTTGTAACATCTGTAGAATTTATAATAATGTCACCTCTTTCATTCCTGATGTTGGTAGTTTGTATCTTCTCTCTTTTTTTTTCTGATCTTTCTGGCAAGAAGCTTATCGATATTATTGATTTTGTTCAACAAAAACTTTTGGTTTTATTGATTTTTTATATTGTTTTCCTGGTTTCTATTTCCTTTATTTATATCCTAACCTTTATTGTTTCCTTTCTTCTGCTTTATTAGAGTTTAATAGTCTAATTTGCTCTTTTTTCTTATCTCTTAAGGTAGAAGCTGAAGTAATTTATATAGCACTTTTCTTTTTTCTAATAGAAGCCTTTAGTACTATATATTTCCCTCTGCATACTGCTTTAGCTTCATCCCACAAATTTTGGTAAGTGGAATATTCACTTGGATTCTGTTCTCTTTTGATTTTTTTTATTGTTGTTGTTGTTTTGTGTTTTTACTTTTGTTTCTCACTGTTGCCCAAGCTGGAGTGCAGTGGCCTCATCATAGCTTACTGCACCCTCAAACTCCTGGGCTCAAGTGATCCTCCTGCCTCAGCCTCCCAAGTAGCTGGGACTACAGGCATGTACCACCACGCCTGGCTAATTTTTCTATTTTTTTGTAGAGATGGGGTCTTGCTATTGCCCAGGCTGGTCTTGAACTTCTGGGCTCAAGCGACTCTCCTACCTTGGCCTCCCAAAGAGCTAGGATTACAGGAGTGAGCCACCACACCCTACTTTGAGTTGGTTTTTTAAAAAGATAAACAAAATTCACAAATTTAGCCAGTTGAACCAAGAGAAAAAGAGTCAAATGAATAAAATCAGAAATGAAAGAATAGACATTATAACTGACACCACAGAAATACAAAGGATCGTAAGAGAATATTATGAACAATTATATGCCAAATGAATAACAGAAGAAATGGATAAATCCCTAGACATATACAACCTACTAAGATGAATCATGAAGAAATAGAAAATCTGAACAGACAAATAATGAGAGGAGATTAAAGAAGTAATAAAAAGTCTCTCTATACACACCTAATGGGGTGCTGTGCGCACTGTCTGGGGGATGCACATGCTTGAAGCTCTCACTTGGGTGCGGCAAAGGTGATATATGTAACCTAAACATTTGTACCCCCGTAATATGCTGAAATTAAAAAAAATACTAAAAAAAAGTCTCTCCATAAAGAAAAGCCCAGGACCTGATGGCTTCACTGCTGAATTCTACCAAACATTTAATAAATAACCAATGTCAATTCTCCACAAACTATTGCAGATAATATACCTCAATTTAAATTCTTATACATTTATAGAATTTTTTTGTTTTATTTTGTTTTTGTTTTTTACTGCTTGAATATAGTCTATCTTTGTAAATGTTTCATATACACTGCAAAAGAATGTCTTCTTCTGTTGTTAGGTGGGGGTCTTCTATAAATGTCAATTAGATCATGTTGGTTGAAGGTATTGTGCGAGTCTTCTATATCCTCACTGATTTTCTATCTACTTGTTCTACAAATTACTAATAATAGGATGTTGAAATCTCTAACTATGATTTGGATTGTCCATTTCTCCTTACAGTTCTATTCACTCTTGTTTTGTGTATTTTGAACCTCTGCTGTGATGTGCATAAATGTTCAGGCTTGTTTTGTATGCTCTTTCCTCCTCTATCATTATGAAATTACCCTCTTTATCTCTGCTAATATTATTTGCTCTGAAATTTAATTTATCTGTTAGCACCTCCTGTTTTGTTTGAACTGGTGTTAGAATAGTATATCTTTTTTTTTCATCTATTTTTCAGCTATTATGCCTTTTTCAACTTTTGCTTTTAACCTTTTTGTATCTTTATATTTTAATGGGCTTTTTGGAGGGGAGGTCTACCTACCTCTTATCTAGATTTTCAACCAGTCTTCCTCTTTTCATCCTCACCTAGTCCCTTCGCTCAGAGTTAACTGATGATTCCAACTCCTGAGTCTTTTTAGGGCCCTTCAGTTTCTGGATTTTCCCCAGAGCCAGTGAAGACTTCAGGGTTCTTGGACCTATTAACAATCACTCACCCATCAGCTTCCCGGCTTCCAAATGGATTCTTTTAGTCTCTTCTCCTGTTCTCTTTGTCCTTATAGGTTTATCCTCATAGTCAATTTGGTGAAGTTTTAAGAGGGAGCAGCAGTAAATTCAGGTGTTGTCTCTGCCAGGATAAACCAAAAATAGATCTCTTTCTATCTCCATTTCTTAGTGGATAATGTCTTCCCATTTTCTATCTCTGAGATTGTTAGTTGGGTATTGCCCCCTCTTGGAGTAATCCTTCAGGTCTCTTATATTTTCTCTCATATTTGTAATCTCTTTGTATTTCATATCTGTAAGGTCTTCTTAAGTTTATCTTTTAGCTTTTATACTGAATTTTTAGCTTCCAAGAACTCCTTCTTAGCCTCTTTTCATAACATCCACTTCTGATTTTGTGGGTGAAAATCTCTCCAAATCTCTCTGAGGATTAATTAGATTTTTCAAGTTCTCTCTGTTCCTTATATTATCCTTTTTTCCCTATGGGGTCAGCTATCTGTTTAATATTCTTAGTCTTCTTCTTTCAGATGGCCAGCTTTTCCCATATGTTTGGTGATCCTTTGTCCTCCGTTCGTATTTGAGGATGAAGGATCACATTGCCAGTAGCTGACATGTCATGGCTCTTCAGTGGGCCTCCCCTTGAGTTAAAAAAAAAACTTGAATGGGACCTCATGTGTTGCATAGGGATTTGTGCACCAGTAGACATTTTAATGGCTTGGGGACCATCTTTTGATGTCAGAATAGGAGCGCAGCAACACATTCACTAGAACCTTGGATTTGCTTGGTCAAGTGTCTTTAGAGAACAGCCTTCTGGTCTGTTAATTTGTTTGTCTGGGGGTAAATATCTGATTTTCAGGCTTTCCTTGTGAAGTGGGGAGGGGATCAGGGAAGGGATTGATTGGAGCAAGTGTTTTGTTGACAAACCTTTAATGAGACATCCTGTTTGATGCCCTGCTTCACTCCCAGCCCTGACCCACAGCCTCTCCCTGTCTTATCTGGAGGATTGGCCCCTGCTGTGGCCCTACTGCTCTTGCCTCTAGAGCTGGTGCACCTGCCCTTGGCGCTTCCAATCTGTTACCTGTGCCCTCTGCTTTCCATCTCCCTGTATCCATGTTAATGCCTTGCTTGCAAATAACCCCTTCTCCAACCCTCCTTCCTGTTTTAGGAGATTATTTCATTTTATATTTCTTTATTGGGATTTGGAAGGAAAAAGAAAAGTCCATGCACAAAATCCACCATCTTAAACCAGAAGTCTGTTTTCCCCTAGTTTTATGAGCCCTTAAGCTTCTGCAGAATAAACACATAATTGGCTTTTTCTTAACTTAGAGAAATGTCCAAGTAGGAGTCAACAGGCTTTCCAAGTTCTTGAGCCAGCTGGTGCCATGTGCCTGTGAAGCAGAGACTTTTTGTCCCCTAGTTTATGGGGGTAATATAGTCACCTGGGATGGATCTAAGGCCAAATTTGCTGTAGCAAGATCTGTGACTCCAAAGGATTACAAACACTGAATTATTGCAGTGCGGACCCAATAAGCAACCCAAAGCTGCATCATGGCATTAAACTGAGTTAGAGCCTGTGTGTATTGCTCCTTGGGTGATTCTATCCTGCGAATGATCCGTCACGCAAGGCCTGGTCCTGGAGACGGATGGCTGCAATACACATCCGAGGGACCTGTTGCTCCGTGTGTGTGGCTCCAACCCGTCATCCCGGTGCCGC
This sequence comes from Varecia variegata, assembly GCA_028533085.1. Classification (NCBI taxonomy): domain Eukaryota; kingdom Metazoa; phylum Chordata; class Mammalia; order Primates; family Lemuridae; genus Varecia; species Varecia variegata. The sequence continues at coordinate 14,956,439 of CM052438.1, forward strand.
CGTCTTGCTGATGCCAGAGAGTCCCCACAGGTGATGCATCACACATCGAGGAGTTGGCCCCCGGAGGAAAGGGAGGATCTGTGAGAAAACTCTGTAATAATTATTGGAGGAAAGACAACTACCATGCTGTGTATAAAAAGTCTTTTTTCCCCGCTGTCAACTAAGAGAGAATATAGATACTTTTGCTTCTCCCAAGTTATTTCTTCTGCTTCTGTATAATATGTTCAAAGGTAACTAAGAATAACTCTTCAGATTCGCCCTCCAATTAAACAAATAATTCCCTATTCCCCGAGTATCTCTGAGCCTCCACACATTCAAAGACGGATAAGCATTAAACTGTCACAACCTCCTGAACATGGTGCTTTCAAATTTCCTGTTTCACAACTACTGAGATGTAATTTGAAGTGCAAAAATATCTGTCAGGAGAATATTAAACAACTCCACACCTTCAGCCATTCTGTCTTTAGCTATTTACAGATATGCTTTAAAAACACACCATTTAAATATGAACAGCAACTTCCTGTTAAACTTTGGTTGTAGCAACCAACAAGAAATATGGCCCCCGGTGGTGAGAGAGGAAAAAATAGTTTCTGTATACAAAGCCCTAACATAATAAACAAGCAGAAGTACTTCCTGATAAATAGCACCAAGCAAACATTCAGATCCTTGCTTCTGCTGTATTCAAAATATTTTTACTAGACCAAGTGCAAAGTATTATTATCATTAATATTAAGTTTATCCTTCTTGGAACTGACCCAGGCTCCAGTTCTACAGGAAGGTCTGGTAGGAGCCAAGGGTATGGACGTTTATCATGGCAGATACTTTGGTTTTAATTCTCTTCGTATAAATGTTGCAAAGCTGTGCATGGATATGAACATTACTGTGCTTGATGGAACCCACGCCCAACAGCCCCAGGACTGCAGCAGCCACCTCGCCAAACTATCAAAACGGAAATTCCAGAGCAGTAAACAGGCCAAACTCAGATCCAGCTACGGTCCCTGTAGGCACGCCGGGGAAGAAAGGCAAGGACAAGGCAGGGAGACATGGGTGCCCACAGTTCCCTCCAGGTGGGAACTCGGCCAGGGCACAGACGTAGGCCCCTGAGAAAAGGGGCCAGGACCCGGGGCTTATGTTCTCTTTGTTCACCAAAGCGAAAGTCTAGTCTGAATGTTCCCTTTGTTTAAATCAACACACACACACACAAACACACACACACTGCTTTTCACTGACATATCACATATAGCCAAAAAAGTGCACACATTGTATATGCACAGTTTCATGGATTTTCATAAACTGAGCCCACTCGTGTAAGCCAAAGAGCATTAGCATCCCCCAAGAGGCATCCCGTGTCCCCCTGCCATCAGTATCTGCCCCATCCCCACCCTCCAGGGCAACCACCATCGGAACAGGAACTAGAACCCAGAAATTAAATAGAGTAAGTTAAGTGCAACTTTGTGCCAATGTATTCAAATGGAGGCTGCAAAACCTGCATGTGACAAGGAGTGACTTCCCCAGAGATCCTTTCAGCACCCTGCAGGGCCAGGGGAAGGCACTGTGGCAGAGGCAGGAGAGGAGTGAGGAAGGGAAGGGGCCGCTGCTCAAATGGAGAAGTGTGGGAGAGGCAGAGTCCCCGCGGGATGTCAAGGCCCTGAAAGAAAGGAGACCCTGGTCAGAGGGGCCGGGTTTGGGGAGGGCAGCAGTACCAGCAGCAGCCACAGAGTTACCTCTGCCATGTGCTGCCAGCCACACAGGCTCAGCCATGCAGCTGGGTAGGCAGTAGAGTGTCTTTGTTGGACGTCCCCATCACTGTCTGTAGGAGCTGGGCTTGGAGGCTCTAAGTCCTATCTCCCCCCGAGATGCTAAGCAACTCCCCAGGCTAGCCACTGAGGATCTGGGTCACAAAGGCCACTCTCCTGCCCCTGAGAAGCTCATAGTCAGGTTAGGAAGTCAACTGGGTAATTGGGGTGAGTGCCACACAGCAAGGTGCAGTGCACTCTACAAGTTTGTTGATAGAACCAATACACGAATGAATGAATGAATGAACACACAGAACTCCTCTTGCGTCCTGCCAGAGGTGTCGTTGAAAGCAACACTGACAGCCAGCTGGGCAGACCTGTGAGACAGGGGCCCTCTCGGGAGCCCTTCCACGACGCATGCTGAGCTGAGAGCAGGTACCAGGAGGGGTTGTGGCCCGGGCCAGCCTCCTGGCCCGTGGGGTGCTCTGCTGCCAGAGCGTCCCGTGGGATGTGGCTTAAACAACGAGGATGTTTTGTTATCTCACACACGCACAAAGCAGGAACTCAGGAGGCAGACAGTCCGCAGGCAAGCACAGTGCCCAGCAATGTTGCCAGGGCCTCTCCTCTATCCTTCTACTCTGTCCCTTCAGCTGTCGGTGCCTCCTCCCTCCATAGCTGTCACAACACAGCTGCCTGGGTTCTGTGCATCCTGCCTTCAAACTGCCCCTCCCCTTTTAACAGGGAGGGAAAAGCAAACGATCCCTTGTGTCTCATTGGCCAAAATGTGGTCACCTGGCCTGCAAGGTGCTGAGATAGGGCGTCTCTGGCCACTGGAAGTTGCTGGAAGCCTCTCTCTACAGAGTTCTGCGGGTGCAAGGGACATGATTAGACTCTGTCAACACATCTGAAAGCACTGTGTGCACTGCCCTGGTGCCTCCAAGAACCAGTGTGGACCATTCAGTGAAGCAACCAGGAGCACAGGGTCCAGGACTTGCTGGGTGACCTCAGGCAGCTCCTGCGAGATTTTGACCTTTGCTCTGCTCCAATGACATAGCTGGACAACAGAACCAGGAAGTCCTTCCCAGCCATGAAAGTTGAGCCTCCATATTTCTGTCCCATCGCCCAGGTGAGATGCCCCGGCAGAATTGTGTTAGCTTGTTTCACAAATGAAAAGCTTGGGAGGAAAACAGGATTTTTCTAAGCAGCTAGCTTATGTGTCAGACACAGCGTTGCTGTGTATTCTGAAAATCATGTTAGCTATCGCACGCAAGTAAGAACGGCTCTGTACAAGAATGATTGTACTGTGGGTCGAATTGCATCCCCTACAAAAGACATGTTGAAGTCCAAACCGCAGTACCTGTGCATGGGACCTTATTTGGAAATGGGGTCTTTGCAGATGGAGTCAAGTTCAGATGACGTCACACTGAATTAATGTGGGCCCTAGCCCAGTGTGACTGGCATCTTATAAGAAGAGCAGAGAACAGAGCCACACACGGGGAGAATGCCGTGTGATGTTGGAGGAAGAGAAGGAAGTACTGCAGCCACAAGCCAAGGAAACTGAAAAAGGCAAGGAAGGATTCTTCTCCAGAGGAGCACAGCCCTGCGGACACCTCAATTTTGGACTTTCAGCCTCAAGAACTGGGAAACAATCCATTTCTGTTGTTTTGGGCCACCTGGTTTGTGGTACTTTGTTACAACAGCCCTAGGAAATTAACACAGATAACAATATTTTTAAAATACAGGCCTTAGCAGGGACACTGAAGGGTGTCTGTGTCCTCCTCTCAACTCTGGGCATCAGGTAGGAAAGCAATCCAGTGAAATCTGCTCTTACCCAAGGCCACAGTCACCAACTACCGTCAGGGAGCAGCAGTAGCATGTGGGAGTTAAGAGTGTGGACTCTGGACCTTAAATGCAAACCTCTTCTCTGCCCCCTCCTGGCTGTGTGACCTTGGGCAAATTACTTAACCTCTCTGTGCCTCAATAGCCTCATCTGTAGAAAGGAGATAAAATTTGGTGGTAAATGAGTTAACAGACATAAAATGCCCAGAATAATATCTGGTGCAGAGTAAGTGCTACCTAAGAACGAAGGTCACTATGTTCTTAAGTGTCTCATCCATCCCCTTGTTTACAGCATGGCTGCTGTGGGTCACCTAATGGCCTGTATTGAAGCAAAGCGGGGTGGACACAGGGCCCAAAGGATCTGGCCAGTACCTGGAGTTACAGCAAGGTCAGAAGTTGAAGCCAGGCAGGAAAAGCCACCAGCAAAGTGTGAACAGAGTAAGGACCAGACACATAAGGTGCTGGAAATGCCGGCAGACAGACTGGAGCTCAGATGCCAGAGGACAAAACAGCTGCTACAAGTCCTGGCAGTGGGACTCAGAGGCTTACTGAGGTGACACGGGAGCATGCCTGATGACCAAGGCAGCCCTTGGAGGAGGCGGGGGCCTCAGGAGACCCACAAGTAGTGGGTGGGGAGGGCACCACTGCCCACTAGGTGCCTGTGCAGGACATCGGACAGGGAGTGGACACAGGGAGGGTGGAGACACTGTCTGAGGTCACATGGCCCCACAGCTAGGGAGGACAAGCAGGAACTGGAGAGCTGGGCAATGCCTGGCAGGCGCACCCCGCTGGGCAGTCAGACCAGCGAAGGCCGCTGTGGGTGCCCCATCTCCCCTGCCTCTGCGCTCAGCTGGACGTAGCCGGAGTCTCCCAGCACCACACTGGCCACAGCCCTGCTGAGACAGCCAGCTTGCTCCTCCGAGGGCATCTGGAGCTGTCCCCAGTCTCAGTTTCCTGCCCTGAGCAAGCAGGAAAGGGAAAGTAAACGTGCCTTTGGCCCAAAGTGCAAATCTGAGATGTTCAGCAAATAATAGCTAATTTGTGAAGACACACACAGCTTTGTGGTGGTTGCAGTAAGACAGACAGGCCCAGCAAACCCCTAGCAGCCTCTTACACCTCAAAGCAATGCAAAAATACTTTCTAAATACTTCAGGAAGCAAATGGTAAAGGACAAATACAAAACAACACAAAACCTGCAGGAGGAGGTCCCCACCTGGGATCCCAGATGCCATGCCCTCTGGGACACAGTTCTGCAGTTCTTAACCTTGTTTCCATTTTTAAAAACAAATCTACTCACCATCATAATCCACGCTATATGCTTATATCGTTAGTGCTTCACGTGTCCCCTGTAGACAGTATCTAGTGATTCTGCACTACTAAAAAATGAGAATTTCACTCGCTTACCCTAACCCCACCTCCTCCAAATCACGACTTTTAGTTTTCACATTTGTTAGATCTACAACTATAAATACAGACCTGAACACTTCCTGCCTTTCCACCCACTCGAGACAGTGCTGACTCTTCCACGGACGGTGGCGGCCGCCGCAGCCGTGTGCTTTAGGGCCTGTTCCCCTCCCTGCCTCTGTCTGCTGGGTTTTCCTCTTACATCACCAAGGATGGGGTGATACTCTGTTTGATGACTGCAATTAAGTTTTCTGTTCTCTGTTAAGTTTTATCTGTCTGTTGAAAACAAGTAAATGACATTTACAGTTTTATAGCTCTGCAAGGATTCCTCATAGCACTCAAGCGGTTTCCTTCTCAGCAGGGCCGATGGCTTTCCCAGGGCCACACAAAGGAGAATGATCTAGCATCGAGGTGGAACGGATTCCTTCTCTCATAAACCTTCCTTTTGCTCAAAACCATGACACATTTTTAGTTTGTTCATGATTAGACTGTGGCTTTTGTAGACAACTTTTGGGTTTCTTGTCCCCCCTAAATGTTAGAATTGCCTTTCTTTTTTCTTGTTCACAAAGAATATCTGCCTCCTGATTCTCAAGCTTTTTGGTCTTGCCATCTGTGCTGTTTATTTACCTGTTGGCATAGCACCTAACCTGTCATTCTATGCTCCCATCTGTACTGCCAGGGCTGGAAGCCTGTGAACTACATTTCCCAGCTTACCTTGTCAGCAAGTTTCTGCCAATGAGAGGCACTGGGGGCTGGAAGGCTGCAGTATGGGAGAAAGCATTTCCCCTCCTTCTGGCTCTGGGGGTAGCAGCTAGCAACTGTGGGTGATTGCAATCCATAGGTTGGTAGTGGACATCACAGTAGTGATGGAGCTGTTGGTTTCTCGGCTTTGTAGCAGCAGTCAGAGGGCTTAATCCTGGCTTTTGGATGAGTGGAAAATAAGCTCTGGGTAACCCCACTTTCCATTTCATTCCTCCAGTCCAAGAGGAAGTTAGTGGCCTCCTGTAGCTGCTGATCTCTGGGTGTTATGGACTGAATGTTTGTGTCCTTCCAGATTCATATGTTGAAGCCTTAAACTCCAATGTGACTGTATTTAGAGATAGCACCTTTAGAGGTAATTAAGGTTAAATAAGGCCATAAGGATGGGGGCCCGAATCTGGTGGAACTGGGGTCCTGATAGGAAGAGTGCAGAGATCATGCTCTCTCTCTGAGCGAGTACACACAGAGGGAAGGTCGTGAAAGGACACAGCGAGAAAGCAGCTGTCTATAAGCCAAGAAGAGGGTTCTCACCTCAACTAACTCTAATAGCACCTTGACCTTGAACTTCTAGTGTCTGGAACTGTGAGAAGATAAATTTCTGTTGTTTAAGCCACCCAGCCTCTGCTAATTTATCATGACAGCTCAAGCAGACGAACACACTGGGCAACATCACCTTCTTCTTTTTGCTCCTCTGTCCTTTCAGTACTTCCCCCCCCCCCATTAGCATTTCAGTTTTGTGAATTTCTACTGACATTTCTTGAGCTCACTGATTCTTTCCTCAGCGATGTCCAGTTTGCTGATGAGGCCGTCAAAGGGCTTTCTCATTTCTGTTATGGCATTTTTTATTTCTAGCATTGCCTTATGCCTCTTTCTTAGAGCTTCCATCTCTCCACTTACATTGCCCATCTGTTGTTGCATGCTTTTCCCTTTTTCCACTGGAGCCTTCAGCATATTAATCTTAGTTGTTTTAAATTCCTAATCTGATAATTCTAGTATCCCTGCCATATCTGAGTCTGGTTCTGTTGCTTGCTCTTTCTCTTCAAACTATGTCTTTTGTCTTTTAGAGTGTCTTGTAATTTTCGTTGAAAGCCAGACATGATGTAGTGGGAGATAAAAGGAGCTGAGATAAACAGGCCTCTAGTGTGAGGTTTTCTGTTTATCTGGCTAGAGGTTAGGCTATGTTTATTACTTACTATAGCTACAGGGGTCAGAGCCTGAAATTTCCTCTTGTTTTTGTTTCCTTTGTTGTCTTTGGGTTTCCCTATGGAATTCTTACATAAGGTCTGAGGTATGTGGTTCTTTTGGTTAAATTCCCCTTTTTATACAGGAGGCCTGTCGATGCAGTGGGAAGATGTGGGGGGAGGGAAAGTGGTCCTTATTAATAGTTCCAGGGTTAGATCTCTGACTTTTAGTGAGCCTGTGTCTCTGGTCTGTGACCTTTGTAAGTGCTTCTCGGTTTAGTTTTGCTTGTTTCCCCAATTAGGGGAGACAGAAAGGCTAGATTGTAGTGGAACTGGGTATTTTCCTCTCTCAAGGTCCATTATGCTCTAGCAAGACTGTCGGTTAGGCTCTGGCAAAATAGTTTCTCCTGAAGGCAGGCCCCGTTCAGAACAGAATGCTCTGGGCGAATTTCAAAATGACTACCTTTCCAGTCTGCTTGCGAGAAGTGCAGGGGACATGTCTCCTATCTTCACTGTGAGATCCTGGTAGGGATCTTGGAGATAAAACTCACAAAAGTATGGGCCACTCCCTAATACCCCCTGGAGTTTTTATCTCTCAAACTTGTCCACGCAGAGTCCTCAGCAATTTGTCCCTCACGGTTCATGTTTTCCAACCCTTGCACTGGTCTCCACAGGGCTCTTTGGTCCTGGGGCTTCTGCTCTGGCAAGCTGCGATTCTCTGTACCCACCTGTTTGTCTCTCCATGTTGGGGGGCAACGTTCTCCCCTGTGACCTCAACTCTATGATAGATCTAAGACGAGTTGTTGATTTTCAGTTTGCTCAGCTTTTTTCTTATCACGAAGATGCGACTGATGATGTCCAAGGTCGTTACATGCCAGACCAGAAACCAGAAATTGCTTTCAATACTTTTCTAAAACAATTTCCTGATTACAAACCCCCTTCTGCTTGAAATATCTGGAGGAGACTTGTTTCCCTGACTGGACTCTCTCTGATAAGTCATCCTCTTGCACGGACTCTTCCCTGCCTGGAGACATCCATCTCGGAGCCTTCAGAGCTCACACTCAAATCAGGACCGTCACTCCCTGGGCTGCTGTAGCGTCATCCTCTGGGACTTTTCATCACTGAACTGTTGGGGTAGAGCTACTGTTTCTTGGATCCTGTGTCTTCTTAGTTTTGTTGAAATACAAAACTAGTTTGTTGAGAAACGCTATAAGAAAAGAGTATAGAATTTCTGAGTTTTCAGTTGTCTAAAAAATGCATTTGCTAGTCCTAATACTTTTTTAAAAATTGCTTTGCAGGGTATAGAATTTAATGTTTAAAATATTTTCTCTCAAATCTTAGAAGGCCTTGCTTCATTGTCTTCTAGAACCCACTGTCCCTGAGGAGATCTGGTTTTTATATCTTTGCAGGCACTAAGTTTTTATTTATTTTTTTCTTTCTGGAAGCTTTAGCATCTTCTTTTTCTTCATAGTATTCTCAAATTTCATGTGACTGTGTCTAAATGTGCATATTTTATTATCGATCCAGAGTGGTACTTGGTAGGCCTTTCCTGTCTGAGGACTTCCATCGTTTGCCTTTGAGAAAATATCTTTTATTTTATCTTAGATTATTTCTTTCCCCTGTAGTCTCTGCTTGCCCTGGAACTGTAGTAGTCAAATGTTGGCTATCCTGGATTGACTTACTATGCCTCTTTTTCTCTCATGTTTTCAGTTTCTTTCTCATTTTCATTCTACATTATGGAAAGTTTCATAACTTTATTTTATTGACAATTTTTGAATTTTTACTTAATTTACTGAATTTTTTATGTAAACAATCATATTTTTAATTTCTAAGATTCCTTCTTTATTATCTAATTGTGTCTTTTTCATAGCATCCAGTTTTTGTTCAACAAATTCAGGAACTTCTTATATATATATCTCTTTGTAGCTATTAGTTAAAATTTTGAGGAATTCTCTTCTGATCCCCAAATTATTTCTTTTTCCCATGGGGTTGGTTGTTTTCGTATTTCATATTTCTCTCCCATGCCACTGGTCTTTCTTATGTGTCTGGTGACTCTTGGTCCTCTCCTTTCACATTTGAGAGAGAAGCACCAGCCTGGCTGCTCTGGGTGCCTGGTGTGCTGCTTATCTGCGGTTATGGTAGGTCTGCAACCCCACGAGGCCTCTCCCTTGACCGGGAGGGCAACAGAAACACTGTGTAAGATTAGGACTCATGGCCCCAAAGCTGCATTTTGGGATGAGCCATTGGAGACATAGCTGGTACATGCTAAGTGAGGCAGGCCTTATTCTAGACCAGTGGGTCTCCATGCTGGCTGGATCTGGTAAACTTAAAGGAATCCTGATACCCAGACCATATGTAGAACCAACTAAGACATCTCTAGGGGATGAGGGTCTGGGCATCAGTATCTTTCAAAGTTCCCCTGGGAACTTATTAGAGATACAAATTCTCAGGCCTACCCTAGACCTTCTGAATCAGAAATTCTGCAGGTTGGGCCCACCCACCCTTGTTTGAACAAGTCCTTCAGAAGATTCCAGGTGCTGCTGCTGCTGCTGGTGGTGGTCCAGGAATACATTTTGGGCACCAGTGCTTTAGAGCAGCAGTCCCCAACCTTTTTGGCACCAGGGACCAGTTTCATGGAAGACAATTTTTCCATGGACTGGGATGGGGGGGATGGTTTTGGAATGATTCAAGCACATTACATTTATTGTATATTTTATTTCTATTATTACATTATAATATATAATGAAATAATTATACAACTTACCATAATACAGAATTAGTGGGAGCCCTGAGCTTGTTGTCCTGCAATTAAATGGCCCCATCTGGGGGTGATGGGAGACAGTGACACCCAAAGTATGTTGCTCATGTCCAGTCTACTCCATAATCTCATTTTGATTGCTGTCACTGCAGAAAACCCTGCTTCACAAACATAGGATGTTGGAAATGGAAGCAGGCTTTTCAGTGCTTTTGTGGCAATCTCAGGATATTCCGCCTTGACTTTAATGCAGAACATACAGAGATTTGAAGTTGTCTCAAACACGCTTTTAAGGCCACCATCATTTGTGATCTCAAGTAGTTGATTCTTTCCTAGCACAAAGTCAATTCACCTGGCTTATTCACAAATGGGTTGGGGATCCATTCCTTCCCAGTTTGGGGTTTTTTTGTGGTTGGGAAATAATGGTTAAACTCTTTTGAACGCTGAGATAGGTGGTCATGCACCAGCTGGGAGAAGGAAGGCCCTGGCTCAGTTGCTTTCAAAATCTCTGCTAATGTTTGAAACATGTCAGAAATCCCAATGTTCACTCGTAGCCCCCATAATTCCAGTTTGGCTTTGAAAGCAGACATTTTATCTGCCAACTTGAACACAGTTGTTGTTCCCCCTTGAAGATTGAGTTCATTGAGCAGGTCGAATATGTCACAAAAGTAAGCAAGTTATGCAACCCATTCTGTGTCACTGAAACATGCTGCCAGTGGTGACTGTTTTTCTAAAAGAAATCTCCGGAGTGGCTCTCATAACTCAAAATCTCAGTGATCTACCTTTAGAAAGTCACCTCACTTTTGTGTATAAGAGAAGATTCGTGTGCTCTGCGTCCATCTCCTTACAGAGCTGTGTGAACAGACGTGAGTTAAGGGCACCTACTTAAACGTGGTTGATAATTTTAATCACAGCCTGCAAAATGTTGTTTAGTTCCGGTGACATTTTCTAGCTAGCCAGCATTTCTCTACGAATAACACAGTGCATAAACTCACATTCAGAAGCAACCTCCTTGACCAGAGTAGTGAAACCAGAAAGCCGTCCAGTCATGGCAGCTGCTCCGTCCGTGCATATACCAACACAAAATGACCAATTCAGTTTTCCTGATATACAATCATTCAAACACTTGAATAGTTCTGCAGTTGTGGTGTTGGTTGGCAATGCAAGTGCACATAACACATCCTCATGTACATCCTTCTGAAAAATATATCCCACGAAAACAAGCATTGTTGCTTTGTTGTCAACATCAGAAGACTCGTCAACCTGGATTATGTGCCACAGTGACTCATTAATCCTCTCTAACAATTGTGTCTCAATATCCTCTGCCATTTCATCAGTTCGTCTAGTTATGGTGCTAGCTGAAAGAGGAACACGTGCCACCTTTTGAACTGAGCCTCTTCTAAAAGTTCATGGCAAATGTCCTTAGCAGCAGGCAGGATCAACTCCTCAGCAGTAGTAAAGGGCTTCTTAGCCTTAGCAAGGCGGTTAGCCACTAAGAATGATGCTGTCAGTGCAGACACATTTGATGAAGTGGTGGCCTTCGATAATTGCTTCTGTTCTTCATGTTCATGGTTTTTTCTTTTGAAACACTCCAAAGGCTTGTCTTTTAATGCAGGGTGCTTGGTCTCCATGTTGCAAAGCAGTTTTCAAGGTTTCATGGCTTCATTGGATAGCTGGTCTCCACATATTATACAAAGTGGGCTTGGAGAATGTGAATCACCTGTTGCAATGAACCTGTAGTTTAAGTAGGACTCTTGGCATTTTCTTTTAAATGCAGCTTTCATTTTCTTGGCAGTCTTAGAGTCTTCTGCTGTCTCATCATTGGGCCTTTCCCCCTTTGCAAAGAAGCTCTCCAGCAATGTTTGTGTTGTACTCATTTTTGCTATGGTTAGCTTGTGGGCTTACTTGTGAGACAAGTGCACAGTGCGGGAAAAGGCATAGACAGCAGTGGTAAATAAAACAATGGGTGGGCCACATGCGGACTGAAATAAGTGTCAGATTCTGACTTAAAGCCTGCCACCAGATGCAGCTGTACAAGTGAAGTACATCAACTCACTTGCCACTATAGAGCCTGCCACCAGATGCAGCTTGTCACTTGCCATTCACTGATAGGATTTTGATAAGAGTCTGCAAGCAATTGATTTATTATGGTCTCTGTGCAGTCAAACCTCTCTGCTAGTGATAATCTGTATTAGCAGCTACTCCCCAGCACGGCATCACCACCTCAGCTCCCGCTCAGATCATCAGACATTAGATTCTCATAAGGAGCAGGCAACCTAGATCACTCACGTATGCAGTTTACAGTAGGATTTGCGCTCCTATGAGCATCTAATGCCGCCGCTGGTCTGACGGGAGGCAGAGCTCAGGCAGTGATGCCAGCGATGGGGAGCGGCTTTAAATACAGATGAAGCTTCCCTTGCTTGCCCGCCACCCATCGCCAGCTGTGCGGCCTGCTTCCTAACAGGCCTTGGACCAGTCACCAGTCCACAGCCCGGGGGGTCAGGATTCATCTTTAGAGCAAATCTGCCCACATTGGAAGTCCAGCTCTTCTTGGGAAGTTTGTCCAATTTCCCTTTAAAAAGTGCTTTATAATTGGCCTGAGGTTGCAATCACTCTGTCATAAACAGACTTCCGGAAAGTCTGTTTATGCAGTCCTTATGCAGTCTTCTGCAGCAGGACTTCTGCAGTCCTGCAGCATTCCTCTCCCCCAGGCCTCCAAAGCTTGCCTGCTCTCAGCCCGTGCCCCCCTGGGGTTCAGGAAGAATCAGTCCCCAACCCCCATCAGTCCCTCTGACAATGCTCTGAGCTGTAGCTTCTGACTTCCTTTGTCTTCAGTCTTCACCTGTCCATTTGCTCTCCAACTTGCAGAATTGTTTTCTCAAATTTTTCAACTGCTAATGACCTTGTCTCCAGGCCACCCTGCACGGTCGCCCACTCATGCTCTACGGCTGACCCCATGTGCGTCTTGGAGGCTTTCTGGTCTCCCGGGACAGGCCTGCTTTCCAGCTTGCAGTCAGGGCTGTCGCCGTAGCCCATCTGTTGCCAGCTGTGTACCGGCACTGCGTTTTACTGACAAGGTCGAAGTTAATTCTCTAACAGCACCCCGAGGTAGGTGCTACTATTTTCTCCATTTAGAAATGGGGACAGCGAGATGCAGAGAGGCCACACTGCCAGCCCACAAACCATAGGCCCAGCGCTGTGCTCCACCTGTCCTCTAAGAGGACGCTCCTCCCATGGGACGTGGTCCCCGGGCCACAAGGGTGCCCCACCTAGGACAAGCAGGAATTGCAATCTTGCAGCCACTGCCCCTTCTCTCTGTTAAAAAAAGTTATTAAACAAAATAACATGTCTTTTAAAAATTAAAGTGAATTGAAATTCATTTGATGTTGAGAGCTTCATGGTAGCCCTTGAGATAAATTAGAGTGACTTTAAATGAGCTTAGTTTTGAGATTATCTCAATAGCTCTAAGGATGTGTGTAGTTGTCTTGGAGTCTCACAAAACTAGGCCAGAAATCTCTGGCTGCAGCTGGAGGAAGATAATTCTCTGCCTTCCACCTGAAGCCTCCTTGCCAGGAAAGGAGACACCCCAGGCAAGAGGCGAGAAGCGAGGGTGGGAGAAGCTGCCCCTTCCTCTGCACCAGAGAGCCAGTTTCTAGAGAGAGCTTGGTGGTGTTTTCCTGCCCAGGCCTCCTCCCTCAGGAAGGAGGAACCTAAACAAACTCACCTGCCTGTGGTTCCCCTATAGTGCCAATTGGAGGCTAGATTCACTGAAGTTTTCACAGCCAGGTCTAGGCAAGGGTGCGGTTTTAAGCAGAATGTTCCAAAGTCCTGTGGTTATGACCAAACGCTACATGGAGACAGAAACATCGAGCACAACACGGATTCCCAAGAGCCCTGGTGTTCCAGGCCCTCCAAAGTCGGCCCCTCTCTCCACCCGTTCTCCTCAGGGGGATGGTGCCGAGAGCCCCAGCTGTGGGGCTGAGGCTGCACAACCTTGTGTGGCTCACCTGCTATCAGAGCTCTTAATCCTCTCTTCCGAGTTTCACAATGAGCCCAGGGAAGAAAACAGGTGTGTCTCACACAAACCCTGATGTGGATGAAAAGTGCAAATAGTGAGAAGGGCTTAGAGGTAAATTGTCGTCACAGTGACGGCGTTTCGACAGCCCCCTGGGTGCACATGCAGGGGGTGTGAGAGCGTGGAGGGGCGTGTGCCCTGGCTGCTCACGCACGCGGTGGCTGTACACAGCTGGCAACAGATGGGCTACGGCGACAGCCCTGACTGCAAGCTGGAAAGCAGGCCTGTCCCGGGAGACCAGAAAGCCTCCAAGACGCACATGGGGTCAGCCGTAGAGCATGAGCAGGTGACCGTGCAGGGTGGCCTGGAGACAAGGTGACCACTGCCCACTCTGCCCAAACCACAGGTGACGGAGCGCGTGCATGTGAGGCAGTGCTGCTGACAGGCCACCTGCTCCCAGGACCATCCAAACAGGGCAGGAGCCACGGGCATCTCCACACAGCCTTTGGGACCGAACAGCTCCTCGGTGTTCCTGGAGGTGTGAGAGGCAGCTGTTTACAGTTTTTAGCACTCTTCGCTGAAAGACAGAGTGCGAAGAGCTGGGGGGAAAGGAAAGAAGAAGTAGGAATGTTGGACATTTCACACAACGCTGTAACCAGGGAGGCAAGAGCAGTTACAGAACAGTTTGAGCCAAAGAGTCACTCAGGGACGGGAACAGCGATGACTTAAATATTTAAAGCAGACACCCCGTGAGTTGCTGTGGAGGCGGCTCTTTGTTAATATTTAACACAAACTGGGCAGTCACTGGGAAAACAACTGTTTACAGGAGAGATTAACCAACATCCCCAATTGCTCAAAGCCCTGGGGAGACTACAGGGACAAGCAGCTGCTTGTGTTTCTAGATTACAGCAGCCGAGGCCACAGGGGTGGGGAGGCCCTTGGCCGTCCCAGGGGTGCGGTGAAAACTGTAAACACGCCCGCTTGGGTCGCCTGTCCTGCTCCAGAATCCTGGTTTGCAGGAAACCCAGCCCAGCAGCTGGGCCTGGGTGGTGGCTGCTGGCCGGCAGGCTGGCCCCTCTCCTGGGCGGCTGTGTTCTGCAGCCCCTGCTGGGCTGTCCTTCGGGCCCCATGCGCTGTCCCAGGCAGGCTCCTTGCAGACTCCCTGTGTGAAGCTGGGGGCAGGTGCTCGCAAGCGGAGGGGCTCTACCTTGTGGAAGGAGTCACAGGCCCACTTGGGAGTCCTCCGGCTCACACTCAAGCCTGGGAGGACAACGGGCCAGATGGTCTCCTGGAGATGACAGCTAGCCTGTTTCCAGGGATTGTGGGACAGGAGTGTTGCTCATGACAGCTTCCGGCTCAGTGTGCCGGGCCCCTGTGAGCCCGACTGCCTGCTTAGCCTGGACGGATCAGCCATGAGTGAAGGATAATGCCCTTACCTCAAGCCTTACTCCACCGGCTCTACTGACAACCATCCGACCACGCCACGCCCTGCCACCCAGGCCTTGCGGCACTACACAAGGATCCCTCTTGAGCCCTACAGGATGTGGGACCCCAGTTCAGGACCAAGGAATGCCGGAGTCTTGAATTCTGACGCTGTCTCCGGGGTGCTTTACACCCACAACCCTGGGTGCTTCCTGGCACACCACAGCCCACTCTGCCCAAACCACAGTTGACCTTGACCCACAGACAACTCTCCAAACAGTTGTTTGCACACCTGGCCATTTATTGTAAAGGATGAAATGCTGAATGGCATGTTCTTCTCTGAGGAATCCATACGAGAATCGGGGCCCTGCATATTAATCCTTGTTAAAATAATTCTTACTTTATTAGAGCCGATGTTTGGGTAGACATTTAGCCCTGGGTTTCACAGCATAAATATATTTTTTTATATTCTGAGAACGACAGGCACAGGCTGTCTAAGGTATTAGAACTGTCTTTAACCTTTCACAGCATAGTTCTGAATATGAGAACCTGAAAGAACACATGAAGGGGTTAAAAAAAAACAAACGACATTAAAGCAGTCAGCAATAATTCCATCTCGGCAACGCAGAGGCCCCAGGCTCTGGTAACATCCATGGGTCATTCTTGTGGATGATTTTCATTTTATTGTTGTCCAGCATCAGAATGGCCTTCTGACATTTGGAGAGTCAGCTGTCTTGGTGGGAGGCAAGACCCTGCTTCCCTTTATGGAAGCGTAAAAGGCCAGAAATGCGCCCTCCCTGAGCCTTGGAGGGGAGCAGGGCTCAGCAGCCACATGTCCCAGCAAGCGTGGAGACCTTATTGTTCATCCCCCCCGTTCCCAAGTGGCCGGAGCAGCTGCATCGGTGTCCTGGGTGCAGGGAGCATCAGCAAATGCATGCTCGGTACCAACAACATCCTGGGGCTGTGGCTGTGGCCACCTGGCATCTCTGGGTTCCTGACCATTTCCCCAAAGTGCTTCTGCTCCCCGTTTTCTGTGGGCCACTTGATATGCTTTGATACACTCCTCTTCCAATGATTAACCAAAATCCCTTTGCAGGCAGGAACCCTGACAGAGCCTGGCCCTATACTGTTTGAGGACCATCTCCGGCCCTGGCAGTGCTCTTCGAAGCTGCCACGGGCCTGCTGGACATGATGCCCCGGCAAGCATAGCCTGCCCTCCTTCCCTCCCGCCCCAGCCCTCCTCGGCATTCTGATGCACTTGGTTGTCCCCAAAATTGCACACATCAATCAAAATTCGGCAACACATTCATGAAGGATGGGGGGCACCAGGGCACTGCCGTGTTCCAGCTGTCAGTCACAGCAGGTCGGGATGGGAATTGCAGCCTGGAAGGGGGATAGCAAACTCTGGTTTTTAGCCACAGTATACAAACAGCTTTTCCACCTTTCCTTTCTGAAGGCCACTTCAGCTCCCCGAAGCCGCGGTCCTCACGCTTAGCGGAGCAACTAGACACATGCACAGTTACTATGCACAGGTGACTGTGCCCCCGGCCAAGCTTCATGCAACAGAGAATTGTGACAGAGGAGGAGGCAACTTAGAGGACCAGGGTGGCCCGAAAGCTTGAGACCCCACATTTGCTGAGATTCAGTCCTCATTACCAGGTGGAATTGAAGTTTAAAATAAAAACTGAGTTCAGTTATTGAAAACCAGGGCAAGTGGCCACTTTCATGATCCTGAGTTCTGGAGTGAGGTTTATGCCTCTGGGGCTGTGAAGAGTCATGGACTGGGGTTTCCCGAATGGAAACCTCATGTCACTTTTCCTGGCCAAGAGCCTTCTCTCCCTTCTCCATTCCCATCACTCATTCTCACTCAACAGAACCTCACTGAGCACCTACTGTGTGCATGAGCCCAGCTGTGGGCAAGCCATAGGCTCCAGAGGAGGGTGCAGCCAGGTGGCTGGCCAGGCTGGGACAAATGTCAGGCACATCTGGACTTTGGGCTCCACAATGCCAGGCTAAGCTGAGGGGGAGGGGAAGCCCAGACAGCTGCAAGGCACTTGTGGGACTGGGGTTTGGGAAGGCCAGTGGGTGTGCCGGGGCACAGGGGTGTTGGGGGATGGGGTAGGCTGCGGGACACTGCCTGAGGCTACCCCGAGATGACCCCATTACCTGACTGCCCAGCTGCTTACCCCTTGGCTCTGGCCTTGGGCAGAGGGTCACTATCTGCCCTGTGCTGTGGTCTGCTGGCTCCTTTGTTCCCTTTTATGGCCACCCCCTCGGCATCCTACTGTGGTTAATGTGTGTCCTTCATTTGCATGTGTCTAAGCATGACATGCGCTATTGCATTTTGGTTTCTTAAAATTATTTCTTTACTAGATTTAAAATGTTTTATTTTATGCTTTATTGTGGTAAAATATGCATGATGTAAAATTTACCATTTTAACCATTTTTAAGTGTACTGTTCTCTGGCATTAAGTACCTTCATACTGCTGTACAATTACCATCACCATCCATTTCCAGAACTTTTTCATCTTTCCAAACTGAAATTTTGTATCCTTTTTTTTTTTTTAAGGCAAGGTCTTGCTCTGTTGCCCAGGATGGAATGCAATGGTGCAATCATAGCTCACTGCAGCCTTGAACCCCTGGGCTCCAGCGATCCTCCCACCTCAACCTCCTGAGTAGCTGGGACTACAGGTGTGCACCCTCATGCCCAGCTAATTTTTAAATTTTTTGTAGAGACGGAGTCTCACTATGTTGCTGGTCTTGAACCCCTGGCATCAAGCGATCCTCCCTCCTCAGCCTCCCAAAGTGCTGGGAGTATAGGCGTGAGCCACAGTGCTCAGCCAAGAATTTCCTTCCTTTTTTAGGGTAAATAATATTCCCTTGTGTGTGTATACCACATTTTGCTTATTCATTCATCCATTGCAATCACCGTTGTTTTGTGTTATTAATTTACACAAATAACATTCACTACTGGCCTTGTTAAGTTCCTTACATTCACTCAGCACCACAATCTTCAGATTGGCTCCCGTTTCTTCATGCACGTTGGGCCATTGCTCCCAACAGGGCCCTGGCATCCGAGTGTGCCCAGTGCACCTGGCTCACCCCTCCTCCGGCGACAGACAGCCCCTCCCACACGGAACATTCCCGCTGGAAACATCAGCATGCACACCCCATCTATCATCATCTTCGTCTCCACGTTTATGTTTTCCACCCTTCCTATTTCCATTTGGTTCTTTTACGGCTCCCTGTTTCTGCTTTATGTTATTAATACTGCCCCTTAGCTACGAATATTTATTATACTTATTTAAATTCCAGATCTGACCTGAAAATTCTGCTCCATGGGGTGATTATCATTCAGTGTGTTGTCTTCATGTGAGAGAGGCACACTCTCTTGGACTCGAATTTGCCTTTGGCCTGTGGGTGCATGTCCTCCTGGGGGTGTCAGCCGCCCTCTTAGGGGACAGGTAGGGGGAAAGGTGCTGAAGCCCAGGCCCTGGTCTGGGTATCTGTGTCCCTCCTGGAGGGGTTTATGAGAGGAAGAGGATGAACCCCCGACCACAGGATGACTGCTGAGCACCTGTATTTGCTGTTGCCAGAATCCTCCCTAAACTCATAGGGGTAGGTGACCCTGGGAGGAGATGGGTTTTTTGGGTCGCAGCTCACCAGCCCTGGGAGCAGAGGGGAGAGGTGAGGAGGGGTGTCCCAGGAAGGCTGCTCTGAGTGTACCTGGCTTCCACTCAAGTACCTAAGAGGTGCTACCTGCTGAGACCCTTCTTGCCAGTCTGCAAGGGCCACGTCAAGGGTCTGCAGGCACACTTTCTAGCCACCACTTGCTGCCTCTGGGAACATCCTAGCAGGTAAGGGAGGCGTTCTCATCCATCCTGGAGTTACTGCCTGGGCTTCCCTCTCGTGCTGGCCCCACCTGTGTCCCAAAGACAGCACCCTGGGCTGTCCCCTCCACTGCCATCTGCTTCCGAGGGGCTGCTTTTCCATGTCACTTAATGGGGGGCTTCTCTCCGTTTTTCCTTGCTTCCCATGTAGCATGTTCTTTCCCTTTTCATGGTGTTTTCTCCAATCTTGGCTTTGGCTTTAGTGGATAGCTTCCGTTCCTATTTAAACTTTTTAAAAAGCAATTCAAACTCAACATACAAATGAGGAATGTAGCTAAAAATGGGAGACGTGAGGAGGTTTTTTTTTTTTTTTTTTTTTTTTAAGTCAGAGCAAATATTTTTGGAATTTAATTTTCCTTAGGAAAAAACGCCTTGCAGACAGAGAGTCTGCATCCTGTGTTTGAGCACCAGTGGCCTCTGGTGTCTTTATTTGTAAACCCAACATGGTGATATATGACTCCGCAAAGCCTCACTTCCCTCCTAGCAAAATTAGAACAAGGGCTCCTGTCTTCCTCCCACCAGTCCTCCCCCACCCCCTTCACGTCTCTCCCCTTTCCTCCCTTTCATCTTCTTGGAGGGTTGTGGGCAAATAAGACAACACCTTATGGGAAACACTTAGAGCTATCAGACAGGGAGTGTCTATAAAGCAAGCCACTGCCACTTAATTGCAAGTGCATTTCGGCTCTGGCATCGTGAAAGGGATGCAGACAGGTGGGAACTGCCGTGTTCTGGGAGAGCAGGGACAAAGGAGAGCGGGGAGAAGGGAAGCGCAGGCTGCAATGTGACTGCATGTGTTCAGCCTCTGGGACACTGTGCTCCTACTTTATCGATGTTAAAATGGTGACAGAGGAGTAAATCCTCTCTTCGAGTCCTTCCAGCCACCCCAGGATGGCCAACCCATATGGCTGGGGGGCCCGCATTTGCCTGTAACCAATGCCGTCTGCCTGGCGGCTCACCCCATTATGGTCCCCAAGATGTCTGGGGTTGGGGGTGAAGGTGTCCACCTAGTTTCACAGGGCAGGTCGGGTGATGGTGCACCTGCTCAGGGCCACCGCCCAGGACCATTTGATTTTCCTTAGTGGAAATTGCAAAACTCCTAAAGTCCCAGCCACAGATTAGTGGTTAAATAAACTATGATATTTCCAGACATGTGTGAACCACGCAGTCATTCAGAGTGAAGACTGGCGTGGGAAACTATTAATAATACGTTCGGGAAAAACACAGGCTAAAAAACTCATCTTTGGTGACAGAAGTCAGGGCGGGCACGGCAGTGGGGCTGGGCAAGGGGCATAGGGAATCCCTACCTGTGGGAAATGTCCTCTATCTTGACCGGTGGGGGTTACACGGGAACACACACTTATCAAACCACTGAGCTGTGTACTGGAAACTAGAGCACTGCACTGTGCCGATGTTATATCTCAGGGAAAAGTAGGAGGCTACGGTAGTTTACAAAGCTATATGTATAGTAGGAAAATAACCTTTAAAATTTAACGTGGCAGACTGTATTTCTCCAAAATGACTAGATCAATATTTTTGGTCCCAAATGCACTTCTAGAACCTTGACACTCCCTGTCTGGAAGTGAAGTGTCCCTTCCCTCCCCTTGAACTTGGCAGGCCTTTGTATCTCTTTTGACTGATAGTAGGGGGTGAAAGTGATGCCTGTAACTCCTGAAGTTAGGTCAGGAAAGACTTTCTCACCTGACTGTCTCTGTTTCTTGGGACGTTGCCCTCAGAACCCAGCCACCATGTTGTGAGGAAGCCCCGGGCACTTGAAGAAGCCCAAACCAGCAGCTGATGGCCAACACCAGCCAGTGGCATGAACAAGCCTTCAGGGGACTCTGAGGCTGTGACTGTTCCAGCTGAAACTTTCCTTAGACAACACACGGCAGAGACAAGCCACCCCCACTCCGCCCTGTCCAAATTCCTCCTCTGGCCCACAGGATGATCAACTGTTGTATTATGCCGCTCTGTTTGGGGGGTAATTTGTTATGCAGCCATTTGTAACTGGAAGCATGTATGTGCACACACAACTGGAAAAAAATTTCTGAATGTCTCAATAGAAGTACTGGAGCTGATAGTCATTTGTTTTCCCGTATTTTCTAGTGTTTCTATAATAAGCTAGTACTATGCATGTTATAAGAATAAAACTTAAAACAATACAAATGAATTTCTCAACTGGAGACAGGACCACAGCACAGATTCAAGGATACGGCGCCAGGTCAGCTCACATCCTACTGCCCTCTGGGCACTTGGGCAAGTCCATGGAAGAGTTGAGAAGGGTGGAGTGAGCTCTCACAGAGAGGATACTGCAGCCCTGCTTCCCGCTGGAGCGGCGGCGTTTGCACCTGTGTTTGTTGGACAGCGGGCAGCCTCTGTAGAGGGATTGCGGGTATGTGTGTGTGTGTGTGTGCACGCGCGTGTGCGTGTGGAGGCTGCATGGGGCTCCCGTTCGGCCAATAATGCTTTCCTGGCTACACTTTTCCTCTCTAAGCACCTTCCAAAAATCAGGTTAATTAAGGGGCCTAGCCTTGAATGCTGCCTCTAAGAACAGTATTAAAATGTTCATATAAGTGCCCATATTTTGAGTTTTAGGAATGCAAATCTCCAGGTGATGAGACAAACAGACTTCAGCACAAAATACAGTGTGTACCACGGTCCCTGGTCATGGAATAACAGCAGTCCAGGCCCGGGTCTGCCTCGCAGTATCTGGAGAAGCAAGGGGCGGAGGGACCTTGCCGTGTTTTCCCCTAAACCAGAGTGGGCTCTCATACCCTTTCTGAAGCCTGTCCCTGCCCTCGCACTTCCTGCACTGCCCCCAGCGCCCCACCCTCTGCAGTGCTGGAAGGTCAGACGGCCACCCAGTAAAGCTATTAACTGAGGGGAGGTCTCTGTTTAGGACCCACGCTTCAGTAGGGTTGAGGAAGTTGGGCCTTTCCATCTTTCCATCTTTCTTTGTCCTTCATTATGTACCACAGCTGGGAGTTCCAAAGACTCTGAACCCATCAAGTTGGGTTTGCTTTTCAGCCTGAACACTTGGTGTGGGACACGGAGCCTGGAGGCTCACCGTGCTGTGGTTTCGGTGCTGGTGTCTTCTGGGGCTCACAGGCGGAGCACAGGGAAGGGCGCTGGAGCTGGGCAGCCATCAGCACATCCACCCCTGGGCAGGCGCCTCAGGTCGAGATGCCAGCAGTGCTGTTCATAAGAGGAGCCCATGGGGGAGCAAGGGGCGGGCCAGGGTCACAGCTCTCCAGCTGGGAGGACAAGCACTGCTGCAGGGGACAGTCAGGAGCCCACTCTGGGGATCTGGCCTGGGGAGGGTGGCATCACAGCCCAACTGTCAGGACTGGTCTGGGGGCAGGAGCGCAGGCCCACGGAGGGGCGAGGGAGCTGGAGCTCGCCGTGGGCACAGGGCCAGCGTGGGGTCTGGGGATGCAGAGGCAAACAGCCCAGGGCTGGGGGTGCGACTCCAGGGGCAAAAACTAGAATGCCAGGATGGACCCAAACTGGCCTGGGCTGCCAGGAGATCGAGTGGAGGGGAGGAGGGCTCCAGAGACAGCTCCCCATGCCCACCTTGCACTCTGGGCACCACAGAAGTCCAGTGCCTACGACACAGCAGAGCTCCTGGGACAGCCTGGGGTATCTTGGGGATAGACTGGGAGAGAACGCAAGGACCAGTCCTCCCTTTGGGGGTGAAGATCCTTGTGAACAGGGCATGTCTTCTGGCACAGAGAAACCACCAGGGCTCTGGGGGCCTTGAGGTTGGGAGCAGGGCTGGGGGTCTCTAAGACAAGACCACCCAGATGCTCCTGGGCCCTTCCCCAGGGAAGACCCAGGCAGGGTTTTCCATGCCAGCACAGTCACCTGTGGCATTTGGTGTCCCCTCTGGTGGGCACGGCTCAGTACCCCAAGGCTCCTGATGGGGCTGGCATCTCATTCTTGGAGTCTCCCCTCCCTGCCTGGCACAGATCAGGGACTTGGGGGGCAGGCCAGGCCTCATGCCCCCTCCTCCACCTGACCTGCCTCACTCTGTCCAGAGCCAGGTGAGCTCCCAGCGGCCACATGGGGAGTTCCCACAGCCCACACCCCCAGGTTAGCAGGGAGAGCCCAGGTTTGCAGCCATCAGCTCCTGGACCCTGACCATGGCTGCTGTCCCCACACCCAGCCAAGGCTCCTCATTTTGCCCCTTCTGCTGCCTGAAAGACCCCCGGCCCCTATTTCATCCCTAGCACCTAAAATCACTGCCCTGGGGTCTGGAGACCAACTTGATTAAACTCCTGCTTTGGTGGTCGCTGTCTGCAGCCACGAGGGAGGGAGGGGTACAGGAGCTTGAAAGGGGTGTTCCAGGGGCTCTGATCATCACCTGGCCTTGGTCATGCCTGTTGTCCCCGCGGGGC